>CAMZMU010000078.1:144405-744405 GCA_947311845.1 Poa pratensis | reverse complement strand
ATGGTGGTGTGCTTTCTAACTACGAATTTTGTATGATTCAAAGGTTTATCCTTGGTTTCAGTTGGTTGTGGAAATGTGCGATAAGGGTGTGTAGTTCGTGCGGTGTGCTTGTGTGTGTACTACCGTCCAATATAAAAGATATACACCTATTGTTTACTTCATGGTGCACATATTTTTATGTTCTGGTATACATTGATTTTAGTTCGATGCATGTCCTTTTTATAATAGCAATATATACAGAAAAATGTTGAAACACATGGACTGAATTTTGTAAGAATTCATTTTGTAGGTGATTGAAAGTTGGATGAATCGATTAGAGGAGGACACACAGTTGGAACAAGTAAGGGCATGCACAAAGATGGGGAAAGAGTGTATGGAACCAGATCCAAAGAAAAGACCAGTTGCATGGCGTATAATCGAAATGCTTGATAAAACGGGAAGTGCTGACAAAACTAGCATGAGTAGTTCATTAGTTGAGCCGCATGTAAGTATATTGGGAGAACAGTCGGATCCAAAAGGAATTGGAAAGCTCTCTGAGAGTTTCAGCCAGGAGGATATCAATGAACGGCCTGAAACTGAAAATGTTGCAGAACGTTTGTGAATGATCATTCCCAGAAAGGCCATGAAAACACAGATCATTTGTCATCACGGGAATCACAAGATATAGATCGAAAGGCTAACCAGAAAGCAAAAGGCATTCTAAGCTTTAACTCTAGGGTGTGGGACAAATTGAACATTTTAAACATTGTTAGGAAATATTCGCCCAAGTATGCTAATAGGAATGGGGCAGCCACCAGCAACTCTACCAGCTATGCCTCGGTGCCGTCAGTGCTACAGAGCGAGTTCGAGATTCACTCAGCGAATGTCAAGGCCTTTACCTTCGATGAGCTTAGGACCGCCACGAGGAACTTCCGGCCGGATAGTGTGCTAGGGGAGGGCGGGTTTGGATCAGTCTTCAAGGGGTGGATTCATGAGAAGACCCTCACACGGACTAAGCCAGGCACCGGGATGGCCATTGCTGTCAAGCAGCTTAACCAGGATGGTTTGCAGGGCCATAGTGAGTGGCAGGTTTGTGACAATTTCATCTGTTGTTAATTGGATTTCTTTTTATTTCAGTTTTGCAATGTGCATGATATTCTCTTCGTTTGGGATGCAGGCTGAAGTGAATTACCTTGGACAACTATCACATCCGAACATTGTAAAGCTTGTTGGGTACTGTATCGAAGACGAACAACGGCTTCTTGTCTACGAGTTCATGCCTCGCGGGAGTTTAGCGAATCATCTCTTTAGGAGCAAGTGCCTGGCTTATTACTCTTCCTATTTGCTGGATCATATATTTTAGTTTTGGTGGAATGATGCTAAAGTGTTTCAACATTCAGGGAGTTCACTTTTCCAACCCATCTCCTGGAACCTTCGTATGAAGATTGCCCATGGAGCGGCGAAAGGGCTTGCATTTCTCCACAGCGACATGGTCAAAATTATCTTTCGCGGTTTGAAAACCTGGATATCCTCCTAGATGCGGTATTTAGATGCACAGCCTTCAAGAAGCTTTCCCTTTGTGTTCACAAAATTTCTCAATTGGTCAAACTGACTTGTCACACGCATTCTTCTTCAGAACTATGACGCGAAGCTCTCAGATTTCGGCCTAGGGAAAGATGGCCCCAGAGGTGACGATAGTCATGTGAGCACAAGGGTGATGGGGACACATGGGTATGTTGCGCCAGAATACATTGCAACAGGTAGGTTGGCCATTCCACTTTGGGAATCCTCGTCTACACAAATATGTGGCTGAAAATCTAACCACACCCACCAGAATCATGATTGCATTTGTCACTCCTTCATGTCATCAAGCATGATGCCAAACTTTACTAATTTCCTGTGCATATCGTCAGGCCATCTGACCACCAAGTGCGACGTGTTCAGCTTCGGCGTGGTCCTCCTGGAGATACTGTCAGGGCGCCGCGCATTGGACAGGAACCGTCCGAAGAACGAGCACAACCTGGTGGAGTGGGCGAGACCTTACCTGATGAGCAATCGGCGCATCGTCCGTGTCCTGGACGCTCGTCTGGAGGGGCAGTACTCTCTCCCCAGGGCTAAGAAGGCTGCGTCGCTGGCGATGCAGTGCCTCTCCGTGGATCCCAGGCAGAGGCCGACCATGGAGCAGGTTGTCGCGGTGCTGGAGCAGCTCCAGGACACCAAGGAGGAAGGGAACAGCCCTCGCGGCCCAGCCACGGATAAAGCCGAGCAGCAACGGGAGCCTGACAGGCTCGATATCATCATCCACGAAGATGAATATTTGCGGAGACAGACTTGATCAGTTGAGTGGATCGTAGCAAGGTTCTAGAGAGATGTGTTGAGGTGTAATATAGTACTAGGCAAGATGGCGCGTCGACACGCCGCGCCCGTGTGTTAAAATTCATATTCGAAATTGTATACATTTTAAAAATTGTTCAGATTTTAAAACTGTTGGAATTTTAAAAAAGATCACATTTATTAGTTGTTTGGATTTCAAAAAATCGGTAAATTTGGGAAGTTATTTATATTTGAATTCTTTTCATGTTTGCAAAATGCTTAGATTTGTAAGGCATTTGTAAATTTGTAGTATGTATGGTTTAGCAGTATTCAAATTTGGGAATGTCGACATTTAAAAGCTGTGCAAATTTGAGAATCGTTGGAATGCAAGAGCGTACGTTTTAATATTGGCTAGAGTTCGAAAACTGTTCCAGTTGGAAAGTTACTTAGATCTGAATTCTTTTCACGTTTGTAAAATGGTTAGATTTGAAAGGCATCCAAAATTGCGAAGTATTCAAATTTGTATGCCGCGTTATTGTGGTAAAATTCAAACTTGGAAAATGTCCAATTTTTGAAAGTGCGCAGATTTGAAAATTGATAAAATGGAGAGAAAGTTTCTGGCTAAATTGTCCAGGCTTCGAAATTTGTTCAAATTGGGAAGTTTTTCACACTCGATTTGTTTTACGCTAAAATGGGGAGAAAGTTTCCGGCTAAAAATTGTCCAGGCTTCGAAATTTGTTCAAATTGGGAAGTCTTTCACACTTGATTTCTTTTACGGTTGAGAAATGATCAGATTTGGGAGACGTTGAAAAGTATACAATATCCAAATTTGAAGCTTGATCGTATGCCGTAAATAATCAGCAATTGTTTTTTTGATCTGTGTGATACATTTTTCGTATGTTTACGATGAATATAGTTAAAGTTTCTGACTTTGCAGCTTTTAGTAATTCTTGGAAATTGTTTAAGTACCCTAGAACAGTATCTATAAAGTGTTTTAATGCACTTGAAGCATGTTTTGTTTTAAATTTTGTCTTTTGATTCAATTGTATTTATTTGGAGAGTAAGTGTAAACCAGCTATTTGCTGATATCTACATTTGTAGTATTCTTGTTTTGATATTTTGAAGCCCATGATATAAATGGATAGTTGTGTTTGAAAGATTTACCAAACTCTATTTGAATAAGGTGTCTTGTATCAAATTATTTTATTGGGTTTGTCATACTGAATGCTATTATTGATATTATGTTTTTGGCTTTTATTTGAGTTCAAAAGGAAATTATGGAATACATATTTTTACGAAATGACGTGAAGGTATCAAATGAGGCTCTATATATTATTTAGAATATTTTAAGAAAGGTATCAAATGAGCCTATATGTATTATTTAAAATATTATGAACATGTACACTATTATGAACATAGGTTGTTTGAATAAATTATGAAAAGGTAAAAATGTTTATTATAAACAAAGTTTATTGTTATTCTATGCTTGTATTGCTATCTTTAATTGTTTGGATCGTCTCAGAATATATTAGCTTCATAAATTTATGAGTTGAAGAAACAATAGTGCATAAATGGAAGAGGAATATATCTGCACCTCCAAGTTGATCGCCAATTGGAATATAAAAACATACATACTTCGTGTCCATCGTTTGTGTTACGACAAACTTTGGGAGAAATGTTTGGGTTTTAGCACAAGGTGGACATTTGTCTAAGTCTACTTATCCAGGTACCAAAGGGAATCCCCTATTTTTAAAATAAATATCTACCTTTTTATTTATGATCTCTCGGTTTCCTTGCCTTTTTAAAATAAATATCTAAATATAAAAAACAGACAAATTCAACAACAATCAATCTCTTAATTTTGAATTTTCTTTATTTGTGAGGAATCAGCGTATGTCCGACTCTCGCGCACAAAAACATTAGCGTTGGCAGGTAGCCTTGAAATTTTTTATTAGCGTGGTGTTCTCTTCACTTTATTAAAAAACAAACCAGATTTATATCCATCTTTCCTCTACTATTTACAAGATACCTAGGGTTCCTTCCTCTGCTGAATCTCGTTTCAGTCGGCCTTTTCTCTCTATTTAAAAAACATAGGTATTAATAAATTTGTGATGCCATAAGGTATTAGTAAAATTTGTGATGTTCATTTGTGTGATTTTCTTTGTTGTTGCCACTTATATCACGATGCGGTTGTGTTGTGAAGACGTAAACAAAAGGGCTAATAACGTGGACTGAACGAGCAAGCCCGCTATAGGAATCCGACATATCTCCGTGGAAACCATCATGCGGTCATGGTCCCACGTAATGGTTGCGCGTCCTAATTGTTCGAGCATCACTGGTACACGATTAACATGGCCGCGCCAGAATTCAACACACCACGAATACTAACAGTGGCCCACGAAAAAGAAAAAAAACACCACTGATACGCTAAGGATTTTCCTTCTAGTGTTTCACACCCTTTCCCTTGTGTTGCTTCTATGTTTCGGAGAATCGTATAGATTTTCAATCGATTTATTAAATTTGAATTAGAGGCGAGCGAGTTTATCTAGCTTAGCCCATAGCCACCGCAAAGACCCTACCGGGTCTGTCCCAACCGCGTAGCAAAAGAGATTTTTTTCTTTGACAGGAACGTGAACAAAATAGCTGATAACGTGGACTCAACGAGCAAGCACATGGCACCCACTATAGGAGGCCGACATATCTCCGCGGAAACCACCAGGCAATTTTCTGGGCTTTCGGATTGAGGTATTTCTACCCAGCCCATTTACTTGCTTTACGCCCTGGCCCTAATCGGCCCGACACCTGGAGGCCAAAGCCCAGGGCTCCCTCCGCCGAGCAGAGCATGCACGCTTAGCCGTGCTAACTGGGCTTTATGGCATGGGCTTGAAGCACACAGCAACCCACAATTACCAACTCTTTAGCCCTCCGTTTGTTTAGCTGGAGTTACAGGCCCTCGCAACCAGGCCTGGCTGATTGAACTGCGGATGCCGCATGTATTTAACCTGGAGTTTGCCGTAATGAGCTGGGCGGTGTGGGACTAATCAATCACCCTAATTTGGTTCGGCTCTTTTTGAAGCTGAGCCAAGGAAGGACATGCATGGTTCCAGAAAAAGAATTTCCATCCACACGCGCACTGGTGCATGATTACCGTTCCTCGTCACGCCGGCGTTGACGATCGATCGAGATGCCACACATTCCACCACACCGACCGGTTACTATTTCGTACACACGACATATACTGTTAATATTTCCGAACAAAAGGCATGCGAGGCTCTTCTAGTATAACCTCGTTGTCCTCCTCGACCTCAAGCGACGCCGCCTACTGCATGAGGAGCAACATATGGTTGAGGCGTGGCACCGCAAGATGCGGCGCGAGGGCCTCCACATCTGCCGACGGTCGAGAACGCGCGGATTTACCTCCGCCAGAACATCCCGGCGTCAGACGGGTTCACATACCGGAGGGGTGGGTGACGAAGGTCGTCTAGTGCCAGTGGCGACGCGGCTCAGCGGCGTCAACTACATCATCCGACAGTGGAGGGACATGTCGTGGGAGAAGCTGGTCGACCCCAAGTATTCCATCTCGGCGCTGTATTGGCAAGCCGTGGTGGACCAGGAGTACGAGGCGCGCTTCTTCCTCCCCGCGACATGTAGTCGCCACCTAAGGAGTGGTCCACGTTGGATGACAAGCTGGCACGCCCCGGCGGCGAGGACAAGTAGTTTCCCTTTCCACTAGAACAAGAACCTACCCACCACCATCGACGGTACTAGGGTAGGACTCATTCTCTCTCGCCGTAGGTTAATTTTTGTTTAGGTTAGGTTTAAAATGTAATTTTGTTAAATTTTATGTAAGTTCGCCGAATTTGCTAAATTATCAAGAAATATACGACTTGTTATTGTCAATAAATGACCAAAAAGAAATTGGGAGCACAACAACTGGGGGGTGGGATACAAATTTGGGGGCTCCGGAGATAATCTAACACGGCGCTGCCCCCAAAAATTGGTGGTCTGTGTCATTTATTCGCCTGCCTAACGTGGCTGGCGGGTTGGTTGACGTTGTAGTGATGTGCAAGAGAGAAAGATTTGAAAACCAAGTGTTATGTTCAAAAAAAAAAGGAAAACCGAGTGTTTGAGTGCTCAAACACTGAAGTCTGAAGACACACTCCTCAGTCCTCAGCCGCCGCCGCCGCCCAGAGCAGAGCTCACCGCGTCGCCCCATTGCAAATCCCCTGTGACGACTCCCCTTTGCTCCGTCCCGGCTCGACCGTGCGTGGGGCCAGCGCAGCGTCGATGGACACCACCCTGCGACGCCGACAACAGAGGCGGCGCGACGACCCGGCGGGGACGGCGAACCCGCGGCATCCCGGTGAGCCAGCCCCTCTCCTGAATTTATTTCTAGGGTTCTTGCTTTGGTTGGCCTCCATCTCGATCTGGATTTCCTGGTCCAGCAAGCTAGCAAATGCCCCAAAGCCATCGATTTGGGTGCTCTGCTCACAACCAGTCTTAATTTAAGCACCAGCGACAACAGATAGATTGCGCATGCGTGCGTTCCTGCTTAAACTATGCTGCTGACAGCTATGATTATTTTAAGCGCTCCATCTCTCTCTCTCTCTCTCTCTCTCTCTCTCTCTCTCTGCAGTTTCTTCATTGATAGTTCAGACCGATGTGAGTCGATTTCATTTTGCGTTCATCTGTCCGGTTTAATCCAAAGCATTGGTGTATGGATTTACTGTCATGGCTGAGCTTCTCTTCATATTTGTGCTGCCCCAGATGCAATTTGTTTTGCGGTTTAGGCTTCTCTTCGTACATGGTGTTCTAGCTAGGTGCTACAGTTTTTTACTAATCCGATGCAAAATTTCATGTCACTGCGCCTCATTTTTTAGATAAAGGGCTTTATTACTCAAAAGTTTAAGTATTACACCCGGCCTCTGCATCAAAAATGCACACAGCCTCATGAATTGTCTTATTCATTCTTTTGTAGCTGTGGTGGAGGCCAAGGGTGGAACCATCTCGGCTGCTTCTGCATTTGCTGCTCATCAGGAAGGTACTAATTAGTTTCCATTTGGTCTTTCTACTTCTTATTACTGGCCGCTTCAAAAAGACTGCTTACTTGCTGCAATATTGTCTGTAATTGGATGACTGTCAATTCAAAATGACTTGCTTGCTTATGCCTTGCTGCAATATTGAACAGCTGTACAAGACAGGGATCGCAAGTTCTTATCTGAAGCGCTAGAAGAAGCTCACCGAGGAGTTGACTGTGGCCATGGAGGCCCATTTGGTGCGGTTCTCGTCCATAACGACCAAGTAATAGTTAGTTGCCATACCATGGTTCTGAATTACACCGATGCAACCGCGCATGCTCAAGTTACCGCAATAAGAGAGGTAGGGTAGGGTACCCCGTATAAAGCATAACAGTTATTGCATCTTATACTATTTGATTTCTCCGTTTGGTTATCTGTCTCACATAAATCAATGTTTTTCTCTACTCCAGGCTTGCAAAAAGCTTGGAAAAATCGAGCTGTCAGATTGTGAAATGTATGCATCATGTGAGCCATGCCCAATGTGCTTTGCCGCTCTTCATCTATCCCGGATCAAGGTCCACTCCTTTAACTCAGCATTTTTCATCTGGTAGAATATAGCTTAATCCTTAATTAGCAATCTTGTGGATGCTTCCATGCAGAGGCTCGTGTATGGGGCCAAGGCAGAAGCTGCTATCGCCATTGGATTTGACGACTTGGTCGCTGATGCTCCGAGAGGAAAGACCGACATGAAGATAAAGCCATCGTCCTCAAGCCGCACTCTCACTGCTTCTCGTCCACCGCCACCATCCACAAGACGAGTCGTCTCTCGACTTGGCGCATGCGATCCCTCGGGACCTAGGACGAGGAGGAGCAAGCTGGAGGACTCGAGCAAGACAGCGGCTAAATGTGGTAAGGCGCGCACTGACACAGGCCATTCGGGTAAGCTTGCAACCGTGCTGCCACTGTACTATATCGACACAGTGTTTGGCCCGAGTCGTCCTGATCTCCCCCGTGCTCTGCTTCCATGCCCAGATCGACGCCGCCTCCCACTGGAGTGCTCTTCCCTCACGCAGCCGTCGTCCTCCTCAAGCCGCACAGTTGTCGCCTCTCAGCGTCGGGGAGTGTCAGCCGTCTCTTCGCGACCTGGGACGAGGAGGTGCAAGCTGGAGGACTCGAGCACGTCAGCGGCTGAGCGTGGCCAAATGCGTGCCAGCACAGGCCACTCGGGTAAGCTAGCAGCCATGCTGCAACCGTACTACATTGATACTATATTTTGTCCTCATTTCCCTGTGCTCTCTGTCCATGCCCAGCTCGCCGCCGCCCATGGGGATCCTCTTTTCCCCCGCCGTCCTCAAGCCGCTGCGAGCTCGTCATTCCTCCACCCAAGCCGATCTCTCACCGCCGGGTAATGCCAACCGTCAATCGGCAGGGTGCGGGAGTACCCACGCAACCTGGGACGAGGGAGACCAAGCTGGAAGAGCTCCCGGATGACCTCCTTGTCGAGATCCTCTCGCGGCTCCCGCAGAGCCCGTCCACCTCTTCAAGTGTGTCTCCAAGTCATGGCGCGACTTCATCTCAGACCACCACCACCGCAAGAGCCTCCCGCAGGCCCTTGCCGGCTTCATCTGCGTCCATTGGATTGAGTATGAGGTGCAATTCATCAACGTCTCAGGGAGAGACCCACCTATGGTTGACCTTGCGCTTGCGTTCCTGCCCAACCGCACATCCATAAACGTCTTGGACTGCTGCAATGGTCTCCTCCTCCTGGGCTCAGGCTTAGACAGCCAGCAGCGCGATTACGTTGTGTGCAATCCGGCTACCGAGAAATGGGTCGCCTTGCCGGACTATGGAGTCACGGAAGGATCCTTGTTCTCCTTCTTGGCCTTTGATCCAGCGGTCTCCAAGCATTTCCATGTCTTGGAGTACATGGAAGGTGCAGTGTGGATCTACTCATCCCTCACTGGTGGTTGGAGTCAGAGTCACACTGAGCAGGGGTTTCTCACAACTGAATGTATTATGCTGGACACTGTGTTTCTCAACGGTGTGCTGCATTTCCTTGTTGAAGAGCTCGTGGCCAGGGCCGTAAACTTGGAGACAAAGGAATGGAGGGATATTGAGTTGCCCGATAGTATTGGTGATAGCTTCGTTGGTGCCTTCCTTGGACAGTCTCAGGGGTGCTTAGTTTATACTACTATGAGCACGCAGGACCCTCAAATAAAAGTGTGGAACCTAGAAGATTATGGCAGCGGTGAGTGGATCTTCAAGCATGGTGTCAGCACGCCTCAGCTTCTCATGGATGATTGGCCTATGGTGTTAGCGCTTCACCCGGAACGCAATATGATTTTCTATGATGACTTTGACGAGAACAGGAGGAGCAAGGGCATCAGTTCATATGATTTCAATCGCGGGGAATTACATCGCGTTGCTGCTTCTATCTGGACCGTCAGCACCTACCAACGTCGGCTTCTTCCGTATGTGCCATTTTTCGGAGACATTGGAAAGTGAGTCATTGTAGGATGATGAGATGGGTAGATGTTGGGCAGAGCTCTGAACTGAACCAACCTTTTCCTTGATTTGAACTTGACCATGTAACATTAATTAATTCGTAGCACTTTATTTATCGAATTCGATAGAAGTTAGCCAGGAACATGTACTATGAAAAATGTATATGTGAACTTGATCAGGAAGATGCATGTGGTGGTGGTATGTGTGTGATGAACTTGATCAGGAATTAATGCTGTTATTGGACTGCAGTAGTATTATGAACTTATGAACAGCTCCTTTGCTCTACGATTACTACTACTTATGAACAGCTCCTTTGCTCTGCTTTCATGTTGTTCTTTTGCTTCCAACTTCCTGGAATGCTCGTTATTGAGCTTGAACACATCTGAATCTTGTGTGGACTGTAACTGAATCTTGTGCGCCTGTTACTTGACTGAATCTTCTCCTCTGTTCCCAACATTCAAGGCAATACTATTTTAGCACATGTGTGTATCTGAATCTACTAAGCTATAATAATAAAGCTTGTACAGTGCAAACCTCACATGTGGGTTCACCAAATGCAAATAGAATAGCTGCTCGCTTACATGTGGCCCCCTCTAGCAGAAACAACACTCAACAGAACACATCTTCTCCCGGTCGGTCTCTTATCCCCTAGCAGACCAGATGGAAGCATGCACCTCCACGAGCCGCGTCGTCGTCCTCCCGCTCCGCGCCGCGCCGCCGGCGGCCGGCGCGGTCGCCTGCTTCTCCAGGGGTAGTAGTAGTAGTAGAAGAAGAAGTATCCGGTTAGCTCGCGCGTCACTCCTCGACCACGCCGCCGTGCTCCTCGACGCCGGTGCTGCCGTCGTCGAGACGGGGACTGGGTACTCGCAGGCCAGCTACTACACGTCGCTGGGGCTCTTCGTGCTCTCGGTTCCTGGCCTCTGGTCACTCATCAAACGCTCTGTCAAATCAAAGGTCCTACTCGGCTATTCATTCCTCCTTGCTAATTTTGTTTTTGATTAATTGTAACAAATGGAAAGAGATCCTGGATGTATGTATTGTTTCGCTGTTTGACAACCAAATTTGGCAATGCATGCAGATCGTGCAGAAGACGTTTGTTAAGGCGGAAGGGCAGCCGATGGCGCCGAGTCTGGTGGCCGGGGAGATCCTCTCATTCTTCACGCGCAACAGCTTCACCGTCTCCGACCGCGGCGAAGTCATCACGTTAGTAGACTTTCTTTCTAAGTGCGATAGTATCTGACAATGCTCTCAAAACTAACGGCAGAGTTTCGCGTGCAAATTAATAGCTTCGAGGGCACGATGACACCAAGCAGAGGACAGGCGGCGCTGCTCACCTTCTGCACCTGCATCAGCCTCGGCAGCGTCGGGCTCGTTCTGTCGATCGCAGTCCGGAAGGCGGCAACAACTGGTTCTGGCTCATGACCTTGAGCCCCTTGGCGTATGTCTCTCTCTGCTAGCAGCAAATAAATTCTGTATGTATGTAACTTACAATATATAGAAATGCAGTAGTAGTAACGGTTCTCCATTCTTGACGGTTTGTTCAGGGGAGCCTACTACTGGACAAGAGCATCGAGGAAAGAAGAGATCAAGGTCAAGATGGTCTTATCGGAGGACGGTGGCAACGTATCCGAGGTTCTCGTGCGAGGCGACGACGTGCAGGTTGAGCAGATGAGGAAGGAGCTCAACCTCAGCGAGAAGGGGATGATATATGTCAAGGGGATTTTTGAAACATGATCGACCAGTGAGTGGCATGTGTTATATCTAGTCTAGTAACAAAACAAAACAGCTGAAACGAAATCAACGTCAGAGAGGAGGGGAGGATTTAGGGTTCTGGATATCAATCCACGGGCAAATATGTATCCTGGCTCCAGAAAGGAAAAATAAATGATTTGTATGCGCAACTATTAAAATTGTAACAAGTTTTGGCCATACGTGAAGAACATCACACCCTCACTCATGGGAGGCGTTTTCTATTCAAGGAAGTTGAAGATCCTTTTGTCACAAGTTGTCATAGAAATGACAAGGAAATGATATGGAATAAAATAAAAAGAAAATATTGTATGACCAAAGAACCTTTTGTCTTGAAGAGCCAACATGCATTTAGGGCGTGTTTGGTTGCTGGGAGACTTTTTTTTTTGCAAGATTGTTACTGCATCTTTCTCTGTTCCTGTCCCCAACACTCAAGGCACAATATTTGAGCACACTTATGTATATGAATCTATGACATAAAGCTTGTACAGTACAAATTGATATGGGTGCTATAAATGTGCTTCTTCACAGATACATTGCACAACCATTCAACTATCTTCTAAATGAAAATGTACTTCACCAAATGAGCAAGCTCATGTTCTAGAATAGATTTTTGAAGAAACACGCTTCTGACATCAAACTAGTATAATAATAATAATAACAGTCATAAAAATGCTAGCTCCAACAGCCACAAGCTAATTTGTCACCAAACTTAAAAAAGAAACACGATGATTACATACAGATACATCACCACTTTACACCCCAAAATAGCGACATGCAAAAAAATGCGGTTAGTATCCAAACTATACATACAACCAACCAAGCTACTTACTCCACAAAAATATGAACACATCTGCTCCAACCGAAACAACAGCCAACACCATTCACATGCTACCTAATTCATTAATAGCTGCCGATGTCATAGCTCCGAGAGTATGGCGGGGATGTAGTGCGAGAGCTCGGCAGTGAGGGACTGGAACCCGTTGACGAGCTGTGTGTGGAACTCCTGGTCCTCCTCCCCTATCAGCCTGAAGTGCACGCGGATCGCGCGCTTGCAGACCGCCATGAACTCCAGCAGCGCTGCGATGAGCTGCTGCAGCTCCTGCGACCGCAGCCTCGTCGCTGGCTCGCCGGACAGGAACGCTGTGCAAACACTCAACACGCCACTGTTGACCTGCATTTGTTCATTTGTTTGTTTAGGGAGGAAAACTAGCAAAATACAGGAGGAGCAAGCAAAGATAAACTGGTTGATTCGTAGTCTAGTCCTACCTGAACAGCCACACTTCCTTGGAGTATCCTCTGCAAGCTCTGAAGCCTCGGTAGCTGGTCACCTTCGGAGCTCCGCGGCTCCTCCAGCTCATTTCTCAATGCACCGGTCCTTGTCTCGATCATCCCGATCGCGTTCTCGACGGGCGAGAACTCGAGAGACTCAGACTTTACCACCACCAGACGGTTCACAAGAGCAGGGAAGGAGCCCTCCGTCTGGAGCACCGTGCGTCTCTTCCACTGGTCTTCCAGGCCACCCTGCGTCTTCCCGTTCTTCGTGAACGGCGTGTCGAAGAGGAAACGGTCGAACACGCGTGCACGGACAGTGCCGGTAGACAATGAGAAGATCCTCTCCCTCCTGCTCTCCAGGTCCTCGTCCTCCATTACAGGATCGACAGCGGTTATCTGCAGATAGCACACACCGGCTTGCAGCTCGTCGGCGTTGACTTGCCGTGAGTCGGGAATGATATGTAAGGTGTGACCGCCGTCCATCTTTGCCTCGTAGGTATGGCTGAGCTTCTCCATGATGTCACCCAGACGGACATCCCGTGGCTCCCTGAACACGTACTCCTTTTTGTTGAGCTTGCCAAACCTTTCCCCATAGAAGCCAACCTGTAGTATGTGGCGTCGATGAACGGGATAGGGCTAGCTTCTTGTTCAAGGATCGACTCGTAGATGCTCGTGAGCGACGTGTGGCATTTGGCCAGCTGCCCGTATGACCTCCTGCTTTTGTACACCGGAATGACGAGCTCCTGAATGCTAGCGCAGAAGTGGTACAGTTCGGCTTGTGCGAAGAGCTTGTGCGCGAGCTGAAGATACTTGACAGCCGAGTCCACTGTGAGCTTGGACGCACCATATCCCTCGACTTCTGCGGCAGCTACTTCTGCGCCGATATCAGTGCCCACGATAGGGCAAATCCTGCAGAGGGAAGCAACATGATCCTTGCTCCACACGGCATCGTTCCTTCCAACAAGCGCCTGTAAGAAGATGGGTTTGAAGGTCATAAATAAAACTTTCTACGTAGAATCATTACAGGAATAAGAAGATTAAGACCTGCATGATCACGCCGGCTACAGCGACTGCACATTGCGCAGCTTCAGCCCATGACTGCATCTCCTGGTGTGCATCACATAGGTGCAGTGACCACATGATGTGAAGATCAGGAACCGGCGCATAGGCCAATGCTAGCTTGTAGAAACCCTCGGCAGCTGCACACCTGTCTACGGTCATTACCGAACCCTGAAAAGAACATTGAAATTTACAGGTTCAGTGGTCAGTACTTGCTCAAGAAATTCAGATGCATAAAACTGGCACGTTGGTGTTTCGGGTGTCCAGATGACATAAACAAATGGTAACTTCCTTCTTTTCAGATGGACAGTCCCATTTTAGCAAAGCAGAATTTTTTTTTTTGCTTAACTTACTTACCAGAAGGGCATGCTCAAGGCCGGCATCAAGGGCCTGGACTAGACACTTTGACAGATGTTTAACCTCTACCCAAGACCATCTATTGTCTGTGGAACCTTCGGCAGCCACCTCCAGTGCATTAACAGGGAGCCCACAATCGTTCAACTCATCCTTACTCCTTACATCAGCCATTTCCTCCAGTGATTTCCTAAGACGCCGAGCTTCACCACTTTCTTCAAGGGACCCATCAGATCTCATCTGAGTTACTTGCACGTCAGACAGCAATTCTGATAATGTAATAGTCAGCATGACTCTCAGCCTTGTGGTGTTCTTGAAATAGTTGAATGAATTCTGGAAGCACAAGAACATCGGTATCAGGACAATTCGTATCACGATTTTATATATAAATAATGAAATTCAGCAAGCAGCAGCTTACCCTAACAAGGATCTGCAACCCAACAACGGCCCTCTTTCTAACAGAATCATTTCGGAATACAGCAAGCCGTAAGAGATGAAAAGCGATCTGCTTCAAAAAACGGTCATTTTCCCTTGCCATCAGTGTCGCACCATGGAGACTGAATATATTATAGACCACGGGAAGGAAAGCTTTCCAGAAAGTTAAGGCCTGGCTCCTAGATAAAAGACCCATCAAGACAGATGTTACACAATCTAGCTTAGCATAGTCAGTCGAGATGCTACGAGAAGCTGCAGCCACCGAAAACTTGTCAACTATTCCCAAGACTTCAAGGCTCACGGCAGTGCTAAGATTTTCCTCCCAGAGTTCCTGTAGGAATTTTTCTGTCAGACTGAAGAAAGTTAAAAATACCACAAGATTAGCATGGGGTGCGACACTTACCAACTTTTGTCTCAGTATTGGATGTAGAGACTCTCTCAGTGCCCTGGCATTTGATCCAATTCTTGAAGACTGCGCTTGGGCAAGGGCTTCCCTCAATGAGTAGGGTTGATTCGGGGAACTTAGCTGAGGACTAATCCTGTTCCACATGTATCCATTTTCTGGTATTCCCTGAGGCTGCATTAATAGCAGTCATGGCAAATAACTAACATTTTCTTCATGATCATAGATATTTTTTGTCACATCTACAAAGTATGTGCGTTTAGAACAAGTACACAAAATTGATGTATAGCATGAAACAAGCTCAATTCATTATTCTGAAAGTCAAGCCTTATTCTGAAACAAGGAGTCCATTTGATGCAAACTTAGGGGCATCGATAATAGTCCAATCAAGCTTCAGAGATGTAGTGTTCTGCAAATTACCCGTGTCACTAGCTGAAACATTCCTCCATAAACAGGATTTTTAGTGGTTAGGCAAGGATGGTTGGCTTGGCATTAAATGCCATTAATGTTCTGTTTGGAATAACACAAGCCAAGTTCAACCAGTTTTTCTAGAGATGTCCACATTCTCTCCAATAGCATTTTAATTATTTTCCTGTAACTGCATGATGGCCTCCTAGGAGGATTGTAACAAACTCTTTCTTTCCAATATAATGAAACGCAAAGGTCTTTTGCGTTTCCTCTAAAAAATGTTACCAGATTAGTTTCCACAAAAAACACAAAGCAACAATGCTGACGAGCTATTGGAACCTTGTCCAGTACAGGCTATACAAACCCTATCCAAGGCGTATCTAACCTAACCTAAACCAGGACATCCCAAGAAATCCAACATGATTCAAGTTCATACGCGAACTGTTCACTGAAATATATCTAAAGGTAAAAATACTAGTGCTGGAAATTTAGGCTCCTATAAATAATGTGCCAACATACCCTTATGTCATGGCGTGAAGCCTCAGACAAATATGCATTAACCGATGGGGATAACCGATCAGAATACTTGGGGGACGCAGGGCGCTCAGCATCAGGGCTCCGAGAACTGGAGCCTAGTAGCAAGCTGTCTCCTGTTCTGTTATGCTGCAGAGAGCATTCAAGGGATTAGTTCTGAATAAACTAACCATCCTGGTTTGATGGTAACAAAGAAGATTCAGAACTCGACATTTTAAACAACCAAGGGTTGTTTGTACACACCTCAAAATGGGTTAAACATTCTTCAAGTAGCTTGAAGAACAATCTGGTTCTAGCAATGCTTTGTTGCCATGCTTTTATAAGAGTCGCGTCGTCCAAATTCCTTATGATTTGCAAAATGACCACTAGCACTTCACGCTTTTCAATGGCATTTAGGTTATAGAACACAGGCATCTCATCCAGAATCTGCAATGAGTGTTTTTCACAGGAAAAAAATTGTAAGAAGAACCATGTGTATGCCAAACATTGCAGAGAAACAGACTACTGATTATCGATATCCATTTCAAGGAAGTTACTTGTGAAGTGAATATCACGCACCTGTCCTATAAGAGGAAAATACAGCTGAGCAATGTACAGCTTGTCTTCACTTTTCTGATATCGTGCGTCAAATTCATGCTTGCATATTAGGACAACCAAAATACGAGCCGCCTACATTAAACGCAAAACAGTACGTTTCAACATAAACAAATAAGAATAAGTTGTCATCATTGTGAGATAGCAAAGCAATTCATTGAGAGGTAGCCCAAAGTATTTTTATTTCGATTGAAATGCTTACTTTCGCTCGCTGTGACAAATCATCATGGTCAAGGGTGAGAAAGATCTCCTGAATAAGAACCGACGAAAGATAATTCCTGTAAAAAAAGGAGATATCATATAAAAATACACTCATACCAAATATAAGGCTGCCATGATTTGCAGCATGTTAGCGCATGAGATATTCACTAGTGTTTTGATTGGAATTTCAAGAGGATATTTGCACATAATAGCATCCTAACATTGAGTATTGGTGTTTGGTAATGTGTAAATAACACAGGGCGTAATCATTGTAAGGATTATAAAAGGTATAAAATCATTATGCCATGAACGTGTATGGAAAACATAATAAAATGCCGTCATATTGGCAGTAAAGAGAATTTGGAGCGAGAAGAGTAGAAGACTAAAGGTTCTGAATAAACATTGCTGTCGTCAATCAAAACATTTTTGGCAAACTAGAATATTTATATTCCTAGGTTGGTAATCCACAAATTTAGAGTGAGACCTACCTATCAGAGGGATCCCGACCAGGCATCTCAACAAAAAGATCGTGATCACATATTATTTGCAGGAATGTCAATTTGCAATCATGGAGGACTGACTGGCAAACCCCTGCAAACTTGTCCATGTATAACGAAACCTGAAGAACACAGATACTTAGTTATGCATATCCATACTTGAATAAAGCTCCTCGATAGCTTCAGCGAACCAAATCAACAGTAAAAAGAATAAATAAGTTAAAACCAGCACAGATATGAGATCAAATGGCCGTACATGAAAAGAAACAGTTCAATGTTGACGCAAAGCAGGAATTTTTTTTGCAGGGAAAGTCAAGAATTCAAAAGAATAAATACCAAAGAGCCAGGGAGGACTAATGTAAATGTGACTTCCAACATTACCAGCTCAAAAACTTGGCGTGGCTCAATGATTGATAAGAGATCGTAACAGAAGAAAGCTAGAGTGCTGTTCAAGCGCTTCGCCAAGTTTAAACCCTTTTTGCAGCGTTCATGAACCTCAGTTAGAAGGCAATCAAATAGCTGCATGATACATCTGAATACTCCTTCTTTCAACTGTAGCGGCGGGACATCTTCACCTAGTACGTGATAGCAAACAATTAGAGAACCATACTTCTTGGTATAATTAAATATTTATGTACTGAAGCTGATGTACTAATAAGTGCAGTACGAGCGTTGGTGCTACCTAGTGGGAGATTGTGGTAGAAGAGACGACTTTGCTCCAATCCCATTGATTTTACAATAAGCTCCAGAAAAAACCAAGCCATTGCCAACACATCATCATAGACAGGTCCAACTCTATAACCTTTAGCCTAAAAAGACAAAATAAAATAATGGTGAAGAAGAGCAGCAGAAAGATGCATCTCTGTTAAAAATAAGCTGCTTGAATGAACAGCCCACGTCTGGAGTATTCAAAATAAGCAGAAAAGTGTAAGAACAACCATTAACAGTGGATATACTGGATGCAATACAGTAACAGCAAATGGTTAATAACCAAATCGGCTTGTACTAACTAGTATGTGATCCAAATGCTTATTATTAGCGCAAGTGCACCATCAACAATTCAACATTTATACCGATAAAATCTGGTTTGTGTTCCTTTTGCACAATATAATTAATGCCACTTTAAGTACAATTACATGATATCAAGTTTTGACACCTGAACAGTGCGGCATTAAACAGTGCTAGTGGCAAGTGGCAACAAGGGTATAATTCAGGCATTAGGATATTTCTGCGGTAGAGAGTTTGGCAATGTCACCAGTGATGTATATGATTCTGTCATGACCATGATCCAGCTCATGTAGACAACCGTAGGGGTATCTCCGTACAGGTAGCAGCAGCCAGCTAGGCGAGTCAGCGGCATGCATATCCTATAATTTGTTAGATGTGTATTGGTCGGTGGATATTATGTTGTCTTCAGCTTATTGGTTGCACTAGATATCCTTGTTAGGTGGATGGGCATATAAGAGCATTATCATCTTTTTACATCGAAGATGAATAACATAGAAGTATATCCTAGTCTCTAGGTCCCGCTGTGCACTCCTCTTCATATGATGTCGTCTCCAGTTTATTGGTTGTACTAGATGCCTTGTAGGTGGATGGCTATATAAGGGAACTATCATCTCTTTTACATGGAAGATGAATAACAAAGAAGTCTATTCTAGTCTTTACTCTTTAGTCCTGCCATGCACACCTCTTGGCCGACTGTTCTAGGTCTAACCCTTCCCTCGATCAGTGCCCCCCTTCAGACGGATATTTACCCCTAGTCCTAGCGGCACTGTAACTCAAGTCGTCAACGTATGACCTCCTCAGATGAATGTTTACCCCGTGACTCTATCATTAAGGGGTTCATGCATAAAAATTGACACAGAACACAAAATAGAGTAGAATAAATTCAATAACTGATTATTTCAAAAAGAGAAGAAATCCATACTAACCTTACTGCGAGCTAGGCTGCCCCAGACAGTAGCTAAACCAGGGTATACAGGTGTCTGCCGATCACCAAAGTCATCGAAAGCAAAATCAACATAGTTAACAAGAAACCTATTTCTCTCAGCTCCATCAGATGATTCCTGTTGCACCCTGCAATAAAGATGCATCGACTTTAACTCATTTGAGATACATACATGATCAGGACTCCTGAATGAATAATTCAACTGGGGAAAATCATAGGAGAATTTTAAAGAATCAAAGCTGGAGACTCTAAATTTCCTAAAGATTAGATAAAAGCGCAAAGATTTTGTGTGACATGACCTCTAAAGATAAGTATGGCAATATGGCAACATGATATTAACAGCTTTCCCACATCCGTGTTTGTTGTACTGCAACATATGCAAGTGGGATCAGCAAGCGTTTACATAAGATAAACTTAACAGTTTATACTTTACTCAAACTGCAGCACCAGCACAAACTAACAAAATCAGACTTCGTGATACATGTGAAGAAAATGGCATCCACATATTTGATTTTTTTTCTCCGTACATGATAGGTTTTCTAAATGTTTGAAACTAGGTTTTGAGAAACTGGATGAACATGGAATCCTAGAGCTGTAGATAGAAACTGGAGCACACAAATACCAGTGGCATGAACATGAACCAAACAAAAAAGCAGGGAATTACCGGGTTAGAATATTAACCATGGCTCGAAATGCAGCAACCTGCATGAAAAAAAATGTGGAGTCAAATCTAGTGTGCAATGTGATCAAGATTAACACTTGGCAACAAATTTAGTTCAGTAAAAAAGACAGGTGTGCCTTTAGAGAAGGAGCAAAACAATTTTGCAGAGTGGAAACATAAGCAAGGTAATAACCTGAAGGGTTTCACCACCATCGCCAATAAGATGTAGCAGCATATTGAGTATTGGTTGAAGAAATTGTAACAACGCTGTAGATTCAACATTCTTTAAACTATTTATGGCCTGCAGCCCATTTTAAATACCCAAGGTTAAAGATATATATCGTCAGTATATAGTGAAAACTACCAATACAATGTAAATTTGAGCAAAATTTCAGACAAAGATTGCAACATACAGTACAGATAAGTTTCGCTATGCTCTCTCTATATCTAATTAGGCATGTAAAACAGTAAATACTTCACAATTTTTCCACTTTTCTTACATATTCCGATGGGTCTCATCAAGGCATGATAATGAACAGGACGCTCAAAAGTATGTTTATTATCAAAGACCATAACAAACGAGGAAACAGCTCAGATCATTAGCACGCAACGTCAACAGAAAGTTTTAACAAGTTTCTGAAGAACTCGAGTACAAAATGGTTCAACACGTAACAGTTGGAACAGCATTTGCAAGCAGTTCAAGAATATGGGTCCGTATTACTTCTGCTTATTATAAAGCATCACTAATAAATAATAGGCCAAATAGACAAGCATCTGTTTGGCTGCAAAAGGAGGATATCCTGCTTGTGTGTTTAACATAAATGCAAGAACAACAGCAGGGATGGGATCATGAAGAAAACTAACAGCAGAAGCTCCAATCTAAACCATGCAAGAGCAAAAGAGATACCTCAAGAAGCTCAGAACCCCAAGGTGGACTTGTATGTAGCGTGTGACGGTCATACTCGACGAAAAAGTCTCTTATCCTTTCATTAACCGGAAACAACGAAGAGCAAAGTCTCAACCGCAGCCTAAAAACAGTTTTTCCATCCTCTAGGTAGTCCATTTTCTCCTGTATAAGAATTGTAGCTTTAAGGTACTATTACAGCAGATGTATTTGAGGATAATTCTGCAATCAGCACGGTGCAAAAAAGCAAAAAGAAACAGGCCAAGTAGCACAAACCTTTCCACTTTCCTGCAGGTAATTCGGAACAAGCTCTCGTAAAATCGGCAAAGATACGTCTGAAAGTAACCTATTGGATTCATAAAAATTGCTACATATCAAATTCAATTCCATTATCATCAGTTCACACTAATTTGTAGACACTGCGAGCACTTCAGAGTTCCTCGTCAAACTTGTGGTAGCAATAGCAATTGAGACGGGATGTGATCTAATTGTCTAGATGGTCCTTGAACATTACGAGAAAAGAGAAGGTATTTGCCCAGAAGAACACTTATATGTTAATGCCCAAACTGGAATTGCAAAAGGCAGTCAGCTCCCATATTTCATGATGTTTACTCCTTAGATGGTTTGATCTGAGAGAGGCAGTAGTATAATCTCTATAACATGCACAAGCTCTTTTAATCCATAGCAAGAAGCAGCATACAGGCATTGTGCTAGAAAGTATAGTGGGCAGTATGCACCATGCAGTCTTGCTAGTGAATGAGTATCACAGTGTTTACTTCTTAATTTCACAAGTGGCAACTCGCAGGAATACTGATCGAATATTAACAAAAATAGTTAATTTGCTAGCCAAAGATATGTAGCCACAAAGTTTAACGACTTAAACAATACAAAAGATCGCCTCCCAAGTTTTAGCAATAAAGCTTAGTTCGTGTATTCACTTTCTGTCACATAAACAGAAAATGTTAACATGCTAATAAAGCAAGATTCATAATGCATTGACTAGGATGTGATCACGTCTGAAGCGGCAGACTCAGATTAGTTAAATTTAAGCATTTCATGATTACAAAAAGTAAACATTACAAATTAATACATACTGAATGTGTGTCGACAGTGGAAGTGCAGCGTATCCCACAATCACCTGGTGGAGCGCAAACATGTTAGGCACACGAAGGGATGAACCAACCATAGTAATGTGTCCTAATTGACAAGGAACAGAAGACATACTGGTTTAGGGGCTTCAAGTTTCATTTGGAGGTCTACATGGAAAAATGTGAACAGAAGATGATGTTGGGGTGTCAATAGAGCAGGCAGACTGATCTTAACTTCATCATGGTAGCAAGACATTCTTGTGCCGACAGAAATTTGGGTATGGGCACACTTCTGTAGTGTTGTATTATGGTCCCTTGGATGAACAGCCTGAAACCCCATATATCTAGTGGCTAAGAATGTTGAACAGGCACCAACAACAGTACAAAAAGAGTGATATTTCGTGAACAAACCTCTACTGGAAGTTTACGTACGTCAGAATCATCCTTTCTCAATTCTACTCTTATAAATAGATTTCTTTTGCGACTCAAGCTAACAGTCAATGGGTACACATAGAGGCAATGGAAAAGTTGTGAAAATGGTTCACTCCGGGCCATCATCCGAAAGTCGAAAGCTTGAAACTGTAACAAGAAAGAATGCATCTCATATAAACAGAAAAAGATGTGTAATCATGCGTCATAAATTTCAAAATTGGAAACTCGACACAAAAGGAGGTGGGTGAGGAACTCGTCTAGTTACATTGTCGCCATTCTCTGCATTGGAACTTTGACCATTCTGGTGTGTATCTTTCTTGCCACTGGTACTAGAAATCTGAGAACTTTGGATTCCATCAACGCTATTCCGGCTGTGTCTGCCATTGTTGAGCTCACCAGCATCATGCAGTTCATTGGTCATGCTCCCACCTTCAGAAATGTTATCCGCGTCATTACGGTCATTATGAAGTTTCTCCACCTCCAGCCTGAGTAGACCTTTCACTGGTTTGTGAACTTTCCTTTTCGGGTCCTACAAGCGACACAAGAGTTTCCATAATTAATTAGTTAATAATCACTCAAGTAACAACATAAACTGACTTGGCTCATTTAATAATGCTTACTTGGAGGGAGTCCTCAATGTAGCTTTCCTTCACTTTGTTTAAGTTTGATATCTCTACGATAACTGAACTTCCACTTGAATAATGGTTGAGTTTTCCGTCTAAAGTGAGCTTGGAAACAGGTTCCACAATGCTATCTTGAGAACTTGAGGCTGACATACTTGGTGCTAAAGGGCTGCTAGGAGAGGTAGCATCACCAGCACCGCCAGCATGGTTGTTTTCAAACAGGGGAATAAGTGCCCACGCAAATGGTTCTCGATATGGCATGATTCGAGACCAAACTTGCAGCTTCTGCTTCTCTTTCTCAGTCAAGTGTACCTGTCACAAAACTGAGCATTAGAGTAATGGAACATGCAATTAAAAGAGGGAGATTTATTTCTTACAGGTTCTTTACGGGAATAAACGGAAGGAGTTACTCCCCCTTCTTCAGTAGCAGACTTTTCTAGCTGGATCAGAAGGCAGATTGATGGTGAAGGGGCATCCAATGAGAAAATACCTCGGCGGTCCAAAGACATATGACCCTGATCAAGTGCAAAAGAAATGAAAATGGTCAGCGGTTTGAATTAGATTAATATGGAATTTCAGTATAGTTGGCAAGCTACAGCTGTTCCTATCTGCAGGTATCACTAGCAAAACTTTAGAGGATAGAAACAATGGCCCATAAGGGAGTAATATACATTGCTCCTTACATTTTGCATTTCTGTTGGAAGTATGTGAAAGTAGAAGTCTTCTGATAACTTTCTCTCCTATCTCTGTTGTACAAGCAAATTGTACCGCTAAAAGGTTCTGCACATGATACATTATCAAAAGGTGGGTGGGTCATCATGCTGTGAAGCATAAATGAGACTATATTGCAGTTTGGCAGGGTTGAAACAAACACAAGAAAAACATTTATTTTTACTCACCGACTAATCCAGCTTGGAATGACAAAGATAATACCTTGACAGTTATCTTCAATCCACTGCAAGCAGTAGAGATCAAGTCATGACATGTGACTAGTAAGTAGTAAGAGCAAGAAACACAAACAAAAGCAAGGACATATGCAATGCAAACCTGCTGTGTGTTGCAGGGAGACTTTCTGGCACACGTTGGCCGAATATCAAAGATCTCTCGTTGTCCCAATCAAATGCAGGTTCATATGCCGGTAAAGGTGAGAGAGTACAATGCTGAAAAACCCAAGCAGGGCAAAATGCCGTTAATGCTTAGGTCAAGATGGAAAATGGCAATTCATTTACATGCACCTACTTTTTTAGAAGACGAAGCGGACGGTTCAGTCTCGTATGCTTGCCTCCCTGATGAAGTGCTCGGCATATCATCTTCATTACTTTCCTCGGCTTGGGATGCCTAGCGTTGCAAAGCTGCAATTCTACGACAAACAAAAATATATAAATTACTAATAAGCAAACAATGCATAAGAAGCTAATCTGATTGCAAAGGGATGCTGGATTTCACCTGTTTCCATGTCAGTGCCAGGTCCCTCGAAGATTTGATTTTCAAAGGAAGGTGGCGCGACGCTCTCGTAGCGTCCATACTTGCCATCGTCCTTCACGAAATCAGCCTTGTAACACTGTACCAGCTCGTTCATATGTGGCCACTGTTCCAAATTTTCACTAAGCTGAAAAAAATGAAGGAAACCCTTAATTCTCAGCCCTAAATTGTAACTTTTTTTGTGATTGTAATCCAAAGTAGTAAACTGAATCATGAGCCACTAGAGATGCGCAATACTAGTTCTGAGGGGATGACTACAACGGCATGCATGAGAAAGATGGGAAACGTGTCACAGTAGACCAATATATCATGCAACAGCAGGTTCGACATCAACAGCACGTAGCTAACGGTGGTTCAACGCTAGTACCACTACCACCGTGAGCGTCAGTTTAAGCCCTCAATAGAGCACCTAGCTTTTCACCCTTAATTACCAGCTTTGCAGCGGTGGATCACGTGACTGTAATCCGAAAGAGCAAACTGAATTATCAGGCAATACAGATGTGCAACAATAGTAATACCGAGGTCCGAGGGGATGGCTGGAAAATCATACATGAAAAGATGGAAAACGTGTAGCAATAGACCATGGTAGTAGTCTAGAGGGAGTCTAGTGGTATCATTCTCAGCTGTCTGCTACAAACGCAGTGAACCATTCAACTCGCTGCCCACATACCAAAGATGAATAATTCAATTCCCAAATAGCTAGCAGCAATTCAATTTCAACAGACATATATCCTGCAATGCAATGGAGGTTTGACATGGACGGGACATAGCTAGCTAGCAGCAGTTCAACAGTAGTAGCAATGTAGCATCAGGAAGCCCTAGGCAAGATCTGGCGCGCGCAATTCGACGCATTTCAAGCTCTAGGTTGTGACACTAGAAGGGAGGGAGGAGGCGTACCAGTGGATCCAGGTCGAGGTTCCGCCCACCGGAGGACGGCTGCCTCGGGACCCGCCTGAACCGCTGCCCTTCGCCCGCCGCCGCCGCCGCAGGATCGTCGTCCATTGTGTCCGTCGCCCCCGCCACCCACCCAAGGGCGGCCTGGATCTAGCTGCACGGTGGTGCCGCGCGCGTGAGAGAGACCGGGGGCGGGATCTCGGGGCGCCCAAGGCACGGCGCGGCGGAAGAAGACTTGTCGGGGCCAAGAAGAGCGCTCTCTAGTCGATACTGAGCCGAGAGATTTCAGTCGCCCAAAAATCAAGAATTGGGAGCGGATTGGATTTCAGCAGCAGCAGCAGCTCATTGCGGGGGCATTGCTCGCGCCCGCCGTCTCTGCTCCGCTGTCCCACGCCACGCTGCTCCGACGGACGGGGAGTGGAGTGGAGTGGAGTGGATGCGAAGCGAAGCAAGCAGGTGGGAGTAGTGGAGTGGTGAGGATGAGTGTGTGTGTGTCTTTTTACTCGATTAGCATTAGCACTAAAATAACACAGATGAGATTTGGTTTGGTTTTGGCTCGTTCTAAAATCTCTGCTCTGGAGACGAAGAAGAAATGTGTCCGCAAACACACACAGAGATGCTTCGCTGTGAAGGACACGACCGCCATGGGATGGGGCAAGGCGAGGGTCCTACAGGGGTTCCCTAAACCTCTAATGGCAATTTTCCTATAAAATACGATTTTTACAAGGTGTAGTAGTAGTATTGGGAATAACATACGATTTTTTAGGATCGGATGCTATCGAAAATTTTCCTATAAAATTTGTTTGATTCATCATCATATATTCTATAAAAATAGTATCTTTTTGCCATAGGACAATTATACATCTCATCCAAATACTACTACTACACCTTTCATATCCTATGAATCAAAGGGCCCTAAGTTCGGTCCTCTGTATATATTCACGAACGTCTTAAAGAAGATTCTCTCCTAATCTCTTTCAGCCTTCCAGCAACTTGTCTATGATGCCCCAGGCTAATGTGGTATGAAAAACAACAACTCCCTCCCAAAATGTAAGGTGCATCTAAAAGTATAAACAGTGAGACCTCCGGCCACCCTTAGGCCCCGCTTGGATTGTTGTAATTCAGTCCAAAACGCACGTATTTTTCGGAGCTGGCCAATTTTCTGATTGAGCCCAGTTTCAGCGCTTGGTTCGCTGTTTTATTTTCCACTCCGTATCGAATTCTGCCCACTTCCCCACCATAAACGACACAGACCTGTGGATGTCCCCGTTATTTTCCCCCTGTATCGATGTGCACTAGGAAACACTCGCGTGGAAAGTTCCGGGCCGTAAATTAAACCAAGGTCCCAAGCGGGGCCTTAGCGATTTGATCTTTTTGGTCATTTGATCCGACGCTTAGTGCCCCTCCACGAGCTTGAGTGGGTTTCTTACTCAAAAGGCGAGGCCTTTTTACTCGATTAGTACTAAAATAACACATATTTGGTTTTGGCTGCACACTAAAATCTCTGGAAACAAACAAATGTCTCCGCGAACATGGATGCTTCCCTGTCAAGACTGTCACAGCGAGGGGTCGCGCTCCTACAAAGGCTTCCGCTTTGCAACTCTATAAACCTCCAAATTTGATCCTCTATACTCTCTGCGTTCTATTTTAATCTAAATCCAAGAAAAAATCTGACAATTTAGGCCAGCATTTATTAGTACTATTTGGCTACACACTCACATGTATTTTAATTATTGTATCACAAGAAACAAAGCACCTCCACGGTTAACAAGGAACAATTAATGTCATGCATGCAATTTCCATTCAAATACTGCTCACGGATAGGTTAGTGGAGATAGAGTTGGATGTCAATTAATACTTACTTCAATTATCAAGGTGCATGGCCTTATGTAACAAGATGGGACCCATCTAGGATGTAAATTATTTCTGAACAAATAATGGGGCCATGATGTAGAGCATTTCCGAAATGGAGGGAGTATACACCAACGTCCAAACGAGATTCTCTCATAATCTCTTTTAGTCTTTCATCATCCTATCTATATGCCTAGTCTAACGCGGCATGAAAATTAACTCCGGCCCAAAACGACGCAATTGACTCTCAACAAGCGTACGTCTAGAGCCACTCGAGAAACCTAGTGCTTGTGTTTCTCGTGAGCCTACCTAGAATCAATGCACACAACCAAACAAAATGCAACATGGCCCAATCCACACAAGCCACACTGGCCCATGATGGGGTGGAAATGTGAAAATCACTAACAGGGACCAAACACATCCTAGGTTGGTTCCTCGTGGATGTAAGGTCTTAGGGTGCGTTTGGTTGGGTGGCTATCACTCGGGTGGTTAGTGGTAGCCATTTTTCTCATTTGTATACCTTGGTAACAACTGAATCGACAAACGGAAAGCAGAACAACACATCCTCCTCGGTCTGCGCTCTCGCTGGTCCTGCTCCTGTTCGTCTTTCGAATAAATCTCCCCTCCCCGCTCGCTCGATCGCGACGAGTTTGAGGTATCAAATTCCATGATTTGCTCGATGAAACTGCCTCCTATTCAAAATATGCGTGCTCTTCTTTATTTAACGCCTCCGATTCTAGATTTATCTCGACTCGTCATTAGAGATACATGATATTTTGTTCTAGCCCATAAATGAAGAATTTTTTAATGAAATTTACATGGCTAATTTTTTCGCTTATTGAGTCATATTTTTTAGTGTACATGTTTTCTCCCCTATGCTTACTAGTGATATTCATAAAGTAGGATTGACATGCATTCATAGAGTAGGATATTCAAGGACCATGCCTCCAATTCGTGTGGGCCATGCATGTCGGCGTCATATTTGGTGAGCCCGACCCATTTCCCTTGGTGGGTATGAATAAAAAGAAATTGTATCGAGAATACATAGGTATGGGGCTCAACTAAATTGTTTTATTATATTTACTTCTTTTATTGGGGTGAACATTACCTCGCGTTGGAGAGGCACGCCGTGAGGTTTCTCTACTCCAGATCTTCTTAGTGGCTACCTCTGAAATTGAAGATTTTGACTAGCCAGAGGTTTGGTCATCACCGCCCAAATATTGTTGTTATGAGTGGAGACAAATCAGTTGACATGTTGTCTATCAATACATATATTTAGTCTTTACCATATTTTATTACAGTAGTTTCAAATAATTTAAAAAGGGAGAAGCCTAGTGACGAGGGGTAGACTCATCAAGACCCATGGTTAAGGTCCCTGGGTTGTGAATATGGGGGAGAGAACGTGGTAGAGCTGGTAGTATCGTCGGCTGACAAGCAGGGCAAAGATTTTACCCAGGTTCAGGGCCCTCGTGTGGAGGTAACACCCCTACGTCCTGCCTGTCTGTTATTGATTTGCGAATATGATGGTTACAAAGGGATTCCGGCGAGATGTCAATCTCGCAAGGGTTTGGTGGCTCTGGAGTTTCGTGGTCTGGTTCGATGGCCCTCCCAGCCCTTAAATAGTAGGCTGGGTCTCGGGTGTTCATAACCGACTCGATTTACATGTAAGGAAAGTCCAAACCGACTATGGCTTCGCCAAACTTGGAGGATACTCCATCTTCTTGGGCCTTTCTTCATGGGCTTCATGTAGGCTCTGATAGTTGGGCCTAGTCGATACGTGCACCAGGTACCCTCATGGTAGGGTACCCGATAGGCATACCCATGTCAGTAGCCCCCGAGTACTTGTCTGATTCGAAGAGTCGGGCATGGACTCACACATCTGTGCACGTTATATTCTTTGCATTTGTATCGTATAATTTGGAATTCATGTATGAAATAGCATATGTTGGCTATGTCGAGTGTTTCATCGACTATGACGTTTTGCTTATGAAAATCAAGGGATAACAGCTTAGCAGGCCTGGCACACACGACGGATCGGGGCCAGTTAACTACCATTCGGGCAAAACCATACTAGCTTTCAATCAAACTCGAGTCCCCGGGCTCAAATCTGGAACAAACTGGACAGACTCGAATCAAGCCGTTGAGGTCTTACTGAATCGAACTGCAGTATAACTTTGAATTTACCCAACGCGTCCGTCGGGATTTTCATCATGTCTGCTGACACGGAAAGTTTAAGGATAACGCTGCTGGAGCGGTCCCTAGCCCAGCTCGACTGATCGGCGGGTCTTACCTTTGCACTATGCATGCAACATCCAAGGATCGTCAGATACAACTCGGGAATATTTCGAGTATGAGTTTGCTTATGAACTTAGTCAAGTAATTTGTCGACTGATACTTTGCCATTATTCAATCGGGTGCGCGACAGCGCTCCCGATGGGAGTAGCCCCCGAGATTGTGCTTTATTGCTTGCAATGGAGGATAATCTCAAAATCTTTTTATCCTGCACACATTAGTCAAAGAAATTTTTGATACGCTCCCGATGGGAGTATTATGTGGTAGTCGAACTTCCATCGACTGGCTTCTCTTGTCTATGCTGAAAGACCAATCTAAATTTTTGTGTGATATCAATCGAAGAAAACATCGAGTGACCTTTATGCCAGTTGTGCAAGATGAGGTAACGTCAGCAATGGCGCATTGGGCAACTGCCATCTCTGACAAGCGGTGGCGTGCTTGGTAAGACTGATGGGACGTGACCCTGCTTGTGGGTCCATGATGCAGAGCTGACCAAGGATGGCGTCGCTTGGACTGGATTTGACCGCTCTGGCGCGATTTTCACGGGGCGTGATGATGGTCCTGGATTCCCGTGTGTAGTGGGCGGAGTGGCCGGCGACGGTTGCCCTCCGTGGCCGCCACGTGTATGGCTAGATTTCGCGCGGAGCGGATGCTTATGATTCAACGGTTGCGATCTTTTTGTGACCTATAGTAAATAGGGAGGACGGCGCTGGCAGAGTTTTTACTTGCCATTTGCTCCCTGCGCCGCCCCTGTTCCCTCATCTTCTTCCGTGCACTACGCCTCCATTGCTTGTGTGCCCAAGTTCTTTGCGCTCCGCCACTCCACGCTAGCAATGGCAAAGGGTGGAGGTTCCAAGCGCGGTGCTGCTGCTGCTGCGACTGACGCGGCTAAGGGCAAGAAGAGCGCGGCAAGCGCGTCTGCGACCACCGCCGCCCTGAAGAAGAGCAGCGGGGATTGGGCGAAGTCCACCATCAAGGACGCCCAGTTGATCAAGTTCCGCGAGCAGGGCCTGCTGCCTCCCGCGGACCATCAGCCTGACAGTGGGGCGAAACCCACACCTAACCCAGTCCACACCGCATACAATTAACTTAACTACCCAACCCAACCCCAACCAATAATTTCTTTCGTTGATCCACACCGCCCCGCACCGCTCTACTTTTCCACCCGCACCCGCACCGCTCCTCGTAGAAAATGCGGTCTGAACCCGCGGGTTCAACCCGTGGATTGCTTCGCTGGGCGTTGGCTACTAGGTACAGCGCGTACAGTTGGCTACTATAGCTGAGACGGGAATCATTCAAGTATGATGGCTACTAGCTGAGAGTGCGGGTGCCGCCGTGTATGCTTCTTGGACAGTGCCGACAGAAACACTGGTGGTGCACGCAGGTCGACGACGGCTGTGCAGCGCCGAGCTTGGGGAGCCGCATGGCCATGGCGGGCAAGCCATGGTGGCGAACGCCGGGCTGCTGAGCACGAGGTCGGTGCCGTTCGACTTCGTCCTGGCACGGTCCATCACCACGACGGCACGACCCTAGCGTCCGCCGCGCCGCAGAGTTCCCTGTCCTTGCACCGCACCTGGAAGCATGCGCCGCAGCCGACAACGTCCCTGTACAGGTACAGCGCCGAGCTCACCGCCGCGAGCATACCGCCATTGAAGGTCGTGGCCGCCGTGTTGTACATGCAAACAATCAGGATCATATGTTGGCAGAAATTGTTCGCCCGAGAGGCGGTGTTCTATGTGGCGCCGGGCATGGGAGAGTGCAGCACAGCAGCACTCAGACAAACATCGTCACTGGTTCGCTGGGGGAAGGTGGCGACGTGCTGCAGGAAGACGTGCGTGTAGGGTGGCTTGGCCGCCTCCACCCGCCCGTGAGCTCCACGACCTCTCCTTCCACTCCCTGGCCATGCCCTTGAGCTCCTGACCGCGGGTGGCATCTCGGCGACGGCGTCCCTGGGCGCGCTCGGCTGCGCCAGCTCCAGCTTCCATGATCTCGCCACCGACCTTGACACATGGTGCGGCTTTGCCTCGCCCTGTGGCCATCGGTTGCCAGCGTCCCCGACCCTGCTTGCCGCGCCGGCGGCGACACGGCAGAGCGCCCTAAGGCTGTCGGCGAGGCCCGCGGCGTCCTCCGTCACGGAGGAGCCCACAAGGGAGTCGAGGTGCTGGAGCACGCGCGAAACGGAGGACGCGCTCGAGCGTGAGGAACTGGTCCAAGAGCTGCTGGTAGAGGCGCGTGCAGCTGGCGAGCAGCTGCTGCTGGCGCTCCAGCTCCTCGAACCCGAAACCAGCCCGTCCTCCGCTGGGGCCGCCGGTGAGGCCATGGCCATGCTTTCTTGCTGCCCTGGGACTCGATGAAGACATGGAAACGAAGGGGAATAGAGGTTAGAGCCGCTGGAGGCGATGAAGTGTGGCCCCAAACGGCTGGCGCGGGTCTAAACCCATGAGTTCAGCCCATTCAACCCGCACCGCACCGCACCACACCAAACCGCACTTCTGTTAATCCCGCACCGCTTCGGTCCATGAATTTTTGTCCACCATTTAAACCCAAACCAATTGACTCCACGTTACAACCCGCACCAAAATACCCACTCGGACCCGCACCATTCCTAGGCTGAGCGGACCAACTTTCTGTTCGTGCGCCATCATCGAAGGAGGTACTCCCTGAACCACGCGCCAACGAGCGCGTCTGCTTCACGGAGTTTCTGCCTAGGGGTTTCTCGCTTCCCCTCCATGATTTTGTGCGAGGTTTACTTTTTGCCTACGGGGTGCAGATCCATGATCTCACCCCGAACGGTATTCTGCACATTGCGTGTTTCATCACGCTGTGCGAGTGTTTCCTGGGAGTGACTCCCAGCTGGGCGCTGCGGAAGGCCATTTTCATGGTGCGACCGAACAGGGGAGGCGGCCGCACCTACCCTATGGGCGGCTGCGGGATTCAGGTCCGCAACGACACCCGATACTTTCGCCTGAAGACTGTCGACTCCGCTCAAGGCTGGAGGAAATGATGGTTTTATGCGAGTGTCGAGCAGGACGTAGCCGCCCCTTTTTCGACTGCTGCCTTTGCAAGGACCAAGGCGTGGGACCACCAACTTTCGGATGAAGAACTGGCGGAAGCAGGGCCTCTTCTGTCCCAGATTGGAGGCCTTCTGGACAAGGTGACGGGTGTGCATCTAATTGCCACCTTTGTGAAGAGGCGAGTGTGGCCGGTCCGTGCCCGAGCGCACCCCATGTGGCAGTATGAGGGCGCGAGTGATCCCACTCGAATGAGCCCAGAGGAGCTGTCAAGGAATGAGCTGTTGACGCATGTGTGATCCATCACCAACCTGACGGCAGCCGACCCGTGCAACGTCGACTGCCCCGTCGCTCCATATGGGATGGAGAATCCTTTGCTTGAGGTATGTTTGTTTTATGATATGCTTGCAGTTTTTAAGAGTTGTCACTCGTATGTATTGCGGTCTGTCGAATGTTGCTTCTAACTTTGCGGTGGTGATATATGTTATGCAGGATCATTCGACGGCTGCCTCACTTCCTCCTCTGCCAGAAAATGGCCCGACTGAGGAAACTCAGGCTCAAGAGGTGGACGCGAAGGGGGATCAGTCGCTGATCCCTTCTGCCACCACTTCACATGTAGAGGAGGTCGAGGAGGAAGCAGCAGAAGAGGTGCAAACTGAAGAAATGGCCGCCTCTGACCGCGAAACCGACGCCGCGCCTCCGAAGCGTCGTCGATTGGCCATGAAGGTAGCCTCTGCTGTGAGTTCACCCGTGAAGGAGCAGGGCCTGGAGGATGACGAGGAATCAGGCTCACCACCTGTTCCCAGGGCCGCTCCTTTGCGTGTATGTTCTACGAGCTCGACTCCTCCTCCTCGTTCGAGTGGCGCCCCTGCTTTTGGAGGCCCAAATTTTGAAGACCTCGACTACGATGAGGAAAAGGAACACAGGTATGTGTCATTGCTTATGATATGAAGTTCTTTATGCTGTGGCATACTTGTGCTAATTGTCTTTCCATTTGTGCCCTTCGTAGCGCGGAAAACGATCAACCTGCGTCTCCTCCAGCCGAGAGAGTTCCGACCCCGGAACACCTGGATATCTCTCCTGCCGCGCCAGAGGTCGCCCAGCCGACGGCCACCACTGCTGTTGTGGAGGCGACCAAGGTTGCGGTTGCAGCGACTGTGGAGGTCGGGACATCTGCTTTGACTCCTGAGCCTTGGAGGAATCATGTGAGTAGCTTTTGCCCAACCCGCGTACCTTGGGGCTTGATACGTCTCCAACGTATCTATAATTTTTGATGTTCCATGCTTGTTTTATACCAATTGCTACATGTTTTGCATCTACTTTATGGCACTTTTATACATTTTTTGGGACTAACCTATTAACAAGATGCCGAAGTGTCAGTTCCTGTTTTCTGCTGTTTTTGTATTCCAGAAAAGCTAGTCTGGAAATATTCTCGGAATTAGACGAAATTTCACGGACATCCCTATTTTTTCAGAAGACACCAGATGGAGCGAAGAAGCAACGGAGAGGAGCCACAGGGGCCCCACACGCCACTAGGGCGCGCCAGGCCCCTTGGCCGCGCCCTGGTATGGTGTGGGCCCCACGGGGGTCGTCAGCCGCCGCCCTTTCGCCTACTTATTCCCCCCAAGAAAATAACCCTAAGGGTCCGAGCCATTATCCACGAAAAGTTCCAGAGACGCCGCCGCCGTCAACCCTAGCTCGGGAAGGTCCAGAACCTCTTCCGGCACCCTGCCGGAGAGGGGAATCGTCACCGGAGGCTTCTACATCGCCATGCCTACCTCCGGAGTGATGCGTGAGTAGTTCATCCTTGGACTACGGGTCCATAGCAGTAGCTAGATGGTTGTCTCTCCTATTTGTGCCATCATGTTTAGATCTTGTGAGCTGCCCTACATGATCAAGATCATATTATTGTAATGCTACATGTTGTGTTTGCTGGGATCCGATGAATATTGAATATTATGTCAAGTTGATTATCAATCTATGCCCTATGTTATTTATGATCTTGCATGCTTTTCGTTACTAGTAGATGCTTTAGCCAAGTAGATGCTTGTAACTCCAAGAGAGAGTATTTATGCTAGATAGTGGGTTCATGCCTCCGTTTAATCTGGGACAGTGACAGAAAGTTCTAAGGTTGTGGATGTGCTGTTGCCACTAGGGGTAACCCAACGATGCTATGTCCACGGGCATATGTGTTTGTTTACATTACGCGCTTTACTTAATGCGATTATCCGTTGCTTGCAACTTAATACCAACGGGGGACTCGGATGACAACCCGGCGGTGGATTATTAGTCATAGATGATGTTGGATAACGGTCTATGTATCATGTCGTAATGCCCAATTAAATATCATAGTAATCATCATGCCATGTATTTGCATTGTCATGCGCTCACTATTTGTCAATTGCCCAGCTGTAATTTGTTTATCCAACATGTTAGTTATCTTTATGGAGAGACACCACTAGTGAACTGTGGACCCCGGTCCATTCTTTTACACTGATTAAACAACCACAAACTACAAACTGTTCATTTTTCATTCGCTGCAATTTAATACTCATTTTCCACACGAGACGTTTAATCCTTTGTTTTCAACAAGCCGGTAAGATTGACAACCTCACTGTTTCGTTGGGGCAAAGTATTGTGATTGTGTTGTGTGCAGGTCCACGTCAGCGCCGGAATCCCTGGTGTTGCGCCGCATCATATTTCGCCGTTGACAACCATCTGAAGAGTTGTTGCTCCTACTGGTTCGATAAACCTTGGTTTCATACTGAGGGAAAACTTGCTGCTAGACCACATCAAACCTTCCTCTTGGGGTTTCCCAACGAGCAGGCACGCCTTGCATCAGGGCTGTGTGCGTTACAACTTATGCCAACTACGTGTGCTTGCAGCCCTTCTACCGCACACTGGCGGATTCTGCCAAGGCTTATGTCCAAATGGAGCAGGAGAGGGATGGACTGCGTAATGACCTAGAGCGACTCAGTCGTGAGTTTACTTTTGCCGTTGTTTTCTGGTCCTTATTTTTGCAATGCCTGTCTTTGTCGAGTATGAACTGTATGTGATTCGCTGCTTCAGGCGAGAAGAAGGAGCTAGAAGAGGCACTCGCCACGCAGCGCGCTGAATCGAAGAAGGAGCTAGATGCTGCCACCAACTCAGCTGCCGCGCGTGAACGAGGATATGCTGAACAGCTGGCGCAACTTGCGCAGGTCTTGGGAGGTAAGTACTTCTTTCCCTTTGAACTTATGGTGTAGCTGCCAAGTACCATACAATGACAGTTGCTCTTTTTTGATTTGTGAAGAAGCTGTTGGCGCGCCGGCCTCTGCAGACGGGGCGAGTGACGATCTGTCACTCAACCGAGTTATGGGCGACCTCGGCGCCGTGTGCACTCAAGCGAAGGATGCACTCGCCAAGTCGGCGAGCACGCTCGGCGCCGTGTACAAGGCTGTTCTTCCGAGTGGCGAAGTACCGTCGACGGCAGATGGCTTAGCCGACGTTTTTGGCCCGGGGACATCCACCATGGCGGATTTCGCTCGCGCCCTCACGGTACCTGGCTCGGAGTCCACCCTCAAGCTCCTTCTAGGTCATGGATTAGAGGGTGACTACGAGAAAGCTCTCTCTGACTTTCCGCGGAAGCCAGACGGGAAGCTTGTGCCTCTGAAGGGTGTTAGCGGGCCAGCCGCGCGACTGGCCAAAGTTTTTATGGCCACCATGGAGCGCCGGACTGCAGAGGTTGCTGCGCGTTTGCTTAGGTTGAAGTCGGAGTCGACTTCCTAGGTTTAGGGTAGTTGCACCCTTTTTTTTATGCCATGTAATGATATCTTGGAACCGCGAGTACGCATGTGATTTTGCTACTCCTTTATGCCAATGGTATTTTGCTAATGCGTCCGTACTCGAAGATCTGTATGCTATTTGATCTTTAACATATACTTTGGATTTCTGCTTCTGATACAAACTTTGTGTTTGTGATTATGCCCTTTGAACAGTCACGGGAACCCGCCGCTTCGACTGGCTCCTCGCAGGCTCCGGCCACCACTCGATCACAGGCTCAGGTTGCAAATGATGCAAAGGTGATGGAGTTTATGAAAACCAAATTTGTGAAAATGGAGCAGGACTTGAAGAATGCCCAGAATGAGCTGAATCGGCTGAATATGAGGCCCGCGTTGGCCACTCAACGCGAGGATTATGTGCTCGGAGAGATGGAGCTTGTGAACAGGCAACTCGAATGTGAGTTTGAATTTTGCTCTGTTTACAATTTTTTTGCATAGCCTTGTCCTTTGGATTTGACTGGTGTGCCTGTTTTGCAGGCTTTGTTGACAACTTCTAGGCGGAGCGAACCCGCATGGAGGAGCGTTTGGATAGCGTGGTTGACGACCCCACGACTGGACGTCAACATTTTTGGCTTCATAGGTATCATGCTCGCATACTCGCCACTTTGAAGGATCGCTCCTAGCGGAGTGCCCAATTGCTCGAGTTGTGTCGGATGGCATTTATTCGTCTGAATGAGACTCTTTTTCCTTCGGGGCCGCAACCACAAGGTATCCACGCCTTGCTGGATGTTTTTCGCCATGTAGCTCCTATTCGAGAGTTGCTGACGCAAAAACTTGTGGTTGGGGCCAACGCGGCGATGGCGTATGTGCGTAGTCGAAAACCAACTTTGGTGCTGCCGCCACCCGCACCCGGAGCGATTTTGGCACGGGGAGATCTGGACGACACTATTTGTGCTGCGGAGACGCTAATCGAGCATACTCACGACCAGCTTTGTGGTCCTGTGTTGAACATCAAGGACGAACCAGAGGATTAGAGTAGTTTGCGAGTGCAATTTTTGTAAGGGGGAGCCCCGAGTGTAAATTTTGACTCTTTGTATATGAATTGTGCATTGTTGTATTTGCCCAGCCCCCGAGTCGATCGAGTGGGGTTTATGAAACATGTATTGATTATGAAGCAATGACAGTGCAGCCCCCGAGTATTCGAGTGCGGCTGCAGTGTTTTTGTGTTCCTGTTTTGGATCCTTGTGACGCAGCCCCCGAGCATTCGGGTGCGGCTAAGGTGTTGTGTTTTGCGAGAACGAGAGCTCGTGTGATTGATAACGCAGCCCCGAGTGTTTCGGGTGCGGTTAAGTTATGAATTATGCGAGTAGTAAACACAGAGAAGTAGGAGGAACATTGATTATATTCCACTTTTGAATATTATGCTGCATGCCGCCTCATTAAAAACCTTCCAGCCCCCTTAGGTACCCTGGTAAGGAAAAGAGCGCGTCTGAAACCTGCAGCCATCCGACATGTCGCTTATTTCATTGTATGCTTTTGAACAGTCTATGCGTAGAAATGGCGCAGGTGCGCAACGTTCCAAGGATTGTGCGATAGTTCGCCTGTCTTCGCGTGCTTCAGTCGATATGCGCCTCCACCAAGGACTTCGGTGATGATGAAGGGACCTTCCCATGGGGAGGCGAGCTTGTGCACTTTTTTCTGCTTCAGTCGAAGAACTAAGTCGCCAACCTCGAAGGACCTGGTGCGTAGTCGACGGCTATGGTAATTACGGAGATCCTGCTGGTAAACAGCTGTGCGAGCCAGGGCCGTGTCGCGCGCTTCATCGAGCAAATCGACTGCGTCCTCGAGTGCTTCATCCGCGTCTTCTTCATTGTATGCTTCGACTCTTGGTGCATTGAATCTTACATCTGATGGCAGGATTGCCTCTGCACCGTAGACCATAAAAAATGGAGTGAACTGTGTCGAAGTATTAGGAGTTGTGCGTAGGCTCCATAGCACAGATGGGAGTTCTTCGATCCAGGCACCCGCGGCTCTTTTGAGTGGCACCAGGAGGCGCTTCTTGATCCCGCTTGTCACGAGTCCATTGGCCTTTTCGACTTGGCCATTGGATTGTGGGTGCGCCACGGATGCATAGTTGAGCGTGATGTCTTGCTCTTTGCAGAAATTTCGGAACTCTTCAGCCGTGAAGTTTGTGCCATTATCAGTGATGATACTGTTTGGGACACCGAAGCGGTAGATTATGCTTTTATGAAGTTGACTGCCGTAGTAGCAGTCGAATTTGTGATGGGGACCGCCTCGATCCACTTTGTGAACTTGTCGACTGCCACCAGGAGGTGAGTATGCCCGCCATGTGATGATTTTTTGAGTGGCCCAACCATATCGAGCCCCCACTGGGCGAAAGGCCAGGCCAATGGTATTGTCTTCAACGCTGATGCGGGTGCGTGCGGCTTTGTCGCGAATTTTTGGCAGCCGATGCACCTTTTGACTATGTCTTCTGCGTCCTTGAGTGCTGTGGGCCAGTAAAAACCTGCTCGAAAGGCTTTGGCTACGAGTGATCGACTGCTGGCATGATGCCCGCAGGTACCTGCATGAATATCTCGAAGTATAGCTTGGCCATCTTCGAATGCGATGCACCGTTGGAACATACCTGATATGCTTCGTTTATATAACTCGCCGTTAATGACGGTGTATGCCTTGGATCTTCGAGTGACGTGCTTGGACTCGGTTATGTCTTCCGGCAGCTCGCTGCGGAGTATGTATGCAGGAAAGGTTGAGTCCAAGTTGGCTCAATGAGGAGTACCTCGACTGGAGGATCCTCTGTGCTGGGTGCCTTGCTCTTGGCTGGTGTAGTCGATGTAGGAGGTGCTCGTTTTTCCTTGATGGATCTGTGCTCGATGCGCTCGAGGAAGACACCAGGTGGAACTTGTGCGCCAGTAGAGCCAAGGTTGGGTACATGTCTGCTTCTTCGTTGCTTTCTCTTCCAATGTGCCGCAACTCGCAGCCATCGAAGCTGCCCTCCAGTGTGTTGTACAGGTCGCGGTAGGCGATCATGTTGTCTGCTATGGCGTTGCAGGCCTTCATTGTTTGCTGCACCACAAGATTCGAGTCGCCGTAGATCATCAATCGAGTGCACCCAAGTGCTTTTGCCATCCGCATGCCGTGGATCAAGGCTTCGTACTCAGCCTCGTTGTTGGAGGGTAGTTTGAATCCCATCTGCAGAACATACGGAGCTTGTCTCCTTTTGGTGATATGAGGATGACACCTGCTCCTGCGCCTTCATGTTTTTTGACCCATCGAAGTACATGGTCCATGAGTTGGACACGTCTGGGTTCCAGGTAATTGGGCTTCTATCCACTCGGTTGTGAAGTCAGGTAGGACTTGTGCTTTGATGGCCTTCGGGTGCTCGTACTTGATGTCCCTTGGTGCTAGCTCGATGAGCCATTTTGCGACTCGCCCAGTTGCATTGGGGTTTGTGAGGATATCACCGATTGCTGAGTTACTCACCACGGTGATCGGGTGCTCGTGAAGTAGTGCGTCAACTTCCTTGAGGACATGAACACGGCGTACGCCAGCTTTTGATAGTGCGGGTACCGCTGCTTTGATATGGAGAGAACCTCGCTCAGGTAGTAGACTGGACGTTGTATGCTTTGGGCGTGCCCCTCCTCCATGCGTTCGACTACCAGCACGGTACTCACCACCCTGTTTGTAGCCGAGACATACAGGTATAGTGGCTCCCGTTCCTTAGGTGCGACGAGGATCGGAGGGCTTGTGAGGATCCGCTTGAGATCTGTGAAGGCTGCTTCGGCTTCTGGCGTCCACTCGAACTTGTCCGCCTTCTTCATCAGTCGATAGAATGGTAGTGCCTTTTCGCCCAGTTTGCTGATGAATCGACTGAGCGCTGCTACTCGACCTGCTAGTTTCTGCACATCGTGAAGCTTTGAAGGCCTTTGCATTGTGAGGATGGCCTGTATTTTCTCCGGGTCTGCTTCGATTCCACGGGCAGAGACTAGATACCCAAGAGCTGCCCGGCTGGAACGCCGAACGTGCACTTCTTAGGATTGAGCTTGATATGGAAGCGTTTGAGGTTGCGAACGTCTCCCTCAAATCGTCGAGTAGTGTGTGTTCTTCCCTTGTGGTAATGACAATGTCATCCACATAGACTTGGACGTTGCGTCCAATTTGCTTTTTGAGGCAGTCTTGCATCATGCGCTGGTATGTTGCACCCGCGTTTTTTAGCCCAAAGGGCATAGTTGTGTAGCAGTAGACCCCGAGTGGGGTTATGAACGCCGTTTTTTCTTCGTCTTCTTGCTTCATCCTTATCTGGTGATAACCTGAGTAGGCATCCAGAAAGGACAGTCGTGCGCATCCGGCGGTGGAGTCGACGATCTGGTCGATTCGAGGTAGCGGGAAGTGATCCTTTAGACCAGTGGCGGACCCAGGATTTTACCAAAGGGTATGCCGCACCAAAAAAATTATCATTTTAAAATTAATTTTGTCTTAGGATATATAGATGAAATAGCAATTGTAAAATATTTTAAAAATAAATAAAAAGGGTTTTTAATATGCATGGTCAATGAGGCCGTTCAAATTTTGAACTAAATTCTCGCTGTTGCGGGCGACCTAAATTTTCAAAGTATTCGACAAGTGAAATAAATGTCAGTGTTGTTCTGGCAACGCTATATTACGCTATATAATGTGGTCACAATTTATTAAAATAAATAACAAAAATATGTGCGTGACATATGAAAAGTACGCATTTAACCCATATGCTACTTAAACGAGTGTAGAATTGTCCCAACGTGCAAATAGCTAAATATATCCTCTGATTAGTCATCATAATTTTCTTAGGCCTGATTTATCATCATAACTAATCAGGTCAAATCCATTAGCCAAATAGCTACATGCAAGATACATTAAGGCTTGCACGCGGGACCAAAACGCACATCTCATAATAAAAAATAAGCACACAAGGAAATTAGTGGCCAAAGCTAATGTTGTACTCCGTAATAGAGTAATTAACTAACGTACAAAGCTAATCAGCCGGCCATGACCGTGATCGCGAGACATGCATGGCGGCAGACTGCATGCATTGGCCGTGCAAAAAAATATGAACTGCATGCATTAGCCATTAGCCCACAATGATTAAACGAGTGTATATATACGCTGTCCAGGCTGGGCCGCAGGGTATGCCGGGCCGCCACTGCTTTGGACAGCACTTATTCAGTGCTGTGAAATCCACGCACATCCGGAGGATGTCTGTATGCTTTTTCTCTACAAGTACGGGGTTGGCCATCCATTGTGATTTCTTGATTTCTCTGATAAATCCTGCTGCAAGTAACCGGTCGACTTCGGATTCGACTGCGGTTCGCTTTGGGCCGGAGATTCGGCGCATCGTTTGCTTGACTAGCTTTGCATCTGGAAACAATTGGAGAGAGTGCTCGGCGAATTCTCTGGAAATACCTGGCATGTCGGCTAGACACCACGCAAATATTTCCCAGTTTTCACGGAGGAATTCGACGAGCGCGTCTTCCTATGCGATAGGCAGACTCGAGGATACATTAACTGTCTTGGACGGGTCAGTCGGGTGCACCTGATGCGACCTTGTGTCATTTGTTGCGTTGAATGATCTGTCGACTGCCAGCCTTTTATGCTCCGGTAGGAGTGTGCGGTCGTTGGAGATCGCCAGATCAGCGAGTGTCTGCTCCATGCCGAACGTCTCGAAAATTTTGCTGAACTCACGGTCGCAAGCGTCTGAGCTTTGAAAGTTTCCATGGACAGTGATTACTCCTTTTGGTCCTGGCATTTTCAGCATGAGGTACGCGTAGTGCGGTACCGCCATGAATCGAGCAAATGTCGGGCGCCCAAGGATAGCATGGTATTGTGATTTCCAGTCGACGACCTCAAATTCAATCGACTCTGTCCTGAAGTGGCTTTTGTCCCCGAACGTAACATCGAGTTGTATGGTGCCTTCTGGGCTGATTGCTTTGACAGGAATGATACCGTGGAAGGTATTTGAAGATTTTGGGAGGTTTTCGACTGACCTGTTCATTTTGCGGAGCGTGTCTGAGAAGATGATGTTTATGCCGCTGCCTCCGTCCATGAAGACCTTGGTCATGGCGTAGCCTCCGATTTGCGCGTCGAGTACCAGAGCGGCGTGCCCTGGTCGCACTGCAGAAGGGGGGTGATCCGCCCGACTGAAGCTTATGGTGGTCTCTGATCCCTTCAGAAATTCGGGCACAGCAGGAGGTGCCATGACAGCCATATTCACCTGTCGAGTGATTAGCTTTTGCTGCCTGTTGGAAGGGCGACCCTTTTGTATCATGTACATCTGTCCGTGAGCTGTGGATATTGATCATCTTCTACCCAATGCCCGGGCTGTATGGCACCCGCAAAATGTGCGCCTGTACCAGGCTGTGGTGGTGGCTGTGGTGGCGGCTGAGGACCCATTATGGCGGGTACCGCATTTGGCTGCTGCACTTGTGCAGGGGTCGACTGAGCGGGTGCAGGGCCGTGCCTTTTGAGTCGTGTCATGTAATCAGACGCCAGTTGGTCGAATTTCCTGCAATTCCTCAACGTGTGGTTGGAGCGTAATTTTCCATCTTCCCCCTTAAAGAGGTGGAATCTGCACCAGTCGTCCATCTTTTCTTCGAATGATCGCTCGGATTTTGTGTCAGCGCGTTTGCGCCACTCTTGCCTTTTGTAGCTGTCGCTTCGTGGCTCGCGGTCTCGACTGTCCCGTCGATCATCCGACCTTCTGCTACTCCTGTCCTGATCATCACGAGGTTGTGTGTACCAGCCGCCATGAACTCGGGTCTGTCGTCGTCGTAAGGATGTTTTGAACGTTTGCGCCTGCGATCATCTCTGTAGGAGTCGCGACGGCTTCGACTGCTGCTGTCATGGCCGTCGCGTGGTGGAGAAGCGCGGGATCTTCGCACAGAATCCTCTCCATCTGCCCATTCAGTCGCGATTTTTAGGAGTTGAGCCAAGGAACTTGGCTTTTCGCGACCAAGTGCTTCCTTGAAGTCTTTCCTAGCGAGGCCCATTGTGAAGGCGTCCATGGCCCTATCTTCAGATATTTGGCCTACTGAATTGCGTATTTCGGTCCAACGCCGTATGTATGATCTCAACGACTCGTCTGATCGTTGGACGCAAGCTCTTAGTTCTTCGAATGTCTTCGGGCGCTCACAAAAGGCTCGAAGTTTTTGATGAAGTCTCTTCGGAAATCATCCCATGAGTCGTATGACGACGGAGGTAGCGCCTTGAGCCAGTCGCGGGCTGTGCCTTCGAGCATAAGTCGTATGTATTGCATTGCTGTGGTATTTGTGCCTCGCTGGCACGAGACGGCGAGTCTGTAGTCCTCTAACCACCCAGACGGTTCTTGCCTGCCGTTGTACTTGGGTTGTTCAGATGTTAACTTGAACCCTTTGGGCATCCGTGTCTCGCGGATGCGTCGAGTGAAGCACAAGGCTCCGCATGGCTCTAGTTCTCGATCAGAGTATGAGTCGCTACTGTACGACCTGCGAGATCTGCTTCTGCTGGACCGGTGTCGGTGTGTGCTTCTTCCCTCCTCCGAGTGGTGACTACGACTGCTACGATCACGTGTTGCGTGTCGCGGGGTTGCTACCTGGCGATCTCGACTCCCTCCTGGAGTTTTGTCTTCTGGCTGTATAGCCTTTGCTGCTAGAGCTAGCGATATGATTTGTTGGCGATGCAGGGCGGCGTTGGGATCATCCGCCGGAGGCTGCATTGCTTTAAGGTAGGCACCCACGGAGATCAAAGCACCCTCAGCTGTTTTGGGTACTGAGATTCCGTCAGCGTCGTGTATCATGAATGACAAGTTGCGAGTGATTGCCGCTCTCTCATTTTCTGGGAGGCCTGCTAGCCTGGACCTCTGTCTTGGGGCTGCTTGCCCTGTGGAGCTAAGTGACAGCTATCTCCTTCGTGCACTCGACAGGCTAGCTTGCCTTTTGCGTTCTTCGAGTGCAGCTCGGTAGTTCTGCAGTCGAAGCGATTCCTACCAGTTGAAGTACTGGAAGGTCAACATCTCCTCTGGAGTTGAGCCTGCTAGCAACATTGTGCATTCCTTGATGACTTTGTTTGCTTTTTCTGCCATCTCTGCCGTGATTACCAGGGTTGTGACCCCATCCGGCATGGTTACCGTGCATGGGAATTGTGTAGGCCTGCGGACGGCTGCGGCTGCGGATGATTCTGCAGAGAAGGCAACGTACACCTGATGGGGCGTGACCCGTGGGCACGTGTATGCGCTGTCGATTCCAGTAATGGACTCGACGTCGTCGTCCAAGCTCATGTCAGAGCCAGTATGCTCGTCGAGTAGATCTTTCAGGCGAATCTCGTTGTCGATGTGCTCAACGCTTATGCTCATCTCGGTGTTGGCGAAGCCATTATGGATCTTTGAGTCGAGGTTGGTGTTGGTGCAGATCTCAGAGTTGAAGTTGGTGTCATTATGAGTCGCGGGCTCGTAGAAGTCATCGAAGGAGAGCCCGCAGTCGAAGCTATCGTCGAGTGGGAGGTCGGAGGAGAAGTCGCTTGTGCGGTATGCTGATTCAACCTCCTCGCCCTGGAGTTCTTTTGTCATGTACGCGTCGATCTCTCCAGTCGACATGGTGGTTGCGGGTGAGCAGGCTTCCAGAATTGATGATGGGACGAACGCAGTCGACGGAGCCTCGGGTGCGCCCAGCGCGAGTTGTCGCGGATCTATCAAGTCCTGCGTACCAAGATTATTTACGAAAAAACTGAATGCTCCAACAGTTAAATCCAAACCTGACTCGAGACCAGAGAATGTCTCCTGAAGATCTGGCGAGTGCGGATCAAAGTTCATCAGAGGAGCAGATGCACTTTTTCAGGTGAAGCGGGCAGATTGCCGCTTTTCGAGTGGTCTGGCGAGTCGCCGTGTGTCGCCTGGATCGTCGAGTTGTGGTCTGCTGACGTGATTGGCGAGTTGCCGTTTGCAGATGAGATCGGCGAGTTGCTGTTTGCAGATGTGATCAACGAATCGCCGTTTGCTGATGGGACCGGCGAAACTTCGAGTCCAGCGCTATTCTTTCCCGCAGACGGCGCCACTTGACGAGGGGTAGACTCATCAAGACCCATGGTTAAGGTCCCTGGGTTGTGAATATGGGGGAGAGAACGTGGTAGAGCTGGTAGTATCGTCGGCTGACAAGCAGGGCAAAGATTTTACCCAGGTTCAGGGCCCTCGTGTGGAGGTAACACCCCTACGTCCTGCCTGTCAGTTATTGATTTGCGAATATGATGGTTACAAAGGGATCCCGGCGAGATGTCAATCTCGCAAGGGTTTGCTGGCTCTGGAGTTTCGTGGTCTGGTTCGATGGCCCTCCCAGCCCTTAAATAGTAGGCTAGGTTTCGGGTGTTCGTAACCGACTCGATTTACATGTAAGGAAAGTCCAAACCGACTATGGCTTCGTCAAACTTGGAGGATACTCCATCTTCTTGGGCCTTCCTTCATGGGCTTCATGTAGGCTCTGATAGTTGGGCCTAGTCGATACGTGCACCAGGTACCCTCATGGTAGGGTACCCGATAGGCATACCCATGTCACCTAGATTTCTTTGTACCATGACTATTTCTTTTTAAACAGTCGTACGTACATGAATCTCTGCGTGGAGAATGTCTACATGATCCTCCTTAGGTGGTGGCTAGACATGGGTGCTTCGCGTTTTTTTGTATTTTTACTATTTATACTAAAAAAATTTACATTTTATATTTTTCCATGAAAACATAACTAATTTGTCCATTGATAACACATAACCACTGGTTGCTACTTTATCTAACAAGCCTAACCGCACTTAATCTTCTAATTTAAATTTCATCATCCAGTTTAAACCTATATCATGACAGATAAAATCCCCAACTAGAAATATAATTATTGGTGAGAATTATGTTGCTTTCTTATCATTGCGTTCAAGTTAATTATCAATTGAATTATGCAAGTCATTAAAAAACACATTCATCTACAAAATAATTAGTGACACTTCCATGTAATAATACGATGTGTCTATATATGCTCCTGTCTATTTTAGATATGATTACATATATTGATTAGATGGTTCTAGATGTGCGACCAAATATTCTAACAGAGTCTTGTGAAGTGTGATTCTTTAACTGACCTGGAACTCACATGAAAATTATAGATTATGTGAAGCGCCAACTTGTCATTTGATTTCTCCTTGAATTATGACGTGTCTCTCGTTCACGCTGGTATTGCCGCATTGCTCATCTATTTGCTCTTTTGGTTAACAAATCACCTCTAGAGTTTGTGATGTGTACTCTCAAGTGCGGAGGCACATAGAGGTATCTAATGCGACTAACGGGTTCGCCAAAGATGTTCACCGGTGATGGTTCTGATGGGTCCATGTCGCGTCCTCTCAAGATTAGACATACAACCAATGCTCAAACAACATATCTCGTTTATATCCGCACATGCACACCTCAAAAACATGGATTTGTATATAGGAAACAAGGATTATAAAATTAGGTCCTCGATTGGTAATTCCTTTATTGGTTATGCCTCATCCTTTTGTAACTGGCTGTTTTTGTTTAATCCTTTCGCCTCATTGTTCTACACATGAAGATTGGGATATGGGAAAAGGTAATACCGAGTATGTTTTTCCAAGACTATCAATATCCGCTCAAAATTCACATACATATGCATGCGAAGAAAATATACACATGAACAAATTTATTAGCTAGTTCAGAAAGATCATAATAACTGTAGAATAAATGGAATAGCTATCTTTTAATATTTAATAGAAAGTGTAATACTTTACTGTATACCCTGAAAATGATTTATATTTAATACATTTTCATGCAAAATAGGCATATATTATGTGTCTCAGGCCAGTTCAGGCTGACTTTTTAGGGCCTGTTTGATTTAAAGGAGTTGCAATGGAATCTTGTAGGATTCAAATCCTTAGGAATTTTTCCTATGGTATAGGATTGAATCCCATAGGATTTTTTCCTATGGAATCCTTTGCACTAGTTCCTATAGGAATTCTAACATCAGCTCACACATCTTTTTCAAAATCTTTTACTTTTCCTGTGATGGAATCAAATAAAGATTGATGCATGTGAAATCCTTTAGATTAAAGTGGACATGACATTACAATCCTGCAGTTTTTCTATTTCTGTGTTTTTCCTATCCTGCGAATCAAATAGGCCCTTAGACCGGGCTTTACTAAGCCCGTCCCAAAACCCGGTCGGCTTGGCCAGCATAGTACATGGCATGCCAATTAGTGTTTCTCTCTTTTTTTTTAATTAGTGTTTCTCTTGACCAATGTTCCTATTATTTTGAGTTCAACTAGTTCCAAATGGGGACACAAAGCTCTTACCCGCAAAGAAGAAATGAAATACGGAGTATTACATAAAATTTTAGTTTTAGATTGGAGTATATCTGAGATTAAGTTTAGAGAGAGTAAAGATTTTTTTGCTATGCGTCCCCTGCAAACGGGAAGCATAGCACTCCTCAGTCCTTCACTCTTGCTGCTGCTGCCACTCTCCTCCCCTGTTCGTCTTCCGAATCAATCGCGCCACTCGCTCGCTCGCGGCAAGCAAATCCCACGTTTCCCTCGACTAATCCGTTGCGAATCCGCGTGCTCTTCTTTATTTAGTGCCTCCAATTTTTGTGTGGCGCCTCGCTCTCGCTGCCCCTCGCTAATAACAAAATCCGTGTTTTTAGTTTCTTTTTCTTTTTTCGGTTCTGGATTCCGCCCCCGCTCGCTGCCCCCCGTCCCCGGCTCCGTCAAGATTCCGGCGCCGGCGCCGGCCACGATGAACGCGTGAGGTCCGTCCACCTTTCCTCGAATCATCTCTCCTGCTTCCCGGCCGGTGCACACATCCGGGTTCTTTTTACTGATTGATGCGCATCGATTAGTTGCGATTTGAAGGCGATTAGATTCATCTCTCCGCTCCGCTCTGCTCTGCTCGTGTTTGTTTATCCTGGTACGCATCAGTTGGTTGGAGATTCAGCTACGACAGGCATAATCTGTGCTTGCATGCCTAGTCAAATCTTGCCTTTTTACAGTTAAGATCAGTGCTTATAACGGTGTTGACGACATTATTTTCTCTTCTGTTCCGCGCCGCCGATGTTTGCTGTCTTAGCCTAATTTTGTGTGCTTGCTTAACGATTGCTTTGTCAATTGCTGCGCAGTAGAGCTTATGGTGCCAATATACATAGGGACATACTCCAAGTAGCCGGGCAGTTGATTCCACCATCGTTCATGTCCTAGTTTACTCGATCTTTCTAAACGAGTTTAGTTGACTACTTGATTTCTCTGTACCGTTTGTTTGTACTCCTGGTGTCGAAGGCAGTTATCGGTGCATATGCAGATGCGTTAAATCTGCTCTTGTCCATGCAGGCTCTCCAAGAAATGATATGTGTGCCTCAAGTTACTGACGAAAGGCTCACGTCGCGTATGCAATCTAACGGGTTTCTCGGGCAAACCGACCACCGCTTTTCGGAGGTTAATCACTTTCTACTGTGCTGATGCGCTCTGTTGTTCGCTGGAAATACTACCTGTTTTCATTCATGGAATTTAAAGACTTGCTGCTTTTATCTTCTTATTGACCAGGAGCAGCTAATACACAGACCGGTTTACGTCTTCCCTGAGAACAGGTAATTATTTGCTTGCTTGACTAAGCTTGATATCTGGTTTACTGCTGATACAGCACATGTATTTGGTGAAACAAGCAAGATTATCTGATAACAATTATCACTGAAACAACCATTTTATTGTCTTTTTATGCTTTTGCTTCTTATTTTTTATTTGAATGAAACTTTTGCTTATTCTCTGCTAGTGTATTAAAACTGCACGCTTGCCAGCTTACAACAATCTGTATGTACCAGAATCTTCATTGAGATGCTTTCTACATCTACATGCCACAATCAACAATCACCTAATACTTTCTGCTCTCAGTATCCTTTTTTTTCTTCAGGGCAGTCACTATGGTCCTCCATACCCTGCTAATATACATTTTTTAGGGAAGCTACTTGTTTACTGTCTTTTTGTGATGTGTCAGGGTCAGTAAATTTACTGTGCTTTCTCTTGGGTGCAGTTCAGATTGGAAATTGGCACCATCTCCGTCTAGCACACAGGAGGTCAACAAGACAAGCTATTTGATATCAAATCTGCTGCTACAGAGCGCTTTGAGTTATTATCCCCACAACCAAGAATAGTTTACTGGTTAGATCAGCCGAATGAAACGAACATGCAGGATCAGGACATTTCTTATATACCACTTCCCAGTGGAGGAAGCACTTTAGGACATAGGAAAAAAGTCAAGAACTCACTGACGACATGCCCTACCTGCCATGTGGTTGCAAATTCCTCCGGGCTTGTTACTGCTCCTCTGATATCCGAGTCTGATATTTTGCATGATGATGATAAGCTTCCAAAAAGGAGCTCTAAGAAGAGACGAAACAAATGGAAACAGTGCAGGCGAACAACCCGCGAAAATCTTAATTCGCTACCAGAAGTCCTGAGTGAAGAGCAAATTGTTGCCGCTTCTCCTGTTGAGGTGCTTATGCCTGATTTACTGGCTGACAAATTGTCAGATACCTCATCATCTGCCACTGAACATGTATATTCTTATCTGGGTGAAGAAAGCAATAGCTGCCAGATGTCATTGTGTACCTGTGTTTGCAACTCCAGTGGTGCAACATCATTCTCTAAGGCGTGGAATAGTGATAACTGTGGGAATTGCAGTATCAATTTTGAGGGAAGGTTAAGCATCAAGGATGAAAATAAGCGAGATCGTTTGGAAAATGGGACTTCCACGGGTCTGGATAATGTAAAGAGTACTCATGTTGAAGATGTTACTGATAGTAGTAGTCATACTGAAAGAGTTCAGTGCAGCAGCGAAGCCTGTAGCAGCAAGATGTTTCTTCCAGTTAGTTCGGGAAGGAGCGGCAGAAGATCAAGAGAGACCTCTAGCTGTAATAATTCAACAGCGACGAATAGAGTAGTTGGTGCTAATAGGCAAAGGCGTAGTGGAAAGGACAGTGCAGTTTCTGTGTGGCAGAAAGTAGTAAAAATTAACAAAAAAAATCATCTGGAGAAGGACATGTGGTCGTTTCAGCAGTTGAGGATAAGAGTGCGCTAGAAGACTCTAACAAGGGGGAACAGCATGATCCAAATAGACCAATGGATAAACATCGCTGTAAAAAATCATGCAAACAGCGTTCTTTAGATGTGGCTGTTGAAATGGGGCTTACCACTGAAATTGGTGCACTGAACACTTGTCGAAAAGTTTCCAGATGCATGTGCAAAAAGCAAACGCCATTTCTGTATGAACAAACAAGTTTGTCTTGTAAAATGGGTAGTTGTCAGTCGTCCAGAAACTACTATGCTCCTAAGAATGGTATTCCCAAGATGCCGAAGAACCAATCGCAACCGATGGAAGGATTGTCTATGTTACAGCTCGTATATGCAAGGGACATCAATGATAGACCAATTGCAACTTGTATTGAGAAATCAACACTAGCACCTTACAACTTGGATTCTCATTCGGTGCCCCATGTTATGTCCAAGGAAGCATGCTCATTGGTCATTCAAGATGATACTCACTCTCCATGCCTTGAAAATAAACCCACATCGACAGATTTGGACTCCAGGAACTTGTGCTCCGATCCTTGCCCTGCAGAAATGGAAGAAACCCAATGTGTGAAGTCATATTCTGCTGCTGCACACATGTCACATAAATGTGTTCCTGTTGGAAAGAAAGATATAATCCATTTTGATGTTCCCAAGGCATCTGTTGTTGAAGTGCAGTTCCAGCTAATGATGTTTCTGTTCATGCTATTATAGACTTACAGAGAAATGCTTCAGATGTTCCTGGATCAACTAAACGTGAAGGCAGTGAAGTCGCTACTGAGATGACTGCTAAACTGAACTCATCTGGACAGCCTGATTCAAAATTCCAGGGGCATACTGAAACTGGGACTGCCTTCAGCAAGATAACAGAAGCAGTCAATGATGCTTATAGGGCTCAACAGAGAGTGGAAGATATCAAACTTCTTATTGGCAGGCCAATAGCCGATTTTGAACAATTTATTTACTCAGCTTCTCCAGTTCTGCACTGTACCTCCTGCCCTATTGGCTGCAGCTCTTCTTCACAGGAATTGGGTAGAGATCGCTTGTGTTTTCATCAGACTGCGGATATCTCTCTAAGTAGCATCTGGCAGTGGTACGAAGAACCTGGCTGCTATGGCTTGGAAGTAAAGGCACAGGATCTCCGTAGATCGAAAGGTGTCTGGAATTGTCGTTACCAGTTTAATGCCTACTTTGTGCCATATCTGTCGGCGGTTCAATTGTTTGGCCTACCCAAGAGAACCGTCGATCAGGATGCAGCTGATATTACGGGTCCAAGATCTAAAACATCTCCATGTTTGAGCTCTCTCCCAATATTAGCAAAGCTTCTACCTCAAGAGTCTAATCAAAGAAATAGACCGTCTGCTCTGCATATTAAAGATGATCAGCAGTCGGAAACTATAGAGCCCATATTTGAATTTTTTGAATCTGAACAACCATTTTGGCGACGACAATTATTTGACAAGTGAGTGTGAGCCTGCTTTCATGAGCAAAGCTGTCAAGGTTTCTGAATGCTTTTCTTGCGTGGGGGAAAACAAATACTTATCTGCATGCTTATCTGTTAGCCTATTTTATGTTCTGATATTTTAGTATAAATCTTATGCTTATTCTAAATACTACATGTGTGTTGCTGTGTCGCATTACATTGTAAATTTGCTAGAAATGAAAAAAATAAATGAGTAAACAAACTTTGTTCTGTAACGTTAAATAGTAAAATGCATATGACTACTTGATCCCGCATTGGGAGATAATAAACGTATTACATATGCCTTATGCAAACCTTCTCTCGTGTTTTGTCCATTCTATTGCACTTTGGCTATTTTTCAATCATTATAATTGCTTAAAAACAGAACTAGCATCTCATGCTTGTTCGATGAACTCTAGGAAATATACTTTGTTTCTTAAGTGTTCTAGTTGAAATCTCATTGCAATTTTACCAGGGTAAAGGAGTTGATTGAGGGTGCAAAGCAATCAAATTGCCGACTATCAGGAGACCCAAAGAATCTGGAGCTCAACCTGCATGATCTACATCCTGCCTCTTGGTCTGTTCTGTACTTCTTTCTAGTAGTATCTGCCGATAATCATCTACACATTCACGTTGTATACAGATGTAAAATTATTTGGTACGAGCTTGGTTTTTGGATTAATACATTATATTTTGAGTTTCAGGTACTGTGTTGCATGGTATCCTATATACCGTATACCTGATGGGAAATTCCAGGCTGCTTTCCTGACGTACCATTCTCTTGGGCGCTGGGTTTGCCGAAGAAGCTCGTCAGACCAGGCCAGTCATAGCCTTGCTGTTTTGCCAGTCATGGGTCTGCAGTCTTATAATGACAAGGTAAAATAGTTACTGGCACATAACACACAATTGAAGATGGTTTAAATTGGTGTTAAGACCCACGGAGCTAAAATGGAATGTCGGTTCTGGTATAAGCCGAAGTTGCAGTCCTCGACTTCCCGAGAAGAAACTCGTGAGGATGTTTGATGTTTCTTATAGGTTGGCCCTTGTTTTGGGTAAAAAATGGATCCTACTAGCTAGCTTGCTGTTTTGGTCCCAAGTCAATTGTCAGTGTGTTAGTAGCACCACACGAACGGTTTGGTCAAGCGTGATGCTTGTAATATGTGTTTGTTCACACAACCAACTCTTTACATCTAACTCGTGTTCGTACTCGGTCGTATTGCAGGGGGAGTGGTGGTTCCAGACAAGCAGATCCAGTGGCTCTGAAGATGCCACCGAGCCGGCAGACTCTTTGCACGATCCACCGCAGTCACAGGTTTTGAGAGAAAGGGTGTCTACGCTAAAGAAAGCCGCGGTGGCGATGTCCAGGGCCGACGTGCCGAGCAAGGACCAGAGGCGCAGCAGAAACCGGCACCCAGACTACGAATTCTTCCTCTCGTGGTACCGGTAGACTACAGCGCCGTGTTTCGGAACACAGAAGGGCGCCTCTTCTCTGAAACCGGAACCTTCTCAGCGGCTCCTTAGTACTCCATGAGGGCTTTCCATGAAGCTGTAGGCTCTTTTACCCTGTATATATGTGTGATACGACATGTGAAGGTGAAGCTAGATTTAGCTTACTACTGCTAGGTAGGGGCGGTAACCCTTTCAATTAGCTGCTCACTTGTGTACATATTTCTGCAATGAGAACCCTGTAACTCGTAGCTGCATATATAGATCTGATCATCAACAATGAGTCGATGGAATTCAGAGTTGATCTTTGCTGTTTCTTAGCCGCATACATGGACCTTGCTCTCAAGCTGCTCACGATCGTTGCCGGTCCTGAGGAGAAGCGTCGCAACGTGAGGACCATGATCAGCAGAGGAAGGAGATATGGCGCCATTTATGTTGAGCTTGTGGGAGTGATAGGTGATAGATGCTTTTTACGTTCTAGAAATTATGCTCAGATTTCAATGTAGAATCATGCAACTGCACGCACCCATTTTTTTTGTATGTACATGTTCAAGTCATGGAATGCCGAAAGTGCAACTTAAAGTGACAATTCCCGTGCGAAACAAAGGGTACGTGCGACTAACTCAAGATATATGTAGAGCCGATTTTTATGTACCTCTTTTGTCTTCCATGGCTGAGGCGTCTTTTGATTGACAATGCTTAATTACCTTTTTTTTTCTCCCATTGATGATCTTCTCGTCGCACCATAATACATGTAGAGCTAGTTGTTGAGGACACACGCTTGTTAGGAAAGTGTTTCTTCCACGACGACACTCACTACATGAGCTCCGGTCCAAGGTCCTCCATGGTTCCAAGCTCGACGAAGACGGTTGGCTAAGAGAACTGGTACGGGGTTGCAAGGTCCGGCTTCCGTCAACATGCATCCACATAGTTTTTGACTACATGTATATGTTCGAAATGTTACGACGACTTTAAATGACGTGTGAAAAAGATGTCACATTGACAGTGCAAAGGTATAAATCAATGTTTGGGTATGCTGAGGTTTTGTGAATTGGACGGTGGAGGATAACATTGTCCTAATAATGACGGGTCACACCCATACATGCTTAATAAACGTCTTATTTTTGTTCCATTAGCCATGTCCATGGACACTTCCACTCCATTTCTCCTTCTGAATTGCCCGTCACACTAAGACAAAATTTTGATACATTTTGGATTACCATACCAAAACAAAACGTTGCGTCAATGATTCCAAGTAAGAGAGACTAGTCCGCGTACATATAACACGCACCCGAACTCATGCTACCATCTCGTCCCTCAGTAGCAGCATCAATAGTAACAGTAGCGCTCAACACCACAGAGGAGGAAGTAAGCTCGTGTTGCTATGGTTCGTCTTTGTCTAGTCTCCCCCTCTCTCCATCCTGGTGTCTGAACATAGCTAACACCAATGCGCACTGAAAACTATTGTGAGATCGAGATTACATCGGCCTGTAGTAGTGACGACGGGCCATCATCGCCCGTATCAGGGTCAACAAAACCGATAATTTTATCACTAATACAATCATACCTACTTATACCAAACATTATTACTTTTTATATAGACCATTTTATAATGAAAAATAAAATAACTTTTCCATTGGTACAATCATTAGCACTAGTTTTTCTACAATATCTAACAGGCTAACTACACTTAATATTGTAACTTAAATATTATTATTATCCAATTCAAACCTTTATTGTTACAAATAAATCCACAAGCATTAATATATTTATAAATGAGAATTTGTTATTTTCTTATAACTGTGTTAAGGGATTAACTGAATTACACCAAGTTCTTGAAAAACAAGTTCACCCAGAAAATAATTTGTGACACTTCCATGTAATACTATGTTTATGGAGATCTCATGTTTATGTGTGTGCATTTTGTCTATTTATTACGGTTAAATATATTAAAATAGTTGGTTCTTAATTTGTGAGTCTACCAAATATCTTAACATAGCCTTTTAAAGTACAGTTCTTTAATTTAGTTGTAACTCATGAAATTCTAGATTATGTGAAGTACAACATGTGATTAATTTGTCTTGCATTATGCTATGTCTCTCTTTGGCTAGATGACATTGCTCATTGATTTGATCTTTTGGGTCAAGTTTTTAATCTTCCGAGTATGATGCAGTGATAGATATAGGAAGCGAATAGAGCAGAGTGGAGGTAAGAGCTAGACGATATGGCTGACTTAGCCGCAGAGTGGAGGCTAGCGTGTGAAGATCGATTATTCTGAGCGTAATTAGGGTTAGAGAGAGAGAGATGAAGTGTAATAAGAGTGAGCCCATATGTGACCATTTTCTTAATCCAATAATTCCATTTGTGTGGGAAACCTTTCATTTCTAGCATTTTATGGAGAAAAAGACAAATTACGCTAGAAATCGAAACTTAGGAAGTTTGCCAAAATATAAAGATCCTTTTGAACACTCGCAATATCAATGAAATATACGATGAAAATATATTTGATGGTGGATATATTGAAATAGTAGATGTTCATATTTTCTATGTATAATTGGTCAAACATATAACATATTTACTTGACTATATTTATACACCCTACTTTTGGAACTGAGGTAGTACTTGATATTTCTCAAAGAAAAATGTAACCTAATTCAGAGTGCTAAAAGCTTAGAGATAAGTACGTATTTAGCATGCATATGCAAATTAGAATAACGGTACATGCTTGTACGTGTCTAGCGAAAAATCAAATGATAAGTAGCCGAAACTCTTAGGACTCAGAACTATTGCCTAATTCATGTGTATAATGGTTCATATATATAATGGAATACAACATGGTGATAAGTAGAATGAGTTGTGACATTTTTTCGACAAATGGCACTTTAATGAAGCATCGAGGAGATACAAATACAATAAGAACACACCTAACCTCTGCATAATTAGGACGCACATAACCGACGCGGTGCACGGACACAAAAAGAAGATCCCATCGACAAGTGCAAAGTCTTAGGAGACTGCCAAGGCGGAAAAATTAAAAAGATGAGATGTGTGACATGGTAGGAAAGGGCCAGATTAGTGTAATGGGCCAGAACTCCTAGGACTCCATTTCAGAGGCTACAATCGATAATGCGGCCTGACCCCTCAAAGCACATGCAGTTCGTGAATGGTGACCCAGTGAAGGCCCTACGGCTGCGTGTGGAGGCCCAGAACTGCATCCTAACATGGTCCATCTTGCCTGAATGTAAGCGAGAAGAACATGACCAAATATATTCCTCAAAAATAAAAACTGGTACTTCGTGGGGGAATGCCATTTCTTCGTAGATTTTTTTTAAGATATCGTAGACTTCTTTTTTAGAACGCAGCTTTGTATTATTACGGAGTTACGTTATCTTGCCTCCATGAAAATCCCAATTACCATCGACGTGTCCATCAATAGTTGGATTCTATTCGAATTTACTTATTACTTCTTATCCGTTTAACGCTGGGTAATTGCTTGTAATCTTTATATTATATGATACTTAAACTGTTACTCCAATTCAATAACTTTTGGTACTGATAAAATATGTAGGAATTAACATTAAAGTGCTGGCTCGGCTGGGAGCATCACCTCAACTATTAAGCAAACATTGCTGTCTGCCGTACAATAGTTTGGGCTAAATACTATCTACATGAACTACATCGATCCTCTTCGTTTGCCGATCAAAAAATACAAAATTGTTTGAAGTCACTTGTCGGGCAGTCTAACGTATCTTTTTTTAGCTTGTCTAACATATCTTTTTGAAGTACACTAGAATGCTTATGCCTTGAACACTCGCAACGATGTGACTCTTGACAACAATACATAAGCGGATTAAACTTCAATAGTCCAACCTACTTTAGGCATTATGGTTTTTATTTGATTTAGTTTGATAGATTTTTGTCTAAAAACAATACAACGGTCAGAAATATTGATCTTTATGAAGAAATAAACTTTCATGAATTTGTGTAGTTTTCATTTCATGACTACCATCATTCCACCACAAGCACAAAAGAATGGCACATAGGCGAGTGCAGTTCACCATATGTTGGTATATGTACAGGGCACTGAAATGTGCGTGGGTGGTAGGGAGGGGTGCAATAAGAATTCTGCAAAGATTAGGGTTAGTAGTGCAACCAAGATGACGATAATTCTCGAAAGTTGGGGTATGAATGTGCAATCAGACCATACAATTTTGACAAAGTTCAGGCATCCTCTTACAAATAGCGCATTAAAAATGTAACTTTGGTTGTCGTGCAGCCTTCTCGTTCACTTCATTGGTTGAGACATAGTCCAAGTCGTCGCTTTGGTACTCATTTCAAAATGTAGCCATCGAGATCAAGTACGTCAAGAACAGGTAACCTACCGCATACCATGACCACGGACGCGTAATAATGTATGTAAACGATGCATGATAATGCTAATTTGTTGCCAATTGCCATATGGGTAACATGCTTGCACCATCTCTCCAGCTACATGTCATGTATGCCTGTACCGGGTGACATGCAGATATAATTTTGTAACTCGTCTTGTCTGACATAGAAGACTACGACAGCCAATGAGATTTGTAGCAAAGTCAGTCTCTCCTAGTAGGTGATGACAAGTAGCCTCGACTGGATACAAAGACTTCACATGGCAAAGCTTACCAAATCTTCATGATTGTGTTATGTAATTTCTACATATGACGTGTATACTCAAAATATGTGTATGAGCGTGTTGTCATTAATTGTGGAGAGGCTTACTTGTCGTGCTTTCATTTCAAGGTAACATGCCGACACATCGCACTCAAAAACGATATGATACTTTTGTAGACAACTGACACACAAGTTGCACCCTTTTGTAAACACTAATGGTCCTGCATAAGACTTGGCAAAAGATACCAAGTCTTGATACTATATGCTATTTTATATGCCTCCTCACCTAATTAGTGCAACCAAACTTAAACAAGCCCGCTAGACAGCCGATGATCTTGTCTAATTGGTATTTTAGTACTCCTACAAGGAGACCTGCAGTCAGGGGCGGATCCAGGGGGTGCCAGCAGGGGTCTGGCCCCCCAACCGATAGCCCCCCTCATAGAAATACTACATGTGCCAGTACTAGTATGTGTTTAGGTATGCGCTAATGGCCGTATATAATCAGCTAATTAGTAATATTTAAGCCCAATGTTAACGTAGCTATGTACACACCCAAGCCCATCACAAGTTCACAACAAATACAACCCATGTACCAGTTACAATGATCGTGGACCCTGGTCGTTGGCCATTATCTGGTCTCAGTCACCAATCGATCAGATCGCTCGATCAGCAACCAGCCTACCCACGAGTAGACATGTGTGGTTTTCTGCTCCCCTTGATATGGGAACCCCTGTAAACATTTTATCCACTACTTAATAAAACTTAGGTCGTTCCGCTAAAAAAAAAGAAGATCGACCGATCTGGCTACCAGTTTGCAAGGAGCCGAGGACACTGGCCGGCGGCGGAAACTGATCGCTGGCTTTGCCACACAGCCGAGTACGCGGCCGGCGGAAACCTATGCCGGCTGCCGCAGCTTTCTTGCCGTATGTTCGCACATCTGGATTATTTGTCAAGCTGTCAAGGTATGTACACGGTACATGCATGTAAGTATTTGTAGTCTGACCTAATTCCCTACTTGCATTGATTAAGCTATTTGTTTTAGAAAAGTATATGATCTTTGACACAAACTTTATTGATACTGAATCTGGTGACGTACTGTTGAGAATTTGGATTAAACTGGTGGTGAATGGTGATAGTAGGCTATGTCCTTCACTCCTTCTTCAGAGATCTCTTAGGGCGTTCTATCCCTGTGGATCCACTCCTGGATCTCCCCTCTCTCGTCGCCACCACCTCCCTCGACTCTTTCCAGGCGGATTCACTTGTGTCTCCCTTCTCTCTATCTGAGCTCCGAATTGCCATCCTCTCCATGAATGACAACTCTAGTCCGGGCCCGGATGGTTTTGGTCCTGCTTTTTTCAAAAAGCACTGGGAGATTGTAAAGGACTCACTTATGGCTGCCCTCAACGACTTCCATGGCCTCCACGCTGATCTTCGACCCATCAACAAGTCCTTCATGGTGCTCCTACCTAAAAAAGCTGGCGCTAATAGGCCGGATAACTTCCGCCCTATCTCCTTGCAAAATTTCTGTCTCAAGGCCATTACCAAGTGTCTCACCCTCCGCCTTCGCCCTCTCCTCCCCACCCTGGTTCACCCCGATCAGACTGGCTTCATTGCTGGACGCTCCATTGCGGAGAACTTTGTCTATGCCGCTGATATCGTCCAGACCTATCACAAACGGGCTGCTCCTGCCGCCGTCTTCAAATTGGACTTCCGCAAAGCCTTTGATTCCATCAGTTGGGATGCGCTCGATAGAATCCTTGAGGCTAAAGGTTTTCCTGATCTATGGCGAGCCTTGATAAAATGCCTAAACCTCTCCAGTCAAACTGCTGTTCTCCTTAATGGTATTCCGGGAAGATGGATCCAATGCCGACGAGGGCTTCGACAGGGAGACCCGCTCTCCCCCTTTCTCTTTGATATCGTTGCCGACGTCCTCCAGCAGATGCTTCTTCAGGCCTCTCGTGAAGGGCTCCTCCTCCATCCACTTGTTGATGATCTTCCTTGTCCCATTCTGCAGTACGCGGACGACACTCTCATTATCATTCGGGTGATCCCTCAACATGTCGCCAACCTCAAGAATCTCTTTGACCAATTCTCTGCCGCCACCGGCCTTATGATCAATTTCCACAAGAGCACGTTTGTTCCAATAAAAACCACAAGTTGTGTTGCTGAGTCTATGGCTACCTCTTTCGGCTGCGCCATCTCCTCTTTCCCTCAAACCTACCTCGGGCTTCCTCTCTCGCCTTACAAACTTCGCCTCTCGGATTTGTCCCCCATCATCTCAAAATGTGATATGCAGCTTTCGGGATGGCGAGGCCGCTCACTCCCAATAGGAAGTCGCCTTATTCTCATTAACTCGGTTATTACCGCTAAGTTTTCTCATGCCATGGCTGCGGGTCTCCTCCCTGCCGGCGCCATTGAAGCCATTGATAAACGCCGGCGGGCCTTCCTTTGGACTGGCGAAGAGAAGTGCTCCGGAGGGCACTGCAAGGTCGCTTGGGACGAGGTATGCACCCCAAAAAAATATGGTGGGCTAGGCGTCCTTTCTTTGGCTCGTCAGAACTATTCCCTCTTATCCAAATTTTTATCAAAACTCCACTCAAACTCCACTCCTCCCAGGATCGTTTGGTTCAAACGTCAATATGGCTGGTCTGCTCGTCATAGTCTTGGAGAGTCGCATCACCTCCATACGCCCATCTGGAAAAGCATCATGGCTGGGCTCTCTGACTTCCGCAAACACTCCTCTGTCTCAATTGGTGACGGCGTTAATACAGCCTTCTGGCTTGATTGTTGGATCGGACCCATTCCCCTCTCGGAAAAATTTCCAGCCCTTTTTTCCCATACCACTAGGCCTCATGCTCAGGTCCTTTTCGCCATTGAGACCGAACTCTCACTTGTTCCTCGCCTCTCCTCTCGCGCCACTACGGAGCTCGCTAGACTAGGTGCGGACCTTGCTTCCATCACTCTGAACCCTGATGCGCCGGATATCCGAGTTTGTCGGTAGACCTTGAAAGCTCTCTCCACTCGTATTTTCTATGCTAACTCTTTCAGGCACATGCAATTGGATGAATTTGCTGTAACGGTTTGGAGAAACTCAGCTCCACTCAAGTGCAAGTTGTTTAACTGGCTCACCCGAAGATGCCGCCTACCAACCAATGAGCGCCGCCATCGACACCAGCTCGCTGCCTCGCCAAGCTATCTCTCCTGCCCTGAAGACGAAGATGTTGACCACCTCCTGCTTCGATGCCCTCGGGCCAAGGAGGTTTGGACTGCTTCTTCCCGCCCGCCGATCATCCGCCAATCCAAACCGTTGCCGAGCTTTGGAGCACGCGCTGCCGCAACCAAGCTGAAGCAACCACCTGCACCACGATCTCTTGGAGTATCTGGAAGAGACGCAATGCACTCTCCTTCAACAGGATCGACGAGCCTCTTTCTGTAGTTCGGCGTCGATGCATTGATGATTTACGCCTCTAGCTTCACCGTTGTCCATCCACAACCACCGCTCATCTTATTAGTACCTGGTGCATTTCCTTTGATCCCCCGTGAGATCAAACCATGTTGTAACTTAACTCTCTGTTTCTTTCACCATGTACTCTAAACCGCTTTGTTGCGGTGTTCATTTTTAATAAAAGTTCAGGCTGGCTCTAAGAGCCCGCCGTAGTCACAGTTCAAAAAAAATAAATAGTAGGCTATGTCTATGTGAATAGGCGGAAACATATCGATTTTTTCTTACTAATTCTAAAGTTTGCGGTCATTTTTAGTGTTATTGGCTTATTGCCGAACATATATTAATAACTTGATGGGCTTTTTATTTGAAAAAAACATGACATGCTTCTTTTCTTTATACTTGAAATCATGATATATTACACAACACATGTGATCATCATCATTCGCCCCCTATGTTCAAATCCTGGCTCCGCCCCTGCCTGCAGTAGCTTAATTAGTGTATTAATTGCATCTTGGAAAACGTAACAACAAGTTGCTAGATTATTCATTATGACTGATCAGAATAACAAAAACTTCAGTAGAACGTGCATAGATGCCACCCTTTCATTCATTTGTCGAGACAGATCCAAGTCCCGCAGGTCATCTTGATCCTACAAAATTTGCCTATTGCGAAGAAAGTCAAGAATACTAGGTGTACAGCACGTCATGACCGTAATGTTTACTGCATATCTATATGTATCTTGTACTCCGTATGATTAAGTGTCCTGCCACGATCAATGCCAGTTTATAACCTACACTCAAATTGCTAGTTTTTTTTTGCAGCCATATTTTCCTCTTATGCACGCATTGAAATAGTCACAACTTTCTTAATATTTTTTGTACGCAACTCACATAAGTAACTCTTATATTTGTATGGATTTGCATACTGTAGTGTTTTTTTAGATAAAAGGCTTTATTACTAAAAGTTTAAGCATTACACCCGGCTTCTGCATATCAATGCACACAGCCGCAATCCACGTGAAAAAAATAAAAGAGTGTAGCACTAGACGAATTACAATCATGAAGTGAATAAAAACTGTAGTGGTTATAATCAACTGCACATAACATGGGACTTTACATAAGATACCAAGTCTTGATACCGGCCCAATCTCCAGGCCGGACAAAAAATAGAAAAACGGGCGGTGATGCCCTTTATTCAGCTTGATTGGATGGGTCATGTGTTCAGAAATTCATCATCTAATGAACGTGTTCATATCTTCTAAATAACTTATCATAGTTCTAACTCATATCGCACGTCACACAATTTTTTGAGCGGTTGCAGTTAAACATGAAAAGATACTAACTTGGTATGAGGAGCCACATAGTGTCGACATGGGCCCATTATGTCTACGTTTTATGTAAAATTGAGGACTCGAAATTTGGTTGGATCGATGCCGTTCTTTAGATCAACATGTGAATAACTCAATTAATTACACCAACATGTAAAGATTCCAACTCGAGATTTGACAGCTCCTAACTCAAAAAATACCCCACCGGCCGGCGATAGCTGCACCGATCTGATATGAGTCTCTTTATGGAAACTCCAAGTTAACCGCAATAATGCTACAATTTAATTAGTGTATGTGAATAAATAATCTTATATAATTAACTTTGGTGTGGTGAATTAATCAACGTCATTCTGGCCTGGATACTAAAATCGGCTGTCAATTGTCGTGACATGACATGATCATATAATTTTGCAACTTATCTGTCATAAGACTAAGTACTAGTAAGATATGTCATCACTGAGCCAACTGAGAGTGCGATGCGATTAAAATTGGCAATCACAAAATACAAGATGAAACCACACTTCATATAATTTTCCTAGTTGAAAGTAAGATACAATCAAGTACACAGCTTAACTAAATTATCTGTCAATATTGACACCTACTAGTAGGTGCAATATGTTTTATATATGTCGTTTAGCGCTGGTTTAGCGCCAGTATATTCACACAATTTGCATGTCTACTGAACAATAATGAGCAGCACGTCAGGTCAGCAACACATGAATTAATTTTAGAAACTATCGATGTCATGGCAGTTAGCATCAAGCTAGTTAGAGCATCCACAATGCGGCGCTTATGAACATGCGCTAGGGATTAAATCCCATATGTTTTGCCTAATTCTCGGTAGTTTTTCTAGCATCGATGTATAACTAAGAGTCCAACGCCTCACAAATCAATACAAAATTCTGCTACCTGCATGTCGGCGCTTATATGGGTAGCATAACTGCTTAGCAAACGACTTTATTAGCTCTGTGTATGCTCTTAGTACAGCTCCTGATACGTACGTTGCCCCGACGCCTGATGACATACGATTAGGGGATCCTAGTCCCAAGCTAGTGGGATACTGAGTAGAGAGGCGTTTTGGCTCCCGGGTGTAGATGCTCCGGTTATAGGTTTCAAAACTTTAAAAATATGAAAATACTTCGGAAAAATCTGAAAAAAAATTGGGCACAAACATATACAAGTTTGAAACACTCGTGCCAAATTTCGGAAGAAAATAAAACTTTCCGTGGTCTGTGCAAAAAAGTCAAAATCCATACTTTGAAAAATGTATTTTTAAATCTCAATTCGGCCACAGATTTTGTCTTTTTTGAACAGACCGCAAAAAATGTCATTTCCTCCCGACATTTTGCAGGAAAGTTGCAAACTTGTATATGTTCGTGCCCAAATTTTTCCAGATTTGTTCGAAGTGTTTTCATATATTTTGAATTTTGATAAACATAACAGGAGCATATGCACCCGGGAGGCAAAGTGAATTTCTAGATACCGAGGCTCTTGTATTAAACAAACAAGTTGATATTGTTCATATTAAAAAATATGTATGAAGAGGCGACAACATAACTCGAAATTACAGACGGATACCAAGTCTTTGTTTCCTTGCTGTAGTTTACATTGAGATTGTCCTGTAACTTTAATTAATTTGAGGCAGAGTGAGTAGTATTATAAGCTATGCTCGAAAGTTATTATATGATTCTACTCACTTTGGGGAACAGAGGAAACAACACGGAAATTTACGCACAATATATAATGTGACTGTTTCTCAGCATGACACACATTATTAGACTTCCATCGGGAGGAATATGTCTTTCATGTACAAATAATCGGTAAAATTGGCATTCACTTAAGAGGTGCTCATGGTGCGATCGTGACAAGATAATGGGACACGTTGAAGTCTGGCAGTTTTTGTGCAACAATCGATCTTGAATTGATTTTGTGACCAAGCACTCATGTACTCTATCTGAGCTATTCATAGGTGCATCAAGATTTGTGCGAGCTCTTCTTTTTACTCTCTTTTTTTCGTATCTCTGAAATCACATAACCTTTAAATTTGAAACTTTCCAGTTCAGTAAAACATTTGATAAATATAGGAAAAATAGTTCAGGCTTTCATGACTTACAAATTATATTTAATGAATATGTTTCGATTTCTAAATATTTGACAATTTGAATGTTCACAAAAAAGTTCCATACTATTTTACCCAGATTCTATTTCTAGCGTTTCAGTGATCTGCAAAGTTTCAAATCTGTATGTACGTTGTAGTGTTTGAGAGATAAAAAAAACTAAAAATAGTGTGGGGGTGTACACTACTAGAAAAGGGGGCAACGGGGCGCCCCCTTTAGTACCGGTTGCTCTAAAACCGGTACTAAAGGGGGCATTAGCACCGGTTGTGCTGGTGCGGCAGCAGCGGAGACCTTTAGTACCGGTTGTTCTTAACAACCGGTACTAAAGAGGGGCCTTTAGTACCGGTTGCTATTAACAACCGGTACTAAAGGTCCTGGCCACTATAAAGCTTCTGCCACCCCGAGCCAGCACCATTTTGAGCTCGAACTCAACTCCATTTTTCCTCTCTCTTTGCTCTCCCAAGTTCAAATTCACCACTTTTTTTCTCCAACAACTTCCAAGATTGGTGGCACCTACATATATAAGGGTTAGCAACTTCATCTTCTCTTCCGGCATTTCAAGTTTAGCTCATTTTTGTGCAAGTTTAGCTAGTTTGATTTTTGTAGTGCTTGCAAGGTGTTTGATGAAATGGCTAAGTTAGGGATTTCATTTATTTTATATGAATTTTGATCTCAAATTAAAGTATAATTTGTGGTTTTATATAGTGTCGTCCCGTCCCCTTCCTGACCGCCGTCGATCGCCCGCGCCGCTCCGTCACCGACACCACCTCGGTGAGCCTCTTTTTTAATCTTTTATTTTAAAAAATGTTAGTTATATGATTTAAATGCATAATTATTTTTTGTATAATTTTCTTATGTTTTTTATATGTGTAGTGTCATGGTTTTGATATCCGTCCCCGTCGGCCCTCATCCGGTCTATGATTCGGATGTGGTATATTTTTATAACTATTTATTTTGTTTCATGGTTATAACAATCATGCCGACCAACTTGACATAGATATATTTCTATTTAGGAGGTAGTTGAACCGGAAATTCCAGCCGACCCTATTGTCGAGTTTTTAGAAAAAGAAAACAACGATTTAAAAGCAAAATTGAAGATAAGTGAAGATCTTCGTCTGCAATGCCTGGAAGAGAAGATGGTATTGGAATTGAAGATTGCCGACATCGTTGATGCTCACGGGGTCAAGCTTGCCAACGTCGTCGCTGCTAACGAGATGAAGATGGATGCAATGCGCGTCAAGCTTAAAAAGATTAGAAAATATGTCATTAGTCAAGAGGCTTGGTATGATTATGCTGTTGGTTCAATAGTTACCTTGGTTGCGATTCTGATCGCATTTGTTGTTGGATTTAAATTCTTTAGATAGTTATATATATGTTAGTTTCCTTTGATGTATGTTTCGTGAGAACTATGTATTACATTTGGGCACTACTCTACTTTGGTTTTAATGTGATGAACTTGTATTAATTAATTTGGTCACGTATCTCTATTCATTATTTAGCTGGTGTAATGGTTTTTGATGTATTTATTATATAATGCAGATGAGCCGAGAATGGATGTGATGTCTACGCACACTTCTATTCTTGTAGACAGTGTTGGGCCTCCAAGTGCAGAGATTTGTAGAATAGCAGCAAGTTTCCCTTAAGTGAATCACCCAAGGTTTATCGAACTCAGGGAGATAGAGGTCAAAGATATCCCTCTCAAGCAACGCTGCAATTAAGATACAAGAAGTCTCTTGTGTCCCCAACACACCTAATACACTTGTCAGATGTATAGGTGCACTAGTTCGGCGAAGAGATATTAAAATGCAAGTGATATGGATGATTATAAGTAGCAATTGCAATCTGAAATAAAAATGGCAGCAAGCAAACATGTAGCAGAACTGGTTGTAAACGGTGTTTCAATGCTTAGAAACAAGGCCTAGGGATCATACTTTCACTAGTGGACACTCTCAACAATAATAATATAATTGAATACATAGATATTTCCTCTTCACTATGCTACTCTGAGCTATTCTCTCGTTGGATAACGAACACCAATCCACTGCGTAGGGCTATAACAGCACACCTTAAAGTCGCATTCCCATGTCTAGTTAACCCCACACTGTCAACTTGAGCGCCCTAGAAGGTACTAGACAAACACCGTAATTTCATAGAGACATCCAACGCAAATAATAACTCATGATAAGTATTCCTGTTATCTTTAGCCTAAGAGCCACACACGGGGCGCACACTGTCAACTTCGCACCATGGGACAAAGGTGACTCCGGAGATTACATTAATAAAACCACTTGAGTAGCACATAAAATAATGAAGAGTAACATCTATGGATTCAACTAGATTACAAAGCTCATGATCACATAAAGATCACACCATGAGAGAGAGATAAACCACATAGCTACCGGTAGAGCCCTCAGCCCCGATGAAGAACTACTCCCTCCTCATCATGGGAGGCAGCAACGACGATGATGGACGCGGTGGCGTCGATGGAGATGGCTCCGGGGGCAATTCCCCGTCCCGGCAAGGTGCCGGAACAGAGACTTCTGTCCCCCGAATTAGGGTTTTGGATGGCGGCGGAGCTCAGGAACTTTTCTGGAGAAATTGTCCATTCTTCTGTGAGTTTTAGGTCAGGGGCAATATATAGTCCAAAGGGCGTCGCGAGGCGGTGCACGAGGAGACGACACCACACCTGGGGGCGGCTAAGGCCCAGCCGCGCCCAGGTGGCGTGTGGAGGCTGTGGGCCTCCCCTGGACTTGTCCTTCTGGCTCCCGGAGTCTTCTGGCGTTTTAGAATTTCTGTAATTTTTTCAGATTTTTCTGAGCACTTTCATTTTTGGACCTTTTCTGCAATGCACAGACATAATAAACAGAAACTGGCACTGTGGCATCTTGTTAATAGGTTAGTCCAATAAATGTCATAATATGATATAAAGTGCATATAAAACATGTGGCAATTGATATAAAACATGCATGGAACATAAAAAATTATAGATACGTTTGAGACGTATCAGTATCCCCAAGCTTAGTTCCTGCTCGTCCTCGAGTAGGTAAACGATAAAAACAAAATAATTTTTGAGGTGACATGCTACCAACATAATCTTGATCATATAATATTGCAAGGCACATGTAAATGAATGAAGTGATCCAAGTCAATGGTCTATAATTTGCTACCAATTAGATAATGAGTAAACAATGAATCACACAAGCTAAACGTTTTCATGAATAGTACTTTCAAGACAAGCATCAAACTGTTTTACATAGGTGTTAACTCATAAAGCAATAGTTTCTAATAAAAGGTATTCAATTAACACAAAGGAAGAATTAAGCTTCAGCAATTGCTTCAACTTTCAACATATTTATCTCATGGATAATGTCAACACAAAGCAGTATAACAAGTCCAATACATTGCATATAACCCATGTTGTAACAAAGTTGACACTAGTGTTTGCTTGTGGAAGACAGAAAGAATAGGAAAACTGACTCAACATAAAAGTAAAAGAAAGGCCCTTCGCAGAGGGAATCAGGGATTAAATCATGTGCTAGAGCTTTTAGGTTTTTGAAAGCATATAGAGATTGCATAAAATATTTGATACTCCTCCCAACCTTGCTAACACAAGCCATGGCTAGCCGAATCCTCGGGTGCCTTCCATCAATCACATACCATGGAGGAGTATCTATTTTTGAGAGGTGTATGTTAATTGTCAACGAATGGTAGCGGGTGATAACAGTATTCTACCTGTCAAACGGACTTTCAAGAGCGGCTCCCATGAAGGACGTTATTTCTACCAGCAAGGCAGATCATCCCTCTTTCTCTTTGGTTTACACACATGCAGATATTTCACTGTTTTGTCATTGCTTACTGATGAATCAGGGCAAAAGTGTGAAGAGAATTAATGGTTAAAGTTGTAATTAATCGGGACTGGGCACCCCGTTGCCAGCTCTTTTTGCAAATTATTGAATAAGCGGATGTATATGCCACTAGTCCAGGTGTGAAAGTCCATTTGACAACCAGAATAAAGAATAACCACACTAATTCCTCATGAGCTCGTAAACATTGACACAAAAAGGGAATGATAACCTTTTGAATAATTTAAAGGTAGCACATGAAAAATTTACTTGGAGTGGCAAGGAAATACCACATATAGGTAGTTATGGTGGACACAAATGGCATGGATTTTGGCTCAAGGATTTGGATGCACGAGAAGCATTCCCTCTCAGTACAGAGTTTAGTCTAGCAAGGTTTATGTAAGCAAACAAGAATATCAACCCGTACACCAAGTTTTATATGACAACATATTACAAACGTTATAAGACTTCATACCGTCTTCCTTGTTAACCAAACCTGTTTACTAGAAAATATCTAGACCTTAGAGATACCATCGATGCAAACCAAATTTTCAACAAGCTTTACGGTAGTTCTTCACTAAATTTACTAGAAAATATCTAGACCTTAGAGAGACCCGTTTACTAAATTTACTAAGTACTAAATTTACTAACTACTAAATTTGTTACTAAATTTGCTAAATATACTAAGTACTAAATTTGTTACTAAATTTGCTAAATTTACTAAGTACTAAATTTTGTTACTAAATTTGCTAAATTTACTAAGTACTAAATTTTTGGAGCATTGTATCCCTAAATTTTGTATGCATATTTTTGATTTGTATGCATATTTTTGATTTGTATGTAAAAAAATTGAAACTTAGCAAAAATTTAAGTTAGCAATTTTAAGTTAGCAAAGTTAGCAAATTTAAGTTAGCACATTTAAGTTACAAATTTGAAACACGATGCAATTTTTAGTAAATTTGAAAGTTAGCAAATTTGAAACTTAGCATAAAGTTAAAATTGAGATTGTGCTTTACAACCTTAGCAAAAAAATTTGAAACTTAGCAAAAATTTAAGTTAGCAATTTTAAGTTAGCAAATTTAAGTTAGCACATTTAAGTTACAAATTTGAAACACGATGCAATTTTTAGTAAATTTGAAAGTTAGCAAATTTGAAACTTAGCATAAAGTTAGAAATTGAGAAATTTGAAAGTTAGTAAATTTGAAACTTAGCAAATTTGCAATATTGTTATTTTAGTAGCAAAGTTATTTTATTAGTGTATAAGAAATTTAAAGTTGTTTGCTATGAATTACAAATTTGCAGTGACATTGAGCTATGGAGGACGACGCCCCCATCATCCGAGACGACGCCCCCTTCATCCGAGATGAGGAGAATGAAGACCGGATGCAAGCAATTATATATGATAAGGCTGCAGAACCCAATTCCGATGGAGAAGATTCCAGCGAAGAAGACGACGAAGAGTTTAGCGCGAAATGTTTGAACGACTCTGGTGAGGGACTTGAGTTAGAAAATTTCAGAGACGACGACGAAGAAGAAGTGCCGTTAGAAAACTCTGTAGAAAAATCCGGCGAGGTATATATTAAGTCTTGTTGATCACTAGCTAGATGCATTAATAGATTTATATTGCACTTATTAACGAAACATTTTTCTTTTAGCCCTCTGGATCTAAGTCAATCCCTACATGAGGCCCGAACCAAGGGGTAAAGCTGCCGGATGGTGCAAAGTTGTCGATCGACGAAGTTAGTATAAAAGGCAAACCGGAGAAACCCGAAGGAATCTACACTAAATATGTAGCTCAATGCGGTGTTCTTGTTAGGGACATGGTCCCGATCACCGTTGCAGAATGGAATCAGCCGAAGAAAGCCAACATTGGCGCAAAATATCTCGAGCAAAGAATTAAAGATACCCTTTGGGACTCGATGTTGGCTTCTTTCAGCCTACCGGCAGATCTCCCAAGAAGAGGAAGGATAAAGTCAAGGAATGGACTCTTAGCAAGATGGCCCAGCAATTCAACAACTGGAAGAAAAAGTTGTGGCAAAAATATGCGAAAGAAACTCCAAATTTCACCGGACATCTAGTGAAGATAAAAGATGACTGGGCTGAATTTGTGGCGTATAAGAAATCGGCCGTCGTGTGGCCCGATCGACCCGAAACAAGTTGAATGCTAAGAAGAAGAAATATCACCATCGTTTGGGCTCAGGTGGCTACAAGACTGCCTTGCCTAAGTGGGAGGCCTATGAAAACGAGCTGCGTGAAAAAGGGATCCGTCCACAGACAGATGACTGGCCCGACAGGTCCAAGTTCTGGTTGTTCGCGCATGGGGCAGTTTTGGACCCAGACACAGGGCTGATTGTTGCACGGGAAAATGGAAGAAAAGAATTACAAGAGTCGTCAAAAAACTAAAAGACGCAATAGCACAAGTCAAGGCGGGAAAATATGTTCCCGATAGAGAGGACGACGAGCTTTCACTCGCCCTCGGGAATAAAGAACACTGGGGACGATGTCGAGGCAGAGGAGGCGGTGTTGGTTTTCTTGAAGGGTTTCCGGAGGACACTGCAACTTATAGAAAACATTGCAGAAGTAAGAAGAGGGAGGCGGAGAGGTTTACTGCATTAGAACGCCAGATGCATGATGTGAAGGAGCAACTGGCCTTAATTACCCAGAGCAGGGAATCTCAGCTGCGAGTAGAAGATCCTGCAGTCGATGTCTGCCCATCTCAGCGGAAAAGCAGCGTGGGTTCCACGCAGCTACAAGATCCTGCAGTTGATGAACCAGTTGCTAAACCGTCGGCGGCTCACTACCCCGTGGATGATATCACGGAGAAGACAAATTGTGAGTTACATGCGCCGTTGAAGAACATTTTTTCCGGTGGCGACTGGCTATGCTTTACCACATCAACCTGGAGCAACCTTCCATTTTGTGTGATTCCAGCTGGATTTGCTCGTGTCGGGGTCACGAAAGTTATGTCGGGAATGAACTCAATAGAGCTCGACATTCCCGGAGCTGAAGGCGAGAAGACATTGGGAGAAGTCGAACTTGGTATCGTTCTATGGAAGAAGAAATACATCAAGTTTCCAGACTCGGCGCCAAGGCCACCGACTCCTCCGGTTAGAAATTCACCACAGCAAAGTCCACCCTCCTCCCCCGACGATTGGGAGCCCACCGCGAGTCCATCGCCCGCGCCGTCCCGTCAGCCGACTGCTGCGCCCACTAGTAATTTGACAAAGCGGAAGCTGTTCACGGCGTCCCCTGTCAAGAAACGTGCAAAAAAACCAAGGAAGTCAAGGCTCCTGAGAAGTTAGCTGGCGAGATGACTATGGAGGAATTAGAACTGAGCACACAAGGCAAGGCTGCAGCCTTTTTTGAACAGAAAAAAGGAAAGACTTGACCCCATAAAGGAACTTCTGAAGACTATACCAACTGAGGTAAAAGATCGCACCGTTGACAACCTATATGACCCTCCACCGCCGCCCCTTTCAGACTATGAGCGAGGTATTGACAAGGTACTTTCCTCACAGAAGGAGGAAGAAAAGCGTGCGGGAAAGGAGTTGCCCAGCTCGGAGAACAAGAAGCACAATCGATCGCCCCGCTCATTGTGCCTTCTGAAACTCGGGAAATCGAGCATGGAGAAGTTGTCATTGGCGACACAGGTCTCCCCATAGCGCAGATAGCAATTCAATAAATTTGAACTCGGGCTGCCTCTGGTCGAAAATCCGAGTGCTCTAACAACACAGTTATATAAATTGCATACCTGGTACATGACCGCCGCAAAAGAAGGGAGGACATATCTCATGGCGGGAGTTAAGGAACATCACTTGTTCCAAGAATATGCTGTGCAGGTTGAGTTCTCCGAACTTTTTCAGATGTACAATCAACGTGCCCTCGACAAAGCTATCCTCAGCTGCTATTGTCTGTAAGTAATTTATTCGTGTAATTTAATTATTTATAGTTCAGCTCGTTCATTGCTTGTAATTATCCTCACAACATTCTTTTGTACGCTATTATGCAGAATGAAGATTCGTGAATGCCGAATGGGAGGAATCTGGGACATTGGGTTCATTGACCCGGATAAAGTTAATGTGGTGACCGTAGAAAATCCTCTGTATGCCAGGACACAGAGAACCTTTTGCTAACGTGTTTTAAGCGACAAAGTACCAAAAAGGAAATACTTCTTCCTTACAACTTCGGGTGAGTGTTACTGTCTTGTACACATTCTATTTTGCTTTCCCGATATTAAGTGTAATTGATGAGTTCTGAATACCTGCGTATATAAATGTGCGCAGGTACCACTTCATTCTGCTAATCATTAGACTCGAGGAAGGAGAAGTTGAAGTCTGGGACTCATTGAGGAAAGATCAAGATGATTACAAAAGCGTGCGTCTAATGCTCAAGAGGTAATTTCAATCGCACTATATCGTCCACTTTCGTTCATTTCCGGATATCAAAAGTATAAGTAATAACTCCTCAATTCATTTTCTTTTCCGGGCAGGGTTTGGAAAAGGTTCATCGCGGAAGAACGCGGTGAATGGAAACAGAAGCTGGAGTTCAAGGCTAACAATGTAAGTACTACTACGTATCTAGGTCTGCGTATCTTTCTAATACCATTATCGTTCTCTTGATTATTATTTGATTAAATTATATTCTTGTATAGTGGTGTCTGCTACAACCACAGGGGACGGAACTATGTGGATACTACGTTTGCGAGTATATTCACACGAGGGTCAATGAGAGAGTCAATAGTGTAAGAAATCGAGAGGTACGTAAACATCATACACAACTTTTATTTTGCTACCATCAATTGTGTTTAGTTTCGATCATAACTGATTTGATATCCTTCTTTTAAAGATGTCAAGGAAGCGGAGCCAGCTCCTACCACAAAACCGCGTAAAAGCTATTGCGGAGGAATTGGCGGGATTCATTCTGACGCATGTCCTAGATGAATTCGGTGAATTCCACTATGTCGAAAAATAGACTCCCTCCATGCATGTACTAGCTAGCGGTGATCTCCATTGTAATTATCAGTACTTTATATGTACAGAGAGTACTTTATATGTGTAATGAGTACTTCATATGTGTAGTCAGTACTTTATACGTGATCTCCTCTGAAACCCTGAAAAATGAGCGAAAAGGAAAAACACGGAAACCCTAAACCCCGAAAAATAAGCGAAAAGAAATAAAACCGAAAACTCCCTGAATAAATAAGAGGGGGGGGGGCAAAAAAAAGCAGGAACCTTTAGTACCGGTTGGTAATACCAACCGGTACTAAAGGTCCTCCGCTGCGCACCCTCAGGTTCGCCCACGTGGAGGCCTTTAGTACCGGTTGTATATACAACCGGTACTAAAGGGTTACCCCTTTAGTCCCGACCTTTTAGTACCGGTTGCACAACCGGTACTAAAGGCCCAATAAAACCGGTACTGATGCCCTGTTCTCTACTAGTGGTAGGTGTCATGGAACCAAAGACAGCGTGTACACTTCCAAGGTAAGTAAGAATCTCAAGGAAATAAAACCTTGAGGCAGTTGGAGGCATGTGAAGATATGCAAGTAGCAAGATAACTTCATGTTGATTGCAGACACTCGCTCTCCCATCACAGAGTAACAGAAACAACTTTTGTTCCTGTTGGAAATGAAGGGCTTCATGAACCGATACAGCCAAGAAAATCAAGACTGTTGCAAGTGGTGGCTCATGTTCTTTGCCATCTTCTTCATTGCAGCCGCCGTTATCGTCTTCGGCATTGCCTACCCTGTCTTCCGCTTAGCGGTGAGACCACGCGCAAAGGCCACAATTGAGGACGCCCGTCTGAACAGCTTCTCTTACGCCCGGTGGCCTGGCCAATGGCGGCGCCAGCGTGTAGCTTCTGTATTCAAGTGAATACCCATGATTTGGCAAAACCTTGAAATGTTTGCATAGAACAGCATTTTTTTAGCAAAAACAATGAGAACTTTGGCAAAATGAATACCCATGTTCAAAATAAATACCCGCCCCTTGAAACCTGGCGCCGCCGTTGGGCCTGGCGACGCGGCTGAGGGCACCTGCGACGTCGCCATTCCTGGCGTACAATGTCTCTGCTGCCATCAGGATCCACAACCCTACTTGGTCATACATCAAGCTCACCAAGCCCCTCCTGGCCACCTTCGCCTTCCACGACCATCGCTTGTCCACCGTCTCCGTCGCCGGCAAGGGGCACAAGTACCGGACTAGCAAGAAAGAGCTGCATATTGTCCATGCCATCGGCGAGATCCCGTCGGACATGCTCGGTGCGGCGGTGGTCGACGACTTCAAAAAGCAGAACAAGACGGGCGCGTTCAAGATCGACATTCGCCTATCTGGGGAGATCGCGTACGCGGGGCTTGACACTATCGGCAACAAGCGTGGAGTAGGTTTCAGCTGCCCGACCACTCTGCAGCTAGCGCCGCCTGGCCCTGAGGTTGTGGTGTTTCATGAGGTCAACTGCAACCCCGAGGCCGAGAATATCCATTTTTGACAATCGATCATTGACAATGTCTTTTCCATTTATGATTCCGAGCAATATGCTTCAGTTGTTAGTTTCTCTGATTATTAGGACTGTATTCGGACTTTTGCCCTAATACGTACTGTGTAATTTGTTGTGATTGATATTTCTGAAAAAGAATGGCAGACAAGTGAGGAATAGCAAAATATGGATTACTTGTGTACTATTATAGGGTCCTGACCACACACTTATTTCACATGATATGCAATAATATATTTTTTTTAGGGAGAACAGTGTTATTATTTTTAAGGCACGCAATATTTTTTTTAGGCTTGAGGAGTTATGACTATAGGGCCAGCGCTAGGCGTCTGCCGGCTATTATCTGACCGAAGGATCAGTCGGCTCCCTAGCAGTCTTATATGTTTTATTAGAAAATCTCGAGTGTCCGATCAATGCAACATTTTCGTGCATATGTTTCGAATGCAGCCTCCTTTTGAACATTTTTATCGTGAATTTGTAAAGTTGTGTGAAAAACGATGCAACATTTTGAACAAGCTCATGTGGCAAAAAAGAAAAGAACATATGCAACAAACACTAGCACAAGTCAGGTCATCTAAGACGCCCCTATGGCAAACCATTTGATGAAACCATATGTGTCAACGTCATGGGATTCAGATAGCCTCATGGGCATAGAACGAGACCCAATAAGCTTAGGGAGGCCAACATACATAGAATTTCGTATCAATTTGGAGTACAAGACAAGTGAACATTCCTTGTTCCGGAATAGTCGGGCTGAGGCAAACCATTTGTAAATTACTCAAATCGGACAAGATATATATTTTTAATCAACATGAATTTTGGTAGAGAAAGTACCAAACATGAAGTTGACTCTCTAGTTCATATGGTGATAGTGTGTGCCCCTGTTTCTTCTATCTCGGAAGTGGAAAGCAACATACTAACAAATAGACACTCCGGTGTGGAATGCAGATTCCTACGACACTGGCCCATCATCAACATCAACGGAGGATTGACCCCACTGGGATAAAAGCCTAGATTGCGGGAGTATGTATTCCTTTCCCACTTCATTGAATCATACCCATACTTTGCGTATCATAGTGGACGCATCTTTTCTTTTCTCCTACTTTCTTACCCATTTTTTGAAAACCCCAAAATATTTATGCTTTTGCATTTTGATTTTATTGCTTTTCTTTTGTCCTTTTATTTTATTCTCTTTATTTTGCTTTTTATTACTTTTTTTTGTACTTTTAGAAAAAAAACCCAAAATATTTTATACTTTTTTGTTTCAATCATTTCCTGATTTTTTAATTGATGTTTCTATGATTACAAGCCGAGAAAACAACAAATATTTTCTTTGGTCTTTAATTTGCAGCTTGTCTTTTCTAATATGGCAACCCCAAATTTTTTACATGTATTTGTTTCTTTCTTTAAAAAGTATTATCTGCTTAAAGTGATTCAGCCATGTATCTATCGTATGTCATTTTATCCGCTTGCAAATTTGTAGCTAATATGTGAACCAGATGGTGAGAGGAAAAACAATAATGATGATAAATATGCCACTTTAAGCATGACATGTCTGTATGAACACTTTTTTATGCTCATGCGTGGAGGTTTAATTGTATCACACGTTTATAGAAATGAACGTCTTACGGTCAGGATTATATTGATAATCCTGTCTATTTCTTGTTTTAGCTTGTCCTTTGAGAAACTATAGGATATAAACTTGAAATAGTATTCAACCTTCTTATTAATGCGTAGTGTCTCGAAACAATAATTATCCCATTCCTTTTATACTTGGATGAAAATTGGCACATATTCAATAATAAAACTATATTTCAATTGACCTTTAAACACTATACTTAGGCATGTTAATATTTAAGTTATTAGAACTGTGAGTCTCATCCTAAATTTCTATATGACTGTGATTTTTTTCCTTTTATTTGAGAGCACCATGTGATGATCATTGTATGGTGGGTCACTGAGTCAACATCAAAATAAAACTTGAATTCGAGTGCGGGAGTTTATTATTGGATTTTAGAGAATTGCATAAAACAATACAACAATACCAATCATGTATTTTACTCGATAGTAATTGAAGATAAACCAATAGCAAACATATATCTCTCACACACGCAACACACAGAGGAAAACGACAATACTAGCAAGTACTTGAGTCATCTGGAAAAGGTAAAGTGTACAATATCCAAACTTGATCAAAATATCAAAAAACAACGGCAGGAGTTTGGATCTTACATCCGAGCTGAAACATGATCCATCATCCGTAAAATTTCCCCGAATCCTTGCAACAAAGTTAAAAACTACTCCCTCCGTTTGTAAATATAAGATATTTTAACTTTTTCCAAATTTATACGTGTCTAGACACGTTTTAGTGTGCATGTTCATCCATTTCAGTCCGTATGTAGACCACATTTGAATTACCTAAAACATCCTATGGAACGGAGGGAGTAACTGTGAATTCAGTAGATCCGTATGTAGTCGAAGCAGTGGACGCCAGGGATTGCGTTGCACTGCACACAACCAAAAGAGTAGTAGGGTTTAACAAAACGATACTAATACAAGTGAAGACCAGAAATCAGCTAGCAGGAGACAGGATGGATGAAACTGACCTTGCTTTTGGTTGAGGGATCAGGGCTTAGGTTCGGCCTCAATGAACAAAACGCGGGGCTTATTAGGATGGCCCCTTGAAGCATCTTTCCAGTCATCTTTTGTTGTTTGACTGACTTTAGAGTCGAGTGCGATTTCTTCTAGACTTTCGAGGCCTCTGATGTCGATGCCAGCAAGACCATCTAGAGCTTTACACATTATATGAAGCGAGACAAGAAACTCTAGAGCTCCAGCTTCGATTGTTACACCATTCAGTCTGTTGTTGCCCACAAGGCATATCCGCTCAAGGCTTGGGAAATGCATTGGTAGTATCTTGAGGGGCCCGAGGTCATCTTCAACCAGTTTCAGATATGTGAGTGAAGGGAGGAGCGTGACACCAGGTTGCAGCTTCGAATATGGAAAAAGAGAAGGCTTCCCGCACAGAGTAGTCAATGAAAGGCACAGCTCCGTAAGACCATCTATCTGCCGTGCAAGAAACTCTGGTACTTGATGTAGCCTACCATGCAATTTGAGCTTGGTGAGATTGCCGGGATCAGCTTGAAGAGACTCCAGGAATTGCACCTTGCAGCCTGTTACGTCAATAGATAGGGAGCGATCAAGGTCAATAGGCTCAGTCCTTGAAATGTATTCCTTTATGGCAGCTGAAACATCTTTCAGCTCCTTGTTGTCTTCATATTCGAAGTCGCACCACATCTTCACCTTCTTCAACTGCTTCATATATTTCATCAGTTTTGGAAATGCCGCCCTTCTTTTGGTGATAAAACCTGAAAATGTCTCCAATTTACTCTCTGTTGGTACCCAATTTTCTGGTGTGTCTCGACTAAAAAGGCGAAACTTCCCGATAAGGTGTTTCAATCTAGGCAGTTTGACGACTTCTCCGTACACCTTCACTGTTGCAGTTTCCCCAGATCGAGTGTCTCTAATAGCTCCAGATGCTTTATTTTCCTTGGAACCTCACCAATGCTGCCCGGGAGGCCAAGATATTTCAGCATAACCAGCTTGCATATTTCTTTGAGTTTGTCTTGGACTTTGTTCCCTTTATAGAGCTCATGGTAGTCCCATTCTTTCAGATCCAATACTCGCAGTAGCTCATACTGGGGAAAATCCAGAATAGCTTCGCATGCCTTCCCTGAAATTGCCAGAGTCCTGAGAAGATATACATCCACACCATCAATGTACTCTTTACTAGCAGCAGCGCCATCATGGAGAGAAAGCCTTCGAACAGCCTTCTTCGGTTGAGTCATCACATCTCCAGAACTTAAGAAGGTGATGAAATCCTGGGACATACTTTGGGCGGAAATGAACTGGTGAATCGTCCCGGGAAGTCTGCAGCTCTTGACGGTAGCAGCGTTGCTTACTTCCATGCAGCGAATGATATTATTGCCGTCGCTGAGGGTATCCAAATGTTTGGATGCGGCATCTAGGTCGCTGCATGTTCTGCCATTTCTTTGCACGAGTCCTTCAGCCAGCCATCTTCTTATGAGAAACTTCCTCTTCCTGAGATTATCAAATGGGAACATATGAAAATATAGCAGGCAGGCCCTAGCACCACTGTTAGTCAGACCACTATAGTTATTCATGAGCACCCATTGCATTCTTGTTAACGTGCCTTTGCTGCCCACTTCACGTACACAAAGGTTGCGGGCGACATCTTGACATTGAATCTTTTCTCTGTGCATCTTCGGCAAAGACTTCGCGGACTCAATTAAAGCAAGTGGTAGACCATCACATGTCTTGATGAGTGTTGACAGTTGCCTCTTCCGTGCATCTGAAATTTTTCCGGTCACACTGCTAAACAGTTTTAGTGAATCCTCATAGCATAGTGTACTCATTTTGTACACATAACTGCTGTGTGAGCTGCATTTTTCCGCTACTGCCTGACTAGTCGTCGTCACGATAATTCGGCTGCCAACATCACTATTAGGGAACACTTCCATAAAAATTTCCCAATCGTCCGTGTTTCGCACGTCATCGATTACAATCAAATACCTATTAAAGATAGGTTAAGAATAGAATGCTTAATACATGATTACACATTACTCCATCCGTTCCATTTTAGATGACTTCCATTTGTGCACATGTGGGTGTATCTAAACATTCCATATGTCTAGATACACCCATATTTACACACATGGAAATCATCTAAAAAGGAACGGGGGGGAGTACATCCGGAACATGACAAATTTAGGCGCAACCTTTTCTTATAAAGGGAATATATTAATATTAAGACGACATAAATTAAACTTGGTCTAAAAAAAATCAAATATCTATAAAATAGAAATTGATAAGAGAATGGTTAATACATGATTACATGTCCTGTATTTGGAGCAGGACAATATTAAATGCCACCTAAACTCCATTGGCCAATTTTTTGTCCACTACAAATTTGAATAGTTGAGCTCTTTTATAGTGTCCTGAAATGAATATGAACATTTCCAATCATTCTAACACGACCATAAGATTACTCTGTATTCCTCCAGTGATGTTCAGGAGTACTGACGTCAAAAGTTGTGGAGTACAATGATCTCAAGGGTACATTGGTCATTTTATATTATATAGTTTTGAACGGAAGGGTGAAGCCCGGGTTTTGTATTTTTTTTAAGTTTACTTCTTTCAGTTATTCCCCATTCCCGCACTAAAACGGCGAGGTGTGTGGACGGGATGTTCCAAAGAGGAAACGAATGTCACATGACTAATCCAAAGTGATGATGGCATGTTCAAGCCATGAGATCGCTTGATGGCATCATAGGCGTAGAGAGGATCACTTTTTTTTTCTTCATAATGGCGTCAATGAGGGAAGATACCTAGGTTGTTCCTTGTATCTTCCTACTCGTAATTGCCTTGGATGGATGTCAGGAGGCCTCACCAGCGGCCAAGGCACCTAATTCTCGTGGATGCAGACCGCAGAGTCGATGTCACAAGTCATTAACCAGGATGGCAACCTCAGCTACACACAACTCACCTTCACGACCGCCAACTGTTCAGGCCTCCCAAGAACACCGTGTTGCTTCTTGAGCGCTAGCTATTCACCACCATCTCCATGATATTTAGTTTGCTACTCAGTGGAGACACCGCAAACCAGGCGATGACCACGATGGGAGAGGAGCAGCCCTGGGTAAGAGCATATCTAGATGAGTCCCTAAAAATTACTCCAAAAAAATAGGTTTTGCAGGAGAAGAGAGAAAATTTTGGGAATGAAAAACTGATCTTCTCTAATAGCTTTCGTAAAACTCGATCCCTAAATTATTCTTGATCGTCTCTGACAACTTGCAAATGAGGGTACCAATGTTATCGAGACGTCACCGGTGTAGAAATTAGAAAGCCAAGGGGAAACTCCGGGAGACGGAGAACGGGAATTGACCGGATGATGTGTGGGTGACCCTAATGGCAGGCCTTGTCCACGGCACGGCGGTGGCCGTGGGAAATTTCCCACCCGACGATTGGTTTGGCCGTGGCGGGATTTATTTTTGGGATTGTGTTTTGGGAGCTTCTGTTTGGAGGGAGAGGAGGGCTGAAATTTTGGAAACCCAGAATTTAGGGACCAGGAGTCATTTTGGGGTCTTGGGAGTGGTGGCGGTTTTTGGGGACCGAGAGTGAGTTCTGGGGTTCTACTCGAGAGGCACTAAGTGTGCATCCTGGGGATGCATCAGCGTTTTCAAGATAGAATGGAATCAGATCCATAGTCAAGATCATAAGTACCCTTACATTAACAAAACAAAAAGAGTAAATTATCCTTCACAGATCGGTACTCCTGCCTCTCCGTAAGTAGTACCAAAGTATTGTAAAAGAGCTCGAAGAGTTAAGACAGTTTCTAGTCATGCACTTTTGGGGTTTAAGGATCCTGATAAAATTGTGAACTTCATTTCTATAGGGAAATTACATTTATTTGGTATTTAAGTGGAGCCTCAATGGATATTGGAGTTTTCTGCTATAGAACTTGTTCACTGGATGTTTAAGTTTCTTTTGTGTCGGTAGAAGGCTAATTAAGTTTTTAACTAATCGGGAGGAAGAATGCAAGTTCTAGATGACATATCATGTTAAAAGATTGACCTTTAAAGAGTACCCAGTAAATAAAAGAGCTCTTTTAGGGTGGTTGGCAGTACTTCCGAGTACTCTTGGAATTATTTCTGTCCATTGATCCACACCACTAATTAACATTTTCAGTTAACTAATTAATAAGGGATATTTTAGTAACTTCATGGACGAGTTGAGACAGGCCGTGTGACTTTCTGCTCCCGACGAGCAAGATTCTGAAGTAACTCAAATAAATCAATATTTTGTGTACTGGTAAATAATAATTTACAGTACTTTCCAGTACTTTTCGGTAATTCATTTTTAGTACTCCCTAGTAGTTCCTATTTCTAAACCGTTGGATTGACCCCTTTTGACGGTCCCTAAAATCGCCAACCATGGTAAAACTTGTAGTAAATAAAAGGTTTATTTCTAATCGTTACTGAATAAATATCTAGTCTCCAAATTGTATTCAAATTGGCATTTTTATTATGTTCTAGGATATTGCCAACGTGGTATTTTAAACCCATAACATGCATAAGTGCTTACTGTAATCCTCTTGTGTCGTTATTTTCTGCTCAAGGGAGCGTATTTAGACTTGTATTCGAATGGTAATTGCAATAACATATGAATGTTCACATCAATCAATGTAGAGGACGGTGGTTTCCCTACTTTTCCGGAAAAAGTAGGAGATTAATACTTCTAAGCTTCAAATAATAACACGAGGACAGAAAAGAGCCATTAATAAGAAATGGGGCCTTAAGCTCCCATTTCGAAAAAATAAGAAAAATAAAAGGACATGCTAGAATAAGCAAGGTGACACAAGTTTGCTTTTCTGGAGAGAAATACCCACGTAAAGCAAAAATTTATAAATTCTTAGGCTGATCGAAAAGAGATCAAGATGCATATGGTTAACTTAGTGGGGCCAAATAGTTACCTTTGTTTGGCGTGCTGGACATGCTCAAGAACAGTCCGTATCTTGGTGAGAACCTCATTCACATTCCTGTCGGGACCCATAGAAACCAAGTCGTGCTGACCGAATTGCTCGCCAATTTCTTCACATACTTTCTTGGCAAGACGAGTCTTGCCTGAGCCACCGATGCCAACGATGGAGATTATCTTCAGCTTCCCCTTCCCCATCTTCTTAGTTGGTTTCCCTGTCGCTGGCATGACACAACCCAGAAGCTCCACAAGCTTCTCGATGGGTACGCCCATGCCAACAAACTGTTGATTACCGAAGTGGAGATCTTGAGGTTCCTCAGGGTCGATCGTAGGCCCTTGCAGGAAACTGGAAAAATCTTCTTTTATTTCATCTAATTTCACCCTGAAAGCGCTTATCTTGGCTGCAAACGTCACATGGCTCATCTTCCAGCGGTGATGACCATGAGCTTGATACAACAAGAACTGGCTGATGCATTGCTCGGTGTCTTCCGCCAATCGACGTGCTTTCTTGATGATCTGACTCACTTCCGAACTTGGACTTACGCACTGGAGCATGTATTTTCCAATGTAAGCTTGCACGGAGGGAAGCTCTTCTTCGATGTAATCAATATCTAGTTGGATTTTAAGCCTCAGCCCGTGTTCTTGTGCTATCACCTCCCAGAGCTTTGGCAAGCCGGTACTCAAGAACGCGCCGATCACCACGGCCTCCATCTCTCTGGTTTGCTTCAACTCGTAATTCACTATCTCGCTTTTATTAGGCCCTGGGCCTTAGTGGCTCATCTGAATGGAGAATGGATAAGCCATGGCGGCATGGAGAAAAGCATAGCCAAGAAGGTCGTATCATCATAGCTGAATAAGTATATATACATAACTGAGCGGCTAGGTGAGCGAGTGCGGCGATATGGCTCTCCCGGGCTCCAGGTATCTCTTTTTTGAATTATTTGAAGAGTACAAATTTGAAGCTTCAAACAAAATCAGAAATAAATACCATGATGAAGTCAATACTGTGCACTAGAACTGTAAGCGTGTAAATTTTTTGATACAACATACATTGTATTCTAGACTAAACAAAAATGACAATTATATAGGTCTTGGGGCGTGAACAGTGCAACGTATTTTTTCTCAGAAAATGTTCGATTTTTTTTTGCTGAGCCCATAATACTAGATATTTGACATTGAAAATCTGTACGCTCGTAGTGCATAGAGTTGGCTACATCCAGGTATGTTTTCTCCAATTGTTTGACACGCTTTAAGGAAAATTCCAAACGTGCTACCGTGAGCCCGGCCGACTCCATTACGATATTCGCTATCTAGTTTACCTTTTTTCCCCATCCCTCATCGTCATCACAGTTAGAAGAAGAGCCATGTGACGTTTGCAAACAAGATAAGGGCTTTCAGGGTCTCCTTGGATCGAATGTATGATATATTTCTTAATATTTTTCATAGGTATATGTACAGAGAATTAAAAAATATTAAATTATACGTCGCATGAAATTTCAAAAGATAAATCTTCATTGCGTCCAAACTCATGAAGAAACTTTTTTGTTTCAATGAACACCATATATGGAAACATTTAGAAAATATCATGATTTTTGTCCGGTGCAACCAAGCATCATCTATAACACATTAATATGTTCTCTAATTTCGGAGGATTCAACACGCCGTGACATACAATTAATACGCTTTTTAAATCCTACATAAGAGCCCCTAGATTCGAAACCGTGAATTATTTGGAGGTGACATATAGCAAGAGGAAGAGAGCAAACATTATATAATTTTTTTTCAACCTCGACGCTCGCAGTGCGGTGAATTATCTTAAAATTAGCGTCCCTCCTATAAATCATCTGATCACATGGAGAGTAGGGAATGCATGACCATGCCAAGCTGACATTAGATTAACTGTGTTTGTATATAAAGGAATTTTGTTTGCAACACTACTAATAGTTATTGCGAGTGCAACTAGAATTTATTTCGATTCAACTAAAAAAGGGGCCACTATAACATTTTATTTTGTCTTAGATGCAAAATATTAACTCAATAAGTTTGTGTCGGGTGAAAAGTAAATTAGGCAAGTAGTTACCACTATACAATATGTCTTCTCTCTCCTTTTGCCTTTCTATACGAGATCCAAAAATAGTAAGGTGCTACAAATATAACTGTTTAATTTCCTTTGTAAACCATCGAGTACGACATACACATTCTATGACAGAAAAAAAGACAAGAGAGTGTTGAATGATGATGCGGTGTACTACCAATAATTTTCTTGTTTTTTACGTGTCATACGATCGTTGACGTTTTGGGTGCACATGATATAGCATGAAATAAGCCCCGAATGCAATTTGCAACAAGAATGGGGGGTACAGTTGTATTTCGCAATAAAATATATTTGTATGAAATAAGGGTGCTAATATGCATATTTTGTGATTCGAATAAAATGGAGTGATGAGCTTGCAAAAGTGTCTTAACTATCGCCCAGCTCTGGGTCTACGTCATCGCAATGGAATTATTTTTTACAACACCCAGATCTGCTCCGATCTAGTAAAACGGTGGCGTAGAATACTAGGGATCTGTTAGGTAAAGCTGTGTGCATGAATGCTCTCACGGCGTTCATCGTATTGTGAACTGACCTCTCGGCCGGTAATACCCATTCGCTCGTGAAGTTTTGGATTTTTTCTTCTTATACTTGTGTATTCACGTCCTTTATCCTGTTTTGTATTTCAGGCGGCGTAGCTGCATGATCCAGGGACGTGCTACTTCGCTATAGGCAGCCATGGAGGATCTGGATTCTGATTCGCTACCGGCCGTGATGGAGGTTTCAACCTCTTCTCCGTCGACCTCTTCTGCATCGCCTGAGCCGGTGACACCCAGTCGGATAACGGGTATTAGCGAGGGTGAGATCCAGCGTCTGATAAGGGATCTCACGGGGTTATCCAGCTCGATTGGCAAGCTCACACAAGGACTAGAGATATTAAGCAACCCTCTGGTGACTCTGTCAGAGAGTGAGGACCCTAGCCTCACGGCCAAGTGCTGGACGAAGCAGGTATTGGGACTTCTTCCTGTCATTACAAGTTGAGGAGCTCATCTCTCTCAATTTCATTTCCATTGGGGATTTTTGTTTAGGACTACTACTTTTTGAAAAAGAGGACAGCTCCGGACTCTGAATTGCTTAACATGTTATTCGTCAAATGTATAGGTCCGCAAACTTTGTCATGACACCGGAGATTATCTCTACGATTGTATGCATGCCGGTAACGACTTCAAGATGCTTGAGGCTCGTGCGCTGAATGCTAGTGAAAGATTTGTGAGGTACCAGATTCAGCAAAAAGCTCCATCCAAATCCATGGTACGTCGGCTTCCAGCTCCCCATAAGAATCTAATCGATCGTGTCCACAAGGACATGGTCGGTGAGGTGGCCAAATTGATGGGTACTGACAAGAAGCTTAGGGTGGTATCGATCGTTGGATCCGAGGGTGTTGGTAAGACCACACTTGCCAAAAGGCTATATCAGTCTATTGGTGTGAATGGCACACTTGAATGCCGGGCTTTTCTAAGGGCGTCTCCAAAGCCAGACATAAGGAGGCTTCTCACAAGCATGTTTATGCAGATTCAGCGGAAAAAGCCCTCTTGCCGGCTGAATGCCTGCGAACTTGCTGATAGTATCTCCACATATCTACGGAACAGACCGTACGTATCTTCATAACAGCTACTGTTCAAGATTGTTATAGCTAGCTGTAATTATCAGAGCATATTTATTCTTCATGCATTATCTATGGAACTTTCCTTCTGAACAACTTAATTAAATCATGCATACGAGTTTAAACTAATCACCACGCTAATTTGTTAAGATTGTTAAGCTAGCTGTAATTATCGATATCTAGGTCTATACAGTTAGAGGTGATGTTTCGAGTATAACAACCAAACTAATTTGTGCATGGTTGCTAGATAAATTTTGGCCTTTGTTTGAAGCTTAACCAACTCATATTAAAACATGATCTCTGAATTTTTATACTTAAAGGAAAAGAGTTTCCGTATTTTTAAAAGAAAAGAATGTATGTTGGAACATGTTGCACGTATTATGGTCCTAGTATTAATATGTTTTGGTATTTATTTCCTATTGATCTATGAGTGCATATATAAAATCAAAGTGAACAAAACAATTTTATTACCCAACAGTTTTGAATGAAATTAATAGCATGATTTCTTTTCTCTTTATCATCTGGTCTATTTTATTTCAGCTAAGTCATCTTCCTCTATTTTCTTGATGATTTCTTACTAATGCGCTATTCTTGGGTATGACAACCATGTTTTGGTATGGCACACGCTCAACCCCAACTTTAATCATTCTGGCTTGTGAGACTTGCGAGCAAAAGAAGTATGTAGAAGACAATCAAATCCCATAAAACATAAAGTATGCTAAAAAGGCCTTATTTGGACACGAATGACATAATTTTTTAGTTTTCTATAAATTATTATTTTGTCTCTTTCTACCTAATTTTTGTTCTACACACTTGCTCTCTTAAATTAAATTCTTACTGGTTTACTTAAACCCCAAAACTGAGATAGTTTTTTACCTAATAGTGAGATTTTTCTCAAACTAACCAAATTGTTGGATGAGACCTACCTAATTAGATTGATTTTGGATGAACATGGATGTCAGAGTCGTCGGTCCCTGCCAGAGACAGAGAAGTCGAATGCATTTTTAGATGTCTAATCATGTTATTAGATGACCCTATAGGTACAGTAACCCTACGACATCCATGTAGAAAGTTGTATAACCCTAATATTTGTTGTTGTATTGCTTGAACCCTCGTGGGGATATATAGTGGTACAAGGGCTAGATATACTTGGAGAACAAGAAGATCTCGAAGTGCTAGTCTAATGCTAACTCAATTGTGAAATCCACTACTTTTATTTTAGAGGTTGGGTAAAAGAATTAACATATTTCACGGAAAATAGTATGGCGAGAATGTTTTCTAGGAACTGAGACTAAAAGCCTAAATTATAAAAAAAAAACTGGAGGTGTGCGATCACACAAAAATACAGACCTTATGATATTACCCTCACCGAAAACAAATCTTACCCTTGTCACAAACATACTTCCAATGGTAAAATTGCTAAAAAAATATGCCAGCTGTCTGAAAATAGGTAACATTAGATTTTGAAGTTTCAAGTATATGCATAAAATATAGCTGGGATTATTTTGTAAAGTATTTTTCATGACAGATCTAATGCGTATTTTATCAAAAAATGATAATTAGTCACAAATATAGATGCTCGTTATCACAATTTCCAGGAAGTGGCGTGTTTTGGAATAACGTGTCTACGAGTCAAGATATATATTCCACATTTTATCAAACTATTTCTTACACATGGCGAGATAAATCGATGGCTTTGTATATGTGCGTAACATATTGGGAAGTGCATTGTGATTGCTAATGACGAGAGTCCATGTTATCTTCTCAGCATTAGCTGTGTCAAACAAGCTACGTGACTAATACTTTTATGTTAAATCTTAATCATAAATTTAGATCCAACTATCACGATAATTTAGACGATGTGCCTAAAAATGTTGGCACCCTGTATATTGAGTCCTCAAACATCAAAGCTTCACAAATCCTCTTGGTTTTTAATATCTATAATAATCACTATTCCTTCTCTAGATGATCCCGTGTAAACATTTTTCCTCATGTTTAAAATCCCAATTTTCTCGAATTTTTAAAACTTGTAAAAAATACAAAACAATATGAGAAAATTGTTTTGTTACATGAAAATGATAAAGCTTAATATGATATTTTCTTATTTTGAATTTAATGTGAATTAAATATTTTGTTTCAGATTTTAGGGGTGAAGTACCCACTCAAAAGGTTAATTAGTATTTCCCCGCGAAGAAAATCATTTCCCAAAAGTCAATTCTATGTATCCATGTCGCACATCCTCTTGGATTTCAATGTCTCGAACTGTCACTTTTCCATCTTTACACGATCCCGTGTAAACATATTTGTCGATGTGTAACATCCTAGTTTTCTCGACTTTAAAAAACCTTTACAAAATACAAAATTTTCCGAGAATTTTTTTCTGGTACATGAAATTAATAAAGCTTATTTAATTTGAATTAAATCATACTTGAATAAAATATTTGGTTTTACAATTCAGGGGAGAAGTCCCCAGTCCCCACGGAGAAAATCCTTTCCGAAAAGTCAATTCCATGTTTTTCAGACCCACGTCCTCTTGGATTGTAGTCACTCGAATGGTCATTTTTCCTTCTCTAGATGATCCCGTGTAAACTTATTCTCATGTGTAAAATCCCAATTTTCTCAACTTTTAAAAACTTTTACGAAATACAAAACTTCCCGAGAATTGTTTTTTACATGAAATGAATAAACATTAATATGATATTTTTTATTTGAATTAAAGCAGACATGAATCAAATATTTGGTTTTAGATTTGAGGATAGAAGTCCCCACTCAAATATTCCTTAGTATTTTCCACGGAGAAAATCATTTCAATTCTATGTTTTTCTGTCGCACGTACTCTTGGATTTTAATATGTCGAACACTCACTGTTCCATCTCTAAATGATCCCGTGTAAAATTATTGGCTCATGTGTAACATCCCAATTTCTCAAATTTTAAAATCGTTTACAAAGTACAAATATTCCTGAGAAAATTGTTCTTTTACATGAAATTAATAAAACTTAATATGATATTTTGCAATTTTGGATTTAATTTGAATTAAAGCAGACTTTAATTATATGTTTGGTTTTAGGTTTTAGGGTAGAAGTCCCCACTCAAAATATTTCGTAGTATTTACCCCCACGGAGGAAATCATTTCCCAAAGGTCAATTTTATGTTTTTCCTAAATAGAATTTTTTTCTTTAATTCCTGGATGGATCTGCGTATTTTTCAAGCCCATCTTTCCTTTCTTCTTTTTTTTCCTGGTCCGATTTCCTTGGCCCATCTTCCTCCTCCTCTTCTGCTCTCTCCTCGTCTCTTACCTTCACCCTCCTGGGCTGGCCCACCAAGGTTTACAGGATTTTTGTTTTGTTTTGCGAAACACTGTACAACGCAATCGCTCATATACACGCGCATACACTCATCCCTATGAACGCACGGACGCACACCCTACCCCTATGAGCACCTCCGAGAGACTGAGCCGGCAGATCAGGTCTTTAGATTGACGAAGTCACCACGGGCGCCTCGCTGTCGACGGGAACGTCGCCTCCCACTGAAGAATATTCCGCCTAAATGAGAAACACCAGCGTCAAACCTGGGGTTTGAACTCTGGTGGGCTGGGGGTACAACCACCCTCCTAACCATCTTGCCACAGGCAAGTTACAGGAGACATGCCGTTTGCTTTCTTATCACGGGACATGTTTGGTGGTGCGTGTTCAAAATTAATTATTTGTACTTGATTAATGTTGTACGTAACTTTTCCATCTTTTAATTTCAACCGTCAAAATCAAAATTAACGGATTATATATTTTTAACATATGTGGTTGAAGTGGTGTCTTCTTTAGAGTTCCTTTTAGTATATAATAGAAGATAGATAATAGATAATACTGTAGAAGATAATTTGGCCCCATACATTTAGCTTACCCTTTTCATCCTGCCCTAACATGCAAATTATTTTCAGGTACTTCATCATCGTTGATGATGTATGGACTGCAACAGTGTGGGAAATAATTAGTCGTGCTTTTCCTGACGGTGACTGTGGCAGCAGAATAATAACAACCACACAAATGAAGGGTGTAGCATTGGCGTGCTGTGGTCATCAGTCAAAATACGTGTTTAATATGGTACCTCTTACTGATGTCCAATCACGAAATTTATTCTTCCGGGTAGTTTTTGGTTCTGAAAGTGATTGTCCTGGGGATTTGGTTGAAGTTTCAGATGGGATTACAAGAAAGTGTGGCGGTTTACCATTAGCAACTATAAATATAGCCAGCATGTTACCGAGAGATCTGAACTTGGAGGACTGGACGGGCATACGAGATTCTTTGCCTTCCAGTTGGAGTACAAGTCCTACTTCCGAATGGATGGAAGAAGTGGTAAATCTTATGTTCAGTACTCTTAGACCACACTTGAAGACATGTTTATTATATTTTAGTATGTATCCAGAGGGCTATATTGTCAGGAAAGATGATTTGATAAAGCAATGGGTAGTAGAAGGTGTTCTCGATGGCATTGAAGGGCAAGCAACAGAGGAAGTCGCTGGGGATTATTTTGATGAGCTTGTAAAAAGAGGACTCATCCAACCGGTAAACACCAATAATAGCGGCAAGGCGGTAGTGTCATGTACACTTCACCATACGGTACATGATGTTATTGTGAAGAAATCCATGGAGGAAAATTTTGTAATTATTGCGGACAATTTTCAATCAGCTATACCTCTCCCTGACAAGGTTCGCCGCCTATCTGTCCAATTTGGGGGAGCAAAGAGCGCATATATACCAGAGAGCATCATGGTTTCTGAAGTTCGATCACTTGCATTTTTTGGATTCTTACAGTGCTACTTATCAGCTTGCACTGTCAAGTTTAGGCATGTTCGAGTTTTGATTCTTCATATTTGGGCCGACGATGATAAGGATGCTTTTGACCTCACTGGAATTCGTGAATTGCTTCGACTGAGATATCTGAAGGTCTCATGTAATATCACTGTCAAACTTCCAGATGAGATTCAAGGGCAACAATACTTGGAGACACTGGAAGTACATGCAACGGTGGTTTCTATTCCATGGGATATTGGAGGACTCAGCAGACTCTCCAGTCTAAACATTGCAGTTACGAAGTTATCGACCAATGATATTATTTCTCTGCAAATATTGCCTGCCCTCACTGCTCTCTCGGTGCACGTGAAGTCAGCACCCACAGGGACTGAAATGATCGTCCTTGACGAGGGGGGGTTCTTAAATCTCAAGTTCTTCACGTTTAGTTGCAGTGCACCCCTCTTGTTAATTGAAGAGAAATCAATGCCTAAAATCGAGAAGCTCAATTTATGCTTCAATGCCCACGAAGGACGTCCAGATGGTAAGAAGCCTATGACCATCGAGCACTTGGAAAGCCTTCAAGACTTCTCTGTAAAAATTGGGGGTGCAGTTGCTGACGCCGGTTCCGCCTTGGTGGATGCACTTACCAACCATCCAAGAAATCTTACTCCTACCGTCCAATTGCTGGAATCAAAAGAAGACCAAGAACATGGGATTCTAGAAGAACAAGATGATATCATGGAGGAAGACGCACATGAATATCCCAGAACCCAAGAAGAGGGATCAGGGGAGCGCGGAAACACGGAGGAAGACCGTGATGAAACTCAAGATGATGGCTCGGGGAAAGAGGAAAATAAGGATGCTGATAGCAGGTATAAGCACCTTTTCCTTTACTCATGGTACCTTGCTTCAAGAAAGAAGAGCAAAACGAATGTAATGACCACATCTTCTTGTTGTCAGGCATCAATCGCCACCGGTATATTTCCTGACAGTAATAATGTACTCCCTCCGATCTGTTTTTAATGTCGTGAAAAGACTAACCTAACATGTATAAGCCTAGAGATTTGCTGTGCGTTTAACTGATGTAAGACCGTGATGGTTGCATTTAATAAAATGGAACCAGGGGGCCTTATTATCTAAAAAAAAACCTAACATGTATAACTCATAGGTATAAGTTGCGACAATTTTTGTGAATCAGAGGGAGTATATTTTTTGACAAAAAATAGTAATAATAAATAACGCTAGTAAATAATCAGCAAAGAAAAAATATAATGAAATGCGCTCCTTGCTTGTTCTAATCAAGCGACGTATTTGTTATCATCAGGATTTCTGTACAAACTGGGTCGTCTTCACGTCCACCGGTTCCAGGTATTCATATTTAATTTCGCGGTCCATTCCCTTCCCTCCAACCATTTCTGAGAACCAACGAATGCATGCTATAATTTTGCCTTATATTTGGCCGCAGTCGGATGGGGCATAGCCACCGCAGGGTGGATCTTGTCGCCCGTATTCACCAGACTTGTTGAGAAAGCCCTCTCCCACATGGATCCGGGGGAATCGCAGGTAAATTTACGCAAGCTGGTGACTCACATTATCCCTCGACTGAAGCTTACCCTAGAAGCAGCAGACAGCAATGAAGCTGATGAGGTATTCTTTGGGAAATTGGTAAGGGAGCTGAAATCTTATTTCTATGAATTGGAAGAGGCCCTGGATGAAGTGGAGTACGATCGTCTCCAAAGTCAATTGACCGGGCCGATCAAGTGTGACGCTGGTCCATCAAGTCAGGTTCGTTTCTTATAATGTCAATTCACATCTGAGTAAATGGATAGTCCGTTGCTTAATCAATTAGGACCACATATTTGGCCATTGTATTCCGGTGGAGTGGATCATGGGTGGATATGTGTCCGCAAAATGCCGAGACAACACACTCTTGGAGCACTAAAATCTACTGCCTCTGTTCTTGTTTGTAAGGTGTATAGTTTTTTCTGAAAAGTTAAACTTGACTACATTTGACCAAGATTTTAGACAAAAAGTATCAATATTTCAAATACTAGAAAAATTTGTTGTGAGTGAGATCACCATGGTGGGATTTTTTTTCTCTTCTTTTCTTTTCAATTTTTGTTGTGTGCATCTTTAATGTCTTCCGGTTGTGTGGTGCATAGTGTAACTGGTATCTTCATGATATTGATTTATTCTCTCATACTACCAACGCGATCCCCACTGGGACCGATTTTCATTACCAACAGATAACGAAAATACAAGGGTACGGCATCATCTACATGCAAGGTAACAACAACAAAAGTAAAGACTACGAAAATAGAAACGCAAAAAGGAACCTGCCTCTCCGCCGACAACGAGAGAGAGCTAGGTTCAGCCGCCACGGGGTTAGGGTTAAAACCTAAGTATCGCAGGAGTCAAATTTACAACATTAAACCAGGCGCTACATTGATTTATTCTCTCATAAAAAAGACATTATTGGTTGTCGAATTCAATTTTGGGATTCTGCTCATATTGGTTGCCTAATGCAGAGCAGTGCCATCCAATCAAGTCAGAAGTTACCCGAGCCTGTAAAAAAATGCCTGACGGAAAATCTGAAGAAGATAGAAGAAGCCCTTGAGGAAGCCCGCGATAATATTAAGCTGGAGAAAGTTCTAAGCAGTAGAAGAAGCACCCAGCGTAGATTGGAGGTCAAAGATAGGCAGAAGACCACTTCTCGAGCACCGAGAGTACAGCTAATTGGTCAAGACAAGGATCTTAAAAAGATAACTCAATTGCTTGGCGTTGACTCAAGGGCAACGGGACAGAGTTTATATGATGCCGATCCAAGTACAAGGAGAGAGCCTTTATCTGTAATCGGCATCTACGGCATTGCTGGGTCTGGAAAGACAACCCTCGCCCAAGCTGTCTACCGGGCTGAGAAAACTGCAGATCACTTCGAGCTTTGTATGTGGATTCATGTTTCTCGGAACTATAGTTTGCATGACATCTTCGGGGACATGATTGAGCAAGTTAGAAACCATACAAATCCAGGCTCTCAATATATGCACCACTCTATGGAAACTAGCCTTGAGATAACGAGAACAGAGTTGAAACACGCGTTAGGTATTAAAAGATTCCTTTTGGTACTTGATGATATCTGGTGCGATACTGATTCTGACAAGTATGAGCTATATGAGATATTTTCTCTGCTGACCCAGGTTGGTAATAAACGGAGCAAGATACTAGTGACAAGTCGGGATAAAATTGCAATATCTGCCATAGGTCATGATGTGCAGGCTGCTACTATAGCAATACATGACTTGAGTGAAAAAGATTTTTTTCAGTTGCTCATGTATCATGCACTTGGGGTAAACATGACAGAAGTCATAGTCAAAGAATCCTTGAAAGCCATCGGAGCTCACATAGCGAAAAGATTGAACGGGTTGCCTCTTGCGGCAGCTCTTGTTGGAGGACTCCTGCATAGGGAAATGACTGTTGATCACTGGATGAGTGTCAATGATGATCCGTACCTTTCGAAAGGGATCATGGGAATACTGTGGTTATGCTTCCATCATCTGGATGAGCAACTTAGGCGATGCTTTGCTTACTGCAGTATTTTTCCGAGAAGACATCGTTTTGAACGCGATGATTTAGTCAAACTGTGGGTGGCTGGTGGATTGATAGAGGCTAGAGATCCAGGACGGATGGAAAAGATTGGTAATGATTATTTTGGTGAATTAGTGTCAACCTCATTTATGCAACTCGGAGAGAAGTACTCTAACGGGGACAAGGAGTGCTTTGTAGTTCATGATCTGTTACATGATATAGCAGAGCAGGTTGGTGGAAATGATTTCTTCAGAATTGAGAAAGGCTGGAGAGGAGAAGTTCCTTTGGATGTTCGTCATCTTTTTGTTCAGACCTCCAATAGATTCTTTATGAAGGATGTCGTCAACATGGAAAAGTTACGCAGTCTGATCATTCTCACTGGTGAAAATACCATCGGAGATGAAGTGCTTAGGGATATCCTTGACAATAATGTCAGGGTAAGGAAATTGCGGGTACTGGTGGTTGAGACAGCTGCGTACCATATTTGGTGGCACGGCGGTTATTTATTGCCACAATCTATTGGCGATTTGAAACATCTACGTTATCTAGCTTTTCGGCTTGGGTTTGGTCGGGATATCTATTTACCGGATGCTTTCACTAAGCTTTACCACATGCAGGTGCTAGATTTTGGCGATTGCCAAAAATCGGTGATTGGTGGTGACATTTTTTTTATAACGATTGGTGGTGATATGAGTATGCTCATCAACTTGCGGCAGTTAATGGGCCGAGTAGCACTTCAAAACATTGGCAGGCTGGCATCGCTCGAAAATTTACAATTCTTCTACATAAGAGCAGACGCGGGCTGTGAGTTATCTCAGCTGAGTGGTCTACACAAGCTCCGAGGCAAACTGCAGATCGTTGGTTTTGAAAATGTTAATAGCATGGACCAAGCTCTTGAAGCCAAGTTAGCTGATAAGGAAGGACTCAGAGAACTGGTACTGGAGTGGGGCTACCTGGGTTATGGAGCCGACCGAGTAGCTGAGAAAGTACAAGCAAATGTACTTGAGGGTCTATGCCCGTCAGAACACCTTGAAGAACTAGGAATCACCGGCTACAAGGGTGAGAGATATCCAAATTGGATGGTTGTTGACCAGCATCGGTCATGGAATGTGCAGCGACTTGTACTAAAAAAGTGCAGTCTACTAGTCATTGGAAGTAGTCCCTTTTTCGCCAATCTTCTTCGACTGACTTTTCAAAAATGCGAATGGAAAGCCTTGCCAGATCACATGGAACACCTCCGGAAGCTCACTGTGTTGATTATCTTCGGATGCACGAAAATTGAGTCGCTTGGAGAACTGCCCCAGTCTCTCAAGTACTTGGAGATTTGTCGGTGTGGATATGATTTCATGGAGTCATATAAAAACAATCCAAATTGGAACGAGAAGACTAAGGGCATCGAAAGAAAATATATTGGATATCCAAGGTAAGATGATTCCTTGTTTTTGTTTTTTATTTTGAGATTACAAAGCCTTTCCCGTGTGGCTCTATAATTAGGAGTCGTGGAAGACTACCTGAGATTTTGCAACTTGTGTTTACTAATCCATTTGCTGACCTGTCAAATACAAGGCTTCAAGATTCGTCAGAGTATCCGGATGAGCATGGTGTTTCTCCATCGAATACTAGTCTTCATGCAAAGGAAAGCGAAACAAGCACACCTCTGCCTCCTGGAAATTAGAGGGGTCTATAGGAAATTTGTTCGGCTGGGCCCCATCGAACTAGCTATTCGACAATGCATGGTGTGCCAGCTGGAAGGTAAATAGCTGGCCTGTAGCTATCTAGTGTTTTGTCAATTGACCAGTACGTAAACTGAGTTTCTCCCTGCAGTGCAGAAGAGAACAATGAAGATGATAGCGATGCCATTTTATTTGTTCCATACTGTTTGTAATAATGTGAAACATGAACACTGAATCTGTTTGATGCTCAATTATGGTCTGTAATAACGTGGAATGACTATTTTGACTGTAACCGGCAGGAACTCTGCCATTGCATTATTAGAAGAAAGAATTGATCCAGTTTAGAAGGGGAAACCGGACCCAAACCCATACAATGCACGGTTAATTACGGGAACCGGCAAAACCACTCAACACACTCTAAAAAGAATTAAGGCACGTCATCGGAGCCGGAAACAAGAGCCCCTAGGCCCAAGTCCATCGGAAACACCTTGTAAACAGCACAACCAAGCAACAACACCCGGATATCACTCACCCGACAAAGGGAGAACTTGCACCTAGCCTTATGAAGACAACCACTAACCATTGACTTGTACCAGCTCACGAATTGCCCGGCGCGCCGTCGGTGAAGAAGGTTGCTTGCACATCCGTAGATAAGGCTTCATCTTCTCTTGCACATCTTCCTCGGAGCCTTTCTTTGAAACCTGCCCCTTCAGAAGTTCTCCAAAGGACTCTGCCAATCTGAATTCAGCTCGCTTGGAAATGGGGATGGTGCAGCCTTTGTTCTTCTTGTCCAACCTGTCACTTCGCCTTCCAGCCCAAGAGGAGCCGTCTTCGAGTTGCAAGTTAATTGGTGCATCGAGCAAGTATAGCTGCTCTGTGCAACTGAAATTGCTCAACAGCTCATCCAATAGGGTGGGCGAGGTCTGAGAAAGCGGCCCTCCATTGCCACCAAGTGAGAGGTCGGGCTCGAAAACCTTCAGGCTGAGAGAGTCTCTTGGCGGTGTCTGCTCCACAAGCGCGTCCACCACAAAGCTGGCGGCGAAAGTTGCCTCAGTCAGCTCCAGTCCCTTGCAAGCATGCACGACATCATTGACCTTTTGTTGCTCCTCGAAGTGTTGAAGCCAGGACTTGGCTGGGGCAAAATCCACGTCAAGGGGATCATCAGCTTGTGGCACCAAAGATCCACACAGCTCAGTCGAGCAGGTAGCACCAACAGCCGACTCGACGGGCGCCTCTCCAACCAAGCTAACAGGCAACGCTGCCACTGTCAGCCCCAAGCCAGTGCCTGAGGTCATGACTTGATCAACCTTGTCCTCCTTGCCATCGCTCACTTTGATAGGCAAACACTCATCATGCGTGCCCGAGATGCTGATGCCAACGGATCGGCAAGAGCAAGCCTTCCACCAACAATCTCCATTAGATCCCAAAGGCCTGCAACTTGCTCAGTCCAACCCTGCACAGAGGCTACCAGGTCGCGAAGGGGCAGGAAGACTTCCTCGAGACGAGCTGCGAACATGGCCTGCAATTCAGCGCTCAACGCCTCTGCCTGAGCTGCAAGGAGAGGCTGCAACATCCCCACAGCATCAGCAGGAAGGGCAGAACCAGGAACATCCGCCCCAAGAGCACGAGAAGCCTCCAGATTGAGCACCTCCTGCTCGGCGACAACCGAGGCCCATGAGCGCTGGGTTCCAAGAGGAGGAGCAGGAGGCGAGCTGCAGGGGCGATGCGCTTGGTCAGCAGTCATGTCCTTCGAACGGCATGGAGGTGCTGGAGGCGAGCAGTGGTGGCGGCGAGCTCCATCTCCACCAGCAGCGGCAGCGGGCGGGGGGACATGGTGCCGGGCCTGGCATTCCCGCTCGCGATGGCCGGAGCAGCGACATTTCAGGCACCGAACCTGCCCTTGGCAATCCGCAACGAAGTGCTCTGGCGACAAGCACCGGAAGCAGAGGCCAAAAGTCCTTCGCTTGAAGGCGGTGGAGAGCCCAGTCTCCTTCCTGGGAGGCGGAATAGGCTCCTTCAGCAGCCTAGGGCGACGCCGTCTCCCAACCTCCTCCCAACCCTGCTCCTTCGCCACCAAGGGAACCTCGGAGATGTGTGTCGGCTTGAAATTTGGAGGGAGCTGAGCAGGGGGGGGGGGGGGGCGGCAGGAGGAGTCCAGCGCATCCGAGGGAGGGGGAATCCGGAGCTCCATCTCCACCAACGACGGCAGCCGGCGAGGAGTTTGAAACTGGATCGAGATGGGGGCAGGGGATGGTAGGTGGAGAGGGATCTATGGTGGCTGGGGAGAGGAGGGGGGAGGATGAGGGAGCCATGCGAGATGGGGGAGGGGCGGTGGAGAGCTCTGGATCCAGCTACGCGGCGGCGGCCGGGGCGGCCGTGGCGGCGCATATCGAGTAGCGAGAGCTGGCGGCTAGGTTTCGCGTGTACTTTTGCAGCAGTGGGCTTTTCGTGGAATGACTATTGATGAACACTTCATTTTTTTTCTGTTGCACCGTGCGTCTGGTCCGTAAACTGAGTCTGTCATAAATTTGTGAATTGTGGAATCGCTTGTGTATGTCTTGGCTGGTTGCCTGCCGGTCTGTCGCTCTCAACGATTTTTCGTCCAATCGCAACTGAATACCCGCTCTGAGAAAAGAGAAAGAAAGACATATGAGTTACCTCTAATTTCTCTATTTATAGTTAGTCTACACCATCTATGCAAAAAAAAAGTTAGTCTATACCATAATTTTATTATCATTGGATGATTGCCGATAATCTCAGATTTATAACTGATATAAAGTATTTATATTTTCTATTCATTGTTCTAACACGATACTGATAATTAATACACCGGAATACGTCGTTTGGAGGTATATACTCCCTCCGTCCCAAAATAACTGTCTTTGACTTGTACAAATATGGATGTATCTATATGTGTTTTATGTCTAGATACATCCATATTTTGGCAAATCCAAGAAAGTTATTTTGATGCAGAGGGAGTAATATACAATATTATACTGGAGTGAATATTTCTTGCTCCCAACACCAGTGCTCGCTCTATTCGGAAAAATTTAAAAATATCACTAGTAGAAAAATGCCCTATGGTCCCGGTTCGGTTGGGCCATCAGTCCCGGTTGCCCAACCGGGACTGGCCAATCGGGACCAATGCTGGTCCCGGTTGGTCCAAGAACCGGGACCAATGGGTGGCCACGTGGCCAGTTCTGGTGGGGCCTGGGGGAGACTCATTGGTCCTGGTTCTTAATACGAACCGGGACCAATGTGTTTTTTTTTGGTATTTAGGGTTTAGGGTGCCCCTCTCCCTCTCGCCGGTTCCCTCTCGCCGGTGCCCCCTCTCCCTCTCGCCGGTGACCCCTCTCGCCGGTGCCCCCTCTCCCTCTCGCCGGTGCCCCCTCTCCCTCTCGCCGGTGCCTCCGTCGTCTCCCCCTTCTTCGCATCGCCGACGTGCTCTCCATCGTTTCCGTACGCATATTATACGCTCTACTATATACACAGTACACGTTGATGCATACATAATTAATATTCGATCTCTTGCGAGAATACAACTATTTAATTACATGGAGATAGATCACATCAAGGCATATGTTGTTCATCGTCCGAAGCATAATGTTCTCCCTTTTCATCGATGACCTCCCTAAGCAGAAATCCCGCCAATTCCTCTTGAATTGCTCCTACGCGCAGTTTTGGGTCGAGCGTCTCCCGCATGTCGCTCAAATGAGTTGTTTTCCGCTCAGTGGTCAACTCGCGAATGAACTCGCAAACGTAGAATCCACATAAATTACTCCCCGGTGGCTGCTGCGGACATGTCACCGATTTAAAGTTAGCTCATCTTTGAATGGACCTTCTACCTTCTGTTTGAAAATTTCCAACACCTGCTTTGGCAAAGAAAATGAACAAAGGAGTTATTAATTACTTGACATCAGGGAACGAACGAAAGAGGGCGATATAATGCGATAATGATTGAAATTACTTGTTGAGCATTTCTTTCATGTCGGACCACAACGCTTGGTCCCAACTTAATGAGTCGTGGACTTCAACTATGGACTTGTCAGGTTGAATGCTTAGCAGAATCCAGTGGAACCTGCGGACGTTTACATAAAGCAGACATGCATAGCTCATCAATTACACTTAACATCGAGAAAGCCAAATAAAAATATGTACAAGACAGAAACACTCACCTGAAGTTGTAAGGAAATAGTATTTCCGTACAGAAATGTTGCATGGTTAAAAAGGTGGTCAGGTCATCTCCACGTCTTTGGGGATTGACTAAATTATGTGAATTCACGATATATGGGTCAACGAACCCAACCTCAAAAACTCTAGATCTTTTGCATTCCAGCATCTTCATTCTGCATAATAGCGTACAAAAGGATATATATATAGTCAGGATAATATAATACAGGCAATGAACGAGCTGAGCTAGAGACTTAATTACGAAAATAAATCACTTACAGACAATAGCAAGAGAGGATAGATTTGTCGAGGTCGCGCTTTTGGAATAACTGGAACAGTTCAGTCAGTTGAACTGTATAATGTAACGTTTGAAGAAATGCTCCACTCTAACGTCCACGGAAACCACTCTTTCGCGTCCTTCTTTGATGTGTGCACCAGGTACCAGGTATGCAGATTTCGCATATGTGTTGATAGACCCGCGAGCTCCTCATTACTGACCATAGGCTCCCCTTGGACATATTTCCGTGCCATCTCTAACATTGGCGCATATTCATAGCCTAAAAGTTGACCAAGGCTCATACCCAAGGCGGTAGCATTTTCCTTGGCCTGCGATACAGTGACACCAAGTTCTTTAGCAGCAGCTATGGCTCTGGGGTCCAATAATTCCAGGTCCTTATCCATAGCGGCTCTGAAGTCCTTGTCGACATCGGAACACACTATGAGCGGGGGGACCGATTGATTTTTCTGCTGTCCGAGCTGGGCAATTTGTTTCCCGCTTTTTGCACTTCTTCCCTTGTTCTGCTCAGACTGGGCACGTGCTAGCTTAGTAAGTTCACGACCATAGTCAGATGGCAGATTCATCGATATCTGGGATGGCTGCTCAAGGAAGGACTTAGCCCACTTTTTGGTTTTTGCATCATATACCTTCTTTGCTCGGGCTTTTTTGGTGCAAAAAAAGCCTTATTGTAGGCAGCCACTACCTCGGCGTTTTCCGCTTCAGTCCTGTCATAAGGTCTCTTGGGAGGAACCGACGGGATGTCGACTATCTTTGAGTGCGACCTCTCTTCTGAGTGGGAGCGGGGGAGCGGCGTTGTCCGTTTCTTCTGCTGAGACGGCTGCGCTGGAGACTGGTCACGCGGCGGCGGAGACGGCTGCGCTGGAGACTTGTGAGGCGGTGAAGAGGACGGCTGCGCTGGAGAATGCTGAGGCGGTGAAGAGGACTGTTGCGCTGGAGATGTGAGGAGTCGATGGCCTTGGCTGCCAGTTCGGAAGCACGATGAATTCCTTTGGCCATAGAATTGGCGCTTTCTTGGCTTCTCCAAGTTCAAGCACCTCCCCATCTTCACCTGCAGGGTGGTGCAGCTTCAGCTCCTCAAAATCTTTCATCACTGCATCCACCCCGACAACAGCGTAGCCATTTGGAACCGGAGCAAAATGGTAAGTTGGATTAGGTCCAATTGGTAGGGCATAGCCGACCGCCACCTTCACGGATATGTTATAAACTTTCACATGCAGCTCACAAGGTGTGCTCTCCGTGATATCATCCACTGGGTAGCGACGAAGAGGAGCCACTGCATCATCATTACCATCCTGGAGCTCCGTGGAAGCCACGCTGCTTTTCCGATTCGATGGGCCACCGGTACCATCGCATGCAGCTTCTACCATGTGCCGCTGAGATTGGCCGCTAGTACCTTGCTGGCTAAGTGCGGCAATTTGTTCCTTGTGCAGCTTTAATTCTTCTTCTATATTACGCAGCCGGTCTGCAGCAGCGCGTGCTTCCATTGCCTCCCTTTCCTTTCTCCTCTGATGGCTTCTATCAGGAAATTTCTTCCTGTGCTCGGGAATCGCAATTGTCTTGGGCTTGGAGCCTATCACGCCTCGTAACCGTCCGTCGTGTTCCTTATTCCCAAGGGCGCGTGTGAGCTCGTCATCCTCTCTATCGGGAATGAACCGTCCCTCTTCAACATCCTTGAATGCATTTCTAATTTCTTGGATGGGTAGTAGGGGATTTCTTTGTGTCGTCTGTTATATATGCACTTCCCTTCTGCGTCCAACGTGCCCCCATGCCCGTAAAACCAATTTCTTGCCCGTTCGGTCCATGCGAGTGGCTCTGGAGTGATCCCTTTAGCCAGCAGGTCCGCCTCAAGTTTCTCCCACTTAGGAATGTTATGGCGTAGCCACCAGGCCCCATAGTATGGTGGTACATCTTTAGAGCAGCATTTGCCGCATTTTTTGCAGACTTTTCCAGAGCTTCCTCCGATTTCTTGTACGCCACAAATTCTTCCCAGTAGTCCTTTATCTTCTCATACCCTTTATCGAAGTCTGGAGTCTTATTTTTCTTGACAAACAGGTTGTTCAATCTTTTCTTCCAGTTCTTGAATAGCTCCCATCTTCTTAAGTGCCCAGTCCTTGACTTTTTGCTCCATGATTTTCCGGGCAATCTTTTCTGCCTCATCTGGATCCTCCTCATCTGAATCCACCTCTGGCGCCGGCAGGGTGAAATTAACCATGAGCTTTCTCCAAAGTCTTTCTTTGCCCTTATCGCTGACATATAGCTGTCCTTTCTCCTTTGGCCGATGCCATTCTCGAACGGTGATCGGGATGAAGTCCCTAACAAGAACTCCGCATTGCTTTACCATTTTTTTGCAACACCAGGGGGAGCAGTCGGTGTGCCGTCTTCAGCGACTCTTTCGATCCTGTACCTTTCTTGGTCGCCCAACTTTTTGGCTGGGCCTCGTTTTGTCCTTACAGAAGATTTGCTCGATCCGGAGGGCTAAAAGAAGAAAGAGCGTTAATATATGTATATAGACAGCAGAGGCTTAATTAATACAATCTTCGGCTTCATTAATATATGTATATGCACCTCGCCGGAGTTTGCAACATTTAATGTTCCACCGGAGCCTTCGGCTTCTCCCTCGTCGGCTTCTCCCTCGCCGACTTCTCCCTCACCCCGGCCGTCGGGTTCTACCTCACCGGAGCCGTCTCTTCGGTTGAGAGACTCATCTCCCTCACCGGAGTTGTTCAAAAACTCCGTGGTGACATCGACAATATCTTCCGGCCCGCGGATTATATCTTCGGCCCGCGGATTATATCCTGGATATGTTTTCCTTTATTTCGTCTCGTTCCATAGTTTCTGCAAATTAAGAACAATGCACAAAATTTTAGTTGGGTAACTTTGTTCCTCATAAACTCGTATCGTAAACCCGTAAACTCGTAAACTCATATCGTAGACCCGTAAACCCGTAAACTCGTAAACTTGTATCGTAAACCCGTAAACTTGTATCGTAAACCCGTAAACTCGTAAACTCGTATCGTAAACCCGTAAACTCATATATTCATACATTCATATATTCATACATTAATACATTCATATATTCATACAATTAAAAAATAGCAATTTCTTCTAAACCCTCACCGAGAGGGGGCGGCGCGAGCGGGGGCGTGGAGGCCGGTCGGCCGGCTTCGGGCTCTTCACGTACTGCCGCACTGCAATGTCACTGCAAATTTTTAATTCATACCAAAGAACTTTAAATTTCATTGCAACTAAAAATAACATTGCTTTGATAAATTTTCAAACTTTGCTAAATTTTCTTATACACTAATAAAATTAATTTCTTATACACTAAATTTTTCAAACTTTGCTACTAAAATTTTCTAACTTAGCAATATTTCAAACTAAGGAATATTTCTAACTTAGCAATATTTCAAACTAAGGAATATTGCAAATTAAGAACCTCTGCTAATTCCTAAATCGAGGAAGGAAAAAAAAGTAAATGGGCCGTGGCGCCTCAGCCCACTGGGCTTGGCCCATTCTTTTTTTTTCCCGCGCAAGGATTTGGCGGCGCCGCCGTGCTGGAGACAGGGGAGGTGGCGCGATGCTCACCTAGGCGGGGCGCGGCGTGGGGCGGCACCTGGAGGTGGCGCGTGGAGGAGGAGGCTCGGGAGGCTCGGGCGGCGGCGCGGCGTGGCGGCTCGGGCCGGCCGCACGTGGAGGCCGGCGTACATGCGGCCGGGCTCCTCTCCCTCTCTGCAGCACGGGCGGCGCGGCGCGGGCGTCGAGGGCGCCGCGGACGTCGACGGCGACGGCGGGGCGCGGCGTGGGGCGGCGCGGGCGTCGGGCAGCCTGCCGGCGTCGTTTCGCTCTGCGTCGCGCCTCCGGTCCTTAGTCGATTTGCGTGAATGGGGAAGAAGAAAGAGCGCGAGCAGTTAAGTAGCAGGGGTCTTTGGTCCCGGTTGGTGGCAAGAACCGGGACCAATGACCCTTTGGTCCCGGTTCTTGCCAGCAACCGGGACCAATGAGTGGGCAGTTAATGCCAGATCAAGCGCAGGTCCAGGGACTCATTGGTCCCGGTTCTTGGTATAAACCGGGACCAATGACCCTTTTCAAAATTATTTCGAACTTTTCAGTTCTGAAATTTTGTTCCCGCCTTTTTTTTCTTATTTAGGTGTTTGGATATGAATTTCAAATGGTTTTGAATCTGAAAAGACTTCCAACATGAAAAGTTTTTAAATTTGAATAAATAACCCAAAACCATTTTCTGTTTTCTAAAATAATTATTCTAACTATACAAACTATTAACCATTTTGTCATTTTCAATTAAAAATGCATTAACTTTATTGCATATTTTGAATTGACAAAACTTTCAACATGAAAAGTTTTTAAATTTGAATAAATAATCCAAAACCATTTTCTGTTTTCTAAAATAATTATTCTAACTATACAAATAATTTTAATATGGATAAATTCATATCTTTAAATCCGTAAGTCGAAACTCGACTAATAATATGTATAAATCGATCAAAAATGATTAAGTAAGATTTAAGATTAAGTAATAATAATTATTCCCGCCACCTTTTGTCCGCCTAATTTTTTCCCGCCACCGTCTTATGCCAAATTTCTTCCCGCCACCTTTTCCCGCACATTTTTTCGCGCCACCGTTTCCCGCCCAATTATTTCCTGCCGGTTGTTCTATAAAATCCAGTCGAAGGTAGGCATGATACTCACTTGAGCGCAAGCATGGTGTGTATTGGTCCTTGCGAGAAGTGTGTGTCCTGGTTTCACATTTCCGCATCCGAGCATCTCGCAAGGCTTTCGAGCAATTTGAAGGTAGATGGTAGGGTAGATCCAATTGAAGAAATTTTGCACACTGAGAGTCATCTCGCTTTGCTTGGGGCGAAGCTATGCCGCGATGGGTTTCCGTATAGGACCCCACTCCAAATTCGTGCAGAAATGCTCAGGCTTGTAGATAAGTTTGACAGGAAGGTTACGAATAGTCCGTTCTACCGAACTGAAGATGACCGTGCTTCGTACGGTCGTTCATGTCTCTGGGTAGTTGACTGCGATGATGACGACAATTTCATGCCGTCGTCAAAGGAAAGGAGGGTTGAAGCACTGAGCAAAGGCAAGGAGAAGAAGGCTGAAGCATCGAGCAAGGGTAATGGCAAGAAGGCTGAATCTTCGTCCAAGGGCAAAGGCAAGAAGGCAAAATCTTCGTCAAAGGGCAAGGGTGGCAACACGGCGGATGGTGCAGGCTGCATCGATGGGACATAGGTAGAGTCTTTGTTTTACTTGTGTTGTATCGTAATTTGCAGTTGTACCTTAATTTGTTCTATCCAGTATTTAGAACTAGTGAAGTTGTAACGTAGATCTCTAGTTGTATGTTACATTAATTTATCGATTCAATGTGGAATGTTTCGTACATAGATAATAATATGTCTCGTACATAGATAATAATATGTCTCATGCAGACGAACATAAATATGAATATGTCTCACATACAAATAGATATGGTTTTTCTAAGCCCGCCTTTAGTCCCGGTAGGTAACACCAACCGGAACAACCGGGACTAAAGAATCACACGGATCGTGTGTTTCTTTCAAACGCTTGTGAGCTGTTGGATCAGGGGTGTGTTTCTTTTGAGGGTTTGTGAGCCGTTGGATTTTTTTAACTAGTCCTGGTTGGTAACACCAACCGGGACTAAACAATCACACGGATCGTGTGTTTCTTTCGAACGCTTCAGAGCCGTTGGATCAGGGGTGTGTTTCTTTTGAGGGCTTAGTGAGCCGTTGGATCAGCACTCCCACCAGCACCACCACTCCCACCTCATCCACAGGTACACTTTCTAATCGCCTATAAATAGCGGCGTCCCTGCAGCGAACGGCACACAACGAGCGTCTACCTTCGCCACCGAATCCAATGGCTGGATTTAGCCTACCTGCTGGCATGTTCCCTGGCATTATTGTGTTCGTCCTTGTTCACCGGCCAGCCATTGGAGCCACCTCCTGCAGGACGGTGAACAATGACAACACAACGACGCTGTTGGAAACACAAGCCCTCAGGTAGGTTGAATCCAGCCACTGGATTAGGCCGATTTGTCGTCTCACGACCACGCTATGATTTGCAGTATACAAAGCATTCGGATTCCCGTCATACAGCCCTACGGTGCATTTGATATGCAGTCACTCACGAGGCACCGTAGGGCTGTATGACGGGGAAACCGTGTGTTTTGCTCCACACCGCCCTCCGTCCCCTACCCAGGGTGCTGCCCTCTCCCTCCCCTACCTAGGTGTTTGATCAAATTCCCCACTCATTTTTTTCAGATCTCGGCGACGATGTCCGGCCTGTTGGATGCGAGGGGCGATGTCTGGCATGTTGCATGCACTCTGTATTATGGTTTTCACCACATAAAGGTTTAATACATTACTACACATCACATAAAGGTTTAATACATTACATTGATTTACATAAAAGTCATGAACCCTTCTTCGCGTATGATCGCTTCGGCCGTAACCATGGAGCATCTTCATTATTTAACGGGATGCTTGGGTCATTCTCACTGTGAAGGGCGGAATTTCATCAAACTTATCATAATCTGCTGACATGTCTGTCTTGTCCTCGACTCCCACGATGTTTCTTTTCCCTGAAAGAACTACGTGACGCTTTGGCTCATCGTCTGATGTATTCGTTTTTTGTTTTTTCTTTTTTTCGGTCTGGAGGACATGTCCTTCACATAGAAAACCTGAGCCACATCATTGGCTAGGACGAATGGTTCGTTCTTGTAACAACCAAGATTCTTGAGATCCACTGTTGTCATCCCGTACAGCTGGTCTACCTTTATCCCTTCTCCATTCATGTTGACCCAACTGCACCGAAACAAAGGGACCTTAAAAGTAGGTCCATAGTCAAGTTCCCATATCTCCTCTATGCGACCATAGTATGTGTCCTTTTGCCCATCGTCGTTTGTTGCATCAAAGCGGACACCACTGTTCTGGTTGGTGCTCTTTTTATCTTGGGCGATCGTGTAAAATGTATTCCCATTTATCTCGTACCCTTGGAAATTCAATACAGTCGAAGATGGTGACGCGGCCAACAAGTAGAGCTGATCTCCGACAGTGGTGTCATTCATGAGCTGTAATCGCAACCAACTGCCGAAGGTCTCCATGTGTTTTTCTTTAATCCAGGAGTCATCCTTCCCCGGGTTCTTGGAGCGTACATAATTCTTGTGTTCCTCGATATACGGAGCCACGAAGGTGGAACTTTGTAGAACTGTGTAGTGTGCTTGAGTTAAAGAATGCCCGTCCCTACATATCAGTGCTTTCTTTCCTAGCGTGCCTTTTCCACTCAGTCTCCCCTCATGCCGCGATTCAGGAACACCAATCGGCTTAAGGTCAGGAATAAAGTCAACACAGAACTCAATGACCTCTTCTGTTCCATAGCCCTTGAGATGCTTCCTTCTGGCCTAGCACGGTTATGAACATATTTCTTCAAGACTCCCATGAACCTCTCGAAGGGGAACATATTGTGTAGAAATACAGGACCGAGAATGGCAATCTCGTCGACTAGGTGAACCAGGAGATGCGTCATAATATTGAAGAATGATGGGGGGAACACCAACTCGAAGCTGACAAGACATTGGACCACAGCCTTCTGTAAACTTGGTAGAGTTACTGGATCGATGACCTTCTGAGATATTGCATTGAGGAATGCACATAGCTTCACAATGGGTACTCGAACATTTTCCGGTAGAAGCCCCCTCAATGCAACCGGAAGCAACTGCGTCATAATCACGTGGCAATCATGAGACTTCAGGTTCTGGAATTTTTTCTTTGCCATATTTATTATTCCCTTTATATTTGACGAGAAGCCAGCCGGGACCTTGATACTGCTCAGGCATTCAAAAAAGATTTCCTTCTCTGCTTTGGTAAGAGCGTAGCTGCTTAAGTATTGACGCCCTTTATCCGTCTGCTTGTTGTATGGGTCTTTCATACGTTGCTGGTCTGCCCGTGCTTCCGGTGTATCTTTTGTCTTCCCATACACGCCCAGGAAGCCTAGCAGGTTCACGCAAAGATTCTTCGTCACGTGCATCACGTCGATTGAAGACCGGACCTCTAGGACTTTCCAATAGGGTAGCTCCCAGAATATAGAGCACTTCTTCCATATGGGTACGTGGTTGTCAGCGTCATTCGGAACAGATAGACTGCCAGGACCCTTTCCAAAGATTACTTCTAAATCCTTGACCATGTCATATATAACATCACCATCAGGGAGGTTAGGCTTCTTCCGGCGATCTGCCTCACCGTTGAAATGCTTGCCGGGCTTTCTTACGGCATGACTGTTCGGAAGAAATCGACGATGCCCCAGGTACACATTCTTGTTTCCCAAATGTATACTTTCAGTCTTATCTAAACAGTGCGTGCATGCATTGTATCCCTTGTTTGACTGTCCTGAAATGTTACTAAGAGCAGGCCAATCATTGATGGTTACGAACAGCAACGCTCGTAGGTCAAATTCCTGTTGTTTGTGCTCATCCCACACACGTACACCTGGTTCGGACCACAACTGCAAAAGTTCATCAACTAATGGCCTTAGGTACACATCAATGTCGTTGCCGGGTTGCTTCGGGCCTTGGATGAGCACTGGCATCATAATGAACTTCCGCTTCATGCACAACCAAGGAGGAAGGTTGTAGATACATAGAGTCACGGGCCAAGTGCTATGACTGGAGCTCTGCTCCCCAAAAGGATTAAAGCCATCTGTACTTAGACCAAATCTTAAGTTCCTTGCGTCATCTGAAAATGTCGGGAACTCTCTGTCGATTTTTCTCCACTGGGACCCATCGGCGGGGTGTCTCAACTTCCCGTCTTTCTTACGCTCTTCTTTGTGCCATCGCAACAACCTGGCATGCTCTTTGTTTCTGAACAGACGTTTCAACCGTGGTATTATAGGAGCATACCACATCACCTTAGCAGGAACCCTCTTCCGGGGGGGCTCGTCATCGCCCTCAACATCACCAGGGTCATCTTGTCTGATCTTGTACCGCAGTGCATTGCATACCGGGCATTTATCCATATTCTCGTACTCACCGCGGTACAGGATGCAGTCATTAATGCATGCATGTATCTTCTGCACATCTAATCCTAGAGGGCAGATAGCCTTCTTTGCTTCGTATGTAGTCTCGGGCAATTCGTTATCCTTTGGAAGCTTCGGCTTCATTATTTTCAGTAACTTCTCAAATCCCTTGTCAGAACAACCAGTCTCTGCCTTCCATTTCAGCAGTTCCAGTGTGGTACCGAGCTTTGTGCTGCCATCTTCGCAGTTTGGGTACAGCAACTTTTTGTGATCCTCAAGCATGGCCTCCAACTTTAGCTTCTCCTTTTCTGTATCGCATTCTCGCTTTGCATCAGAAATGACCCCACCAAGACCATCAGCGGGCTCATCTGATGCCCGATGTTCACCTCTTTCTTCTTCAACGTCTTCCATTACAGTATCACCGCATTCCTCAGGGAACATAGGATAGTTGTCATCATCCTCCTCTTCTTCATTGTCTTCCATCCTAACCCCTCTTTCTCCGTGCTTGGTCCAACAATTATAGCTGGGCATGAAACCTTCCGAATCACGTGGTCTTGAATGGTTCTCGGGTCAGAGTACTCCCTGACGTTCCGACACTTCTCACATGGACAAGGCATAAAATTATTCACTTTGTTTGCCTCAGCCACATCGAGAAATTTATGCAGGCCTGCAATAAACTCGGAACTGCGTCGTTCGCCGTACATCCATCGCATCCATCTGCATCATATATATAATTAAGTTTATCAAATACCATTACAATAACATCTTGAATAGTGAAATGACCACCGTACATCGACACGTGCAATATTTCTGTATCAATTACAGATGAAAAGGATAAAGTTGCTAACCTCGGCCGAGGATATCATCTTGTGAACTTAAGTGTGGCTCGGGCATTTCATCGAACACATCTTGTGCGTGGCAAAGAAAAAAAACTAGCACCCACTTCCCACCAATCCAACCAGAAAAAAAAACAGAGGAGAGAAGAGAGGGGGGTGGGTTATATATAGGCAGGGGAGGTATTGGTCCCGGTTCTTGGTAAGAACCGGGACCAAAGCTCCGCGCACGCCACGTGGCCGGCTCTGGAGCTTTGGTCCCGGTTCTTGCCAAGAACCGGGACCAATGCCCCAACCGAACCGGGACCAATGCCCACGGGGCCCTGGCAGCTCGAACCGGGACCAGTGCCAGGCACTGTCCCGGTTTTTGCCTGAACCGGGGCTAATGGCAAACAGGACTCCGGACGGAAGGTCTTTCTACTAGTGTATATTCAACAGTTTTGTAAAAAACTGAAGAAAACATGCATGTTCTAAATGATGTATTCTACGTGCGTGCAAAATAATAATGTGAAATACTTTGTATTTTGAGCTACACTAAAAATGAGAAGTGTACATATCTGAATATAACTGTTTCGGATTTTTAAATTTTGTTATTTTTGTGTAGCCCATAATACAAAAGATTTCGCATTGTGATTTTACACGCATGTTATATTGGGATTGTGATTTCTGAGCTTTAGTTAATCATCGGAAAAACATTATATTGAGTTCATCTAGCTGTTTTATTTACTTTGGCGGACAAATGGTCATCACACTTGTGTCAAAATTTGGCTAGCAATTTATTTTGTGACACGTGATGTACTATGTGACTGAAAAGATCTGTACGTGTGCTAGCCTTTTTTTTTACACAGCCAAACAACTACGTATATTCACCACCGAACCACGTACAAAGTACATAGTATAAAGACAGTACAAACAGGAAAATACGTAGAGGAGAAACCAGAGCTGGCACCGAGCACCGCAGCACCACCGGCGATGGAGACGAAGAGCGGCGACCACCACCCTTCCGCTGCCTGGGAACATTTAATCCCTTGAGAGACGCCGCCGTGCCTCTCCGCCGCGCCGCGACGAGAGTTCTTGGCTTCGGTGGCATTTATCACGCGCTTCTGGGCCCATGGGCTACGTGAGCTCCAAGTAGCTTACCGGACAAATTGATAAGTCTGGCCCTGGGGTTCCCCCGGAAGAAGCAGGGGTCGCTTTTTCGCCAACAAATCTGAATTCTCTTTAAAAATAGAAGGGAAGAGGGAATTGTGAGAGCGGACGTTCCTTTTAGAAGAGCAGAATCCAAATATAGTGTTGAACAAGTAGGCGTAACGGTGGAGTTCAGAAAAATATATGAAAAAGAAAGGAGGTAGAAAAATTTTGGAATAAGGAATAAAAGTAAATTCGTTCGAAATGAGACAAAGAAAAGAGTTTAGAGACGACTCAAAAATTTTCGAAGGATTTTGATTTCAAAAATATTTTTTTTTCTTACGTCGGGAAATATTTGTTTTTCAAGATAAACAATGCAAAAGGAAAGGGATGGAGTTTTTCTCGCTTTTGGCGTAGCAGGCCTCCCTTTCTTTGGGAGGCCCGCGCGCACCTAAGAAAAAAAGACCATATGCAGATAATTTTTTAAACTTATCTTCTTCCCTCTCTAGAAAAGCCCCAACTCTTGGTTTTCGCTCGCAACACAACAGTTCGTTCGATCTATTAACTTAGTGAACATCCCCTCCAATTTCTTAAGAGGTTTATCTAAAAGATTCGCGATATAACTAGGAAGACTCTTTTTCTTTCTTTATATGGGAAATTCTCCCAAATGACGTAAAGCTTAAACTAGAAAGGCTTTTTTGGGACTTCTCATTTTGTTCTAGGATTCTTCTTTTTTGTGGGCCATTTGTGGCATGCAGGAAGAGCCAAATTGATAAACATGCTCTGATTTCTCTTATCGAATTTCATTCAGATTTTCCAGTATTCGGAGGGGAAGAAAATTCTAGGAACCTTTCCTTTTTTCGAAACTCATCTTTTCCATCGGCGTCTTGACGTCGGCGTGGGTTCTACCAACGAAACGCAGAAGTTTTGGATTGGTCATTCTACTTTCTAATAGAGTCATTAGTTCCGCAGCTCAAGTTTTTTGGTTCTCAAAAAGAAACAGTTTGAAAAGGTTCAGTGTTTATTAGTGTCGCATAAAATGAAATGGGGTCATATTTTATTCTTTCTTTTACCTCCCCTTCTTGTTCCGAGAAAAAAACCTCGACGTGACATGAGCGTGAAAGAGGTTCAAGAATCCGTTTTCTTTTTATAAGGGGTTTCCTTAACTCTTTGCGCAGTTTCATAATGTTCGTTGCCAACGATCCGAGGCTGTAACATAGTTGAGGTTGAATCTAAAGGATCTACTGCTGGGCTCCTAGAATATGGCGCCCTTGGGACAATCTATTTGATTGCAGGGTTTTGTTCCGAAGCAAAGATATCCGCGGGGTCCGCGATCGATAAAGAAAGAGACACATATGATATAGAATACTCGTATTTTTTCCGGAATCCATACATAAATTGTATTCCCTTTTTATTTAAGACCTTTTTTCCCCCTCTCAGTTCTACTGCTTATTTGGATGTCTATGTGTTTTGCCTGGGCTTTTGAAAATTCCGGACTCTACACTGTCAAGTCGGCTTACCGTGCTCTCGTGAATCAACAAAGGAGTTCTGCTCCTGATGAAGGACGGCGACCAGCACCTCACAGACAGATACACAGATGTGGAGCACCCTTTGGAAACTCAAAGTTATGCCCAAGGTTAGGGTTTTTGGTGGCGTGTGGTGCGGGGGATTTTACCTGATGAAGCTACGCTGCGGCGACGCCATATCAAAACTACCAGCATATGCAATATATGCTTAGCAGAGGAGGAGAACTTGATGCACGCTTTAGTGCATTGTTCACATGCGCAGCGTTTCTGGGACGAGGCGCAGGCGCTATTCGATTTCCGTTTACCAAGACTACATCCTCAGACTTGGTCACGTGATATTTTATGTGATGATCGGTTCACTTCATCGGATAGATCGAAGATCATCTCAGTTATGTGGGCTGTTTGGCACTCACGGAACCGTTGGACACATGATAAGATACCTTGGGATCCTGGCTCAGCAGTGAGAAGGATTCGAGAAGACCTAGCAGTTCTGGAAATTCCAAATGCCTCAAATTCAGTCTTGCCTGGGTATGGTTGGCGTCCGCCCGATCAAGGTTCTATCAAGATAAATACTGATGGTGCCATCAACTTTGAGGCAGAGACGGCTGGAGCTGGTGGTGTTGCACGTTCGGCCACTGCCGTGTTGGGTGCTTGGTGTAAACCACATCCAGGAGTGACTGATCCGTTGATTGCTGAAGCAGAATCCATGAGAGATGGAGTGGTCTTTGCAAAGCTGAGAGGCTACCCGCGTGTGATCATGGAAACGGACTGCCTGGAGGTTGTTAACCTCTGGAAATCTAGTCACAATTCGAGATCGATTGTGGCTCCTATCCTACTAGATATTAGAGAGCTTGCATCTACTTTTACCTCTTTTGATATTGTTCATGTTAGTAGATCAGCTAATTTATCGGCCCATCTTTGTGCTAAGCGTGCTTGTACGCTGATGGTCACCGATAGTTGGCTTGAAACTGTACCTCCATTCCTGGTCACGAGCCTGCTGGCAGATGATTCCAGGAGTGCCTTTGTTGAATAAAGCTCTAGATATACCCCGCAAAAAAAAAAAAAAAAAAAAAAAAAAAAAAACAATTAATCCCTGGATCGATATATACTCCGTACATACGAACCAGCCTTCTTCTTCCTGTCGTTTCACCTCACCTCTCGACCTGGGCGCCGACACACCGGCACACCGCAGACCCTGCTGCTGCGCCGCCGCACCGGAGAACAGATCCAGCCGCCGAGCAGCGCTCTCCGCCGACCGCCACTGCATTGTGCAGGTTAGTGTCCCTCTCTCCTCCTCTCTCCGTCTCCACTTCTCCAGTTCACCGGTTCTCCCCCGAGTTGCTCTGTTCATCTTCCTGTGTTGCCGGCTTGCTTCCTTCTTCTCTGAATCTAATTAGTTTAACTATCCTTGGCGGCTGTTCATCTAGTTCGTATCCGTCTCTGTAGGCTTGTAGTAGCGTTGCGCGGGGGGCTCGATTGGTTGGGCTGCACCAGCCGGGTCCTAACTTGCTAAGTCTGATAATGTGCTTAATTAGTCGAGGAAAGAAAGCTTTGTTAACCAATTTACATCAGTTAACTAAATTGAAGTGTTTACTAGTAGTTGAACCTTAGGTTGGTGAAAGAGATGATCATTTGTTTGTAGTGCGGAGGACACTATAGTGCGCTATCAGCCCTTGGTGTTCTAGCTAGCTAGTCTTTTACTGTGTTACAAACTTCACTTATACTGTCTGCTGTGATCATCCTTTAGTAGGACAGGTTGCTTCAGAAATAAAATTGTAATTCTCGATGCCTTATACCGTTTGTTATTTCTCACTCAGAAAGAGCTTGGTTGGCTTCGGGAGTCACACATTCCCAGCATCCTAGATGGAGGAGTGGCCGGCCTGCCGAGTCCGCAAGACCTTTATGGACTTCTTCGAGTCCAAGTCGCACACGCCGTGGCCCTCGAGCCCCGTGGTGCCCGTTGACGACCCCACGCTGCTCTTCGCCAACGCTGGGATGAACCAGTTCAAGCCGGTCTTTCTCGGCACCGCTCCCTCGGACTCGCCGCTCACCCGCCTGCGCCGCACCTGCAGCTCCCAGAAGTGCATCCGCGCCGGCGGCAAGCATAACGACCTCGACGACGTGGGCAACGACACCTACCACCACACCTTCTTCGAGATGCTCGGCAGCTGGTCCTTCGGGGACTACTTCAAGGAGGAGGCAATCGGCTACGCCTGGGAGCTCCTCACCAAGGTATATATTCATTCCCCTCGTTGATCCCTCTCGTCTCGTATTATATATTACTAGTTTGCATATACTACTGTATGAATCTGCTTCTGTTTGGCCTAATTTAAGTGATGAAAATTGACTGCCGTTTCATATGTACAGGTGTACAAGTTGCCTGTTGATAGATTCTATGCAACTTACTTTGGTGGCGACAAGAAAGCTGGTATCGGTCCCGATACCGAGTCGAAAGATATATGGTTGAAGTATCTCCCAGTGGAAAGAGTTCTGCCTTTCGGTTGCAAGGTATATATACTACTGAATGTGATTGGTTTGTTGGTCAAAGCACCTGCCTATTTTGGACTTCTTTTGTTTGCTACTTTCTTCATGCAATGTGATTCTTTGATGATCAGGATAATTTCTGGGAGATGGGTGAAACGGGTCCTTGTGGGCCATGCACAGAGATCCATTTCGATCGGATCGGCAATCGTGATGCAGCCACGTTAGTGAATAATGATGACCCTACGTGCATTGAGATATGGAATCTCGTGTTCATTCAGGTTAACATTCTATTTCTCAAAACTCTGTTTAGGGTAGATCGTTGAGATTTGATTCCAATTCCAATGCACCGTTTTATGTGACACGCTTATTTGCTTATTTATTTGTTGCATGTACTGACATATTGGCTTTTGCTATACGCAGTTCAATAGGGAATCGGATGGTAGTCTCAGCTCCTTGCCAAAGCACGTTGACACTGGGATGGGCTTTGAGCGTTTAACTTCCATCCTTCAGAATAAAATGAGTAACTACGATACAGATATATTTATGCCACTATTCAAGGCCATTGAGAAGGTATTTTGTCCAGATGCACGCTTGCTGCTTCTTTATGCTTGTGCAACAGTAGTCTGCTACAGGTTATAATTTGTTGCCTAAATTTAATGTAGTTGTTAATTTGATATGCATAGTGGGTTGGCGATGGACTTGATGGTGTTAAAATCAGACCATACAGTGGTAAGCTGGGATCCAATGATGTTGGGAAAGTAGATACGGCATACAGGATTGTTGCAGATCACATAAGAACCCTTTGTTTTGCTATTGCAGATGGTTCTCAACCTGGTGAGTACATACTGTTTTGGTTTAAATGCTTCATTGTTTTGTTATACAATGGCGTTTCTTTGTTCTGAATAAGTTTATCTGTAGGAAATGAGGGAAGAGAATATGTTCTAAGGCGTATACTTAGACGGGCTGTTTACTTTGGTCGCCAAAAGTTGATGATAAAGCAAGAATTTCTTTTCGAGTAAGAATAGTAACATTCATGTTTTCTATTCCATACACTTATGTTAAGTAATACCCTTGTTCTAGCATTTTATTTATCATTTTTTTATCTTGCTTCTACAGACTTGTAGATGATTTTGTGCAAGTAACGGGTCAGGTGTTTCCTGAGCTGAAGGACAATGAAAAGAAGATTAAAGATATCATTGAAGCCGAAGAGAAAAAATTTGAGAAAACTCTAGTAAAGGTAATATTGATTGTCAAGAGTATTTGCATAAATGTGATCAGTTTGACCCTAGTGAAGTTTGTTGAAGTAATTTCATTCGAACCAAAATCAAGTATTTGCAGTTTGCACACTCTTAAGCAGAGTGTTCATACTTTATACTTTTTGTGTTTTAGAAATCATACTTATCCTTTTGAATATGCGCTAGTCTCAAACTAATTTAGTAAGTTTGTTATGAAATAACCTACACTTTTGTTGTTACTAGAGGCTCTGGCCCACTTTATACCTTGAATTTTCTTTACCACTGTTTTGCTCGTGCGATACTGCTACATGATCTATATTATAGAATAAGGTGATGTGCTGAGTAACCAGTTAGTATCTTATTTTGAAGCAACACATTAAATAGGAACATCCAGGAAATAGTTTCAATTTTGGACAATTGGATTGGATTAAAACAACTTAGCAAACTTCAACCAACTTACCAAACTTCAACCACAATAATTACCATCCAGAAATTGTCTCACCATTATAGAAAATGACCACTCTAAATAATTTAGTTTCAAATGGCCATGCTTATAAACTAAAGGTAGTTCCTCCTACGTGCGTTGTCGTTGTGTTTCTTATATAGAAACAGAGACTAAGAAAGCTTACAGTTGAAGTTTAGATGGACGGTTTATTCTCTGAACCATCATAGTATGAATCGTCTTTTCTCATTGCTGTTAGACCAGTTAAATGATCTTGCTGTTGGTGTAATTTTCAGGGACGTAAGAGATTTGAGAAAGCCGCAAAAAACTGTCAGGGAGAATGGCGGTGCTGTACTTAGTGGCCAGGCAAGTTATTTTGTCTTGTTTTGTTTTGAATTAGCACCGCATTACTTTATATTTTTCACTATAAGATCATACTTCAATCATGTTTATCAATGTTCCTATCTTATATGGCTATCTTTCATGTATTACAACCGTTATTTGTTCTTTCAGGATGCATTTGTTCTCTGGGACACCTATGGTTATCCGATAGATTTGACTGAGGTTTGTTCTTCATGTTTTCATCAGCAAATTTAATCATATTAATTGATAGTAATGTAGTTTTCATGTTTATGTCGTTAAATTTGATAGAGCTTTTATTGTCTGTTTTATATCATTATTGTTTCCCATCTTGTAGCTCATGGCAGTTGACCTTGGGCTGGCTGTTGATATCGAGGGCTTTAATGTCTCCATGGTGGAAGCAAGGCAAAAGTCCAGGAATGCTCGGCACAAGGTTGTACTGTATTTTGTTGTCCTTAAATATAATATTTAATCCATCCCTTGTGGTTTTAATGTTATCCAAAGTATTATTCCAGTTATTGTTGTTTAATAATGTAGTAGTTAGCTTAACTTAGCTTCTCTTATATGCTTACTAATGCTTCAATCGATTTGGCATATCTCTATATTTTTCTGTTATGGTTTATATCGTACTTGGTTCTGATTTCCTAGTGTGACCTACTTCTAATAATGGCAATGTCTGTATCAGAAAATTGGATCCATCAAGAGCACATTGGATGCAGATGCTATCCCAGCTACAAGGCTGATCTAACGAAAAAGGTCTCGGAGTTGGAGGTCTGCAAATGTTTCTCTTCATGTGTTGTCACATCTTCTCATAGAGAATGATGCTTCACGGCTCGTGGAGGCCATGGATCAGGCTACCTAGATAGCTTCAAAGAAGGTGCTGAGAAAATACCAAAAGAATAGGTGAAATAAACACTAGATTAGACAAAATTGGTTGGACAGACTGACGCGATTATCCAGTGTAGTGTAATACCAGCGAATACAAAAAACAAGAAAGATTGGTTGCCGACTCCTATTCTAAACTAGGGCACGTATTTTCACTCCTTGTGAAAGAGTCACCTGTAATGCCCATATGCTCCTGCTGTATGTATGTATGTAGCCTTGGAGGGATGATCGATGCGAGTATTAATCTCAGAATGTTCTTTAATGTGTACTCTGAAACTGCTAGTGTAGGAAAAGTGTTTTTGTATGTCTCATATTGGTTACACATGTATGGTACTGAAGAAGTTTGAGTCAAGAACATATATCTGAATCTGGGGTCAAACACAGTTGCTACCCTTGTTTTGGTTTGAGTGGGTTATCTGTTCGATTTGGTCCCTGACATGAACTATTCTGTTTGTACAATTGAGTAAAAAAATATATTTGGAAAACACAATAGGAAACACAGCTGATTGTCTAAGCTAGGTTTTGACTATATGCACGCTGACATAATTAGTTGGATATACTGTTCCCTAGATTTGTGACACGATCTCTGATGTGCACCTGATTTTTTTGGTGCTCTGAGCTCAACTTCTTTTGTTGATATTCTGAGTTCAGTATGAGTGATGTTGTTTTTGATTATTTTTCTGTTTTTAAAAGGGATCCAGGGAGCATTGGAGCTAATAGCAGTTTTCGATATAATTGGTGGCTAGCGTGTGAAAAGTGTTCTAGCTGAGTCGAAACGGTTTTTGTCTAGTTTGAGAAACATCAAAAAAAATCTGTATGAAACAAAGATCGATCATGAAATAAAAATACCTAACAAATATATACGGTCCTAAAGGTCCAGCAAAGTTGGACGAAAGCAACGGGCTGTATTTTTTATTAAAAAAAAAGGGAAACTCTGTGTTCTAATGTTGGAAACAACCATTATCAGTTAGCAATTTATAAGCTTCCTTCATAGTAAATACCAGATTCATATACACAAATGTGCTACTGTCTTTGAATGTGGAAACAACCATCATCAGTCAAATAACAGACAAGAAAGATTTACCATCATCAGTCAAGTAACAGACAGGGAAGATTTACACTCTTTTGCAGGAGAAGGAATGTTGAGACAATCAGCAGCCTTTCACACGCGTGTGTGTCTATATATGGATCATTTTACATACAAAAAGGGACTTAGGTAGCCGCAGTGATTCCAATTACTTCAGCCAACATATCGTAGCAAGACGCCGTCGTTCCCCAGTACAAACCCTTGGTTGTCACCAATGAACCTGCAACACCACACCATCAATGGAGAGTTTCAGTTCAGACAAGAAACGAACTGAAACCGAGAACAAATAATGGTATCTCGTGCAGACACAAGTCCATCGGAAAGCTTACTTTACAGAGTAGAGGTTACTGGGATGTTATCAGCGGCCTTGTCGCGCACCCAGGATTTGCCGCCATTGGTTGTCTTCAGCAGGACGCCGCTCCCACCAGCAGCCCACGCCTCATCCTGTGATTAAAACGGAACCACCGATCAGTCTTACTTGTCATGTAGGCACACCCAAGTACATTCCATTTCAGTTGTTGTTACCGTTGAGCGGTAGCCCACGTCCAGAATTCCAAACCCCCGGCTCTGCACCGACGCTTCCTCGAAGTCTTCAACTATCTGGATATGGAAACGGTACCCAGTTAGAGGATGCTGATGAGCGCTCAAAGGCAGAATTAGTTAGTACAATGTGCAGCAATTGCCATCTAATTTTCTTGATAAAAGTAAAACCGATGAAGGTGAAAAGAATAAGCTAGTACTCACCCCGGTTCCTTTGCTGAGGAAGAGTCCACCACCGCGCACAAGCAGCCAGAGACTACCATCTGCTCTCCATCCCATGTTCTGTATCCGCCGCGCAACGGCCCTGTTGTGTGGCTGCCAGTATAGCTGCAATTGCAGGTGTAGATAGATATTTCAGAACCCAACTCCCGTCAGACAACTTACCCAAATCGATACTCCCAAAGTAGTTTCATATCATCGATTGTCAATCGAACCTGCCCAGGCTCCCATGTCAGGTAGAAGTTCCCACGGCTGGAGACAGCGACGTAACGGCCGTCAGGCGAGCGGTTCACGGTGTTGAAAGTGCCGGTGTAGTAACTCGCACCGCTAATGCCGCTCGAAACTGTTCTGCACCACAGACAAAAATCGACGCAGCAAACAATGTCATGCCTTGATGATCACCCAATGACACATGCCATGATTTAGCACCGGCTAAGATGCAAGATAATGTTCAAATACAGAATAATTCGCCATCCTATTTTCATCAGAGTAACATGGCACTACTGTCCCTAAAGCTCGATATGCTAGCCAACATGTGTACATGACAGCCAAGTGATTTCATAACAGCACCATAGATAGATAGATTCTGTTTGAAAGATGATAGTTTTGCAAAGAAACTCTGTACCTGTTGAGGGTGGCGGAGACGGTCTCCTGCACGGCGGCCTTCCAGTTGTAGCCGCGGTTGGAGGTGACGTAGATGGCGCCCTCGACGGTGACCATCTCGGCGCTCTGGTCCCCGGTGGCCTGGATGTAGACCATGTCGCCGGGAGCTGTGCGCTGAGCGGGATGCGCTCCCAGCTGTCGCCGGCGTCCTTGGTGTGGAGCAGGATGGCGGGCTTCCCCACGATCCACCCCTCCTTGCCGCTGAAGCTGACGGAGTTGAAGCGGTAGTTGAAGTCCTCGTCCTCGGCGGAGGGGATGGAGCGCGGGAACCAGTGGCGCCGCCGTCCTTGGTCTCCAGGATGGTCTGCCGCGTGCCCAGCAGGAAGCCGTGGAGGGGTAGTCGGGGACGAAGGCGATGTCGAGCAGCACGACGCCCGGGTCGATGGGGAGCCCCACGCGCTCCCACTCCGAGAGCAGCTCCGCGGCTAGGGCCGCGGGGTGCGGGGCAGGAGCAGAGGGGCGGCGGCGGCGGCGACGGCCGCGGTGGCCGTGTCGGCAATGAGGCCGCGGCGGGTGGGGGTTGGGGAGGAGCAGGCGCGCGGGCGATGAGGCGGCCGCGGCGGCGGGTGGTGGCGGGGTGGAGCAGGTGGAGGGCCGGGGTGGCGGAGGCGGTGGTGGCCATTGGAAGGAGCTCGCCTCTGCTGCTGTGTGTGGCGGAGGGAGGCCAAGCGTGGTCTTATCCTGCTGTAACGTGGGGCCCACCGGTCAGTGACGCAGAGGATCCCACGGTGTTGATCCTGCCGCGCGTCCAGCATACATCCTCTCCATTCTTTTCTTTGTGTTGGCTAGAAATAATCCTTTACATTCCAATAGTATTATAGCCCCAAGACGGGTAACGGTCACACTCCTGTTTATTTCTATTCATATTTATATCAAAAATAGTAAAACAGTGGTTACAATGTGGGATCCAACGAGTTAGATGGGCAAATCGACGTGTATACGCAGTTCAAGTATAATACAGTGCATATCAAGTCAATTAAATTGGAACAGAGAGAAAGCACACGACAACCATCCCGACATTATTTTGATCCGTCCCCGTACCATATCTTCTCACCACTTTCATTTATTGTTCCTTTTTTTCTTTTGCGTATTCTATTGGTATCACTCACCTGTGGCGCCACCTGCTGATGGCACGACCATTAAATGAATGGTAGCCATTAATTCAACCCCAGCTGCAATCAATGCCAAAGGAGAACATAGATCTGTTTAGCTCCACTAGCTTAATTTTTTTCACATGAACATCTCACTGTCTAATGCAAATCTCACGCAAATATTTTTTTGGATAAAAGCAAGACATTTTTATGCTGAAAAAAAAATATGCAAATGCCTAACAAGAATTGTTGGCTCTCAGTTGCCAGCGCACCCTATATGCGCCAAATAATTTAGTAATTCAAAAAGAAGTCAAAATATTCCGAAATTTTTGACTAATAAAAATGATCAAGTATATAGTGGTTTCTCGTGAATCTTTTGACCCAGGATATAATGCAAGTCATCCCCTGTCTGAATTTTTTATACTAGTACAATACTTATCATGTTTGATTCCAACAAAAGATTCAGATTTTTTTGAACTTTTGTGAATTATTAATTTTTTTTGGCATGTATATGGTGCGATGGTACCCAAGTATTTCTCGTGCACCAGCGCACCCTATACATGCAAAAATAATTTGTAATTTAAAAAGGACAAATTTTCGAATCTTTTTTGGAATCAATCATGATCAAGTATTGTACTCGGAAAAAGATATCAACCATAATACAGCCAGGATCAGTGGCGGAGCTGCTCACAGTTTGTGATGTCGCTTGACATCACAGGTTTTCTAAATTCTGCTTTAATTTTTCGAAATTTATGCATCAATCTCTAGAATTTCAAAGCGGCGTAGTGCATTGACATCACTAGTCGTAGAGCCTAGCTCCGCCACTGGCCAGGATAATGACCATCACTCTAATCCACACGATTAGTCTGTACACTTGTACATGGGAAAAAAGTTTCATGTCACATAAATAATTCCGTAGTGATTACAGCTCCTCTTATCTAGAGGAAGAAGCATCACTTTAAATGTCAACTAGCTCCCATGCACCAGAGAGTAAAAGGATTATAAATATATTAAATGCTACTAACTGTCCCGTGCTTTTTCTGACGACACTTCCGCCCCATCAATGCATATCCTCTATCGTATACAGCCGTATTACTACGTTTTTTTCCACAGCAAACTAACCCCTACTTTTCCACAGCCGTAATAAAAATTGTTGGCTCTCAGTTGCCAGCGCACCCTATATGCGCCAAATAATTTAGTAATTCAAAAAGAAGTCAAAATATTCCGAAATTTTTGACTAATAAAAATGATCAAGTATATATAGTGGTTTCTCGTGAATCTTTTGACCCAGGATACAATGCAAGTCATCCCCTGTCTGAATTTTTTATACTAGTACAATACTTATGATGTTTGATTCCAACGAAAGATTCGGAATTTTTTGAACTTTTGTGAATTACTAATTTTTTTGGCATGTATATGGTGCGATGGTACCCAAGTATTTCTCGTGCACCAGCGCACCCTATACATGCAAAAATAATTTGTAATTTAAAAAGGACAAAATTTCCGAATCTTTTTTGGAATCAATCATGATCAAGTATTGTACTCGCAAGAAGATATCAACCATAATACAGCCAGGATAATGACCATCACTCTAATCCACACGATTAGTCTGTACACTTGTACATGGGAAAAAATTTCATGTCACATAAATAATTCCGTAGTGATTACAGCTCCTCTTATCTAGAGGAAGAAGCATCACTTTAAATGTCAACTACTCCCTCCGTCCTCAAATAAGTGGACATCTAGAAATTTTAAGACAAATTATGGAGAGCAGTAGAAAATGCATTGGGAAAATGCAAGCCACCATCTCTCTCCTCTTTAATTACCCCACCTCCAATGAGCTAAGTGCATGTAGAAAAAAAGAAGACCATATGTTGAATGTTATTGGGCTTGATTCCCGTACGATGAGAGAGAAGCATTATTATCTACTTTTAATTGCATTGGAAAGGTAGAAGTACACTCTTTTGTGGAAAAATTTGAATGCTAAACGTCCACTTATTCGAGGACGGAGGGAGTAGCTCCCATGCACCAGAGAGTAAAAGGATTATAAATATATTAAATGCTACTAACTGTCCCGTGCTTTTTCTGACGACACTTCCGCCCCATCAATGCATATCCTCTATCGTATACAGCCGTATTACTACTTTTTTTTCCACAGCAAACTAACCCCTACTTTGTCCACGGATCACGAACTACGCGCAACCGTCTAGATTCCATCCGCACTGGTCTTCATGTGCCAAAAGTCCGCGTCCGTAGTATGACTACCCATAGTCATATAGAATCTTATCGGCAGTGTATTGAGTATCCATAACAAACTACGGTTACGATAATCATACAATTGTCAACTACATATAAAGCTCATGTCGATGTATGTATTCATGAATAGTGAAAATTTTATAAAACACACAAATTACAAATCGGGTCCTTTCACCTTTCTATCTAGCTTAGAAATAAAATTATTGATGGTCCACTGACGAGATAGTTTTATCACTGTACGTAGTGACATAGTACATACAGATGTATGCTAGAAAGTAACGGTCTTCCTCAACCAACACTAGTGTATCCTAGATATATGTTTTTCTAGTACTGCTGAGTCAGTAAATCCATCGTCTTCCCTATAAATTGTCTCCATCATCCGTGCCAGATTGACCACACGAATGAGGAGTGGAGATGGTATTGAAGTTAGAGTGAGATATTCCTTATTCATATCAATCCATGCATTCTCCACAATGTTCCAAAGTTACAGCAGTGGCGGCATTATTTCTTTCTGTTTCAAACTGCGAGATTCATCAAGATATATTAAAAGGGAGTTTATGTTATCTCTACAAATGTTCTACAGAGAGAGAAACGAATGCACAAACGTATATGAATCATATGTATCCAGAGAGGTCCGAGACATAATTGACATGGAATATGTGAAATTTACTACGGATGTGATAGATTTAGTTGTAGGCACATGAAGTCCTGAACTTCTAATTCGAACACAATTAAATCCTCTAATAAAGTGGAACATCCAACTGACTAATGATTGACATATATGGAATGAGTGAAACAAAGATGACCTAACAAAATATTGTTAATGGTTACAAACCGATGACACATCAACCTTGTAAACTCTCCAGATGCATATAAACAACTTTTGAATTTGCTTCCTAGGCCACTAGGTTATTTACACTATTTTTTCCATGTTTCCTGCTATTTTCAGAACTATAAAGAGTACCATCTATATTCTCTTAAATTGCAAGGCATAAGTATTTATATGAGAAAGTTATGCCTTATCTGTATTCGTGTATCATATGCCGACATTGTTACTCATCGTCAAAGATTCGTGTACCATCTATATATGGACATGACTCGGCATATGATACACGAATCTTTGATGATTTGTGGGAACTTTGAAATCCATGTTAGAACCTTATCTGGAATGTTCTCTTCAAAGACAACAAATGCAATGCAGCTAATAGCCCAGTAAAAGCTTGTAACGAGTGTGACCTTCAAATGATCCTCTATGGGAGGATTGTACTTGCTATCCCTCCAAGGAATTTCAATGATATATATAACCTTTGGATACTTCATTTATCTACGACTGAACACATTACCATATTGTAAGAAACTCTATAAAAATAGTTGCAACACAGGAAAATATTCATATACTAATACACATAGCACTAAATATAAGTGACTTGATTTATTAATGAGTCAGTCATATGTTGAAGACAATGTGTAGGCCACACATTTTTGTGTTACAAATACATGATAGTAATGATTCACCAACCATGAGAAATTGTTCAAATATATTGTTCCGACACCATGGACCCAACACTTAATAGGATTAATAGGCTATTCATACTAAGGAGGTGCATCTTCTTTTCCAAAAGCTAATCTTCATATAACCCCTCGACTAAGCGTTCTTCCCCGGGAGTAATATTGGGATGTGTGTACTACCAGGAAGTTTCCTAGCGTGCACACTAGTGAGAACAATGTGCGCTAGAAGGACTTGCGTTGGTCTATGGGGCCAGCCTAGAGATCATATAGAGCTGTTAGGAGTAACCACCGCCGCCCTAGGAGTGATTGGGGTGTTACATATGGTATCAGAGCCGAGCCTTGCGGTTACATTGGTGTTTGTTGGTCAGGGGCGCGTACATGTGTGACATGTGCCGGTACTGAACGCACGGACACGTGCAAGGAGCGGATGTTCTGGGCTGGGTGTGCTGAACGACGAGGACCTCGATCTTCTTTTGGGGTGCATGACATCCTGGCCCCAAGGCTTTATAGGATTAATCAGCTACTCATACGAACAAGAATGCATGTTTTTTTCAAAAGCTAATCTTAACATAACCTTTTGGTTAAGCGTGCTTGGCAGGGAGCAATGTTGGGATGGGTGACCTTCCTGGAAGTTTGACAAGGTGCACACGTGTGAGGACAAATGTACTGAAAAACTTGTGTCGATATGTGGGGTCAGCCTATAGATTTTAAAGAACTGCCAAGATTAACCGTCGCCGGCCCAGGAGTGACCGGGGTGTTACAATTGTAGACTAATGAGATTCCAAATTTTAAGTTAAATAATATAAATATATGATGATACAACTATAGTTCATCCATAAAGAAGCTTTGACTCTAAGAAAGGAGGTTGAAATTCTTAGATTATGAGGATTTGGCAAAAGAAGTGACCATCACATCCACCCATTGATCTATATAGGACGAAAACCTATAAAGGCTTTTGTGTGCGTAGTTAATGTATGAATATTGAAGACATAGAATGAATAATGCTAGCATTACATTTTAGAATGAAATGGTAAAGCTTCTTCTTTATAGAGAATACATCCAAACATAGTGTCTCATAAATACTATTTTATGTTGAATTGATAGGATCATCACCGTATAATATAAATTAAAATAAAGTTCCGCCATTATTAAGTGATATCGCTAGAATATGACATAGAGTCGCTTATCCTCAATTTAAAATCCAAATATTTAGGGAAATAAAGAAATAAAATTAAATGGTATAAATAATATAATTGAATTCCTAACATATCTCTTATGAAGTTAACATGTTTGCTCGATATGTCTTTTGGAAGTGCATTCTCCAATTCAACCATGGAGCCAAATAGAAATTGCGCATAGTCTTTGTAACATTCCCCAAGTTGGTCAATGCCCTTAATGTCCCCACCTACAAAACAATGTTCATTTGGTTATCAGGTAAATATCAATGTTTTTTTTTTGCGGGATACAACTGACATTACAGCAAGGTTACGGAAAGGACCTTCACGAAGATCCAAAAAACACTCAAGTCCTCCTGCATAGACGAAATCACCGACGACGAACAGCACGTTCCGGCGGCGCGCCTCCGCCGCATCCTCCACAGAACCTTGGATCGGAGGATGACCCCAGGCGTAAGGGAAGTCACCGGTCCTCGAACTCCGGAGAGCCTCCATCCTGCTCCTCCGGCCACCTCGTCGACTTGCTTGACATCAGCTGGATCAAGATCTTGAACTTGTACTGGAGACGCCGCACCGAGCTCCAGATCGGGGTCCGCACACGGCGGCCACAGGGGACCGCGAGCGCGAAGATGGCGGTGCTCCGCCATGAAGCTGCACCGAGCTCCACCGCCGGAGAGGTCGAACACCACCTGCAAAACCAAACACCGGCACGCCACCACCTCCAGGACGCCGCCGGCAAGGCACCTACCAGAGCCTACACTATATACACACAGGGAAACGGGGTTCCCCCACCCTCCCGCCGCCGGAGCGGCCGGCGGAGGGAAGGGGAACCGGCGGTTCACCGGCGGCGAGGTGGATCTGCTAGGATTCGCCCAAATAGTCGCCCTCTACTGTAGCGGTCGAGGAAGACGAGTCCAAGGTGTCGTCTTTAGTTGGTAAATATCAATGTTAAGTTTGAAAATTTTCTAACTAAACAAGCTCCAATGTTCAACTAACCTACGAGAACTTTAAGTTAACATGTGGGATAACAATGTTGTCTCTACAGATTAATATTATTCATTGTTGTCCTTTGGTATGGTAAATCAAACCTTTGCATCACATCAATGAAAGGTTGCAGCTCTTCCCATACACCATGGTTGTCAACTGTGTCGTCGTATGGTGTAACCGTTGCAATAAATTTTGCTAGCAACTTTCTTGCCTTCCCATATTGTGGTTTGTAATATACTCCTAGTGCCCAGAAATAGGCTTCTACTGGTCTATGCCTCGCATAGAACAATTTTTTTTGGGGATTCTGATGCATAATACCACCTTGCAACAAATAAAATTATAACTTCAACCAAATTTCAATGAATCTTATATATGTAAGTACTTAAAAAAAAAATCCTCAACATCTGAAGAAACTAAGTTTACAAAGGAGGTATTTTAACTAAAAATATGAATAAAACCTTCAAAAATTGATTTCACAAGATTATACTTACTCGCATATTTCCCTGACTTCTTCACGGTAAATGCGCTGGAGCAAATAAAAATCCAGTTTTGCGAGTTCCAGTACAGTTTCACAGCACTCCTCTGTGTCCTCTTCATGTAGAGGAATATATAGTCTAGCTGCTTCTAGTCTCTTCATCCTACGGAAATATGGCGTTTCAAGAGCATGTTTCACTTTATCTGCAAGTGGCTTGTCAAGATGACCGACCATTGATTTTAAGAGACTCGTAGTTTGCCTTTTGGCATCTTTGAGAAATTGTTCATCCGTTGTGCCAAGATGAGCTGCCTCATAGAGTGCAAGCAGGGCTCGTACATCAGTTTTCAGTGTGGTGTTAAGGTTTTCCTGGTCGTCCATGAAGCTTTGAAATACATCTGACAACAATGAAACAATAGTTTACAACATTTTTTTTTTCAATTTGAAGTGGTGTCATTCATAATAAACTTCTGGATATCCTAATTGTGCACAATCTATAACAAAAAAAAAATTAGAAAAGGGAATTTTATTAATCCCAGCCTCTGCATCGAGGGATGCACACAGCCGCATTATTACAGAATTTGATCGTATGTTTGGAGTTTACATCTCAGAAATCACAAAGATTGAGACAAGCCTCAATAGTAAATGCAAAGATGAAGCACAATCTATAACATTTCTAGCAATTTTATGTATTGCAATTCATTAGACTATAACTTTCAATTTATCATTTAATTAAAAATTGGACAAATAGCGTACACAAACAAGGTTTAGTATCCCAAAGCTACTATGCATGTAATAACATGATACAAATATAGTAGCTATGAGTACATTTTTATTTTCCTTCAAAATAAAGAATTAATAGGAGATAAATAATTATAATCACATTTCTAGGTATTTTATGTATGTTTCCTACATGCCTCAGAAAATTGTATGCCTTGTTTAATTAATACAACTTTGTGGATAGTCTCATATATAATATATGCAGGGTAGTTATATTCTACAACTAGTTGTATTTTAGTTCCTACAACCGGTAGCACTATAAGGAGCCGATTTGAGTGGGAAATTAGAAGGAAAAAAGCCCCGATCCCACCCACGCGCCTCGTCCCCAACCACCCACGCGCCTAGAACGCGACCACCCCCGACCCGCCGGACTAGCTTCCGCCACCGCCGCGGAGCCCGCGCTCGACCATACTAGGACGTCTCCGTCGCCGCGGCCGTCCGTGCTATGCCCGAGCAGGCCACCTCCGCCGCTGCGGCCCCCTGTGCTCCGGTGGACTAGGCCATCTCCACAGTGGCCTGACCCGACGCCGTGGCCCCCGTCCTCCACCGGACTAGGCCGGCCCGGCCACCTGCTGCCACCGTGAGGCCCCGGGCGTCGCCCCTGGATCCCAGCGCCGTTTTTGCGGGCCATCCTCGCAACACCGACCAGCGCGCAAGTCAAGGAGGGCGGGCATCGACAATCTCCGGCCAGCTCCCAGGCTCCCCCGCCGTCGGCAGCCCTGCCGCCCTGAGCTCTCGCCTCCGCGCAGCACCCCTGCCGGCGCGCATCGTTCCCCGCCGGCACAGCCCACTCAGCGGTCGGGCCTTGTCTTCCCCCTTCCCGTAGCGAGCAGGGCCAGCCACGGCAGCCCTAGCCTCGCCGGCGACGCCCACACCAGCACCCTCCCCTTCCTCCTCAACTACCGGAGTGCTGGACCCTGGTCCGCCGCACCGGCTCCGGCCGTCGGCCTGCCTCTCCTCGCCGTCGATCCACTGCTCCGCAGCGCCTCTCTTCTCTCTGGATTTTTTTACAAATATGACCCCCTACCCAATGTATTTGTCAAAAGTAACCCCCTCCGAATTTTATTGTCAAAAGTAGCCTGGCGGGAGGAGGAAAAAGCGACACGTGTACTTCCCGCCATCCCAGCTGGCGGGACTTCCCGCATGTCCACATGGCGGGAAGTCCCTTGCCTGCCGAGCCAGGCAGCGCCTGCTCGTGCCATGTGGCGGCGTAGACGACTTCCCGCCATGTGGGTTGGCGGGAAGGTTGGCGGGAAGTACACGTGTCGCTTATTTCTCCTCCCTCCAGGTTACTTTTGACAATAAAATTCGGAGGGGTTACTTTTGACAATGCGATTCGGCAGGGGGTCATATTTGTAAAAAAATCCTCTGTTTCTCAGTGCAGAAGGCTATGGACAGAAGTGCAGTACTAATGATTGTGAGATGAGTTTTGGTAACGCCGGAAGTACAAGCATAAACAAACGCTTGATCCAACTCGCCTGCGCTCCGCTTGGTAGTTAACAGGAAGTGTAGTTCTTCAGCCGCGAGCATTGCCAAATATATATATCGAGTGCTTGCTCGTTCAGCACTCTCGCAGTATGCTGGGAAGTAAAAAGAAATTAATTTAGAGAATACTATTTTTTTTAGTTCCTTCAAAAATCTGACAGCAAATTGATGGTCGTTGAGCAGTGCAGATCATTAAAAGTAGGAAGTACAAGCGTTTTTGATGAAAAGTACACGCGGGTTGTTGAGAGTTTTCAGTAAAAAGAATAGGACAGGACTACCCGGCGGCGCCGCCCAAAACCAGTACGCGGCGGTTCCTAATTTGCATGCATGAAATGACATAAGCGATGATGTCATCTTAGATTTCTCTATTAAATTAAAAAACTTTTATCTCTCAAACCGATAATCTGATTAAAAATCCATTTTTACCGTTGACTTAGTCGTGACGAGATCTACAAAACTATATCCCATGTTGACATGTTTTGACAATTTTTTTCGTCGGTAGTTACCAGATTACTATCACTAACTTACCGGATTATGATAACTTAGTTATCAGGTTTTCTGTACGTCATTCTGTACCAATTTAAGGCTGCATGACACTACTTTGTGTGGAACGATACCATCTCTTAAGTTTTACAAATGCTTGAACTCTTCCTTTCTAGCTATGTATTTCATTCCAAATGTCTAGAAATGTTTAAAAATCATCTGATAATCATGTACAATTATTGTGGTAATTGGTCGTTGTTAATCTGGTAACCATTGTATTGTAATCTGGTAACTGGTGTGACGGAAAAAATCATCACACCCAATATATAGCTGTGTTGCAATGTCCAAAAACATGTAAAAATTTATTTGGTAATCATGTACAATTATCGTGGCAACTATTTGTTGCTAATATGGTAACTGGTGTGAAAAAAAATTCATCGAAACATATTAAGATGGGATCTAGTTTTGAAGTCTTCGTCAAGACGAATTTAGCGGTGTAAACGGGACGCTAATCGGAATAACGGTTTAAAAGATAAACCATTTTGAATTTCCAAATTTGGCAATTAATGTGGTGATGTCATCGATGAGGTGGCAGACTACTCTATGCATGCATGTGATCTTCCCTATAGGGAAAAATAGGGAAAATCACATGCAAACCGCCGCACGGAGAGTTGAACATGCGACGCTTCTGTTTAGCTTTTTTCAAAAGGGTTTTAGGTGGTGATGGTTGGTGATGGTACGACACTGAAATTGCCTCTGAAGTTGTTAACAATTACCAACTCTGCCACCCGCAAGTTAAAAACGGTTCAAAATTTGTTTTGTCCCTCGTTTCCGTCGTATTACATCACACCAATCTGGCTTATAGCGGACGGAAGCCTCAGGTCGATCACGTTGTTTGCGTACGTGGGCATGGCCCAGCAAGCAACTGCAAGCGCGACTCCTATCGACAAGCTCACGAGCGAGCAGCAGCGAGCCACCTCCAAACAAAAAAGAGAGCGATCAGCTAGGCACGCACGCAAATGGTGCTTTCAAATACCTTAGAGATAGAGTGTGGCAGAGAGTGTAGGGCTGGATGGAGATGCTTCTGTCAGCAGGTGGGAAGGAAGTACTGATTAAATCAGTGGCTCAGGCAGTCAGGCGATACCTACCTTTTTGATGTCCTATTTTAAACTACCAAGAGGTTTGTGCAACCATATTGATGGTTTGCTTGGCAACTTCTGGTGGGGAAGTAGAGAGGGGAAGAGGAAGACATGCTGGGTTGCTTGGGAAGAGATGACTAAACCGAAACACTTGGGGGGCATGGGGTTCAGAGATATCGAACTTTTCAACTTGGCCCTCCTTGCTAGACAAGCATGGCGCATGGTGCAGGAGCCGAACACGTTGAGTGCACGAATCCTCAAGGCGGTGTACTTTCCCTTGTGCGATTTTTTGGAAGCTGAAGTTAGCTCGGCACCCTCTAGCTAGGGTCTGGCGAGCAATTATGGAGGGAAAGGATGTGCTAAAACAAGGGCTTATTCGCCGCATTGGTGCTGGAGAGAAGACGAATATATGGAACACGAATTGGCTGCCGAGGGATGGTCTGCTTCGGCCTGTTTGTTGTCCGCGTGATGATCCGCCCCAGATGGTAAGCGAGCTTATTGACTCGCACACGAGGTCATGGGACATGACGAAGGTACAAATGTTCTTGTTACCGATGGACGTGGAGATTATTCAGAATATCCCTTTCCCGTCCAGACAGCACGAGGACCACTGGGCTTGGCATTATGATCGACGAGGTATGTTCTCGGTTCGGTCGGCATACAAGATGTTGGTGAATACTCGGGAAACAAGGACGGCGTGGCTTGAGAGCGACGCTGGGAGATCAAATCGAAAAGGAGAAGAGAAGGGTTGGTGGAAGCTCTCTGTGATTAACATCCAGGAGCCTGACGCCAGAGGATGGCTAGCTGCGATCATCGGTCCCTATCGCATGAGGAATTAACTTTAACAGTGGTCACCCTATGGGCCATCTGGCATGCGAGAAGAAAGGCGTTGTACGAGGAAATATTCCAGAGCCCGCTGTCGACCTTCAGTTTCATCAACAGGTTTATCAGCGATCTGGAACTTGCTAAACCCCCGGCCGGTGCAGACAAGAGCGAACGAGAGGCATACGGTGCCGCGGTGGTTGCCCCCTCCAGCTAGCAGGGGTAGCGAAGGTGAATGTTGATGGTACCCAAGTATTTCTCGTGCACCAGCGCACCCTATACATGCAAAAATAATTTGTAATTTAAAAAGGACAAATTTTCGAATCTTTTTTGGAATCAATCATGATCAAGTATTGTACTCGGAAAAAGATATCAACCATAATACAGCCAGGATCAGTGGCGGAGCTGCTCACAGTTTGTGATGTCGCTTGACATCACAGGTTTTCTAAATTCTGCTTTAATTTTTCGAAATTTATGCATCAATCTCTAGAATTTCAAAGCGGCGTAGTGCATTGACATCACTAGTCGTAGAGCCTAGCTCCGCCACTGGCCAGGATAATGACCATCACTCTAATCCACACGATTAGTCTGTACACTTGTACATGGGAAAAAAGTTTCATGTCACATAAATAATTCCGTAGTGATTACAGCTCCTCTTATCTAGAGGAAGAAGCATCACTTTAAATGTCAACTAGCTCCCATGCACCAGAGAGTAAAAGGATTATAAATATATTAAATGCTACTAACTGTCCCGTGCTTTTTCTGACGACACTTCCGCCCCATCAATGCATATCCTCTATCGTATACAGCCGTATTACTACGTTTTTTTCCACAGCAAACTAACCCCTACTTTTCCACAGCCGTAATAAAAATTGTTGGCTCTCAGTTGCCAGCGCACCCTATATGCGCCAAATAATTTAGTAATTCAAAAAGAAGTCAAAATATTCCGAAATTTTTGACTAATAAAAATGATCAAGTATATATAGTGGTTTCTCGTGAATCTTTTGACCCAGGATACAATGCAAGTCATCCCCTGTCTGAATTTTTTATACTAGTACAATACTTATGATGTTTGATTCCAACGAAAGATTCGGAATTTTTTGAACTTTTGTGAATTACTAATTTTTTTGGCATGTATATGGTGCGATGGTACCCAAGTATTTCTCGTGCACCAGCGCACCCTATACATGCAAAAATAATTTGTAATTTAAAAAGGACAAAATTTCCGAATCTTTTTTGGAATCAATCATGATCAAGTATTGTACTCAGCAAGAAGATATCAACCATAATACAGCCAGGATAATGACCATCACTCTAATCCACACGATTAGTCTGTACACTTGTACATGGGAAAAAAGTTTCATGTCACATAAATAATTCCGTAGTGATTACAGCTCCTCTTATCTAGAGGAAGAAGCATCACTTTAAATGTCAACTACTCCCTCCGTCCTCAAATAAGTGGACATCTAGAAATTTTAAGACAAATTATGGAGAGCAGTAGAAAATGCATTGGGAAAATGCAAGCCACCATCTCTCTCCTCTTTAATTACCCCACCTCCAATGAGCTAAGTGCATGTAGAAAAAAAGAAGACCATATGTTGAATGTTATTGGGCTTGATTCCCGTACGATGAGAGAGAAGCATTATTATCTACTTTTAATTGCATTGGAAAGGTAGAAGTACACTCTTTTGTGGAAAAATTTGAATGCTAAACGTCCACTTATTCGAGGACGGAGGGAGTAGCTCCCATGCACCAGAGAGTAAAAGGATTATAAATATATTAAATGCTACTAACTGTCCCGTGCTTTTTCTGACGACACTTCCGCCCCATCAATGCATATCCTCTATCGTATACAGCCGTATTACTACTTTTTTTTCCACAGCAAACTAACCCCTACTTTGTCCACGGATCACGAACTACGCGCAACCGTCTAGATTCCATCCGCACTGGTCTTCATGTGCCAAAAGTCCGCGTCCGTAGTATGACTACCCATAGTCATATAGAATCTTATCGGCAGTGTATTGAGTATCCATAACAAACTACGGTTACGATAATCATACAATTGTCAACTACATATAAAGCTCATGTCGATGTATGTATTCATGAATAGTGAAAATTTTATAAAACACACAAATTACAAATCGGGTCCTTTCACCTTTCTATCTAGCTTAGAAATAAAATTATTGATGGTCCACTGACGAGATAGTTTTATCACTGTACGTAGTGACATAGTACATACAGATGTATGCTAGAAAGTAACGGTCTTCCTCAACCAACACTAGTGTATCCTAGATATATGTTTTTCTAGTACTGCTGAGTCAGTAAATCCATCGTCTTCCCTATAAATTGTCTCCATCATCCGTGCCAGATTGACCACACGAATGAGGAGTGGAGATGGTATTGAAGTTAGAGTGAGATATTCCTTATTCATATCAATCCATGCATTCTCCACAATGTTCCAAAGTTACAGCAGTGGCGGCATTATTTCTTTCTGTTTCAAACTGCGAGATTCATCAAGATATATTAAAAGGGAGTTTATGTTATCTCTACAAATGTTCTACAGAGAGAGAAACGAATGCACAAACGTATATGAATCATATGTATCCAGAGAGGTCCGAGACATAATTGACATGGAATATGTGAAATTTACTACGGATGTGATAGATTTAGTTGTAGGCACATGAAGTCCTGAACTTCTAATTCGAACACAATTAAATCCTCTAATAAAGTGGAACATCCAACTGACTAATGATTGACATATATGGAATGAGTGAAACAAAGATGACCTAACAAAATATTGTTAATGGTTACAAACCGATGACACATCAACCTTGTAAACTCTCCAGATGCATATAAACAACTTTTGAATTTGCTTCCTAGGCCACTAGGTTATTTACACTATTTTTTCCATGTTTCCTGCTATTTTCAGAACTATAAAGAGTACCATCTATATTCTCTTAAATTGCAAGGCATAAGTATTTATATGAGAAAGTTATGCCTTATCTGTATTCGTGTATCATATGCCGACATTGTTACCATCGTCAAAGATTCGTGTACCATCTATATATGGACATGACTCGGCATATGATACACGAATCTTTGATGATTTGTGGGAACTTTGAAATCCATGTTAGAACCTTATCTGGAATGTTCTCTTCAAAGACAACAAATGCAATGCAGCTAATAGCCCAGTAAAAGCTTGTAACGAGTGTGACCTTCAAATGATCCTCTATGGGAGGATTGTACTTGCTATCCCTCCAAGGAATTTCAATGATATATATAACCTTTGGATACTTCATTTATCTACGACTGAACACATTACCATATTGTAAGAAACTCTATAAAAATAGTTGCAACACAGGAAAATATTCATATACTAATACACATAGCACTAAATATAAGTGACTTGATTTATTAATGAGTCAGTCATATGTTGAAGACAATGTGTAGGCCACACATTTTTGTGTTACAAATACATGATAGTAATGATTCACCAACCATGAGAAATTGTTCAAATATATTGTTCCGACACCATGGACCCAACACTTAATAGGATTAATAGGCTATTCATACTAAGGAGGTGCATCTTCTTTTCCAAAAGCTAATCTTCATATAACCCCTCGACTAAGCGTTCTTCCCCGGGAGTAATATTGGGATGTGTGTACTACCAGGAAGTTTCCTAGCGTGCACACTAGTGAGAACAATGTGCGCTAGAAGGACTTGCGTTGGTCTATGGGGCCAGCCTAGAGATCATATAGAGCTGTTAGGAGTAACCACCGCCGCCCTAGGAGTGATTGGGGTGTTACATATGGTATCAGAGCCGAGCCTTGCGGTTACATTGGTGTTTGTTGGTCAGGGGCGCGTACATGTGTGACATGTGCCGGTACTGAACGCACGGACACGTGCAAGGAGCGGATGTTCTGGGCTGGGTGTGCTGAACGACGAGGACCTCGATCTTCTTTTGGGGTGCATGACATCCTGGCCCCAAGGCTTTATAGGATTAATCAGCTACTCATACGAACAAGAATGCATGTTTTTTTCAAAAGCTAATCTTAACATAACCTTTTGGTTAAGCGTGCTTGGCAGGGAGCAATGTTGGGATGGGTGACCTTCCTGGAAGTTTGACAAGGTGCACACGTGTGAGGACAAATGTACTGAAAAACTTGTGTCGATATGTGGGGTCAGCCTATAGATTTTAAAGAACTGCCAAGATTAACCGTCGCCGGCCCAGGAGTGACCGGGGTGTTACAATTGTAGACTAATGAGATTCCAAATTTTAAGTTAAATAATATAAATATATGATGATACAACTATAGTTCATCCATAAAGAAGCTTTGACTCTAAGAAAGGAGGTTGAAATTCTTAGATTATGAGGATTTGGCAAAAGAAGTGACCATCACATCCACCCATTGATCTATATAGGACGAAAACCTATAAAGGCTTTTGTGTGCGTAGTTAATGTATGAATATTGAAGACATAGAATGAATAATGCTAGCATTACATTTTAGAATGAAATGGTAAAGCTTCTTCTTTATAGAGAATACATCCAAACATAGTGTCTCATAAATACTATTTTATGTTGAATTGATAGGATCATCACCGTATAATATAAATTAAAATAAAGTTCCGCCATTATTAAGTGATATCGCTAGAATATGACATAGAGTCGCTTATCCTCAATTTAAAATCCAAATATTTAGGGAAATAAAGAAATAAAATTAAATGGTATAAATAATATAATTGAATTCCTAACATATCTCTTATGAAGTTAACATGTTTGCTCGACATGTCTTTTGGAAGTGCATTCTCCAATTCAACCATGGAGCCAAATAGAAATTGCGCATAGTCTTTGTAACATTCCCCAAGTTGGTCAATGCCCTTAATGTCCCCACCTACAAAACAATGTTCATTTGGTTATCAGGTAAATATCAATGTTTTTTTTTTGCGGGATACAACTGACATTACAGCAAGGTTACGGAAAGGACCTTCACGAAGATCCAAAAAACACTCAAGTCCTCCTGCATAGACGAAATCACCGACGACGAACAGCACGTTCCGGCGGCGCGCCTCCGCCGCATCCTCCACAGAACCTTGGATCGGAGGATGATCCCAGGCGTAAGGGAAGTCACCGGTCCTCGAACTCCGGAGAGCCTCCATCCTGCTCCTCCGGCCACCTCGTCGACTTGCTTGACATCAGCTGGATCAAGATCTTGAACTTGTACTGGAGACGCCGCACCGAGCTCCAGATCGGGGTCCGCACACGGCGGCCACAGGGGACCGCGAGCGCGAAGATGGCGGTGCTCCGCCATGAAGCTGCACCGAGCTCCACCGCCGGAGAGGTCGAACACCACCTGCAAAACCAAACACCGGCACGCCACCACCTCCAGGACGCCGCCGGCAAGGCACCTACCAGAGCCTACACTATATACACACAGGGAAACGGGGTTCCCCCACCCTCCCGCCGCCGGAGCGGCCGGCGGAGGGAAGGGGAACCGGCGGTTCACCGGCGGCGAGGTGGATCTGCTAGGATTCGCCCAAATAGTCGCCCTCTACTGTAGCGGTCGAGGAAGACGAGTCCAAGGTGTCGTCTTTAGTTGGTAAATATCAATGTTAAGTTTGAAAATTTTCTAACTAAACAAGCTCCAATGTTCAACTAACCTACGAGAACTTTAAGTTAACATGTGGGATAACAATGTTGTCTCTACAGATTAATATTATTCATTGTTGTCCTTTGGTATGGTAAATCAAACCTTTGCATCACATCAATGAAAGGTTGCAGCTCTTCCCATACACCATGGTTGTCAACTGTGTCGTCGTATGGTGTAACCGTTGCAATAAATTTTGCTAGCAACTTTCTTGCCTTCCCATATTGTGGTTTGTAATATACTCCTAGTGCCCAGAAATAGGCTTCTACTGGTCTATGCCTCGCATAGAACAATTTTTTTTGGGGATTCTGATGCATAATACCACCTTGCAACAAATAAAATTATAACTTCAACCAAATTTCAATGAATCTTATATATGTAAGTACTTAGAAAAAAAAAATCCTCAACATCTGAAGAAACTAAGTTTACAAAGGAGGTATTTTAACTAAAAATATGAATAAAACCTTCAAAAATTGATTTCACAAGATTATACTTACTCGCATATTTCCCTGACTTCTTCACGGTAAATGCGCTGGAGCAAATAAAAATCCAGTTTTGCGAGTTCCAGTACAGTTTCACAGCACTCCTCTGTGTCCTCTTCATGTAGAGGAATATATAGTCTAGCTGCTTCTAGTCTCTTCATCCTACGGAAATATGGCGTTTCAAGAGCATGTTTCACTTTATCTGCAAGTGGCTTGTCAAGATGACCGACCATTGATTTTAAGAGACTCGTAGTTTGCCTTTTGGCATCTTTGAGAAATTGTTCATCCGTTGTGCCAAGATGAGCTGCCTCATAGAGTGCAAGCAGGGCTCGTACATCAGTTTTCAGTGTGGTGTTAAGGTTTTCCTGGTCGTCCATGAAGCTTTGAAATACATCTGACAACAATGAAACAATAGTTTACAACATTTTTTTTTTCAATTTGAAGTGGTGTCATTCATAATAAACTTCTGGATATCCTAATTGTGCACAATCTATAACAAAAAAAAAATTAGAAAAGGGAATTTTATTAATCCCAGCCTCTGCATCGAGGGATGCACACAGCCGCATTATTACAGAATTTGATCGTATGTTTGGAGTTTACATCTCAGAAATCACAAAGATTGAGACAAGCCTCAATAGTAAATGCAAAGATGAAGCACAATCTATAACATTTCTAGCAATTTTATGTATTGCAATTCATTAGACTATAACTTTCAATTTATCATTTAATTAAAAATTGGACAAATAGCGTACACAAACAAGGTTTAGTATCCCAAAGCTACTATGCATGTAATAACATGATACAAATATAGTAGCTATGAGTACATTTTTATTTTCCTTCAAAATAAAGAATTAATAGGAGATAAATAATTATAATCACATTTCTAGGTATTTTATGTATGTTTCCTACATGCCTCAGAAAATTGTATGCCTTGTTTAATTAATACAACTTTGTGGATAGTCTCATATATAATATATGCAGGGTAGTTATATTCTACAACTAGTTGTATTTTAGTTCCTACAACCGGTAGCACTATAAGGAGCCGATTTGAGTGGGAAATTAGAAGGAAAAAAGCCCCGATCCCACCCACGCGCCTCGTCCCCAACCACCCACGCGCCTAGAACGCGACCACCCCCGACCCGCCGGACTAGCTTCCGCCACCGCCGCGGAGCCCGCGCTCGACCATACTAGGACGTCTCCGTCGCCGCGGCCGTCCGTGCTATGCCCGAGCAGGCCACCTCCGCCGCTGCGGCCCCCTGTGCTCCGGTGGACTAGGCCATCTCCACAGTGGCCTGACCCGACGCCGTGGCCCCCGTCCTCCACCGGACTAGGCCGGCCCGGCCACCTGCTGCCACCGTGAGGCCCCGGGCGTCGCCCCTGGATCCCAGCGCCGTTTTTGCGGGCCATCCTCGCAACACCGACCAGCGCGCAAGTCAAGGAGGGCGGGCATCGACAATCTCCGGCCAGCTCCCAGGCTCCCCCGCCGTCGGCAGCCCTGCCGCCCTGAGCTCTCGCCTCCGCGCAGCACCCCTGCCGGCGCGCATCGTTCCCCGCCGGCACAGCCCACTCAGCGGTCGGGCCTTGTCTTCCCCCTTCCCGTAGCGAGCAGGGCCAGCCACGGCAGCCCTAGCCTCGCCGGCGACGCCCACACCAGCACCCTCCCCTTCCTCCTCAACTACCGGAGTGCTGGACCCTGGTCCGCCGCACCGGCTCCGGCCGTCGGCCTGCCTCTCCTCGCCGTCGATCCACTGCTCCGCAGCGCCTCTCTTCTCTCTGGATTTTTTTACAAATATGACCCCCTACCCAATGTATTTGTCAAAAGTAACCCCCTCCGAATTTTATTGTCAAAAGTAGCCTGGCGGGAGGAGGAAAAAGCGACACGTGTACTTCCCGCCATCCCAGCTGGCGGGACTTCCCGCATGTCCACATGGCGGGAAGTCCCTTGCCTGCCGAGCCAGGCAGCGCCTGCTCGTGCCATGTGGCGGCGTAGACGACTTCCCGCCATGTGGGTTGGCGGGAAGGTTGGCGGGAAGTACACGTGTCGCTTATTTCTCCTCCCTCCAGGTTACTTTTGACAATAAAATTCGGAGGGGTTACTTTTGACAATGCGATTCGGCAGGGGGTCATATTTGTAAAAAAATCCTCTGTTTCTCAGTGCAGAAGGCTATGGACAGAAGTGCAGTACTAATGATTGTGAGATGAGTTTTGGTAACGCCGGAAGTACAAGCATAAACAAACGCTTGATCCAACTCGCCTGCGCTCCGCTTGGTAGTTAACAGGAAGTGTAGTTCTTCAGCCGCGAGCATTGCCAAATATATATATCGAGTGCTTGCTCGTTCAGCACTCTCGCAGTATGCTGGGAAGTAAAAAGAAATTAATTTAGAGAATACTATTTTTTTTAGTTCCTTCAAAAATCTGACAGCAAATTGATGGTCGTTGAGCAGTGCAGATCATTAAAAGTAGGAAGTACAAGCGTTTTTGATGAAAAGTACACGCGGGTTGTTGAGAGTTTTCAGTAAAAAGAATAGGACAGGACTACCCGGCGGCGCCGCCCAAAACCAGTACGCGGCGGTTCCTAATTTGCATGCATGAAATGACATAAGCGATGATGTCATCTTAGATTTCTCTATTAAATTAAAAAACTTTTATCTCTCAAACCGATAATCTGATTAAAAATCCATTTTTACCGTTGACTTAGTCGTGACGAGATCTACAAAACTATATCCCATGTTGACATGTTTTGACAATTTTTTTCGTCGGTAGTTACCAGATTACTATCACTAACTTACCGGATTATGATAACTTAGTTATCAGGTTTTCTGTACGTCATTCTGTACCAATTTAAGGCTGCATGACACTACTTTGTGTGGAACGATACCATCTCTTAAGTTTTACAAATGCTTGAACTCTTCCTTTCTAGCTATGTATTTCATTCCAAATGTCTAGAAATGTTTAAAAATCATCTGATAATCATGTACAATTATTGTGGTAATTGGTCGTTGTTAATCTGGTAACCATTGTATTGTAATCTGGTAACTGGTGTGACGGAAAAAATCATCACACCCAATATATAGCTGTGTTGCAATGTCCAAAAACATGTAAAAATTTATTTGGTAATCATGTACAATTATCGTGGCAACTATTTGTTGCTAATATGGTAACTGGTGTGAAAAAAAATTCATCGAAACATATTAAGATGGGATCTAGTTTTGAAGTCTTCGTCAAGACGAATTTAGCGGTGTAAACGGGACGCTAATCGGAATAACGGTTTAAAAGATAAACCATTTTGAATTTCCAAATTTGGCAATTAATGTGGTGATGTCATCGATGAGGTGGCAGACTACTCTATGCATGCATGTGATCTTCCCTATAGGGAAAAATAGGGAAAATCACATGCAAACCGCCGCACGGAGAGTTGAACATGCGACGCTTCTGTTTAGCTTTTTTCAAAAGGGTTTTAGGTGGTGATGGTTGGTGATGGTACGACACTGAAATTGCCTCTGAAGTTGTTAACAATTACCAACTCTGCCACCCGCAAGTTAAAAACGGTTCAAAATTTGTTTTGTCCCTCGTTTCCGTCGTATTACATCACACCAATCTGGCTTATAGCGGACGGAAGCCTCAGGTCGATCACGTTGTTTGCGTACGTGGGCATGGCCCAGCAAGCAACTGCAAGCGCGACTCCTATCGACAAGCTCACGAGCGAGCAGCAGCGAGCCACCTCCAAACAAAAAAGAGAGCGATCAGCTAGGCACGCACGCAAATGGTGCTTTCAAATACCTTAGAGATAGAGTGTGGCAGAGAGTGTAGGGCTGGATGGAGATGCTTCTGTCAGCAGGTGGGAAGGAAGTACTGATTAAATCAGTGGCTCAGGCAGTCAGGCGATACCTACCTTTTTGATGTCCTATTTTAAACTACCAAGAGGTTTGTGCAACCATATTGATGGTTTGCTTGGCAACTTCTGGTGGGGAAGTAGAGAGGGGAAGAGGAAGACATGCTGGGTTGCTTGGGAAGAGATGACTAAACCGAAACACTTGGGGGGCATGGGGTTCAGAGATATCGAACTTTTCAACTTGGCCCTCCTTGCTAGACAAGCATGGCGCATGGTGCAGGAGCCGAACACGTTGAGTGCACGAATCCTCAAGGCGGTGTACTTTCCCTTGTGCGATTTTTTGGAAGCTGAAGTTAGCTCGGCACCCTCTAGCTAGGGTCTGGCGAGCAATTATGGAGGGAAAGGATGTGCTAAAACAAGGGCTTATTCGCCGCATTGGTGCTGGAGAGAAGACGAATATATGGAACACGAATTGGCTGCCGAGGGATGGTCTGCTTCGGCCTGTTTGTTGTCCGCGTGATGATCCGCCCCAGATGGTAAGCGAGCTTATTGACTCGCACACGAGGTCATGGGACATGACGAAGGTACAAATGTTCTTGTTACCGATGGACGTGGAGATTATTCAGAATATCCCTTTCCCGTCCAGACAGCACGAGGACCACTGGGCTTGGCATTATGATCGACGAGGTATGTTCTCGGTTTGGTCGGCATACAAGATGTTGGTGAATACTCGGGAAACAAGGACGGCGTGGCTTGAGAGCGACGCTGGGAGATCAAATCGAAAAGGAGAAGAGAAGGGTTGGTGGAAGCTCTCTGTGATTAACATCCAGGAGCCTGACGCCAGAGGATGGCTAGCTGCGATCATCAGGTCCCTATCGCATGAGGAATTAACTTTAACAGTGGTCACCCTATGGGCCATCTGGCATGCGAGAAGAAAGGCGTTGTACGAGGAAATATTCCAGAGCCCGCTGTCGACCTTCAGTTTCATCAACAGGTTTATCAGCGATCTGGAACTTGCTAAACCCCCGGCCGGTGCAGACAAGAGCGAACGAGAGGCATACGGTGCCGCGGTGGTTGCCCCCTCCAGCTAGCAGGGGTAGCGAAGGTGAATGTTGATGCCGCCATGTCGAAAAACGGAGGCATTGCGGTGGTGGCCGCAGTTGCACGTGATGAGTTGGGTTTATTCCTTGGGGCATCGGCAGTGGTAGTACATGGCTGCACTGATCCGGAGATAATGGAGGCGGCAGCCGCGCCTGTCGAGAAGGAATGGCTTTGGCGTCTGATCTTAACCTTCAGAAGGCCTCAAGCTGGCTAGCGATTGTGCTAATGTGGTACGAAGGATCCAAGCAGGAGATCAGCTGGGACCGTATGGCCAGATCATCCGAGAGACGGTGGAAGATTTTCAGTCTTTTGAGTTTACCCATGAGGGACGTCGTCCATCTATGGCGATGCCCGGCCGTAGCCTAGCTAGAGGTTAGTTCTATTTATTCTGAGCTTGGTAGGCACGTCTGGTTCTTAAGTCCACCTGATGGTATTTGTAGAAACATTATGGAGTGATGAATAAAGGGTGGGAATTCTCAAAAAAAAAGCACGCACGCTCGACCTAAAAAAGAGCGATCACTTAGCCAGCGCACGAACACACATCTTTCTTTTCCTTTTTTCTTCCTCCTTTTTAGCTTCTAAGTTTTCTTTTTTCTCTATGTTTAGAAATGTTTTAAAAAAAATATGTGCAAACTAATTTTATTTTACTAACCTTATAAATAATTATATGTCATCTATTGAAAAAAATTGTTTATCGTGTATTCTATGAAAATGTTCATCGTTTGTTTACAATGATCGCAGTGTATTTAAAAAATGTTTGAACGGGTATTTAAAGATATTCAAGTACTCTAAAAAAATGTATCTACGAAAATATTGAGATCGTGTTTTACGTGGAGTGCTAAAATATTTAATTTGGAGGCGCTAAAATATTTAATCCCACATATACCAATTCCGGTAGACCGCTAAATAATTTTGAATAGCTAATTTTCACGTACATTAATATAAACATTTATGCTAAAATTAATCAAACTAAAAGATTATGTCACTTTCTTGATTAGACTTATCCTCATTAGACGGCGAGTTCGAGCAGGTGGAAAGGAGAACGATTCATTTTGAAATTTTTGGCTGGTATGTTGGATGGAGCGGATGATCGAACATCCGCCGCGCATCCACATCCCGACTCCTCCCGACGATTAATTTTCCTTCCTCGACTCCCCAACCCCGAGGGAGGCGATGAGCCTGACCGTGGAGCGCGCCGCCTTTGCGGAGTAGTGTGAGGTGGCGATGGCGGCGCATTGACTCTGCTGACGGTGGTCTGGCTGAAGCTGCGGGCAAATGAGGCAGTTGCACCTCGCCTGACCGCGGAACCCGCCGTGTATGCACTGGAACTGGCTGATTTCTGTGACACGCCGCAAATGTTCCGACGAGAACTTACTTTGTGTGACTCCACGAAACAGTATTTTCTCCCGTTACAACGCACGAGTTAACACATCTAGTCCATCAGCAGTCACATACCCTGATACCCATGCGAGATTGCTAAGGGTGAGTGTTGCCGAAGAAATTTCTCGATCAAGTCGCCGTCGCCAGCTAGGAGCCCTGTGGTCGTCGGTGTATGTATATTTTAGGGTTGATTTGTCCCAGGGTCAATCGATCGGCCGAAATAAATAGTTAGCCCGGCCGTGCCGCTGACACGTACGTACGTGCACTAGGCTATCTTGCCGTGCAAGAAATGACCATGCGCAGCGCTATTTTTTTTTTTAGCATATCTGTTCGACCTAACACTAACTTTCAAATATTCTTTAACAAAACAATCCACATGGTAGAAAATTCGCACTAGGGTACAAGCATACTCTTCCACAACGTCCGAAGGTAGGTATAATACTAAAACATGAATCGATCGATTGAAGCTACTAGCTAGCTAGCTCGTTTTTTTTTTCTCTTTTTATGGAAGGAAAGCCCTGCATGCTCCAGGGAAGGTGGCGGCGGGGCGTTCTCTGTTGCGACGGAGTGACAAGGAGACAACGACGGATCTGATGGTGCGGCGGGTCTCAGCTTGGCGGAAGGCGGCGCGATGCAACCGTGGCGGTGGCGGCGGAGGTGGGCGACGCGAGCGGCTACAAGTGGACGGCGACGGCCATGGAGCTGCGGCACGGCGGTGGGGCTGCGCGGGCCCGACTAGGCACAATCTATGTTGGGCGGGCCCTGACAATCACGCGTGGTCGTCGGCAGCTCTTAGCGGCGGAGTGTGGCTGGGAACTCCTCTCCTGCCTGCGATGCGACCGGAAGGCCAGATCTAGGCCAGACAGGCATAGATCTGGCAGCGCCTCTGTGAGGTGCGACCTACGGGCTACACGAGGCCGCCATGTCGGTCGTGCTCGCCGCACCTCTGCCGCCCACGTGCTAACTGGATCTGAGCCAGGCGGGCTCAGATATGACGCCGGCCTCCCCCGTCCGTACCGTTGAGCTCGCTGTGGTGGTGTCTGCCGCTCCGCGGGCGCGAGATCTTGGATGCCGGGGCGGAGGCCCTAGAAGGTTGACTTTGCGGCCGGCTCTGCGGCGAGTGGCGTTGCAGTGGTGATGGCTTTCTCTCTTTGGCTACGTGGATGGTGAGGAGCGGGCGGCGGGGGATCCTGGTGTTGGCGGTGCTTCGGCAGTGGCGGCTCCGAGATCGCATCCTGGAGGTTTGTTTTGGTGGCAGTGGGCCGACCGTCGTACCTGAGTGTGACGCGGAGATGATTTCGGGAGAAAGCCCAGCGCTCCGGTCCATGTTCGCATCTAAAGTTGGGTCGGTCGCCCCGAAGTGGGGGTTTTACACCACGAGTTCAGAACCTCCCTGCGGTATAGTCCTGTTTGTAAAGGAGATGCAACTTCAAAGTTGTGTAGTGGATTCTCGTCATTTCCACCACACTTTTATATCCATATGAGGACCCCATACCCACAGAGTTAGGGTTTCCGACCCTTCCTAGCATGATTTCATGCGTTTTTCCAGTCCGGCAGGCCGCGCCGCATCTACCCCCTAACTCTTAATCCAAAGTGGGGGTTTCATGTGACTTTCCACTTTATTTGTGTTACATTAAGTCATAGCAACATGACCCAACGCAAAAGGGTCCATGTTCGCATCTAAAGTTGGGTCGGTCGTTCCGAAGTGAAGAAAAGGCAATGAAAAGAAGAAAGATAGGAAAATAGAAGAAACAAAAGAATCGGAAAAAAAGAGGAAAGATAAGAAAATTCAATGAAAAGAAGATAGAGAAGGCAATGAAAAGAAGAAACACTAGTGGAAACAAAGCCTCTCGTCCCGGGTGGTAAGGCCCTTTGGTACCGGTTGGCCACCCGGGACGCGGCAATCGGGACTAGAGGGCTCCCCCTCTCGTACCGGTTGGATTACGGCCGGTACAAGAGAGGTCCACGTGGGGGCCGAGGCAGAGCGCTGGCTGAGGACTTCTTGTACCGGGCCGTAATACGACCCGGTACAAGAGGGTCCCCACGTGGCGGCCTCTGGATTTTTTGTTTCTCCAGCCTATTGAATATAAAAACTACGGCGGTTAATTAATTACAAATCAGAAAAATAAATATAGCATATCAAAATATTCATAAAAGAAATATTTATGATAAATCGTCCGGGACTAGAGCCCGTCTATTCGATTACAACCGGGACTAGATCCCGTCTATTCGATTACAACCGAGAATAGAGCCCGTCTATTCGATTAATTACAACCGGGACTCGAGCCCGTGTACTAACTACATAGAGGTCGACCGGGACTAGTGACGGCATTGTATTTTCCATTTGAGTTAATGATTGTATTTTCCCTTTGTTAATGACATGGTCGACCAAAATCCCGCAATTTCCTCTTGAATTGGTCGAAAGCTGTCCTTTAGTTCCAGGTTCCTCCGCATGCTATCCATCTATAAAAGGAGAACAATGCGAATATCAATCATCATAACAGAAATTAGACACTCAACACAATTGATGGTAATAAAATAAAACTGTGAATATATTTTGTTCACTTACGTCTAGAAATTTCTGTGTTCCGCTCAGAGACCTCCTGGCGAATCCACTGGCACACGAAGTATCCACACAAATTGGTCCCCGGTGGCTGCCTCTCACAGTTCTTTACGAGAATAGATTTCAATCAAATAGTAATCAAGCATGGTATGATGGTATTGAAATTTGAATTAAAAAGATGCGCGAACCTAGCTCGTACTACTTACCTTGTCAGGATAAAAACTAAGCTCTCTTTAAATTCACCTGTTGTCCTCTTTCTGAATTCTTTCCAAATGCTGCCCGGCAAACAAATGAATAAATGAGTTATTAATTAGTTACTTGATATCTCAGGAATTGAACAAATTAGAGAGACTGATATAGTACGATAGAAAATACCTTTGGAGGACATCCATAATTGGTTGGTACCTCTCTTCGGGCCAATGCAATGAGTCGAGGATGTCAACTCTTGCATCATCAACTTGAATGATTAGCAGAATGTAATGGTCGCTGCGCACGTTTATATATGTCAGTAACTAATCAGTTACACTTAACATCGAGTAAGCAAAAATTAATGTGTACAAGACAGTAACACTCTTAATTACCTGAAGTGGTAAGGAAACAATATCTTGCTTTTATAATTTTGCCTATGTATGAACCTAAACAAGTTGGCCTTCGTTTCCTGGGGGTAATCCCGTAGCAATTTTTCATTAACTCGGACCGGGTCAACGAACCCAAAGTCAAATTTCTATTTCTGTCACATTCATCACTCTTCATTCTGCATAATAGCGTAGTGAGCATAATTAGAACAAGCAATGACCGAGCTGAGCTATAGACTTTATTTTAGAAATAATTAAATGAATTGAATCACTTACAGACAATAGATACTGACGATACTCAAGTCCAGGGAGTCAAGCTGGTATAACTGATAGAGTTCTTCAAGATAAACATTTATCTCGTCTTTACCTATGTAATGTTCTCTGTAACTTGCACAAGGAGCGCCTTAGACCTTTCTTTGTGACATCCATGTACCAGTCATGCAGTCTTCGCATTTGTGTTGGTAGAAACTCGATCTGCTCAGGTGGCACTAGAGACTCCCGTATTTCCATTTCCATTTATCAACATGCAAATAGGGGTGGAGCTCTTCTGCATCCAGTTGAGAAAGTGACATACCAGCTTCTGCAGCAAATTTCGCGCGGGCTAATTCATCAGTGTTCGCCGCCGCGCGGAGCCCTTATCAGTGGTCACCTTAAGCGGGGAGATCGACTGTTTTGACTGTGCTCCGAGCTGGGCAACGTCTCTTTTTCTTTTCCCGCTGCCACTAGTACTTGTCGTCTTGCTGGAGCTAATTTACCCAGACAGCGTGCATAGTCATCTTTCCTATTTATCTCGACTTGCGATGGATGATTAAGAAATCCGTAGCCCACTTTTTTGATCTCCCGTATATACTTGCTTCGGCGGGGGCTTTTTCGGTGCCATCTGTCTTTTAAGTCGGCTGCCACGGCCGCCGCGTTTTCCTCTACAGTCCTTTCCCAAGGTCTCGGGGGAGGAACCTTCGGTACTTTTGGGAGGGGCTCTTGTCGGGGTACCGGCGATCGGTCGCGACGGAAACCCATTAGTGTCGAAACGACGGTCTTCGTCGACTGGTTGCTCCTAGTGGGCGGAGACCGCGGAGGAGACGGCTGAGGTGTCTGCTGAGGCAGCGGCGGAGGAGACGGCTGAGGAGTCTGATGAGGCGGCGGCGAAGATCGAGATGGACTCGTGTTGTGGTGGTCGTCCAAGTCGTCATCATGTGGACTTGGAGGCGATGGTGGCCTTGGCGCCGTCCAACCTGGAATCACGATGTATTTCTTGGGCCATAGAATGAGTCCACCTGGACATCTCCCAGTGTCCTCTCATCATCACCTCCAGGGATTTTAAGTTCGAGTGATTCAAATCCGGGGTGAACTTGATCCACGCCGACACGAGCAAAGCCATCTGGAATCTCATTGCCCAAATACAGTGCTGTAGATTCACAAGGTAAAGCATAGCCCTCCGCCGCCTTCACTGATATGTTGCTCATGGCCCCATGTAGCTCACAAGTTGTCTTCTCAGTGATATAATCCACGGGGCAGGTTTCCTTGTTCGATGGCTCATCAGCACCAACCCCCGTGGAAGCCACGCTGCTTCTCAGTTGAGATGGACCACCTGTTGGAGCACCTTCCTGCAGCTGACGAGTTGCCCCATGCTCGCGCATTTCATCTACTTGCTGATGAAGGTGGCTCACATACTTTCTAGTTTGCTAAACCGGTCTGAATTCTCCTGCTCCTTCCTCTTCTTTGCTCTTGCTCGGCTTCTATAAGATTCATGGTCCGCGGGAAACCCTTGATCCCACGTCACATCAGCTCCGAAGCCTCGTACTCGTCCTCCTTTTTCTTTATTACCGAGGGCCTAGATAAAAATATATCTATGTCAGTTGGTCGGCATGATTGTCATAAACAAGAAACGAAACAAATATATATTTATAACAAACCTTTGTCAGCTCGTCGTACTCTCGGTCGGGAATAAACCTTCCCGCTTTAGCATCGGTGATTGCATCAAGAATTTGCTGCCGGGGTATAGGATTCTTTCTGTTGATCAACTATTAGATCCCCTGTTTCCATGTCATACTCCGCCCCATGCCCAAGAATCCAATTTCTGCATCTACGGGGCCATCCATCTGTAATTGGAGTGATCCCTTTATTGCGCAGCTCAGCCTCAATCTTACCCCACTTAGGCTCGGCACTATGTAGCCACCTGCCCCCATCTATGGTGATATTTCTTTTTCGCTGCATTTTCCTTATTCTTTTTCGATCTTTCCTTAGCTTTTCTGATCCCTTGTATTCCAGAAATGCCTTCCAGTGAGGCCGCTGCCTCTCTAGTGTCCCAGTGAAATCTGGAGCTTTCTGTTTCGATTGCCATTCACGGTATAATCTGTTCTTGTAATTGTTGAACTGTTCAGCCATCTTCTTCAGAGCCCAATGCTTGACTTTTTTGGTCATGGCTTGTGTCCTTTCGGTAGTATCGAACACCGGTAGGGTGAACTTGCTATGAGCTTGGTCCAAAGCACATCTTTACTTCTGTCGCTGACCCAACTAGGTTTCATGGCGCCCTCTAAGTTTTTTGGCTCATTCCATTCCTGAATGCTGATCGGAACATTGTCCCTAACAACAACTCCGCATTGATGCACAAACTTAGATGCGTTCGCCTTGGGCTCCGTAGGTTTGCCATCGGCAGCGACGGCCTCAATTATGAGATGCGCATCTGCGGCCAACCCTTTGGCATGGCCTCGTTTAGTTGCAGATTGGGCCGATGCGGAGGTCTAAAAATTAAAAAAATATGTGTTAATACATACATATAGTAATCAATTATTCCATCTGATCAACAGAGGCTTAATATACCTCGCCAGACTGCGGAGGTGCACAAATTAGCGAGTTGTCATTGCACTCGATGCTCGTTTGCGCTTCGTCTCTTTGTTCCTCCTCCATTCCCGGACCGGAGTCGTTCAAAAATTCGGAGCCATCTTCTGTTCCACCGGCTTCTGCTCCCCCACGGGTTCACGTAAATGTCGAACACCTCATTTTCATGGAGTCTGCTTTCAAGGTGTCTGCTGTTGAAGTCATCCATTGGGCTTAACTAATACAAAAGAAATATAAAACAATGTTAGCATTAATTAGGAGAATACAAAAGTTAAAAAAAGACGATCATTCCAAATTACTTAGCAAATTTTTCTAATAACATTTCTTATAAATTTTTAACATAGCAAATTTAAATCTACACTTAGCAAATTTGCAAAAAGTATCACTAATACATAGCAAATTTAAATCTACACTTAGCAAATTTAAATTTTCACTTAGCAAATTTAAATCTCTAAATCTAAATTTCTAACCCTAAATTTAAATTTAAATTTTTCTAATAACATTTCTAATAAATTTGTAACACTAAATTTCCTAACACTAAATTTCAATTTCTAACCCTAAATTTAAATTTCTAACACTAAATTTAAATTTCTAACCCTAAATTTAAATTTAAATGTATACATAGCAAATTTCTAACACAAAAATTTAAATTTCTAACCCTAAATTTCTAACACAAAAAAATCTAACCCTAAATTTACACATAGCAAATTATTACTAACACAAAAAAAATCTAACCCTAAAATTTCTAACACAAAAAAAAGAAAAAAAGTACCTTACCTTTTATAACCGTACTGTGTAGGGCGGCGATCGAGCTCGCCGGCGCGCGGCCGTCGCGAGGCGGTGGAGGAGGTTGAGGAGGGCTCGGTGGCGAGTGGAGGAGGAGGAGGACGGCGCGGCGGCGTATGGAGGAGGAGGAGGAGGGCGTGGCGGAGGAGGAGGAGGGAGGGCTCGGCGCGGCGCGTGGAGGAGGAGGGCTTGGCGGCGGCGGCGCGTCGAGGAGAGGGGGGCGCGGGCCGGCGGCGGGGTGTGGGCGCGGAGGAGGGCGCGAGACGGCGGCGGCTGTAACAGCACAAAGTTCGGAAACCTAAAAACCCGAGTAAAATTTTCGCTTGTGTTGCATTGCATCATGGCATCCAAATTCAATTTGCTAAACAACACACAAATGGTTTGGCACCATTTAAAAACCATTGTCAAACTGTTTCAATTACAAATCCAAAACGATGGAAGTGTTCGAACTTGCAAAACAAAGTTATCTTGGCATCTTATATTTGTCAAGGGAGTTCCAAGATTTCAAAACAATATTTTGCACTTGCTTTTAAATTTCCAAAAGAGCAACCTTTTTTATTTTAGCAAAATGCCCTATTTTGAACATATGAACAAGGGTAGTCCAAAACAATTTATTTGGCAATGCCAATTTTTGTGGTGCTTCTACTTGTTGGTAGGAGGCTACTGGAATTTTCTCAGAATTTAATAAAATGTCCAAGTGCCTCAATTAAATCTTTGAAATGCTGCTGGATTTGAAACGGTTTATAAAAATAAACAGAAGGACTAGTCTGTGATGGAAAAGAAACTGCCAGGGGCCTTTTTGTAAATCGGCCTTCATCTTCCTCACTGTTGCGACCGAGCACTGCGTGCTCGCGCCGCACCACCGACGCGCCATGCTGGGCCCCCTGCACTGCCCCTCCCCTGCGAGGAGAGCAAGGCCACGAGCTGCTCTGCTCCTCCCCTACTCACTCGTCTGCTCTTCTGTTCCCATTCCTCTCTCTCGCGATGTTCCTCTCGAGCCGGCGACCATGGCCGCCGAGCTTGCCGAGCTCGTCGCTGCTGTCTGAGGACCCGCCGCGCCAATCGACGAGCACCCGCGCCTCCGCCACGCCGTCCACTCCCTCTCCCCAGAGTAATCGAGCCGAGCTGGCCGGAGTTGCCGTCACCGTCCACTTCTTCGTCGCGGCCGTCCGACCACCGCAGCCTCGTCGCCGGGCGATTCTCGCCGCTGCCGTTCACCTCCGCCTACGCCGAGTCTGTCCACGAACTCAGGGTGAGTTCCTGCCCCTGCTGGCACTTTCTCCCTCTCCCCTCTCGCGCTGCTTCACGCTCCACGCAGTAGCCACCATCTCCGTACGTCCGTTGCCTTAGTTCGTCGCCATTCTTTTTTACCTCGGGCGACCGGTCGCAGAGCCGGAACAACCGGCCACAAGGCCGTTGCTCTCGGGCCCTTACCCGGCCTCGGAGCCGGCCCAAACCGGGCATGCAACCGGTGGGCTCTGGAGCCTGCCCGGCCTGCCAACCGGCCCAGCCGGGCTGGAGACCGGCTGGTCTGTTTTTTCCAGCTGCTTCTTTTTCTTTTTTCTCCCTTCTAGTGTATGATTCCCGCGACCCCCTCACGCCTTTAGGAACATCGACACTGATGATTCAACTACTTCCTCCATCTCTCTCGAATCCGAGGAAATAACTTTTGATAGTTGTTGAAAATAAATTAATTGAAAACAATTATTTAAAAGAGGAAATTAATAAAAGTAATAACTTTTTCTCTGGACCTCAGAAAATTATGTGTAATATACCAAAATGTTCAAAAAAGCATGAACTGTCCAAAATCATCATCATGCATAGTTGATCACAAGTACAATAATGTGCTCTAGTAGTAATTATAATCACTAAGTGTAAATATGGGGTTTATTCCAAATAATGACATAAATATAATGGGGACCCCATTTAACTTGTTGATCATGTTCAATGCTTTTAGGGTGCATTTAAAATGTCATATCATCACTCTTGTATGCATTGCACAATTGCCATGTGTTGATTATTGTTTTTGCTTTCCGGTGTTGTTTGCTCTCCGGTAGATCACGAGTTCGGAGTTGAGCATCATTACTCCGACGAGCAGTTTGACTCCTCCGCTCAACAAGGCAAGCGTAATCCCCCTCTGAGCATATCTTATCCTAGTTTCCGCAAATATTTTCCCCACTATAGTATTGCAGGCGGTTCCAAATGTCAATTTGAGTCGGATTAGAATATCCTATAGTTGCATTATGATTCCCATGCCATTACCTGTTTTCCCTCCTAATATCCATAGGATTGTATTGTTGGCCTGAAATACTTAACTATGCAATGTTGATGCTTAGCCATGCTTAGTTAAATGCTTAGCCGTCCGATGGATACTTCATGTTGGAAACAGGTTATTGAAGTGTTCAGATGATGGTGGAGGAATTGTGGTGACAGGTAATAAAATGCTTAAAGGTGGGGATGAGAGGCCACTTTGGTATGGTGGTGCTTTGTCTCGTTCCCGTCGCCTAGGTGTGAGTTCTTTACCTCTTGAACCAAGAATGAGCGCGCTTCCTTTCGGTTGGCTATATGGAACCCCCGTCGACCAACTAACTTGAGCGGGACTAGCCAGGGTCCTCTAGTTTGAGCTTCCATTTGCGTGTGCGTGAAGATGGTGGCCAAGACTGGGATGAGGATGGTTGTGTTAGGAAAATGAGTGGCCACGGGGCACGGTGTCGATGATCCGTGCTTCGTCCTCACTGATGATCCTGGGTTAGTCCTTAACGAGGTAAAGGTTGTAACCGTTCCCACTCAGCCGGCTTTCCCCGGAAGAGAGCTAAGCGTAGGCAATGAGCCAGGCGGTACCGAAGGTAAACACAGTGCACCCCTGCAGGGATAAATCTTTTCGAAAAGCCGTGTCCGCGGTTATGGACGACTTGGGAAGTGAAGGTAAGATCATAGAATAACTTTAACGGAATGATTAAAAACTGGGTACTAGAGGTACCACTCAAGATTGCAAGGTGAGCTTCCTCGAGGGTGAATCGGGGAGGTGCCTTTGATGAACAGGTACTGTGGTTGATGATGGTGGTTGATCATGAGAAAGGTGATCAAAGAAAAAGAGTTACTTCTTACCCCTCTTCAAAAATATTCTGATTAGTCGATGCCATGGAGTTGTGTTTTATAAACAAAATCAGCTTTATGCAAAACAGCCATAAAACCTTGAAAGCCAATCATCAAGCATATATTAGCTCTTAATCTTGCAAGTTCATCAAACTCAACGTCGTTGCTTATTTTCAGGAGAGGACTTCACCGACCTCGAAGGTGGGTTCTTTGTGGACGTCGATGAGTAGTCTGGGGTTCCCAGGTGGCAGCTTGGGACATCCCGGAACAGCTGGCGCTGGATGTTTATTTGCAGGCCTCTTAGGCCCTAATTTGGTTCTTATTGTTTAGAACAACACACTTCGCTTCCGCATGTTGTAATGTTGGGTCTGTGACCTCTGTTTGTCATTTGCTATCTTTCTCTATTATAAGAGTTGAACTATATGATTTTGTGTCGTAGAGTCTGTGATGTGCCAGTTGTTCCACAAGTCTTGATCTCTCTATTATGCTTTGATAGTGTGTCCGGTGGTATCGGATAACCGGGGACACAGTATCACTGTATAGCAGTCGGGTCAGGGTGCCACAAGTTGGTATCAGAGCAGTACTGCCTCTAGGAAACCCTTCTACTGGTCGACGTTGAGTCTAGTGTTTGTGAAAATATTTTTAACCTAAAAATGAGTTGTGAAAACCATCTTAGGATTCTTTTTACTCCTTATCTGGTTACCCTCTAATCTCGGAGCAATCTTACCTCGATTTGAGTTAAAGGTTTTACTTCTCATCTGTTACTTCAAAATGATTAGAAACGGGGTTGGGTTCGACCTTTAGTGTTATGTATCCAGTTGCTTCCGCCACGCTACAATCCGAAGCTTCATGTGCCGAGAAACCATCTGGAGTACGACGAAAATTCCCATCAACTCAGTTGTTTACGGACCCTTGTATTCCTATCAAGTTTAATCTCTTAATCCTTTCTTTCGGGTTTTAACCCAAGGACTTGAACAGAAGGTCCCGGATTGTGCCAACTAGCTTGTGTTGAGTCACGTGGTTTCTTAACCATTTGCACCTCTCGCTAGTAGCGCATGAAGCTGATCTTTAACCCAAGTCCTTTATGTGGTCTGTGTGGTAAATGGTTGAACCTTGATTTCCCACACCTTGGATGGCTATGTAACTGTAACTCTGCCATAGCTGGAGATTCTGTCTTGGAATCATCTGGGTTATGACCAGAATTCTCTTAACGAGTCTCCCATCTATGTTCTTGGCTCTGCTGCATCTCTCCTTTTCTGGCATGGTTACCACAATTGAGTAATAACCGGTGCATCTTCAACATCTTAGGATTTCTCCTGAGCATGTTTCGTACTCTGATCTGCCTTCCGACCTTTGTCTGTCTCTTGACAGTAAAGTTTTAATGTGCGTTGGTATGTTCCGATGCCTTTCACTCTTGTGGTCCGTCAAGACATTCCACTTCGGGATGTTAGGAGAAACAAACTCCAGTACCTTGTCCACTTCTCGGGCTAGGTCAAAGTTTTGTATTCCACAGAATAAGAGGTTTATTAGTCTCTGTTTCTGTTCCAACTTAGAGAAGCACGATATCTTGGTATAAAGAGTGTGCACCCGTACTAAGTGTCATGATCTTCTTGTTGAAGTGAGACTCTTACAATTCATTACTCTCCGTTTTCCGAGTGACTCGTTACTCGAGAAGGATGAAACGTGAGAAATGATGTAACTATCGGATATTCTCAGCAGTTCTTACTGCGCTGAAATCCAAGGACATTCCTTGTCCTCCTTAGCATGATTGGTTAGCCAATCAATAAGCTGAGTTTGACAGTGCTACCAAGTCAGTTGGCTCTGATGCACTCCCTCGGTCAAAGAGCTAGGTTCGCGCCGAAGCTCCTCGTTGTGCCTTAAATGGTATGATCCTCTCTCGAACTCAAGACATACCGGTGGATCGTGATATTCTAGTCAATAATGCAAATGCAGAAGATTCTTGGAATGGTATGTCGTGATATCCTATATGTGGATCATGTTATTCTGGAGGTCTTCCTAGAAGTATCGCCAGGTTGTCACCTGATCGTGATGTTCAGCTTATGAGTAAGCTGGCTCTCTGAACAACTCCTGTCTCCAAGAAAATCGTGCTGGATGTCCTGAATTATTCAGATGAGCTTAAACCACTTGGAGAGTTAAAAGACCAAAAGCTCTATCTGATACAGTTCACTTCTCAATGGATGTCTAGCTTCCTGTGTCGAAGCAAGGTGGTATCTCCTTTGTGGATATGCTATCCTACAAATTTTTGATTTGATTTGGGCTATCGTCAAATCAAACTCAGACTAACACATTCAGTAGGTTAAACTCAGATTAGAAAGATGTTAGTCTGACCAATACTCATGCCCCGTTCTGGTGAAATATGAGTCTACCGTCTTGGAGAATTTGGACAAGTTTGTTGTTGAGCCCATCAACTACCTTCTTATCTTCTCCATGTTTGAGGAGATTCATACTGGATATTGGGCGTTAGCGTTGGAAACTTGTTAGAACTAACCTTGTGTCGTCACAAGACAAGGTTCTAGAGTTAGAAGTGACTTTCCCTGGTTCACGTGCAATTGCTGAAAGATGTCGCCGTGGATCCGAGTGAATTGTCTGGTTTCCTCGAAATCATTTCAACTCGATCAAGCAGGTGTAGAATATTCTCGGAATGGTATGTTGTTACCTCCATTCCTTCAGAATTTAGTCTATGCATCCAAGCCACTGATTGAATTGTTCCGGAAAGAGAAGAATTCCAAGAAATTCCGTGTCGTCTTTGGTTTCCCCCGCAGAGACTCAATGGTGTATTGCCGTGAGTAATTCAAGCAGGGCAGCTGTCTCCTGACAAGTTGCTAATCCGCGGGTTCTGCAATCTCGTTCCTCCTTTGGAGTTTGACCTTGTAGTCCAACTATTGGGGTTCCTAGCCCCTGTAATCTGTTGGTATCCTGTGTAAAGACTCCCTATTCATCAATGTGGAGTCTGAGGTATCTCTACACCCGACCAGATCTAAATCTCAATCAGAAATGAAGGTTGGTGATCCTCAAGAAGCTCGACTCCGATGTCTAGAAAATCAAGAAGTGTTCCAAATACTAACGTTTGCGGAGTTTCTGAAGTTCTCTCGATCTAGCTTTCCGATCTTTCTCCTGTGATCTGAAATGCTCCTCGGTGTGGAAAGTTCTACTCAAGCCGACTAGTACAAGTTAACTCTACAACTGTTGGAATTTTGTTTCAACACTCTCCCTCAGAAATTTTGGGCCTTGTGCAAAGTTCATATTTTGAATCTTTGAGAAACAGTTGTCTACCAACTGGAAACTCCTTATCAATCTCCCGTCAAACGCTTGTGTCTCCTAACTGTCAAATCACCGGAAGCTTGAAATCCACTTTCCAAGATTCTACTAGGAGGTACTCGGTCGTTGTATCCTTACAAAGACCCATCCTTCCGGTGAGGTTTCCTTTCCTTCCTATGGTGTACTTTGATAGTGACCTTGAAGGGAAGCCGATGAGGATCTTCATGGTGCACTCGATCAACCTCTTCGAGAAAGAAGCCACATGAAGCGAGAAGGTCGTGTAGTACCGTTGTAACCCTTTTTCCCTCTTTCCTACGCTAAGAATCTCGGGACGAGATTCCTGTAAGGAGGGTAGAGTTGTAACAGCCCAAAGTTCGGAAACCTAAAAACCTGAGTAAAATTTTCGCTTGTGTTGCATTGCATCATGGCATCCAAATTCAATTTGCTAAACAACACACAAATGGTTTGGCACCATTTAAAAACCATTGTCAAACTGTTTCAATTACAAATCCAAATCGATGGAAGTGTTCGAACTTGCAAAACAAAGTTATCTTGGCATCTTATATTTGTCAAGGGAGTTCCAAGATTTCAAAACAATATTTTGCACTTGCTTTTAAATTTCCAAAAGAGCAACCTTTTTTATTTTAGCAAAATGCCCTATTTTGAACATATGAACAAGGGTAGTCCAAAACAATTTATTTGGCAATGCCAATTTTTGTGGTGCTTCTACTTGTTGGTAGGAGGCTACTGGAATTTTCTCAGAATTTAATAAAATGTCCAAGTGCCTCAATTAAATCTTTGAAATGCTGCTGGATTTGAAACGGTTTATAAAAATAAACAGAAGGACTAGTCTGTGATGGAAAAGAAACTGCCAGGGGCCTTTTTGTAAATCGGCCTTCATCTTCCTCACTGTTGCGACCGAGCACTGCGTGCTCGCGCCGCACCACCGACGCGCCACGCTGGGCCCCCTGCACTGCCCCTCCCCTGTGAGGAGAGCAAGGCCACGAGCTGCTCTGCTCCTCCCCTGCTCACTCGTCTGCTCTTCTGTTCCCATTCCTCTCTCTCGCGCTGTTCCTCTCGAGCCGGCGACCATGGCCGCCGAGCTTGCCGAGCTCGTCGCTGCTGTCTGAGGACCCGCCGCGCCAATCGACGAGCACCCGCGCCTCCGCCGCGCCATCCACTCCCTCTCCCCCAGAGGAATCGAGCCGAGCTGGCCGGAGTTGCCGTCACCGTCCACTTCTTCGTCACGGCCGTCCGACCACTGCAGCCTCGTCGCCGGGCGATTCTCACCGCTGCCGTTCACCTCCGCCTACGCCGAGTCTGTCCACGAACTCAGGGTGAGTTCCTGCCCCTGCTAGCACTTTCTCCCTCTCCCCTCTCGCGCTGCTTCACGCTCCACGCAGTAGCCACCATCTCCGTACGTCCGTCGCCTTAGTTCGTCGCCATTCTTTTTTACCTCGGGCGACCGGTCGCAGAGCCGGAACAACCGGCCACAAGGCCGTTGCTCTCGGGCCCTTACCCGGCCTCGGAGCCGGCCCAAACCGGGCATGCGGCCGGTGGGCTCTGGAGCCTGCCCGGCCTGCCAACCGGCCCAGCCGGGCTGGAGACCGGCTGGTCTGTTTTTTCCAGCTGCTTCTTTTTCCTTTTTCTCCCTTCTAGCGTATGATTCCCGCGACCCCCTCACGCCTTTAGGAACATCGACACTGATGATTCAACTACTTCCTCCATCTCTCTCGAATCCGAGGAAATAACTTTTGATAGTTGTTGAAAATAAATTAATTGAAAACAATTATTTAAAAGAGGAAATTAATAAAAGTAATAACTTTTTCTCTGGACCTCAGAAAATTATGTGTAATATACCAAAATGTTCAAAAAAGCATGAACTGTCCAAAATCATCATCATGCATAGTTGATCACAATTACAATAATGTGCTCTAGTAGTAATTATAATCACTAAGTGTAAATATGGGGTTTATTCCAAATAATGACATAAATATAATGGGGACCCCATTTAACTTGTTGATCATGTTCAATGCTTTTAGGGTGCATTTAAAATGTCATATCATCACTCTTGTATGCATTGCACAATTGCCATGTGTTGATTGTTGTTTTTGCTTTCCGGTGTTGTTTGATCTCCGGTAGATCACGAGTTCGGAGTTGAGCATCATTACTCCGACGAGCAGTTTGACTCCTCCGCTCAACAAGGCAAGCGTAATCCCCCCTCTGAGCATATCTTATCCTAGTTTCCGCAAATATTTTCCCCACTATAGTATTGCAGGCGGTTCCAAATGTCAATTTGAGTCGGATTAGAATATCCTATAGTTGCATTATGATTCCCATGCCATTACCTGTTTTCCCTCCTAATATCCATAGGATTGTATTGTTGGCCTGAAATACTTAACTATGCAATGTTGATGCTTAGCCATGCTTAGTTAAATGCTTAGCCGTCCGATGGATACTTCATGTTGGAAACAGGTTATTGAAGTGTTCAGATGATGGTGGAGGAATTGTGGTGACAGGTAATAAAATGCTTAAAGGTGGGGATGAGAGGCCACTTTGGTATGGTGGTGCTTTGTCTCGTTCCCGTCGCCAAGGTGCGAGTTCTTTACCTCTTGAACCAAGAATGAGCGCGCTTCCTTTCGGTGGGCTATATGGAACCCCCGTCGACCAACTAACTTGAGCGAGACTAGCCAGGGTCCTCTAGTTTGAGCTTCCATTTGCGTGTGCGTGAAGATAGTGGCCAAGACTGGGATGAGGATGGTTGTGTTAGGAAAATGAGTGGCCACGGGGCATGGTGTCGATGATCCGTGCTTCGTCCTCACTGATGATCCTGGGTTAGTCCTTAACGAGGTAAAGGTTGTAACCGTTCCCACTCAGCCGGCTTTCCCCGGAAGAGAGCTAAGCGTAGGCAATGAGCCGGGCGGTACCGAAGGTAAAGACAGTGCACCCCTGCAGGGATAAATCTTTTCGAAAAGCCGTGTCCGCGGTTATGGACGACTTGGGAAGTGAAGGTAAGATCATAGAATAACTTTAACGGAATGATTAAAAACTGGGTACTAGAGGTACCACTCAAGATTGCAAGGTGAGCTTCCTCGAGGGTGAATCGGGGAGGTGCCTTTGATGAACAGGTACTGTGGTTGATGATGGTGGTTGATCATGAGAAAGGTGATCAAAGAAAAAGAGTTACTTCTTACCCCTCTTCAAAAATATTCTGATTAGTCGATGCCATGGAGTTGTGTTTTATAAACAAAATCAGCTTTATGCAAAACAGCCATAAAACCTTGAAAGCCAATCATCGAGCATATATTAGCTCTTAATCTTGCGAGTTCGTCGAACTCAACGTCGTTGCTTATTTTCAGGAGAGGACTTCACCGACCTCGAAGGCGGGTTCTTTGTGGACGTCGACGAGTAGTCTGGGGTTCCCAGGTGGCAGCTTGGGACATCCCGGAACAGCTGGCGCTGGATGTTTATTTGCAGGCCTCTTAGGCCCTAATTTGGTTCTTGTTGTTTAGAACAACACACTTCGCTTCCGCATGTTGTAATGTTGGGTCTGTGACCTCTGTTTGTCATTTGCTATCTTTCTCTATTATAAGAGTTGAACTATATGATTTTGTGTCATAGAGTCTGTGATGTGCCAGTTGTTCCACAAGTCTTGATCTCTCTATTATGCTTTGATAGTGTGTCCGGTGGTATCGGATAACCGGGGACACAGTATCACTGTATAGCAGTCGGGTCAGGGCGCCACAGCGGCGGCGCGAGGAAAAAATTTGGCAGCGCTTCGCGAGGCAGACAAAGTTTCTCCACCGGGTTGTGGCTCGGCCGGCGTGTGTGCTGTGTATTTATAGCGGAGGCCTCTATTACCGGTCCGTGGCACCACCCGGTACTAGAGGGTGACCTCTAGTACCGGGCCGTGGCACCACCCGGTACTGGAGGGTTTTCGCCACGCCGCCCACCTACGCGCCCAAAATAGACCTCTAGTACCGGGTGGAACCACCACCCGGTACTAGAGGTCCTTTTTTTGGCTCTACCGCACCAAACTTTCAAATTTTTGCGCCAAATGTTTGAAATGTACTAGAGGATATGAATTTGTATAATTTCTACATACTTTTGAATCTGACAAAAAGTTCAACATGAAAAGTGTTCGAATTTGAATATGTAATTCAAAACCATTTTCTGTTTTCTAAAATAATTATTATAACTATTCAAACTATTTTTTTTGTTTGCCATTTTCAATTAAAAATGCATTAACTAATATAGTTTGAATAAAAAATGCATTAACTAATATAGTTTGAATTTGAATAATTTCTACATACTTTTGAATCTGACAAAAACTTCAACATGAAAAGTGTAATAATCAATTAAAAATGCATTAACTAATATTGTTTGAATTTGTAATAATCATCTCTTTATTTTAAAAATATCCTTGTCGAGTAAACTTGGGACTCGAACGGGACATAACATATGTAGCATTGCAGATTATCCATATCATGTGTGAAAACGTTGCATATCTCTTCCTCTTCTTCTTCTTCTTCATGCCGCGGGTCGCACTTGGATGTTGTTTTCCTGGCTGTCCTTGCCTTCTTTGGTGCGCTGCCACTGCCGCAACCCTTTGGTTCGCCACCGCCCTTGGGGCCCTTCCTGTCGCTCTTTTTTTGCATCGCCGGATCAGGATATGCACGGCCACCCTATGAGTCCTCGCCAAAGCAGATCAAAGGGAGGTGAAAGGAGGAGACGCCGCTTGGCTTGCACGCGCTCGATGTATGACACGTGGCTAGGGCAGCGCTGGGGGAGGACACGAGTGGTGACTGCAAATCCCGCCAACCGGGACTAAAGAAGCACACACGGATCGTATGTTTCTTTCCAGCGCTTGTGAGCCGTTGGATCAGCGGTGTGTTTCTTTCGAGCGTTTCTGAGCCGTCGGATCAGCACTATCACGACCACTTCGTGAGCCACATGACCCTATATATAGCCCACCTCCTCAGACAGGTTACGCACTCACACAAAACATTCCAGCGTCACTCGGAGAGACATCTTTGGGCAACAAGCGGCAAGACGTCTCTGATGATCTGCAACCGTTCCAAACGGTTGCAGATCATCAGAGACGTCTTGCCGGACGGTTGTAGAACATCAAAGACGTCTTGCCGAACGGCACACAACTAGCGTCTACCTTTGCCACCGAATCCAATGGTTGGATTTAGCCTACCTGCTGGCATGTTCCCTGGCATTATTGTGTTCGTCCTTGTTCACCGGCCAGCCATTGGAGCCACCTCCTGTAGGACGGTGAATAAGGACAACACAACGACGCTGTTGGAAACACAAGCCCTCAGGTAGGTTGAATCCAACAACTGGATTAGGGCGGCACGTTTCTGGTTCGTATCACAGAACTAGAGGTGCTCGCGCGGGCCCCGTGCTGCTGCTGCCCTGACAGGAACCTCTAGTACCGGCTCGTATCACAGCCCGGTACTAGAGGTCCCCTACGAAATTCTGAATTCTGCATTTAATTTGAATAATTTTTATCTATAAATTCGTAACTCGAAATATGACAAATAATATGTCTTTATTTTGTAAATCCGAACAATTATTATGAGTAAACAAAAATAAATAAGTAATACTAATCTTGCATTCAAATAATATTGAATTTAAATAATAATAAACTTTTGGCATCACAATGCCTTGCACATATATCATACTTAAACAGGGACATAATTAATAGAAATAATAGTTCAGATAACCATTACAGAAAGTACTGAAGATACCCATATATATGAAACTGCAAACACTACTCTGTTCTAGATGAGGAGACCCTCAAGCACTACATAATATTAGAGATAAATTGTTTGCCATTGCAAACACTAGTACTAATTAATCGTCCTCCGGATCAGAATACCCCCAAACAGGAGACCCATGGGGCACTGGTGGCGGTACGAGGTGACGCTGCCCATAGTTGACGATTCTAATCTTGCGGTACACCTCGTATGCAACGTACGCATCTCTTGCTGCATACTCAATGTTGCAAGCGTCAAGTGGGGTCTTCTCCCAATGATCGTGCTGCTTCTTGGGGAATCCTGTCTTCATCTCAGCGTAGTCGTCCTCCTCGATCACGGCGACTGCCATATCAGCCATTCCAGTCTTGTCATTCTCAAGCTTGAAAATGCGCTGGAGATCAATGTGGCAGGCAGATGGTATCTCAAGACCCCAGGTGCGTCTCATCTTGATCTTGTCATTCGTTATATCAACGCTAGCAAAATGTATGCCGCTGCGAAGAAAATCCATGAGTTTTGGACAATGTACTGCAACAACAAAATAGAACACATGTTAAATACTGCTGCAACAAAGTATAATTTAGAACAACAAGTATAATAAGAATAACAACAAGTATAATTTTAGATCAAGTATAATAAGAATTAATCATAACAACAAGTATAATAAGAATCATATATAACAATTATAATTTAGAACAAGTATAATAATCAAGAATATATAACAAGAAGCATATTTCGACACAAGTATATATAATTTTCCTTCATTTCCTATGAATCAAAAGACATGTTTTCTCCCACGACGATATGGCCAATATGCAACTTTCATTTTCGGCACAAGTATATTTCGGCACAATATATATAATTCTTTCACTACAATCAAAGAGGAATTGCTATCCTATGCAATTTTCCAATCCCTATGAATCAACAAACAAAATAAGCCCCAATTTAAAACTAAGACAAGTTTTTATATTACCTTGCCCACTGGAAGACCATGACATGTTTCTTGAAACAAAGTTGGATGACGGCAACATCTCTTTGATCGGCCGTGTACTCGAGATCAAGGCCCATGAACTTGTCTTGCTCCCGAGCTTCGTCAAGCCAATACTTGAAATCGGAAAGAAAACCCGACACCTTAGCGCTGTCGTTCGTGTACACGACATTGAGATTGGTGGTGCCATGTGCAAGCACCTGCCCGTAGCGAGTGATCGGTGGTGCAGGATCCATGGTGGAGGGGATAGGATGGGGATGGAAGAAGAGAGGAGAGGGAGAGGAAGAGGAAGAGGAAGAGGAAGAGGAAGAGAAATGCCGCGGTACTGTAGCAGTAGCGGTTCCCATGCGTTAATTTTGATCGTCTGGCTGCGCGCGGGAGGCAAACCGTTCGGACCTCTAGTACCGGTTCGTAATACGGACCGGTACTAGAGGGGCTCGCGCCAGGCGAACAGTTGCCGCCACCCCTCTAGTCCCGGGTCGTATTACGAGCCGGGACTAGAGGTCCCTTATGAACCGGGACGAGTTTTGTTGCGGCCTCGTAACATTCTATCCGGGACTAGTTCCCCCCTCTAGTACTGGTTCGTAAGCCAACCGGTACTAGAGGCAAAAATGGCTTTAGACCAAAGGCTTGGTTTCTAGTAGTGAAAGAAAAGAAAAAAAAAGAAAAGGAAAACAAAAGAAGAAAGATAAGGGAAATAGAATAAATAGGGATTTTTTTTGGCCGAGTGTTTGTTTTCGGGTACTCGGCAAACATTTAAAGGATTTAAAAAAGATGTAGAGAAATGTTTGCTGAGCATCGCGTTAGTGGACACTCGGCAAAGAGGGCTGCCGTCACGGAGCCGTCAAACGTGGTGAGAAAGGACATGTGGCCCGTACTTTGCCGAGTGTTTTTTTCATATTTGCCGACCATACCTTGTACGTCGAGTGTGTTTTAGCAAATACTCGCTATACTCTCTACATTACCGAGTATTTCCTGTTTACCGAGTTTTTTTCTGGCGATACCGGGCAAGCACGTTATATACCGAGCACCTGTGGTTTTACACTCGGCACGAGATTCCGGCGTTTTTGGTTAGTAGCCTTCGGGTAGACTGTAATCGTTTGTCGTTGATTGAATAAGATCCCCAAGTTAGAGTGCAAAAAAAAAAAAAAACCAAAGACTCGGCATAGACGTTTTTTCTCCTTCGTCAGTCCTGCCCACGACACATGCAAATTATATATACCTATCAGAGACAAGGATGGAATTAAACAATCGGAATCCTGACGCATTCAGTCGGCTAGCTCCAGTCTAGATTAAGCTAGCCAAACCTGCATTTGCCATTGCAACCAACCATTATTAAGCAGTAGTAATCCCGTTTCCATGGACTCATCGATCGCGCTGCCACCGATGACCGACCGACCGCGCTTACAAGTGAAACGCCAGTGCAGCTGTCTAATTCTCCCATGCATGCTTTTCTCATGCATGTGGTATCTGCTGCTTGCTAACTCGGCATTCATCTGGTATGATCACATTAATTATTAGAATGCACGTCTGGTCACATAATCGGTTTGGTGGTTAGATTCAGAGAAAGTGCGAAATACAGAATCTGTCTCGCGTGTTTGCTGGTTGTAAACTCTTCTCTGCAGAAACAATATGGCCACATCAGCGAGCCGTCGGGCCGCGTACTTAATTGCCTCTATATATTTTCTATTAGAAAAGGGGAGAGCCCCTGTGGCATTTATTATATATATTATTAAAACTAGGAAAATGCCCGTGCGTTGCAACGGGAAAGAAAATCTAAATCGTGGGGTGTACAAGATAATTTCTTGTAAGGTAGCGTTGCAACGAGAGAGAAAAATCTAAATTGTGGATGTGCACAAGCTAATTTCTCTTTGGGTACAGGTGTGGCGTGCCGCAGAAACCAGTCAGCTCTGCAGTTCGACCCGCCGCCACTACCTCCTCAGTCCAAAACATTAGCCGGGCCACGCGCCAATACCAATAGAGCCATGTGTCACATTCTCCACCTCACTCCACCCCGCGAAGGCGAAACCAATTTTTAACATATATATAACGGAACCTAAATTAATATCAATCATCTGATGAAATAATGTACCCTTTTTTGGTGGTACATAATTAATTAATTAATTATAGTCTCTAAAAAGGGCTATTTTTTTTGAAAGATCTCCATCCACTCCCACTATCTTTGTCGGCGTAATTGTTTTTACATGTAACACAATCATTTTATTAAACTTGCTCCACATAATGCCTGCATATGTCCTGGTTTACTGGTTGCTGCATGCATGTAGTTATATTACCACACGTTGCGGACTTGCGGTAACCTGGCGATTCAGATGCATGCCGTGCATCATGGGTAGACTTGTACTTGCTAGTCTATCGATGCAGTACTCAGCAAAAGAAAGGCTTATTCTGTAGTTTATTTCTAACAGGACACCATAGGTGCATCATCGTAGTTGCTGGTCGTTGTAACTTGTCCAATCCCTAGTTGCTCAGCGATGTCAGCTCCTTGAATAAAGGAGTGCCTGAGTTTCAGTGCGGAGCGCCTCACCGGCATTTGTAAATTGTAATCTCTTCAGCTGAAGCCAAGATTGGCTGGCACAATTGAGGTCTAGTAATACATCACCAGCCCCCTTTTCCTTACTCCGTTTGGAAATCTGCGTCATGGTTGATCATCACCAGTCTTCTGATCGGGTAATTCAGCCCAGTATCTCCCACGTAGCATCCTTCTTCTCCGGTAGTCAGCCCGCAACGGCAACGCCTAAGCTTCCGCCTTCAATCCTTACCCGATTCACCACCCAGCACCAATCCCTAGCAACAGTGCCCGCGCCGTCGACTCTCCTTTTCTCCACCTGATTGGCAGCGATTCGCTGCCAGCGATGGTGGCCGGAGGCTGCAGCCGCTTGTATCCTCTCCTATGGACGGGACTGCAGCGCCATATCCGCCGCTCACGCTGCCTCTCCTTCCGGTCACCGTGGCAGGCAGTCAGAAGTGGTGGCGACCTGTAGCCACCGCGTATGGCCTGCTACGGCCGCGGCTGCCGCCCTAGAGCCTCTGCCGCCGATGTGAAGAGGTGATGGGGCTGGCGTCCGTCGCCCGGACTGGTTCCTCGAGTTCAGGCTCTCCCCGCCTCTCCCCGCATCTATCCGCGTCGTTTAGGGACGGCGGCTTTGTGTTCTGCTTGCATCCGGAGTTAGAGTCCGGATCGACCAACCTACAATGGTTCAACACAAGACGTAATATGCGACGGACGAAAACGTACTAAGCGACGTACCGAAAACGGACCAAATTTTGGAGGAAGAAACACTACTCGTATTATATAGTAGAGATTCAGGTCATTGCCGCCTGATGAAGAAGAAGGCTTTGAAAAATCATCGGTACAGCTCACCCATTGAAAGATAGCAGAAAGCCTTCACTAAACTCCGACGACTGACCGCGCGCGCTTACAAGCCAAGGTACCATGCACGCCGGTTCTTCTCGGCTCTTTTGCGACAGCTTCCGACGACCGACCGCGCTTACAAGTCAACCTAAGTAAACTACCCCACAAATCTCCAGCACGACGACCGACCGCGCTTACATGCATATACGTACGCGTGCACGTACACAGCGTGGTGCGGATGTGTGCTCTACCAACTAAGTAATACAAATTCACCGTATATTTATCATGTACTCCCTCCGTTCCACAATATAAGATGTTTTATCCTTTTGCCACATTCACATGCACACATATGTATGTAGACATGTTTTAGTGTACATGTCCATTCTTTTTTGTATGAATCTAGTCAACATGTGTAACACCTAAAACATCTTATATTATGGAACGGAGGGAGTAGATAGCTAGTAACACTCTTAATCTTTGGCACACATGTGTAACTTGGCCGTTCGTTGTGATACTATCAATTTAGATTCTGGTGTACTATTTTTTATGCATGAAACAAACCCTAGTATATTGAAAAATTAGGAATCTCAAAAACGATAGATTAAGAAGAGCCGCAAGGAAATTAAATAATCGATAAGGAGGTGGTGCGAAACACGGATGTCTAAAGAGACAATATATAAACCCAGGTCATCCCGCAACTCTCCCGCCATTAGTATGGCCTCCTCTCATTTTCTCTCATCTTCCTCTCCCTCCCACCTCTCTTCCATGTGATAGGGTCAGCAATGTATACTCATGAATAGTTGCGCAACCGATTTTTTCCCCTATATTCGCCCATGGGGAAAAAAAAACATGCGATGCGGGTTGGGTTGCCAGATCTCACGATTTGACGGCGAGCGAAACGAGGGGAAAACACCGTGGCAAACAAACGTGGAGATAAATAGCAAAGCCTGCACGACTAGATGAACCCAGCAACAAACCCCTGAGGAGTAGCCTCCGGATCTCAAATTCCAAGCCAACCTTACTCTCAATTGGAACCGATTGATCTTATCGTTTGGTCCACCGATCTAATAGAATCCTCCTTCAAGGAAAGATTGGCAAGTGCTACTAGAATCCCGATTACGAGAAGGGGGAGCAAAGCTCAATTCAACTTCTATCTTGTTGTCTAACCCTTGATCTGAAGAGGTAGGGGCCTATTTATATTCCAAGGAGAAATGGGTAGGTGAGTGGATAAGGTTACAAGGCAGCTGCCCTTTTACTACGGGCTGGCACGGTACCGTACAATCCATCGGTTTTGGCGTCGGACAGTCCGACGCAAGTCATTCACAAGTGGCTGACTTGGTTTAGCATCTTTGCATCGGTGCCTTTAGGTGTCGGACAGTACGGCGTTTCTGGGCTGGACAGTCCGGAGAATCTTCTCGTACAGAAACAGAAGGTCGCCGGACCGTGCCCGGCCACTATCTGTTGCTCGGGCACAATTACGCCGGACAACCCGACGATTGGGGAGTGATACGTCTTAAACGTATCTATAATTTTTTATTGACCCATACTATTATTATATCAATGTTACATGTTTTTACTATGGTTATATATCATTTTACATCATTTTTATTGGACTAATCTATTAACCCAGTGCCTAGAGCCAGTTGTTGTTTTCTTCTTGTTTTTTATTCTCAAAAAAGTACCTATTTACCGAGGCCAATAATTACGGGAGAAATACCTAAATTCAGATTCTTCGGGGTGATGCCAGAGGGCACCGGAGGGGACCCAGTGGAGCCACGAGGGCGACTCGCGGCCCCACCTCGCGGGTCAGGCCTTGGCCGTGAGTGGGGCCTGCGAGCCCACCTCGTGCGTCCGTCCACCGTCTCCCGACGTCTATATATTTACTATATCCTAAAACTTTTCGGGGCGGAGTTATTTTTCGGAGAGCAGATACAAAAGCCGTTGTTCCACGGCGATCCAATCTGGAGGCCTGTTCCGATACTCTAACAGAAGGGGGATCCTTCACTGGAGGCTTCTTCATCAACATTGCTGCCTCCATGATGATGCGTGAGTCCCTTGGACTATGGTCCATAGCAGTAGCTAGATGGCACTCTCTCTCCCTTGTTCGTCAATATAAAGATCTCATGAGCTGCCCTACATGATTGAGATTCATCTGATGTAATAGTAGTTGTGTTTGTTGGGATAAGATGAAATATCACTTTATGATCGGATTTGTTCATGTTATATAGTGATACCTATGATGTTATCTTGATGCATTATTCTATAGTCATATATGCTCTCCGATCTAGTTTGTACGATTTGGCCAAGTTATATGTTTAGATTTCCAAGAGGGAGTTTGTGTATGATAGTTGATTCAACCTTGCATTGCTAGCCCAGTGACAGAAAGGGTCGAGACTTTGCATTGTGTTGTTGCGACTAAGGATAAAAAACCGGTGTTTATGTCATATTTGGATTTGTAGCAGATTTTTTCTCCTTTTTCTTGAGGGATTAAAGCGTTTCCCATGGTTTTTCCATCCGCGTGGGTTAATTGACGTAGGAAAGAGGGGCCTATCACAGACGGTATGAGAGCCACCTCAGATTTATCCGCGTGGGTTAATTGACGTAGGAAAGCATATTTATTTAGTTTATTACATTTGAAATTAGGTTGACTTGTCGGTCGTCGGAGCAGGTGAGAAGGAGCTGTCGGAGCCGAGAAGAACCAGGATTAGCAGAAGCTTCCGTTTGGAAGCTGGTAGCTCTAGTTTTGGATCGGACGCGGGACTGGATGAAGTCATGCGGACTTACCGTCGACTAACTACCCGACAAATCTCCAGCACTACATATACGCGCACACACAACGTGCATCCAGTCCAGTCCAGGTCGAGCTACAACTTTCCATCAAGAGTCCAGCCATGGCGGCGATGATGGTGGAGAGTTGGGCGGGGCTGGGGTCGGCCGTTGCCAGCGTAATCTTCCTCTGGTCCGTGGTGCAGAACCACATCCCGGCTACCCTCAGCCTCCACCTCACCGTCTGGGCCGCCAAGCTCACCTCCTACCTCAACCCCTACATCGAGATCACCGTCTCCGAGTACGGCGCCGAGCGCTGGAAGCGCAGCAACCTCTTCCTCGCCGCCGAGGCCTACCTCAGCGACTCCTGCGCCCGCCGCGCCCGGAAGCTCAAGGCCGAGCTCGGCAAGGACAGCAAGAAAATCCAGGTCTCCGTCGACGACCACGAGCAGGTCACCGACGAGTTCAACGGCGCCGCCCTCTGGTGGTACGCCTCCAAGAGCCAGGCCAAGGCCAACGGCATCAGCCTCTACCCCGGCCAGGACGACAGGCGCTTCTACAAGGTCGTCTTCCACCGGCGCCACCGTGAGCTCGTCGTGGACAAGTACTTTCCTTTCGTCCTCGGCGAGGGCCGCGCCGTCACTGTCAAGAACCGCCAGCGGAGACTCTTCACCAACAACGCCAGCGGCAGCTGGAGCCCCTACCGGGCCAAAAGCGTCTGGAGCCACGTGCCCTTCGAGCACCCGGCGACGTTCGGCACGCTCGCCATGGACCCCGAACAGAAGGAAGCCATCGTCGACGACCTCACCGCGTTCCGCGAGAGCAAGGAGTACTACACAAAGGTCGGCAAAGCGTGGAAGCGAGGGTACCTCCTCTACGGCCCGCCAGGCACCGGCAAGTCCACCATGATCGCCGCCATGGCCAACTTCCTCGACTACGACGTCTACGACGTCGAGCTCACCGCGGTCAAGAACAACACCGACCTGCGGAAGCTCTTTATCGAGACCACGGGCAAGTCCATCATCGTCATCGAGGACATCGACTGCTCCATCGACCTCACCGGGAGCGCCGTAAGGCCAAGAAGGCATCGGGTGGAAAGGACTCCGACGACGACGGCGACAAACCCGTGCTGCCGATGGAGCCGGAGAAGGATGAAGCCACAAAGGTGACGCTCTCGGGCCTGCTCAACTTCATCGACGGGCTGTGGTCGGCGTGCGGTGGCGAGCGAATCATCATCTTCACGACCAACCACAAGGACAAGCTGGACCCTGCGCTAATCCGGCGGGCAGGATGGACAAGCACATCGAGATGTCCTACTGCCGCTTTGAGGGCTTCAAGGTGCTGGCCAAGAACTACCTAGATGTCATCGAGCATGAGCTATTCATCGAGATCCAGCAGCTGCTCGAGGAGACGGACATGTCCCCTGCCGATGTGGCGGAGAACCTGATGCCCATGTCCAAGAAGAAGAAGAAGGACCCCGACGCATGCTTGTTAGGTCTCATCGAGGCGATCAAGCAGGCCAAGGCGAAGGAGCAAGAGAAGGCCAAGGAGGCAGAGGCCAAGAAAGCCAAGGAGAAAGAGGTGGCAGAGGCGAAGAAAGACGAAGGGAAGTCAATGTAGCCAATAGGCAAGGTATCAAGTGACATGTGACGGACTAGAGTGAGCTTGTTCACTAGTACTATTCCCTTACAAAAATATGCCGTGTATGTTCCGTTCTAATGAATAAGACGTATAAATTTAGTTAAAAAAGTCACAATTTAAAAAGTTTGACCAAATATATAGAAAAATATCAACATCTACAATATTGAGTAAATACGTTATGAAAATATATTTTATGGGATCTATTGATATTGATTTGATATTATAAATGTTGATATTTTTGTCTATAATATTACTCAAACTTAGAATATGTTGACTTTTGACTGAATTTATACGGCTTATTCATTGAAACGGAATGTATCACACTCAACTAAAATAATATTGCTTTATTTTCTCACTTGTTAATTAAAAAAAAAGGTACCATTGTAATGCGCTGCTTTATATAGAGTAATCTCTACTATATAAAGGTGATTAAGGCGGCGATGGTTGACGATGGTCCGTCCTGACTTTTTACCGTTTTGCCCTCCCACAAAATTGCATAATACTGCAACTTGCCATCGTACCTCTTCGTCTGATTTCGCAGAAAGAAAAAAAAACAGGTCCGTCGTTCCATCGCTCTCCGACGGGTCGCCAAGCTCACCACCTACCCGCTGGAGAAGCCAGGCCGAGGGCCATGCCCGCTGTGAGAAGCATTGTCCGCAGCTATGGGCTCCACCATGCCGGGACTCGCAGGAGACGGGGAAGACTGCACGGTTGCGCATCGAACGGGAGAGGGCGGTCTGTTGACGGCCGCCCGCGAGAACCTCCGCCTGCGCGGTTGTAATCAGTTCGGTTGATATAACCTTCATTAATGTTCTGTCTTCTTTCAGTTGCATTACGTATTCTTGATTCCAGGCCTCAATAAAAAAATAGAAGAACGTACATAATTCCTTGCTCCATTTTACATATTTGTTGTTATCTAATGCAGTCCTTTTCTTACCACAGAAGTGCTCAGGGCCAGATCTGTGAGCAGTTTTTCTAAAAAGAAACACACTTACACAGGTGACCAAAACATAACAGAAAATAACATAGGAATGATTAATAGTGGGTAATATCAATTCCTCGCTCTGTTTTTGTGTTAGGAGGATCATAGTTACAGTGGTGTAATATGTGACTGAAGCTGATGCCTTTCAGAATTAGAAATGTAACTGAAGTTTTATTTTTTCACACTTTTTTATTTGTTACCCTGCACTTATGACTGAATTCAATGGAATTCTCGCACTATTATGTTATTCCATCCAATTTCATTTCAACTTCTTAGTCTGTGCCGAAAACCAGCGACAAACCACTTAAAGTCAGTGTTTGAGCAATTATAGGACAGAGCTAATGCACCGCATGAAAACTAACTGCAATTAGTCACTTCCATCGATCGTGAAAGGAAGAAAAACAAAGTTTCTATCTATTGCAGTGTCAATGGCTCCACTACCGGAAAATGACTCGCCGCCGAGTGGTCTCAGCTTGGCCGAGTGCTAAAACGCGGGGGCAACTCGGCGAAGAGGCCTACGCCGACGCAGGACAAAAAACACTCGGCGAAGTTCAGACCACTCGGCAAAAGTATACTTCGCCGAGACCAGCACTCGGCGAAGAAACATTTTCTCGGCAACGAGCAAAAAAGACACTCGGCAAAGCTGTGGTCACGGCGAAAAGGAGAGACACGTGGCACCAGCCAGTGGGACCCACGGGCGTCGTGATGGAGCTGCCCTTCGCCGAGTATCCCACTCGGCGAAGATGTCACCGTAAAAAAATATTTAATGAAACTTTTCTTCGCCGAGTGCCCCTCTCGGCAAAGAATGCGCGCGAAACTCTCCGGGTTTGCCGCGCGAATTAGGCCCCCTTTGCCGAGTGTGTCGGTGGCCAGCACTCGGCAACGTTTAGGGCGGGAAACTAAATTACGCCCCGCGCCATTTCTTCGCCGGGTGGTTGTCTTCGCCGAGTGTTTCTCTCGGCGAAGAAGGTGGGCGCGAAAAGAAATTTCGTCCCGCGCCATTTCTTCGCCGGGTGGTTGTCTTCGCCGAGTGTTTCTCTCGGCGAAGATGGTGGGCGGAAAAAATATTTTAGTTTCGCGCCAAAACTTCGCCGAGTGGTTCATTTCGCCGAGTGTCCCTCTCGGCAAAGTGTGCGTTTTTCCCGCTCTTTTCACCACTTTTGCATCTCGTTTTGGCGCCCATTTTCAGCCCTAACGACGCCTATAAATAGGCCACTTCTGGGTTATGCTCTTCTGGGTGTAAACTCCCATTTCGGGTGGAACGGATGGAACCATGTGAAAACATGGGGCCAAAATGGGTTCCAAATGTTCATATGACCTAACCAAACACAACCAAGTATAAAACTCCTTGTAGCTACCCCCTTTCGACACCCATGGAAGGGGTAGACGACACGGTTGACTTCCGGTCAACTATGGGGGGGTTTCGACGGAACCGGGGGCCGCGGAGCGTCGGAATCACACCAAAAACTAGGTGATGCACTATCCTATGTGTTAGAGTGTGGTGGGAGGTTTCAAGAGCCAACATGAGACTCCGAGGTGTGACCGGCTTCACACACCACACTTATCTGACACGAAGGTTATGCTCTTCTGGGTGTAAACTCCCATTTCGGGTGGAACGGACGGAACCATGTGAAAACATGGGGCCAAAATGGGTTCCAAATGTTCATATGACCTAACCAAACACAACCAAGTATAAAAGTCCTTGTAGCTACCCCCTTTCGACGCCCGTGGAAGGGGTAGACGACACGGTTGACTTCCGGTCAACTGTGGGGGGTTTCGACGGAACCGGAGGCCACGGAGCGTCGGAATCACACCAAAAACTAGGTGATGCACTATCCTATGTGTTAGAGTGTGGTGGGAGTTTCAAGAGCCAACATGAGACTCCGAGGTGTGACCGGCTTCACACACCACACTTATCCGACACGAAGGTTATGCTCTTCTGGGTGTAAACTCCCATTTTGGGTGGAACGGATGGAACCATGTGAAAACCTGGGGCCAAAATGGGTTCCAAATATTCATATGACCTAACCAAACACAACCAAGTATAAAAGTCCTTGTAGCTACCCCCTTTCGACGCCCGTGGAAGGGGTAGACGACACGGTTGACTTCCGGTCAACTGTGGGGCGGGGGGGTTCGACGGAACCGGGGGCCGCGGAGCGTCGGAATCACACCAAAAACTAGGTGATGCACTATCCTATGTGTTAGAGTGTGGTGGGAGGTTTCAAGAGCCAACATGAGACTCCGAGGTGTGACCGGCTTCACACACCACACTTATCCGACACGAAGGTTATGCTCTTCTGGGTGTAAACTCCCATTTCGGGTGGAACGGATGGAACCATGTGAAAACATGGGGCCAAAATGGGTTCCAAATGTTCATATGACCTAACCAAACACAACCAAGTATAAAAGTCCTTTACTAGTGGAAACAAAGCCTCTCGTCCCGGGTGGTAAGGCCCTTTCATACCGGTTGGCCACCCGGGACGCGGCAATCGGGACTAGAGGGCTCCCCCTCTCGTACCGGTTGGATTACGGCCCGGTACAAGAGAGGTCCACGTGGGGGCCGAGGCAGAGCGCCTGGCTGAGGACTTCTTGTACCGGACCGTAATACGACCCGGGACAAGAGGGTCCCCACGTGGCGGCCTCTGGATTTTTTGTTTCTCCAGCCTATTGAATATAAAAACTATGGCGGTTAATTAATTACAAATCAGAAAAATAAATATAGCATATCAAAATATTCATAAAAGAAATATTTATGATAAATCGTCCGGGACTAGAGCCTGTCTATTCGATTACAACCGGGACTAGATCCCGTCTGTTCGATTACAACTGAGAATAGAGCCCGTCTATTCGATTAATTACAACCGGGACTCGAGCCCGTGTACTAACTACATAGAGGTCGACCGGGACTAGTGGACGGCATTGTATTTTCCATTTGAGTTAATGATTGTATTTTCCCTTTTGGTTAATGACATGGTCGACCAAGAATCCCGCAATTTCCTCTTGAATTGGTCGAAAGCTGTCCTTTAGTTCCAGGTTTCTCCGCATGCTATCCATCTATAAAAGGAGAACAATGCGAATATCAATCATCATAACAGAAATTAGACACTCAACACAATTGATGGAAATAAAATAAAACTGTGAATATATTTTGTTCACTTACGTCTAGAAATTTATGTGTGTTCCGCTCAGAGACCTCCTGGCGAATCCACTGTGTAACACCCCGATTTTCACTAACCGATTTTCTGAAAAAGGGGTGAACTAAAAAAATTTCGAAAACCCTTTTACTCGGATTTCTCTGGGTTTTATCAAAACTCATTTGAACTTTTGGTGATTGATGTATCTCTCTTTGTCCCAACCCCGAAAATATTCTCTGAATATTTCTGATCACCTCTGATTCCGTTCATTAGGGTTTTCTTTATAAAACCTTAATGCCTTTTCTATAGAAAACAAAAACCCGATATACCGCCTCTCCAAAGGAACCCTCCTTTATCTTGCTTAGAAAATTCCGCCAAAAATCGCAGAGACACCTATCATCATGTATATCCCAAATATGCATGAACATAGCCATGACCTATGCAACTTTTTAGATTGAGGAAATTACCAAATCTGCCACTACCGGGCCATTTAATCCAAAACCCTACTTCCACTCCACCATAAATCTTGTCCACCTGAGGAAGTGTTTCATATCTCATTATAAGTCACCCCAAGAAATTTGGGATCATTTGGACCAACTTTTTCTTGTAGGACACCCATCGAACACCTTCTGCCCTTTTCGAAACCCGAAAATGTTTACACATGAAACTTTCTCCAAATTAAATGAAACTGGACCACATTACTCACATACCAGTAGAACACCACCAGAAAAAATCCCAGCTCCATTGGGATAGAGAAAGTCCCTTTTCTTTGCATCGAACACCTTGAGGGCATTTGAAATTTTCAAAAGTTTGCACTGCCCTTTTTCTCCTATTTGATGTTTTTCTTGCTGGATGTTGTGTGTAGTAGTAGTACATCAAGGTGACGCGGTTAGTTCCTCCTCTAGGGACCTAGGGTGAGAGCATCATCGCGATGCCGATGTCGGCATGAACCGTGGCGTGGTCACCACTGACATGCACGGTGCCGCCGCACTGCTTCTCTGGTTCTCCTCCTGTTCCTCCGACCCGCCCCCTCCTGTAGATGGTTGCCCTCGACCTGGTGAGCACTGAGCTCGTTCTTATCCCCCCCCCCCCCCCCCCCTTATCCCCTCACTGTGGCCGGAGACATAAGCGGTGACCTCAACGCCATTGAATGGCCGCACCGTCCACAACCTACTTCTCCTCCCCTCCCTCTTTATAAGGCTACCCCAAGCAGCCCCGAGAGAACCCGAGCCAGTCCACCCCGTTCCCTCTCCTTGCCCTTCTCGTTCAGTGCAGGAACGTGAGGGGAAGACCTCAAAATTTCCCCACCAAGACCACCATGGCCGAAGCTCGAAAAGCTCGGGGAAGGCCACCCCGCCCTCGGTTCCACCTCCCCTGGACGCGGTCGACCATCTCCGGCCCGTCCACGCCGCCAGACGGCCTCCCGGCGCGCTCCCCGGCCGTCCCCGACCAATCTGGGCAGTTCCAGTACGAGCAGGAGGTTGAAGACGACGTGTAGATCGATCCTCTGCTTTTTTTTTCTTTTTTTTTTCCAGCTGAACCGTTTTCTGGCCCAGCTAGTAGCAGCAGCGCAGCGGCCTGCCAGCGGCCCAGCAAGGCGCAGCACAGGCGCGCGCAGTGCACAGCACAGCAGCGGCCCATTTGCGGCCCGATTAGTTTTTTCGCGCAGAATTTTTCTTTTTCCCTGCTGGACCAATTTTCAAACGCCCACAACTTTTGAACCGTAAGTCCGTTTTCGGTGATTCAAATTTCTAAATCTTCATCTCGACGAGCTCTTTCCGGTGGTACTGATTCCATCTCATTCCAAAATACTTCTATGAGGTGCCCTTTTGTACGGGCATTTCGGAGTCCGTGGAACGGGGCTATCGCTGCCCTACGCCGCGGAACCAACCCGACCCCTCCAAGCCCAATGGATCCCCGTCTTCGAAGGCAAGCTAAACCCTTGCTGCGATCAGTCCCGCAATGTTTGTTTGTTTGCTTAATGTCATGTCGTGTGTTATGTATGTCTACTGTTATATTTTATGTCTGTCTCCTATTCGATTGCTATGTCTGTCTGCTATTATCATTGCATGTCTGTATGCTGTCCATATTTTATATGAGCCTTGTATTGTTGTATGTATGCCATTGCATTGAAATTATTGCACTACTTTATAACTGCTTATCTGTGCAACACTCACATTCCCGAGACAATGGCCGGGTCTCCCGCCTCAGTCAAAGGAATGGGGGAATTATTACAACTGTGCGTCTCGCGCTTGCGGGGCTTTGTTTGGTTCTTTCTTCTTCGCCGAGGTGAGGAGCGGACGAATGTCGTCTTATGATCCTCGGAGTTGGGGGCATTTGCCAAAAGAGTTAGTTGCCTTGTCCCACCGTCAAATATGGGTGGCATAGACCACCCGGACTGCGACGCTTGGGAGCTGCCTTTCCATTTGGTTCTTATTGCCGAGATTGCTGACACCACGTCAGGGTAACCCTCGAGTGGAATGGATGCTCTCTCATTCTTATGAGTGCTTTTCGGTTCATTTTGGAGACTATATGCCCAAATCCCCACTTCCTGGTCAACGGTCGGACGGTAACGCCGCCAAAGACTTGCGCGTGGAGGAACGGAAGCGTAACAGACTCCGCAAACCAACTTTGTGATTGATTTACGGTGACACCGGCCGGGTTGCCCGCCACCGTCATCCGTTTGAAATATTATGCTATTATTCTGTGAACACTAACCCCCGAGTGACACCGGCCGGGTTGCCCGCCACAGTCACCCGGGTATTATTATTATCGTTATGTTGTTATCCATGCATGCAAGTATTATGTTGCTAATGCCTTGTTGTTGTTGATATGTGATATTGATGTCATGATTATTTTGCTGGACTAATCCCCTGTTGTTTGGACTTGTTGTGATGAAACTTGATTAAATGAAACACCCCTCCAAACATCGATAGGGTCAGTCCATAGTGCCACTAATCTGAACATCGAACGCACTGCCACTGTCGCTCACATGGGCGGGCCTTGACTTACGTAACCTATTGAGCCTCCTTTGATGCTACCATTTTGGCAAGACTAGTCGGTTACCTTTGTGGTCGGGGCTAGTTTTGTGAAGGTTCCGGAGCTAGGCGTCGCTCATAGGTTGGGGACGTGCCGGATTCACTTCTGCATAAGGCATAGAGTTATGTCGGTGGCTATACAGGGAGTGTCTTGGTAGCGTGAACGGTCAGGTGAGTGTATCTTGCTGAGTTCGCCTTGAGGATGTTGTCCTAAAGTACCGGCTCAGTGTGGTGCACTTAGGTGGGTGGTATCTGCAACCTCTCGAGAGTGTCTAATCTGGATGTCTAGCCTCGTTCCAAGGTTATGGAACAACAGTTCAGTGTCGGTCACACTATTGTCTTTGTCGTGTCCGGAGGTTAAACTTAAGATTTGTTTGAAATAATTAATGAACGACCTGATTTCACTAAATGAACAAATAAGATGATGCAGGGAATATTGTCGTGAGCTGTTGATGGTTACCATGATTTAGGGATGGCGGTGTGATGCGTTGGGAAGCCTATAGTTAGGCCAGAGCCCACATCAACCGTGCATGCCCAGAGTGAAATGATGAGGCCAGTGGGCCTAGCAGTGATCACAGGTGATGTTGTGTATTATTTGGTACCCACTGGTACCCCGTTTTCTCGTCACAGGTAAGCCCTTTGTATGATTGCCGGTGCACGATCCAACCCCACCTGGCTTGGACTCTGTACTGGTGATACCCCATTGCTTGCTTATGACATGTTTGGTTGTCAATGCCATGCTACTTTTATGTCATGTATCTAGATACACCTTGCCATGTTTAGGATTTATTTCCAGTGTATACCTTGTTGCATGATTGTTGGATTGTTTGTGGTGAGGGACGATACTTGCTGAGTGCATAATAATGTACTCACGGGCCTTGTGATTGTGGCCAGGTTTTGTGAGGATTCACCTCCACCTTAGCAAGGAAGGAGCAGAAGCGTGCTAGGATCAGTAGCCCAGCCAGAACCTGTGGAGTGGAGCCGCTCCAAGCCGTTGCCTCATATGTCTTCCGCTGCCAGTTAAAACTCTGTATCGTGCCATGCTGGGATTGATATTTTGTCATTCCTTGATGGCCTTGTAAACCATTTGTAGCACTGATGTGCCTGATTGTGTAATGATTTCCATTATGTTACACTGTTGTGACGTGCGGCCAGTTATCTTGGGATGGCGCACGGGACGACTGCCTCTCTGGTAATATGTGCCAGGGAGGGGTGTCACAGAGCATGGTATCAGAGCACCAGGCTGGCTGTAGACTACCCTAGCATGGAAAGCCCAACCATACTTGCGCCCGACAAAGAGCCCGATGGATTTAACCCATCTTTGTCTATCCAGCATGGCTATTGTCAGACAACAGTATGGTGCAGTAAATTCTTGTCTCAATCTTCCACCATAAGGCTCGCCGGTTTCTTCCATGAGAAGTAATCGACATCACCTAGTAGATAAGACCCAAATCCCAGCTGCATAGTTATCCCCACCTTTCTTGCTAACCATGGTACATCTTTTCTCTCCATAGTCGGTTTCCAAGTGAAATTTTAGGAAATTCCCTCTTTTCCCATAACCGAGGTTAGTATGAGTGGCGATTTTGTGCCTATGTTTCGTAACCGGGAAATTTTGCGATTTTATTTTCTTCTTCGTGGTTCGATTCTTTTTGGTTTTCCAAAAATTTGCCGAGTTTTGTTTTCCGCCTTGTGTTAATTCCGCAGGAGTTCTACCAAAAGATTGTGTCAGCTCTCAGTAATCCAAACCCGACAAGAGGAAGAACAGCTCAACAGTCTGCCAGAAATAAGGACCCCAGCACCTAGTCAGTCAGAACAAAGCAAAGTCAGTATCAATGAGCCCGAGTCTTTCCCAAAATATACTCAACGGCAGTCTATCAACCACAAACTATATACTTTGAGGACACCAACAACAACCTGGAGATCTGGTATGGCATATGTGAATTTACGTTATAAGTTTTCACTTATTTGGTGCACACACGTATTTGCTGGACGCCGAGATTAAGGTTTGCGAAATATGGAAATATTCTTGGTTGCCTGGATTACGATGACACTCATATGCATCAAACTAGTGGAAAGATATAATGCCCAATCCAGCTCGTTCTGTGCAAACGAAGCAAGCGTCTGTCCGGTCAAAGATTTTACAACAAGTATAGAATATTTCTCTCAACAGCAGCCCTCATGTTGGGGAAATACTACACCATGTACGATTTATCATCGGGCACCGTTCTTCGGAAACCGATATGCTCGAGAATAAGCAATATCCGCGCCACGAGAAGTGAAGCTCAAGTATTTTCAAAGATGGACTTATATAAAGTGAGGTATGCCTCGATGACAGTCTGACATCAACTCGCACCACCGGTATGATATGCCAGAATTTCAGCAATGCATTTTTGGAATCACCAATATTCCCGCAACCGTCAGGACTATGGAAAATAGTTGTGCTCTAATATTTGGATCAGCGTGGGAGTACCATCATGATTACCATGCCCACATGCTCCCGATGAAGCAGGTAATCACTCCTTCCACTCGGCTATGCAATGGAAGCCACGCACCATCAAGATTTCAGCAAGTACAACCCGTACAAGTATGTCAGTATGAGGCAGAATATTTTCAAGGCACTGCTAATCTAGAAACAAAGCTACGCGACCGTCGAAATTTCAGCAGTGTACCACATGTACAACAACCTCAGTCTATACACGAACACTACCACATCAGAAGCTTTCTAAAGAGCAAAGCTACAGAGATCTAACCTACGTCATGCCAACCACCATCATGGGAAGAAAAGATTCAGCATGTACGTACGTGAACGCGGCACCTCAAACATCTCAGAAAAGTCACTCAGTCTTCTCGGAATAATTTCAGAAGTTTGGTCCAGTATTGATACATCAACTTTTGGCTCACCCTGGAGCTGACCAGCACTACAAAATTCAAATAATATGGGTATAAGTTGAGCCCGAGCGTCAAAGGAATACAAGGAAGGACACGGTTATGCAATCAGAAAATTTCTCGGATAATCATGTTACGCGTTGGAACCACTACTCAGCTTGCGTGACAGTCAACATCTACAAAAGAGAATAAACTGCCTATACATACGCGAGTCAAGAAATTCTCTCGCTACCAGCGTGGTTACAGGCATGCCGCCACAGACTACTCAGATTTCGCCAGTTATGTCAAGTGGAAGCTAGCAGGAATAAACGGACGAGAAGAATCATCTCCATCAACCGTCCTTGTGAAGATATTGAAGTCTATGGGTCGGTTACAAACCTCTCGCAGACGCGATGGGAATAAGGCAATATGAAAATGAGAGTCCAAAAATTTCAGCTCTAAAGTCAGAAATAAAAGTTCACATACTCGAGGATTTGCAACAGCCATTGATGGAAGTGGCGCCATCGATACGTCACTCTTGGCTCAAGAAATCTTTATTTCTCTCATCCCGAGGGAACACAAGGTGCCAAGATGGAAGTACGCAATTTGTGGTGGCACCAAAACAAAGTCAGCTTGCCGTCAGAAAATTGTCAGTCGTGCCGTCAAAACTCCAAGCATCCGGAGATTCGTTCAACTTTCTCAGAGTTCCTGATATGGATATCAAGTGGCTGAAGTCAGATCTGTGGAAAGGCTATCAACGTCAGAAGATGCCTAGGTGATGAGAAAACCTATGATAAGATTGGTACCTTTCAGACCAGACAAGACCCACGTTCCATAAAGATTGAGTCCCTAAATCTTTCATGCAAATGATGGTAAGATGGACCAGTACAGCCAAGGATCAAAGTACATACATGGTACGGTTGGCGCATGAATCCCAAAATGACCACAATGGTCAACCGGGAGTTTGTGATGATGAACAACAACGAAGAATTTCAACTTGACCCCAGCTTGAGAACCGCACTGTTGTCAGTACAAATTGAGACGATAGACAAGAGCCTGTCAGATGATGATTTCAGTTATTCAAGCCCAATAAAAAACGCTTATGGCATTGAAGTCAAGATCAAAGACCTGTCAAGACAGATGAGAAGATCAAGAGAAAACGGACAAGGAATAAGGTTGACCAACAGGTCAATCCAAAGGTATGTCACTAACCTTGGAAATCGCGAGGACGCGATTCTTTTAAGGGGGGTAGGTCTGTAACACCCCGATTTTCACTAACCGGTTTTCTGAAAAAGGGGTGAACTAAAAATTTCGAAAACCTTTTAACTTGGATTTCTCTGGGTTTTATCAAAACTCATTTGAACTTTTGGTGATTGATGTATCTCTCTTTGTCCCAACCCCGGAATATTCTCTGAATATTTCTGATCACCTTTGATTCCGTTCATTAGGGTTTTCTTTATAAAACCTTAATGCCTTTTCTATAGAAAACAAAAACCGATATCCGCCTCTCCAAAGCAACCCTCCTTTATCTTGCTTAGAAAATTCCGCCAAAAATCCCAGAGACACCTATCATCATGTATATCCCATATATGCATGAACATAGCCATGACCTATGCAACTTTTTAGATTGAGGAAATTACCAAATCTGCCACTACCGGGCCATTTAATCCAAAACCCTACTTCCACTCCACCATAAATCTTGTCCACCTGAGGAAGTGTTTCATATCCCATTATAAGCCACCCCAAGAAATTTGGGATCATTTGGATCAACTTTTTCTTGTAGGACACCCATCGAACACCTTCTGCCCTTTTCGAAACCCGAAAATGTTTACACATGAAACTTTCTCCAAATTGAGTGAAACTGGACCACATTACTCACATACCAGTAGAACACCACCAAAAAATCCCAGCTCCATTGGGATAGAGAAGTCCCTTTTCTTTGCATCGAACACCTTGAGGGCATTTGAAATTTTCAAAAGTTTGCACTGCCCTTTTTCTCCTATTTGATGTTTTTCTTGCTGGATGTTGTGTGTAGTAGTAGTACATCAAGGTGACGTGGTTAGTTCCTCCTCTAGGGACCTAGGGTGAGAGCATCATCGCGATGCCGATGTCGGCATGAACCGTGGCGTGGTCACCACTGACATGCACGGTGCCGCCGCACTGCTTCTCTGGTTCTCCTCCTGTTCCTCCGACCCGCCCCCTCCTGTAGATGGTTGCCCTCGACCTGGTGAGCACTGAGCTCGTTCTTATCCCCCCCTTATCCCCTCACTGTGGCCGGAGACGTAAGCGGTGACCTCAACGCCATTGAATGGCCGCACCGTCCACAACCTACTTCTCCTCCCCTCCCTCTTTATAAGGCTACCCCAAGCAGCCCCGAGAGAACCCGAGCCAGTCCACCCCGTTCCCTCTCCTTGCCCTTCTCGTTCAGTGCAGGAACGTGAGGGAAGACCTCAAAATTTCCCCACCAAGACCACCCTGGCCGAAGCTCGAAAAGCTCGGGGAAGGCCACCCCGCCCTCGGTTCCACCTCCCCTGGACGCGGTCGACCATCTCCGGCCCATCCACGCCACCGGACGGCCTCCCAGCGCGCTCCCCGGCCGTCCCCGACCAATCTGGGCAGTTCCAGTACGAGCAGGAGGTTGAAGACGACGTGTAGATCGATCCTCTGCTTTTTTTTTTCTTTTTTTTTCCAGCTGAACCGTTTTCTGGCCCAGCTAGTAGCAGCAGCGCAGCGGCCTGCCAGCGGCCCAGCAAGGCGCAGCACAGGCGCGCGCAGTGCACAGCACAGCAGCGGCCCATTTGCGGCCCGATTAGTTTTTTTCGCGCAGAATTTTTCTTTTTCCCTGCTGGACCAATTTTCAAACGCCCACAACTTTTGAACCGTAAGTCCGTTTTTGGTGATTCAAATTTCTAAATCTTCATCTCGACGAGCTCTTTCCGGTGGTACTGATTCCATCTCATTCCAAAATACTTCTATGAGGTGCCCTTTTGTACGGGCATTTCGGAGTCCGTGGAACGGGGCTATCGCTGCCCTACGCCGCGGAACCAACCTGACCCCTCCAAGCTCAATGGATCCCCGTCTTCGAAGGCAAGCTAAACCCTTGCTGCGATCAGTCCCGCAATGTTTGTTTGTTTGCTTAATGTCATGCCGTGTGTTATGTATGTCTACTGTTATATTTTATGTCTGTCTCTGTTCGATTGCTATGTCTGTCTGCTATTATCATTGCATGTCTGTATGCTGTCCATATTTTATATGAGCCTTGTATTGTTGTATGTATGCCATATTGCATTGAAATTATTGCACTACTTTATAACTGCTTATCTGTGCAACACTCACATTCTCGAGACAATGGCCGGGTCTCCCGCCTCAGTCGAAGGAATGAGGGAATTATTACAACTGTGCGTCTCGCGCTTGCGGGGCTTTGTTTGCTTCTTTCTTCTTCGCCGAGGTGAGGAGCGGACGAATGTCGTCTTATGATCCTCGGAGTTGGGGGCATTTGCCAAAAGAGTTAGTTGCCTTGTCCCACCGTCAAATATGGGTGGCATAGACCACCCGGACTGCGACGCTTGGGAGCTGCCTTTCCATTTGGTTCTTATTGCCGAGATTGCTGACACCACGTCAGGGTAACCCTCGAGTGGAATGGATGCTCTCTCATTCTTATGAGTGCTTTTCGGTTCATTTTGGAGACTATATGCCCAAATCCCCACTTCCTGGTCAACGGTCGGACGGTAACGCCGCCAAAGACTTGCGCGTGGAGGAACGGAAGCGTAACAGACTCCGCAAACCAACTTTGTGATTGATTTACGGTGACACCGGCCGGGTTGCCCGCCACCGTCATCCGTTTGAAATATTATGCTATTATTCTGTGAACACTAACCCCCGAGTGACACCGGCCGGGTTGCCCGCCACAGTCACCCGGGTATTATTATTATCGTTATGTTGTTATCCATGCATGCAAGTATTATGTTGCTAATGCCTTGTTGTTGTTGATATGTGATATTGATGTCATGATTATTTTGCTGGACTAATCCCCTGTTGTTTGGACTTGTTGTGATGAAACTTGATTAAATGAAACACCCCTCCAAACATCGATAGGGTCAGTCCATAGTGCCACTAATCTGAACATCGAACGCACTGCCACTGTCGCTCACATGGGCGGGCCTTGACTTACATAACCTATTGAGCCTCCTTTGATGCTACCATTTTGGCAAGACTAGTCGGTTACCTTTGTGGTCGGGGCTAGTTTTGTGAAGGTTCCGGAGCTAGGCGTCGCTCATAGGTTGGGGACGTGCCGGATTCACTTCTGCATAAGGCATAGAGTTATGTCGGTGGCTATACAGGGAGTGTCTTGGTAGCGTGAACGGTCAGGTGAGTGTATCTTGCTGAGTTCGCCTTGAGGATGTTGTCCTAAAGTACCGGCTCAGTGTGGTGCACTTAGGTGGGTGGTATCTGCAACCTCTCGAGAGTGTCTAATCTGGATGTCTAGCCTAGTTCCAAGGTTATGGAACAACAGTTCAGTGTCGGTCATACTATTGTCTTTGTCGAGTCCGGAGGTTGAACTTAAGATTTGTTTGAAATAATTAATGAACGACCTGATTACACTAAATGAACAAATAAGATGATGCAGGGAATATTGTCATGAGCTGTTGATGGTTACCATGATTTAGGGATGGCGGTGTGATGCGTTGGGGAGCCTATAGTTAGGCCAGAGCCCACATCAACCGTGCGTGCCCAGAGTGAAATGATGAGGCCAGTGGGCCTAGCAGTGATCACAGGTGATGTGGTGTATTATTTGGTACCCACTTGATACCCCCGTTTTCTCGTCACAGGTAAGCCCTTTGTATGATTGCCGGTGCACGATCCAACCCCACCTGGCTTGGACTCTGCACTGGTGATACCCCATTGTTTGCCTATGCCATGTTTTGCTTGTCAATGCCATGCTACTTTTATGTCATGTATCTAGATTACACCTTGCCATGTTTAGGAGTCTATTTCCAGTGTATACCTTGTTGCATGATTGTTGGATTGTTTGTGGTGAGGGATGATACTTGCTGAGTGCATAATAATGTACTCACGGGCCTTGTGATTGTGGCCAGATTTTGGTGAGGACTCAACCTCCACCTTAGCAAGGACAAGGAGCAGAAGCGTGCTAGGATCAGTAGCCCAGCCAGAACCTGTGGAGTGGAGCCGCTCCAAGCCGTTGCCTCATTTATGTCTTCCGCTGCCAGTTAAAACTCTGTATCATGCCATGCTGGGATTGATATTTTGTCATTCCTTGATGGCCTTGTAAACCATTTGTAGCACTGATGTGCCTGATTGTGTAATGATTTCCATTATGTTACACTGTTGTGACGTGCGGCCAGTTATCTTGGGATGGCGCACGGGACGACTGCCTCTCTGGTAATATGTGCCAGGGAGGGGTGTCACACACTGGCACACGAAGTATCCACACAAATTGGTCCCCGGTGGCTGCCTCTCACAGTTCTTTACGAGAATAGATTTCAATCAAATAGTAATCAAGCATGGTATGATGGTATTGAAATTTGAATTAAAAAGATGCGCGAACCTAGCTCGTACTACTTACCTTGTCAGGATAAAAACTAAGCTTCTCTTTAAATTCACCTGTTGTCCTCTTTCTGAATTCTTTCCAAATGCTGCCCGGCAAACAAATGAATAAATGAGTTGTTAATTAGTTACTTGATATCTCAGGAATTGAACAAATTAGAGAGACTGATATAGTACGATAGAAAATACCTTTGGAGGACATCCATAATTGGTTGGTACCTCTCTTCGGGCCAATGCAATGAGTCGAGGATGTCAACTCTTGCATCATCAACTTGAATGATTAGCAGAATGTAATGGTCGCTGCGCACATTTATATATGTCAGTAACTAATCAGTTACACTTAACATCGAGTAAGCAAAAATTAATGTGTACAAGACAGTAACACTCTTAATTACCTGAAGTGGTAAGGAAACAATATCTTGCTTTTATAATTTTGCCTATGTATGAACCTAAACAAGTTGACCTTCGTTTCCTGGGGGTAATCCCGTAGCAAATTTGCATTAACTCGGACCGGGTCAACGAACCCAAAGTCAAATTTCTATTTCTGTCACATTCATCACTCTTCATTCTGCATAATAGCGTAGTGAGCATAATTAGAACAAGCATGACCGAGCTGAGCTATAGACTTTATTTTAGAAATAATTAAATGAATTGAATCACTTACAGACAATAGATACTGACGATACTCAAGTCCAGGGAGTCAAGCTGGTATAACTGATAGAGTTCTTCAAGATAAACAGTTATCTCGTCTTTACCTATGTAATGTTCATCTGTAACTTGCACAGCGAGCGCCTGTAGACCTTTCTTTGTGACATCCATGTACCAGTCATGCAGTCTTCGCATTTGTGTTGGTAGAAACTCGATCTGCTCAGGTGGCACTAGAGACTCCCCGTATTTCCATTTCCATTTATCAACATGCAAATAGGGGTGGAGCTCTTCTGCATCCAGTTGAGAAAGTGACATACCAGCTTCTGCAGCAAATTTCGCGCGGGCTAATTCATCAGTGTTCGCCGCACGCGCGGAGCCCTTATCAGTGGTCACCTTAAGCGGGGAGATCGACTGTTTTGACTGTGCTCCGAGCTGGGCAACGTCTCTTTTTCTTTTCCCGCTGCCACTAGTACTTGTCGTCTTGCTGGAGCTAATTTTACCCAGACAGCGTGCATAGTCATCTTTCCTATTTATCTCGGCTTGCGATGGACGATTAAGAAATTCCGTAGCCCACTTTTTTGATCTCCCGTATATACTTGCTTCGGCGGGGGCTTTTTCGGTGCCATCTGTCTTTTAAGTTCGGCTGCCGCGGCGCCGCGTTTTCCTCTACAGTCCTTTCCCAAGGTCTCGGGGGAGGAACCTTCGGTACTTTTGGGAGGGGCTCTTGTCGGGGTACCGGCGATCGGTCGCGACGGAAACCCATTAGTGTCGAAACGACGGTCTTCGTCGACTGGTTGCTCCTAGTGGGCGGAGACCGCGGAGGAGACGGCTGAGGTGTCTGCTGAGGCAGCGGCGGAGGAGACGGCTGAGGAGTCTGATGAGGCGGCGGCGAAGATCGAGATGGACTCGTGTTGTGGTGGTCGTCCAAGTCGTCATCATGTGGACTTGGAGGCGATGGTGGCCTTGGCGCCGTCCAACCTGGAATCACGATGTATTTCTTGGGCCATAGAATGAGTCCACCTGGACATCTCCCAGTGTCCTCTCATCATCACCTCCAGGGATTTTAAGTTCGAGTGATTCAAATCCGGGGTGAACTTGATCCACGCCGACACGAGCAAAGCCATCTGGAATCTCATTGCCCAAATACAGTGCTGTAGATTCACAAGGTAAAGCATAGCCCTCCGCCGCCTTCACTGATATGTTGCTCATGGCCCCATGTAGCTCACAAGTTGTCTTCTCAGTGATATAATCCACGGGGCAGGTTTCCTTGTTCGATGGCTCATCAGCACCAACCCCCGTGGAAGCCACGCTGCTTCTCAGTTGAGATGGACCACCTGTTGGAGCACCTTCCTGCAGCTGACGAGTTGCCCCATGCTCGCGCATTTCATCTACTTGCTGATGAAGGTTGCTCACATACTTTCTAGTTTGCTAAACCGGTCTGAATTCTCCTGCTCCTTCCTCTTCTTTGCTCTTGCTCGGCTTCTATAAGATTCATGGTCCGCGGGAAACCCTTGATCCCACGTCACATCAGCTCCGAAGCCTCGTACTCGTCCTCCTTTTTCTTTATTACCGAGGGCCTAGATAAAAATATATCTATGTCAGGTTGGTCGGCATGATTGTCATAAACAAGAAACGAAACAAATATATATTTATAACAAACCTTTGTCAGCTCGTCGTACTCTCGGTCGGGAATAAACCTTCCCGTTTTAGCATCGGTGATTGCATCAAGAATTTGCTGCCGGGGTATAGGAAATTCTTTCTGTTGATCAACTATTAGATCCCCTGTTTCCATGTCATACTCCGCCCCATGCCCAAGAATCCAATTTCTGCATCTACGGGGCCATCCATCTGTAATTGGAGTGATCCCTTTATTGCGCAGCTCAGCCTCAATCTTACCCCACTTAGGCTCGGCACTAATGTAGCCACCTGCCCCCATCTATGGTGATATTTCTTTTTCGCTGCATTTTCCTTATTCTTTTTCGATCTTTCCTTAGCTTTTTCTGATCCCTTGTATTCCAGAAATGCCTTCCAGTGAGGCCGCTGCCTCTCTAGTGTCCCAGTGAAATCTGGAGCTTTCTGTTTCGATTGCCATTCACGGTATAATCTGTTCTTGTAATTGTTGAACTGTTCAGCCATCTTCTTCAGAGCCCAATGCTTGACTTTTTTGGTCATGGCTTGTGTCCTTTCGGTAGTATCGAACACCGGTAGGGTGAACTTGCTATGAGCTTGGTCCAAAGCACATCTTTACTTCTGTCGCTGACCCAACTAGGTTTCATGGCGCCCTCTAAGTTTTTTGGCTCATTCCATTCCTGAATGCTGATCGGAACATTGTCCCTAACAACAACTGCGCATTGATGCACAAACTTAGATGCGTTCGCCTTGGGCTCCGTAGGTTTGCCATCGGCAGCGACGGCCTCAATTATGAGATGCGCATCTGCGGCCAACCCTTTGGCATGGCCTCGTTTAGTTGCAGATTGGGCCGATGCGGAGGTCTAAAAATTAAAAAAATATGTGTTAATACATACATATAGTAATCAATTATTCCATCTGATCAACAGAGGCTTAATATACCTCGCCAGACTGCGGAGGTGCACAAATTAGCGAGTTGTCATTGCACTCGATGCTCGTTTGCGCTTCGTCTCTTTGTTCCTCCTCCATTCCCGGACCAGAGTCGTTCAAAAATTCGGAGCCATCTTCTGTTCCACCGGCTTCTGCTCCCCCACGGGTTCACGTAAAATGTCGAACACCTCATTTTCAAGGTGTCTGCTTTCAAGGTGTCTGATGTTGAAGTCATCCATTGGGCTTAACTAATACAAAAGAAATATAAAACAATGTTAGCATTAATTAGGAGAATACAAAAGTTATACAAAAGAAATTTGCAAAAAGTATCACTAATACATAGCAAATTTAAATCTACACTTAGCAAATTTAAATTTACACTTAGCAAATATAAATCTCTAACCCTAAATTTTCTAACCCTAAATTTTTCTAATAAATTTCTAACACTAAATTTCCTAACACTAAATTTTAACACTACATTTCTAACCCTAAATTTCTAACCCTAAATTACTAACACTAAAAAACAATAAATACATAGCAAATTTAAATCTCTAACCCTAAATTTAAATTTCTAACACTAAATTTAAATTTCTAACCCTAAATTTCTAACCCTAAATTTCTAACCCTAAATTACTAACACTAAAAAACAATAAATACATAGCAAATTTAAATCTCTAACCCTAAATTTAAATTTCTAACACTAAATTTAAATTTCTAACCCTAAATTTAAATTTCTAACACAAAAATTAAAATTTCTAACCCTAAATTACTAACACTAAAAAAATCTAACCCTAAATTACTAACACAAAAATTTAAATTTCTAACCCTAAATTACTAACACTAAAAAACTCAGTAAATTTACACTAAATTTCTAACTAACTAATTCAATATAGCTAACTAACCTAACTATAACCTAACTAACTACTAATTCCTAACCTCTAACACCAAATTAACCTACCAAATCCGCGGCGGAGGAGCGCGGCGGGCTCGGGCGGCTCCGGCGCGTGGAGGCGAGCAGCGCCGGCGCGTGGAGGGGAGGGACGGCGGCGGGCTCGGGCGTTGGCGGCGCGGAGGAGGACGTCGGGCGCGGCGGAGGCGAGTGGCGCCGGCGCGTGGAGGAGAGGAGCCGCGGGCGCGTGGAGGGGCGGCGCTGGCGCGTGGAGGAGAGGACGGCGGCGGCCGGCGATTTGGGCAGCCTGACGGCGTCAAATTCGTCGGCGGTGGCTCCTCCTTCGTCTTCTCCCGGGTCGTGGCTCGGCCCGGGGTGGAAGTTGTGTATTTATAGGCGAGGCCCTCTAGTACCGGGCCGTGGCACCACCCGGTACTAGAGGGTGACCTCTAGTACCGGGCCGTGGCACCACCCGGTACTAGAGGGTTTTCGCCCACGCCGCCCACCTGCGCGCCCAAATAGACCTCTAGTACCGGGTGGAGCCACCACCCGGTACTAGAGGTCCTTTTTTTGGCTCTACCGCACCAAACTTTCAATTTTTGCGCCAAATGTTTGAAATGTATTTCCATATGAATTTGTATAATTTCTACATACTTTTGAATCTGACAAAAAGTTCATCATGAAAAGTGTTTGAATTTGAATAAGTAATTCAAAATCATTTTCTGTTCAAACTATTAAATTTGAATTTGAATTAAAAATGCAATAACTAATATAGTTTGAATTTGAATAATTTGTACATACTTTTGAATCTGACAAAAACTTCAACATGAAAAGTGTAATAATCAATTAAAAAATGCATTAACTAATATTGTTTGAATTTATTAAATTTGAATTTGAATTAAAAATGCATTAACTAATATAGTTTGAATTTGAATAATTTCTACATACTTTTGAATCTGACAAAAACTTCAACATGAAAAGTGTAATAATCAATTAAAAATGCATTAACTAATATTGTTTGAATTTGTAATAATCATATCTTTATTTTAAAAACATCCTTACAACATCCCACCCAGTTATATAAAAGGATAGGGCTAGGGGAGGACACGTGGCTAGGGCAGCGCAGGGGGAGGACACGAGTGGTGACTGCAAAGCCCGCCTTTAGTCCCGGTTGGTGTTACCAACCGGGACTAAAGAAGCACACACGGATCGTGTGTTTCTTTCAAGCGCTTGTGAGACGTTGGATCAGGGGTGTGTTTCTTTGAGGGATTGTGAGCTGTTGGATCAGCACTATCAGAACCACTTCGTGAGCCACATGACCCTATATATAGGCCCCCTCCCGGACATGTCCATCACTCAGTGACTCATTGTAGTTCACGGGTAGCAGAGAGCAAGATTTCAGAGAGGCAGGAGTTCCTAGAGCGGAGGCTGAAGGTGAACCCTCCCCTCGGTCGGATCCAAGCAGCGGCAAGGATCTCTGATGATTTGCAGTATACAAAGCATTCGGATTCCGTCATACAGCCCTACGGTGCATTTGATATGCAGTCACTCACGAGGCACCGTAGGGCTGTATGACGGGGAAACCGTGTGTTTTGGTCAGTTTTGCTTATATATAAGGAGGCTCCACACCGCCCTCCGTCCCCTCCCCAGGGTGCTGCCCTCTCCCTCCCCTACCTAGGTGTTTGATCAAATTTCCCACTCATTTTTTTCAGATCTCGGCGACAATGTCCAGCCTGTTGGATGCGAGGGGCGATGTCCGGGACTGGGCTCCACCGGGCTGGCACTGGGAGGAATCCGGGACGCGTCGCTTGGTGAGGAATCCGGGTGACATCGTCGACCCGGATCTTGTTTGGTGGAAGTCGCGTGGGCCGCTCTCGTTCCAGAGGGAGCCGGCCCCCGAGGAGGTGGTACGTTGCCGTATCAGGGAGGAGGACGAGCACGTCAATCGCTATGTGTTTAAGTTGGATACGCCAGCGGTGTATAACAGTGGATGGATAGTTCTTCATAGGGATCCTTCTCACGTGAGTATTGCCCCTGTGATGGTTCCTGCTCTTTGGGTGAGCAGCGCCGGCCGCTCAGCACCCCGTGGCTTAGGATCCGGCAAAAGTTAGTGATATTATTTGTGATGTATCAGGGTTAAATAAAAATGGACCCGGGCTATGTAACTGGATTAAATAAAGATGTATGCGTGATACTTCTGAGTTTACAGTTCTCTTCTAATTTTTTAGAACACAGTTACATAAAAGTTGAATACATTATTACACATCACCAACAACATCCCTATCTAGTCTTCACGTTTTCTTCGTGTGTGTCCCTTTCTTCTGATTGCGCCGTAACCATGGACAATCTTCATCATTTAACTTGATGCTTAGGTCAATGTTCACTTTGAAGGGCGGAATTTCATCAAAGGTGGTGCCGGTGACGGGACAACGCGGGCGATCAACGGCGGTGAGCACGGCACTAGAACACACAAATCATAATTTAATTTTAGCTCAAATTGCATATAAAAAAAATGAAGTCCCTAACTTAGGCATTTCATCAAACACCTAGCTAGCACCTAAAAAATGAAATGAGCTAAGCAGTATGGAAATGAGCTAAAATGAGGAACGCCGTATGAAAGGATCAAGTTGCTAACCCTTGAAAAGATGGGTGCCGTTAATCTTGACAAATCGTGGAGGAAAATGGAGATGAACTCGAGCTTGGAGAGTAAAACAATGGAGAAAATGGTGATGAACTCGAGCTGCTGCTATCGGGGGTGGGAGGTGGAAGATGATATAGTAGTGATACCCTCTAGTACCGGCTCGTAGCACGACCCGGTACTAAAGATCCACCTCTAGTACCGGGTCGTGCTACCAGCCTGTACTAGAGGTTCTCGCGCGGGCCCCGTTTGGTGCTGCCCTGACAGGAACCTCTAGTACCGGCTCGTATCACAGCCCGGTACTAGAGGCACCCAACGAACCGGGACGAGTCCGTTGCGGCCCGAACCGGGACTAGTCTCCCCTTCTAGTCCGGGCTCGTGGCTGCACCGGTACTAGAGCTCAATTTGGCTCTGGACCAAAGGTCATGTTTCCACTAGTGCTTGTAGCTAACCCCTTTCGACGCCCGTGGAAGGGGTAGACGACACGGTCGACTTCCGGTCAACTGTGTGGGGGGTTTCGACGGAACCGCGTGCCGTGGAGCGTCGGAATCACACCAAAAACTAGGTGATGCACTATCCTATGTGTTAGAGTGTGGTGGGAGGTTTCAAGAGCCAACATGAGACTCCGAGGTGTGACCGGCTTCACACACCACACTTATCCGACACGAAGGTTATGCTCTTCTGGGTGTAAACTCCCATTTCGGGTGGAACAGACGAAACCATGTGAAAACATGGGGCCAAAATGGGTTCAAAATCTTCATATGACCTAACCAAACACAACCAAGTATAAAAGTCCTTGTAGCTACCCCCTTTCGACGCCCGTGGAAGGGGTAGACGACACGGTTGACTTCCGGTCAACTCTGGGGGGGTTTCGACGGAACCGGGGGCCGCGGAGCGTCGGAATCACTCCAAAAACTAGGTGGTGCACTATCCTATGTGTTAGAGTGTGGTGGGAGGTTTCAAGGGCCAACATGAGACTCCGAGGTGTGACCGGCTTCACACACCACACTTATCCGACACGAAGGTTATGCTCTTCTGGGTGGAAACTCCCATTTCGGGTGGAACGGATGGAACCATGTGAAAACATGGGGCCAAAATGGGTTCCAAATGTTCATATGACCTAACCAAACACAACCAAGTATAAAAGTCCTTGTAGCTACCCCCTTTCGACGCCCGTGGAAGGGGTAGACGACACGGTTGACTTCCGGTCAACTGTGGGGGGGGGGGGGGGTTTCGACCGAACCGGGGGCCGCGGAGCGTCGGAATCACACCAAAAACTAGGTGGTGCACTATCCTATGTGTTAGAGTGTGGTGGGAGGTTTCAAGGGCCAACATGAGACTCCGAGGTGTGACCGGCTTCACACACCACACTTATCGGACACGAAGGTTATGCTCTTCTGGGTGGAAACTCCCATTTCGGGTGGAATGGATGGAACCATGTGAAAACATGGGGCCAAAATGGGTTCCAAATATTCATATGACCTAACCAAACACAACCAAGTATAAAAGTCCTTGTAGCTACCCCCTTTCGACACCCGTGGAAGGTGTAGACGACACGGTTGACTTCCGGTCAACTGTGGGGGGGGGGGGTTTCGACCGAACCGGGGGCCGCGGAGCGTCGGAATCACACCAAAAACTAGGTGGTGCACTATCCTATGTGTTAGAGTGTGGTGGGAGGTTTCAAGATCCATTTAACTAGGCGAAATTAGATAGAAATCAAGAAAATTCATAATACTTAGGGATTATCCATCAAATGTGGGCTACTTTGTGTGAATAATTGATGGGTGCTATTTTGCACCATATTTTTGGCACTTACTTCACAAAAAAAGTCATTTTTGGCCCTTAGAAAATATAAAATGATATTTCTAGAATAAATTTGAAAACTCAGTTTGGCATCATTGTTTCCCTTACCTAGATACACCTATGTGACAAATATGAGTACTTTATCACAAACTATGACACGAGAATAGCCATAACTTGGTTATTTTGGTTGAAACCTAAACATGTCTATAGATGATAGAGCTTTTTGTGAAGTATTTTTTTAGAAATTTTGTAAAAACTCAAGTTTATCATTTTCCCCAGCAGCTAGTACACATAAAAGGACTCCATGCCAAAGAATTTCTTTTTTTGACTATTTTTTCACCAAAAAAAGTTGTTTTTTGCATTTATAAAATAAAAAATGATATTTCAAAATAATTGAAAACTCAGTTTCGCACCGTTGTTTCCCATATCAAGGTATAACTATGTGTGAAATACAGGCAATTTATCACGGAAAATGAAAACCTTTAAAAAGAAGAAGAAAAGGATATTGCCGAGTGTGTTTTACTTTTTTTTAAGCTCGGCAAACATGTGGCGGGATATGCAAAAAAAATAAGGGCGGGGGACGAAATTTTTGGAAAAGGGCCTTATCCTCGTCCTTATCCCCTCCTAGCGCCTCCTCCCTCTGCTGTCGATCCCCTTTCCACAGCGCCACCGCCACAGATCCCGGCAGGCTCTGGCCGGCCCCGCCGCCGCAGACCACCGCCACAGCGCCACCACCTCCTTTTCTACCTATTCCATGGCCTAGCACCGTAGCATCGCAGCTCTACTACAAACCCTAGCCCATCTGCCGGTGTTACAGAGGAGGAAGAGGAGGTCAAGGCTGGGTATTAGGCGTCCATGGCGGCGGCGAAGGCGTGGCAGCGCGTGGTGGTGGTGGCTACACGGCGACCGGCTGCACCACGCGGAGCCGACGTGGCAGGCTAGCAAGTCGCGGCCCTGGGAACCGACGAAGGCGGCCAGGACCTTCGCCAAGCTCACTGGGGCGCCTCGGCTGGCGACCGAACCTCGCGCGCCTTCCCCGACCACCAGCAAGCGCGCGGAAGGCCGCTCCTGGAGTAGATCGAGCGGCGGCGCGGCCGGGCCTGCTCGCCGGCGCTGGAGGCCGCGAGATCCTTCCCGCGTCGGCGCGAGCCACGGAGGGCTGCAGCACAGGTCGTCGTCCATCAAGCGTTGCTCGTGGTCGCCAGCGTGGTTGCCGGCCTGCAGCCTGTCGTCGTCGCTCGTGCTGCTGCTCGACGCGCTCGGCCTCGTCCTCGCCCAAACATCATCGCGCTACACGACTCCATCAGGGTACCCTCATGTGCGTTGCTGTGCGTTTGATCTTCTCACTGGTTGCCTGCTCTCTGAATTGCGGCAAGGTCCGATTAATTACAACATTCAGAACTTCTCTTGTTAATTAGATGCATATCTTGTCAATTTATAAAACGTATAATCTTGATGAGATGAAATGCTGGTAGAGGAATACTAGTGCTGCTAGTTCATTTCCTGTCTCAGTCCATCTTACCATGGTCTGCGTTTACTAGTTTAGATGGATGTGAGGCAAGGTTCGTACGTGCTGCTGCTCCTTCGTCCAAGGTACGAACTGAAAGAAGTCTAGTTGTTTCAGAGTGTGACGTTATGGTCTTAGGGAAGCTCTCTGTTGCTGCTGTTCAAAGTTCAAACCTTACTTTCGTCTGATTAGTAACCTGCTTGTGGTTCATAACTGTTTGGTTGCTCGAAATAATTTTGTACTGTTGGATTGAGAATTACAACATGTTCTCAGCCCTTTAGTAATATATCAAAGATTTAAATGGAACGGTAATTTATCAAAGGTTAAAATGGAACAGTAAGTGATGTTGTGCAGCATACTTGCCATTGCTTTGGTCTTGCATAAATACTTAGTGAAGCAAATGTAACCGTTCCCTTGCTTCTGTTTTCTTGTTCTGTTGTAAATTTTGATAGTTGGTAATGTAAATGTATTCCGTTATCTGCTTGACAGTATAGTCAAGATTATTGGAAAAGATTATGTTAAACATTTGGGCTGAAAACACTCAAGCACCGCACTGGCTTCAACGAGCTACAGCTAGCGTAAGTCCTTTACTCCTTTATCTGTTCTTATTCACTTGGATGTGTATGACTGCTTGCATGAATAACTTGCTTGAACTGGAATATCTGAAACTCATATTTGCTTGTATATGTTGGTTTACCGATGAGTGGTTGTACCTTCCAACCGTAAACTGAATTATCCTGATAATTTTTCTCTTATTATTCCTTCCAACCGGAATATCTTGCTTATTCGTCTAATGCAAATCTTCATAGGAGAATCGATCGGCTGGATCCCACACTCCTGTGGATGGTGAAGGAGGGAATGCTGGAGACATAGAGAATGGTGTAGACGGAGGAGCAAGCCCAATGTCGGCGCCATCGACCTCCAACAGGCCCGAGTGACTCTAGGTAAGCTCAAGGTCCCAAATATATATGTCACCCACACTCTAATATCTATATGTCAATACTTGCATACACATGTTTTGAAACTAATGCTTATAGTTTTCAAACTTGTAGGATTGCATAGACGAGGCCTTCGGTGACTAGCGGACTCGTGGACTTGTGCTAGCTCTGAACTTGTGCCATTTTATGCTAGCTGTGAACCCGTGGCATGTATTTGGACTCGTTTGTTTGTGTTGTGAACTATCGGAATCTATTTTGTCAACTTTTGGAGTGTATGTGCTATATTTTGCTATATGTCTCCTTTCAATGTTCTGGATGTACTGTGTGTGATGTACTGATATATTTGATATACATATATATATGTGCATATTCTGTTTCAAACGCAGGGATTTTCAAAAAGCAGGAAAATGCTGGCAAAATTTACCTGCTTCGCCGAGTATGGCACTCGGCGAACCATCCTTCGCCGAGTAGGGCACTCGGCGACGCTGCCTTTGCCGAGTCTGGCACTCGGCGAAGCGGCACTCCAGGTGCCAAAAGGTCACCTGGTAACGTGCTTCGCCGAGATGGGTGATTTGTCGAGCAAGGCACTCGGCGAAGATGTCGCCCAGGGTGGCCTTTTGGTCCACCTTTGCCGAGCACGTGGAGCTCGTGGCACTCGGCGAAGAACCACCCCGGCGAAGCTGACACTCGGCGAACGCAGCACTCGGCGACTCTGCGTCTCGGCGAATATCAAGGAGGGCACTCGGCGAAGACGACAACTCGGCGAACTGCTTTACCGAGCCCGGCCTTTCTGGACACGTGTCGCACGGTTGTGCGCCATCTCTTCGCCGAGTGTCGTATCTCCAGACTCGGCGAAGACCTGACACTCGCCTGACACACATCTGACAAGCGACGGGCTGGATCACCTTTTCTTCGCCGAGTGGTGTCTAAAGACACTCTGCGAAGGCGTCGTCGAGTCCCCCCAACAAAAAACACTCGGCGAAGGCTCTTCGCCGAGGCGAATTTCGCCGAGTCTAGTTCGCCGAGTTCCATACTCGGTGAAGACGTCGCCGAGCTGGATTCAGGCCTTCGCCGAGTCTTTTGACCACTCGGCGGAGAGTAATTTTCCCGTAGTGCTCGGTATAAAAAAAATCTCAATTCATATATAATCCTTGCAGTTTGATATGTATATGGCTGATCTTGCATCTCATGGACGAACTCTTGATATGAAGTCCGCAAAATGAATGTTGTACCAGGATTCCAAATATATATCTATATATTATTTAATGCGGGTAATTCTCTTGCGTGATATCCACTTTCCAGCATATATTATCGTGTTTTCTTTTATAAAATAAATTGCAGGTGAAGAAGAAGCATAACTTGTTAGATGATTTTTGATTTTCATGTGCAAGTTGCTGCAGTTTTGAAGTCTCGGGAAACATTTTGTGGTGTTTAAACTACATATTAGCTATTTTGATGTCTAATATTTGCAATACAGGACATGCCCCCTCTCCTCTTTCTATGTGAAATACTAATTTTATATTTTTGTTTGCAAGCTCATAAGCATAAGACTTAGTGACACTGAATTAGTTAGGCTACTGAAGCTATTGGCTACATTTGTTGGTCCATTTAATACAGCCTGCAAAGGTTTGCTTAGTACAATACCATAGTCATTAGTTCATCCATCTAATACATGATTCTTAACTTCTGCTGGGCTCCTGGAGTTATATTTATCAGTATAATCTCTGGTGTTGTATGGGCACGTTCTGATCTTGTAGTTCGATGTGTGAAATTGATCTCGTGTATGATAACTGTTTTTCTGCGTGTAGTTCCATTTAGCATTTTTTTTGTGAAATCCTGCATAGTGAAGAAGAGTGTAAGTTTTGGTGTATTCTCGTTCGTGTTGTGTTGGGTCTGTATACGAACAAGCTTCATCTGTTCCCATATGTTTTTAGTGTGTTGATCTGTTGCTCAGTTAGTTTTCTGTTTGCTAATGGCGACAACAACTGCTCACTACGGGAATGGCCTCCTACGCCGACGGCAGGCATCTACGCCAACGGCTTTTTGTCGGGGCCGTCGGCGTAGGCCCCACCGCAACCAGCCCGTCGAGGTGGCCCTCGGCGTACACAAAACCGTCGGCGTATATAATCTACGCCGACGGCCACCCTCGGCGTATTTTCGGCCGTCGGCCTATATGTCAGTTTTTGGATTTTCAAAAACTTTATTTTTATGTATATCCATACGCCGACGGCTTTGTCGTCGGCATAGTGAATATGCTTTTTCAATCTTCATTTTAAATTCATTTTTACGTATATCTATACGCCGACGGCTTTGCTGTCGGCACAGCTACCATGTTTTTCAATATTCATTTTATGTATTTTATTTATTATTGTCAGTTAAGTTTAATATGCTTTTTATACATTTTTATTTATATAGCTACGCTGAATAAAGGTTTCCACCCACATAAAATGACGTCAGAAAATTGTTCTCTCACAGTTTCACGTCGGGCCAACCGGGGGCAACCTTGTGATAAAAGTTGGTTTCCCACCTTCCTATGGCCTAACCTGACACAACCAAGCAGAAAAGTCCACTGGCCTACCCCCTCTCGGCTCCGGTCAAGAAGGTAGACGGTAACTTTGACTTTTTTCCAACGGCTCTAGGGTTTCGCCGAAGCGGGTCCCCGGAGCGTCGGAACCCCACCAAAACCTAGGTTGTGCCATACCATATGTATACAAGTGTGTTGTGTGTTGTAAATGTCCAATATCCTACGAGGTGTGATCGGCTTCACCGACTTCACTTTCTCTTCTGCACTTGGAGGTGAAAACTCCCCCTTCGGGCGAACCGGATGGAATATTGTGTTTATTTGGGGTAGACTTTGGTTTCCCACCTTCCTATGGCCTAACCTAACACAACCAAGCAAAAAAGTCCACTGGCCTACCCTCTTTCGACGCCGTTCAAGGGGGTAGACGAAAGCGTTAGGGTTTTTCCTGCGGATTCAGGGTTTCGCCGAAGCGGGGCATCGGAGCGTCGGAACCCCACCAAAACCTAGGTTGTGCCATACCATATGTATACAAGTGTGTTGTGTGTTGTAAATGTCCAATATCCTACGAGGTGTGATCGGCTTCACCGACTTCACTTTCTCTTCTGCACTTGGAGGTGAAAACTCCCCCTTCGGGCGAACCGGATGGAATATTGTGTTTATTTGGGGTAGACTTTGGTTTCCCACCTTCCTATGGCCTAACCTAACACAACCAAGCAAAAAAGTCCACTGGCCTACCCTCTTTCGACGCCGTTCAAGGGGGTAGACGAAAGCGTTAGGGTTTTTCCTGCGGATTCAGGGTTTCGCCGAAGCGGGGCATCGGAGCGTCGGAACCCCACACAAACCTAGGTTGTGCCATACCATATCTATAAAAGTGTGTTGTGTGTTTTAAATGTCCAATATCCTACTCCGAGGTGTGACCGGCTTCACCGACTTCACTTTCTCTCCAGTGATTTTCTGCACTTAGAGGTGAAAACTCCCCTTTCGGGCGAACCGGATGGAATCTTGTGTTGATTTGGGGTAGACTTTGGTTTCCCACCTTCCTATGGCCTAACCTAACACAACCAAGTAAAAAAGTCCACTGGCCTGCCCCCTTTCGACGCCGTTCAAGGGGGTAGACGAAAACGCTACGGTTTTTACAGCGGATTCAGGGTTTCGCCGAAGCGGGGCATCGGAGCGTCGGAACCCCACACAAATCAAGGTTGTGCCACACCATATGTATACAAGTGTGTTGTGTGTTTTTGTAGCGCCCTGACCCGACTACTATACAGTGATGCTGTGTGTCACCGGTTAAGCGATACAACCGGAGGTTACGGGTTTACCAATCCCCGGCCAAAACCTTTGGCAGGTGTTGCTCGGAATTGACCACCGGCAACACAACACCCCGATTGATGCCTTAACACAGGCACAGCTATCATAGCATAATAGTAAGATCAAGACTTGTGGAACAACTGGCACATCACAGACTCTACGACACAAATCATATAGTTCAACACTTATAATAAAGAAAGATAGCAAATAATACAACCAGAGGGCACAGCCCCAACAGTACAACATGCGGAAGCGAATTAAGTTGTCTAACAACAAGATCCAAATAATGGCCTAAGAGGCCTACAATAAACATCCAGCGCCAGCTGTTCCGGATGTCCCAAGCTGCCACCTGGGAACCCCAGACTACTTGTCGACGTCCACAAAGAACCCACCTTCGAAGTCGGTGAAGTCCTCCTCTGAAACAAAGCAAACGACGTTGAGTTCGATGAACTCGCAAGATTATAATATAGAGCTTTAGCTCGATGAGTCTTCAAGGTTTTATGGCTGTTTTGCATAAAGCTGATTTTATTTATAAAACACAACTCCAAGGCATCGACTATTAGAACATTTTCAAAGAGGGGTAAGAAGTAACTCTTTTCTTTGATCACCTTCTCACCATCAACCATCATCACTATTGTACCTGTTCATCAAAGGCACCTCCCCGAATCACCCTCGAGGAAGTCAACCTTACAATCTTGAGTGGTACCTCTAGTACCGAAGTTTTAATCATTCTGTTCAAGTTATTCTATGATCTTATCGTCTGTTCCCAAGTCGTCCTTAACCGTGGACACGGCTTTTCGAAAAGATTCAACCCTGCAGGGGTGCACTGTGTTTACCTTCAGTACCGCCCGGCCCATTGCCTACACGTAGCTCTCTTCCGGGGAAAGCCGGCTGGGTGGGAACGGTTACGACCTTTACCTTGCTTGAGACTATCCAGGATCATCAGTGAGGACGGGACAGGTTCAGTGCCTCCAACACCCTGCCCCGTGGCCACTCATTTTCCTAAACACCACCATCCTCTTTCTCAGTCTTAGCCACCATCCCAGCGCACACGCAAATGGAAGCTCAAACTAGAGGACCCTGGCTAGCCCCGCACAAGTTAGTTAGTCGACGAGGGCTCCATATACCCCACCGAAAGGAAGCGCGCTCATTCTTGGTTCAAGAGGTAAAGAACTCGCACTTAGGCGGCGAGAACGAGACAACCCACCACATTCCATGTGGCCTCTCATCCCCACCTTTAAGCATTTTATTACCTGTCTCCACAATTCCTCCACCATCAACCACATCTCATCACCTGTTTCCAACATACAGTATCCATAGTACAGTTGGACAAATAACTAAGCATGGCTAAGCATCAACATAGCATATTATATATCTCGGGCCAACAAAACAATCCTATGGTTTAATAGGAGGGGAACATGTAAATGGCATCGGAATCTTAATGCAACTATAGGATACTCTAATCCAAGTAAATTGACATTTGGAACCGCATGCAATATTATAGTGGAGAAAATATATTTGCGGAAAATAGGATAATATATGCTCAGAGGGGGGATTAAGCTTGCCTTGTTCGGGATACTGGTAGTACGGATCCTCGGGGTATTGCGGAGTAACCCGGCTGCTTGATCTAACGAAGCATAAACAACGGAAGAAACAAATCAAACACCATACAAGATTTACAAATGCAATGCGCAAACACATGATGACATGACATTTTAATGCACTGGAATTATTCTAGCAAGGACCACCAATTTTAAATGGGGTGCGAGATAATATTTAACAAGAGAGAAGAATAGCTCTACCTTTGTTTTTAATGTTTTCCTGTGCTAAGATCATGTAAACATGTATGCAAGCGATGCAAAGGATTAGTGCACATTTTTCTGAGCGTTTTGATATAAAGAACACATTTTTCGGATGCCCCGATAGAAAGTTATTAATTTTGTAATTTATCTTTTTAATTAATTACTTTCAATTCTTTTAAATCGAACAATAATATATTTTCTACTCGACTTCGCGAGAGAGAGATGAACTCGTAGGAATCATCGAGTCGATGTCCCTACGTTGCAAGAGAGGAGCGGGGAAACAAAACGCTATTGAAGGGGAAAAGAAAAACTAAACAGGAAAGAAAAAACAGTGTAAACCGGCACTCAGGCCGGTTTTGGCCGGTTTTGGGCCAGCCTGCACACCGTGCGGCCCGGCACTCAGCCCGGCTGAGGCCGGTTTGAAAACCGGGCAGTGTCCAGAGCGCTCCGGCCTTTTAGCCGGTCTGGGCCGGCCCAACAGCCGGTTGGGGCACAGAGGAGAACGGCCTCGAGGCCGGCCTCTGCCGTTTCCTGGACTGGGCGCGCGAGAAGAACGACGGCGACGAACGGCATGCGGCTACGGCGTGGTGGAGCGAACCAGCGCGAGATAGGGAGAGGGGAGAGTGCTCACGGCACGAGTGCTCACCACGGAAAAGTTGGGGGTGGTCGTGGGTGGCCGGAGTTGAGCCGACGGCGGCTGAATTCCGCGGCGAGGATGCGGCGGTGGCGGAGAGGAAAAGGGGCGGTGCGGTCGATACACGGCCTCCCACCTCGATTCCTCCGGCGTAGATGCGTGGAACGGCACGGCGGAGCTTTTGCTCCACGCGTCGGTGCTCAGCATGGGCTAGAACGGCGGGGAGCGGTGGTCAACCGTGGCGGCGGCCATGGCGTCGCGCGGGAGCTCGGGAGAGAAGAGAAAGGGGAGCAGGCAAGCGGGGATGGGGAGCAGAGGCTCCTGGGGACCTCCTCTCCTTCTCATGGCGCGGCAGGAGGGCCCGGTGCATAGTCGGGGTGGTGCGGTGCAAGCACGGCGACCTCGGTCGCTACAGGAGGAGGGAGAAGATGGTTTTACATTTTAGTCCCTGGAAGTTTTAAAACCATCACAAACAGGTCCTTCTTGGTACTGGATTAATAGAACAGCAGGTGGAAATGAATTATTTGGGCCACTTAAACACCTCCAAAAATTATGCCAATTTTTGGGGAGTCTCTTTATATCAAATTGAAGTTCCCCTAATTTTTACAGATTATTTGAAAACCATTTGGTAGGGAAATAAAATAGAAATTGCTCACAGGCAATTTTGAGATACTCTCTTTTTATTTTATTTTACAATTCAAAATAGTTTGTCAAAACTATCCTTGGAACTTTTGGAGCTTCCTCGACAAATATGAGAAGACAAAGAATTTGTTTTGCAAACTTTGAGTGTCATCTTTGTTGTGAGATCTGTTGGAACAAGTTGGGCATTTTGTTTTCCAAATGTTGCCAAAACAAGTTAGTGTTGTTTAGCAATTGCAAATGGAGGCAATGATGCATGCATGGAATGCAAAAGTGAAAATTTTACTCATAATTTGCATTAACAAGAGTGGGCTGTTACAATTCTACCCTCCTTGCAGGAATCTCGTCCCGAGATTCTAAGATTGCGTAAAGAAGTCGGGATACTCCTCACGAAGACTAGACTCTCTCTCCCAAGTTGCTTCCTCCTCGGAATGGTGAGACCACTGCACTTTGAGGAACTTGGTAGTCTTGTTCCGGGTCTTCCTTTCGGCTTCATCCAGAATACGGATAGGGTGCTCGCGGTAAGTGAGGTCTTCCTTGAGATCTAGCTCTTCATGATTAACTCCATGGATAGGATCCTTGAAACAACGGCGGAGTTGGGAGACATGAAACACATCATGTACATTTGGGAATTTGACCGGTAACTCCAACTTATAAGAAAGATCTCCTCGCTTTTCCAGAATGGTGAAAGGACCAACATAGCGAGGGGCCAATTTCCCTTTGATTCCAAAGCGGCGAACGCCACGAAGGGGAGAGACACGGGGATAAGCTTTATCACCAATTTCATAGTGAATCTCCTGGTGGTGCTTGTCATAGTAGCTCTTCTGCCTAGACTGAGGAATCTTCAGATTCTCTCTTATGATTCTAACCTTCTCCTCGCTTCATTGATCACATCCGGACCAAAGAGTGCTCTCTCTCCGGTCTCGGACCAATTCAGCGGAGTGCGGCATTTTCTTCCATATAAAGCCTCGAAGGGAGCCATGCCCAGACTAGCTTGATAGCTATTGTTGTAGGAGAACTCCGCGAAAGGGAGATACTTTTCCCAACCTTGGCCAAAAGAGATGACACATGCCCTAAGCATGTCTTCCAACACTTGGTTCACTCTTTCAGTCTGACCATCAGTTTGGGGATGGTAAGCGATGCTGAAGTTGAGACGGGACCCCATAGCAGTTTGGAAACTCTGCCAGAACTTGGAGACAAAGATACTACCACGGTCAGATATGATCCTCAAAGGGACCCCGTGCAATGGAACAATACGGGCCAAATACAAGTCGGCAAGTTGACTCGCTCGTATCTCATCACGGACTGGTAGGAAGTGAGCAATCTTGGAAAGACGATCAATGATTACCCAAATTGCATTGTTGCCTTTAGGAGATCGGGGAAATCCGGTGATGAAGTCCATACCAATTTCATCCCATTTCCACTCGGGAACTGCAATAGGGCGGAGAGTGCCGGCAGGTCTTTGATGTTCAGCTTTTACCCGTCGACAGGTGTCGCATTCCGCAACAAACTTGGCGATTTCCCGCTTCATACGGGTCCACCAGAATTGTGGTCGAAGGTCTTGGTACATTTTGGTACTCCCGGGATGAATAGAGAGAGGTGAATCATGAGCCTCTTGGAGAATTAACTCCCTCAGATTCCTTTCCTTTGGCACTACCAGACGGTCACCAAAATACACAACTCCGGATTCATCTTCCGAGAAGCACTTAGCCTTGCCACTAGCAATGTTCTCCTTGATTTTCAGAATACCCTTATCCAGTTTCTGAGCTTCTTTAATCTGGTCTACAAGAGTAGATTGGATCTCCAGATTTGCTAGATAGCCAATGGGAACAATTTCCAGGTTCAAGCGGGCGAACTCTTCATGAAGGGCAGGCTGGGCCTTTTCAATCATCAGATTGTTGCAATGGGACTTCCGACTTAGCGCGTCAGCCACGACATTTGCTTTGCCGGGTTGATAGTTCAGACTTACATCATAGTCCTTGATCAACTCCAACCAACGCCTTTGCCTGAGATTCAAATCCAGCTAGGTGAAGAGGTACTTCAGACTCTTGTGATCCGAGAAGATCTCGCAACGGTTACCAAACAGGTATGGTCTCCATTGCTTTAGAGCATAGACCACAGCTGCAAGCTCTAGATCATGGGTTGGGTAGTTGTGCTCATGCGGCTTCAATTGGCGAGAAGCATACGCCACCACATGGCCATATTGCATTAGCACACGGCCCAAGCCTTGCAAAGAGGCATCACAAAAGACGACGAAATCCTTGCTAGTGTCCGGCAGGACGAGCACAGGAGCGGACGTGAGTTTGGCTTTCAATGCTTTGAAGCTCTCCTCAGCTTCGACAGTCCATACGAACTTTCGATCCTTCTTGAGAAGGTCTGTCAGGGCCTTGGCTATTTTGGAGAAGCCTTCGATGAATCGGCGGTAGTAACCCGCCAATCCGAGAAAGCTACGGATGTCTTTGACTGACATTGGAGTTTTCCAATCCAAAATGGACTGAATCTTGTCGGGAATGACTTCCACACCATTGGCGGATATTACATGACCAAGGAAGACAAGTTTATCCAACCAAAACTCACACTTGGAGAACTTGGCATAGAGACGGTGTTCACGAAGCCGTGTCAGAACCAGCCGAAGGTGTTCCTCATGCTCTTCGTCGGTTTTGGAGTAGATGAGGATGTCATCGATGTAAATGACGACAAACTTGTCGAGATAGTCCATGAAGATGGAGTTCATGAGCCTCATGAAAGTAGCCGGAGCATTAGTGAGACCAAAAGACATGACGGTATACTCGTACGAGCCATAGCGAGTAATGAATGCAGTCTTTGGGATATCCTCCTTTCTGATCTTTATCTGATGGTACCCTGACCGCAGATCCATCTTGGAGAACACTCTTGCACCAGCTAACTGATCCAACAGATCATTGATCCGGGGAATATGATACTTGTTCTTGATTGTCACCGCATTCAACGGCCTATAATCGGAGACCAAGCGAGGAACGGTTGAATCCCTCTTCTTGACAAAGAGTACCGGACAACCCCATGGTGAACTGCTAGGCTGGATGAAATCCTTTGCTAACAGCTCATCAATTTGCTCTTTCAACAGAGCTAACTCTTCCACCGGCATATGGTAGGGCTTCTTAGAGATTGGAGCAGTACCGGGAAGCAGATCTATGACAAACTCCACACTTCGATCAGGTGGCATGCAAGGCAATTCTTCTGGGAACACATCCGGGAAGTCACACACCACGTGTATGTCCTGGATTTCAGGAGGGGATAAGCCTTCCATGAAGTACAGGCTGATCTCCGGGGAGTTAGGATTTAAGGCGGACGGAGGGCTTGACAGAGCGGACCATCACCGGAGGAAGTGGTAGTGGTGATGGTCTTGGCAGCACAGTCGAGATTGGCCCGGTATTTCACTAGCCAGTTCATGCCCAGTATGACATCAATGCCATTTGACCTCAGGGCTACCAACGCATATGGAAAGGGGAAGGAACCTATGTTAATCTGGACCTCAGGAGTAACTCCATCGGTTTGCCATTTGGAGCCAGGAGTGGAGATCGTCATGGGACGCCTCATCTTCTCGAACGGTATGTTGTGGTCTTTTGCAAATGCTATGGAAATGAAAGAATGCGATGCTCCAGAATCAAACAAAACTGTAGCACGACTGTTGTTGATCCACAACTCACCCATAAGGACACCGGGGTCCTCTTCAGCTTCTTCAGCAGAGACATGGTTCAGGCGACCACGCACAATAGGTCCAGCCTTGCCAACAGGGGTGGCAGGGGCTCGTGCAGGTGTCCCTGAGATAGGTGCCTTCTGGGGGCACTCCCTGGAGTAGTGGCCAGCCTCGCCACAGGTGTAGCAGGTGACTCCAGGTGGAGCGGTTAGTAGCATAGGACGATACCCACTTCCGCTTGCCCCAAGTGTCGGAGTAGAGGGGCGTGGCGGTGGGGGCCTGTATCCCGCGTTCCTTGGCACGAATGGCGCACGCGGCACGGCGCTGTAGGGAACAAACACCCTGCGCTTCTTGCTGTCCGAGTCCGAGGAACTCTGATGGTCCCCGTGTACGGGCCTCTTGGAAGCCTCGAGTTCCTTCCTTCCTTGCTCAAGAGTGAGAGCCTGGTTGAACAGCTCCTGGAAGTTCTGGAACCTGAAGGGCAACAACTCATAGCGGAGCTGCGGCGCAAGCCCCTTGCGGAAAAGCTCTTGCTTGTCAGCATCATTGGTCACGCCCCTTGGGGCGTAACGAGAGAGGTGGTTGAACTCACGACCAAAGGTGCGGATGTCCATACGTCCCTGTTGCAAATCCAGGAACTCCCTCCTCTTCAGGTCCAAGATGGGCTGGGGAATGTAAGCCGCGCGGAAGGCAGCGCGGAAATCCGCCCAGCTGAAGACATGGTCGAGTGGGAACATGGCCACATGGCTCTCCCACCAACATCCAGCAGCACCAACCAAGAGGTAGGTGGCAAAGTTGACTTGTTCAGCCACCGGGACATGGAGCGCGGAGAACTTGCGCTCCAGAGCTCGAAGCCAATCATCAGCTTCCAGTGGCTCCTTAGCATCAGCAAAAGTAGGCGGCTGTGAGCGCAGAAACTCGGTGAGAGTGTTGCAGCCATTCCTCTGTGCATTCTGATGCACCAACTCCTCAAGCAAGCGCTCATTGCGCCCATGGTTCTCCTCAATAGCCATCAAGACTTGAGCCATCGAGGGTGGAGGTGGCAGATCATCCTCCTCATTGTTGTGGTTACCACGGCCTCCGCGGCCTCCTCCTCGAGCCATTCTGAAGATTTTACAATGACACAATTAGTATCGATCTCCGAATGATTGAGGCAATAATATTAGGGTCCACTCAAGTGCACAGACTAGGGACAATAATACTTTGGGTAACAACAAACAAGGAAACAACAAGATGGAACTTGGGTAGAAGATCAGCATCATGTGCCAACGGCACAATCCGGGATCTTCGGTTCAAGCCCTTGGGATGGAACCCGAAAAGGAACAAATGATTAGACTCGGTACGGATAACAAGATTCGTAAACATCTGAGTTGACATCGGATTGTAGCGCGGCGGAAGCATCCGGGCACATAACACTAAAGGTGGAGCCCAACCGCGAGATCCTAATAATTTTTGAATTAACAGATGAGGAGTAAAAACTTTAACTCAAATCGAGGTAAGATTGCTCCGAGATTAGAAGGTAACCAGGTAAGGAGTAAAAAGAATCCTAACATGGTTTTCACAACTCATTTTTAGGTTAAAATATTTTCACAAACACTAGACTCAACATCGACTAGTAGAAAGGGTTTCCTACAGGTAGTACTGCTCTGATACCAACTTGTAGCGCCCCGACCCGACTACTATATAGTGATGCTGTGTGTCACCGGTTAAGCGATACAACCGGAGGTTACAGGTTTACCAATGCCCGGCCAAAACCTTTGGCAGGTGTTGCTCGGAATTGACCACCGGCAACACAACACCCCGATTGATGCCTTAACACAGGCACAGCTATCATAGCATAATAGTAAGATCAAGACTTGTGGAACAACTGGCACATCACAGACTCTACGACACAAATCATATAGTTCAACTCTTATAATAGAGAAAGATAGCAAATAATACAACCAGAGGGCACAGCCCCAACAGTACAACATGCGGAAGCAAATTAAGTTGTCTAACAACAAGATCCAAATAATGGCCTAAGAGGCCTACAATAAACATCCAGCGCCAGCTGTTCTGGGATGTCCCAAGCTGCCACATGGGAACCCCAGACTACTTGTCGACGTCCACAAAGAACCCACCTTCGAAGTCGGCGAAGTCATCCTCTGAAACAAAGCAAACGACGTTGAGTTCGACGAACTCGCAAGATTATAATATAGAGCTTTAGCTCGATGAGGCTTCAAGGTTTTATGGCTGTTTTGCATAAAGCTGATTTTATTTATAAAACACAACTCCAAGGCATCGACTATTAGAACATTTTCAAAGAGGGGTAAGAAGTAACTCTTTTCTTTGATCACCTTCTCACCATCAACCATCATCACTATTGTACATGTTCATCAAAGGCACCTCCCCGAATCACCCTCGAGGAAGTCAACCTTACAATCTTGAGTGGTTCCTCTAGTACCGAAGTTTTAATCATTTCGTTCAAGTTATTCTATGATCTTATCGTCTGTTCCCAAGTCATCCTTAACCGTGGACACGGCTTTTCAAAAAGATTCAACCCTGCAGGGGTGCACTGTGTTTACCTTCGGTACCGCCCGGCCCATTGCCTACACGTAGCTCTCTTCCGGGGAAAGCCGGCTGGGTGGGAACGGTTACGACCTTTACCTTGCTTGAGACTATCTAGGATCATCAGTGAGGACGGGACAGGTTCAGTGCCTCCAACACCCTGCCCCGGGGCCACTCATTTTCCTAAACACCACCATCCTCTTTCTCAGTCTTAACCACCATCCCAACACACACGCAAATGGAAGCTCAAACTAGAGGACCCTGGCTAGCCCCACACAAGTTAGTTAGTCGACGAGGGCTCCATATACCCCACCGAAAGGAAGCGCGCTCATTCTTGGTTCAAGAGGTAAAGAACTCGTACTTAGGCGGCGAGAACGAGACAACCCACCACATTCCATGTGGCCTCTCATCCCCACCTTTAAGCATTTTATTACCTGTCTCCACAATTCCTCCACCATCAACCACATCTCATCACCTGTTTCCAACATACAGTATCCATAGTACAGTTGGACAAATAACTAAGCATGGCTAAGCATCAACATAGCATATTATATATCTCGGGCCAACAATACAATCCTATGGTTTAATAGGAGGGGAACAGGTAAATGGCATCGGAATCTTAATGCAACTATAGGATACTCTAATCCAAGTAAATTGACATTTGGAACCGCATGCAATATTATAGTGGAGAAAATATATTTGCGGAAAATAGGATAAGATATGCTCAGAGGGGGGATTACGCTTGCCTTGTTCGGGATACTGGTAGTACGGATCCTCGGGGTATTGCGGAGTAACCCCGGCTGCTTGATCTAACGAAACATAAACAATGGAAGAAACAAATCAAACACCATACAAGATTTACAAATGCAATGCACAAACACATGATGACATGACATTTTAATGCACTGGAATTATTCTAGCAAGGACCACCAATTTTAAATGGGGTGCGAGATAATATTTAACAAGAGAGAAGAATAGCTCTACCTTTGTTTTTAATGTTTTCCTGTGCTAAGATCATGTAAACACGTATGCAAGCGATGCAAAGGATTAGTGCACATTTTTCTGAGCGTTTTGATATAAAGAACACATTTTTCGGATGCCCCGATAGAAAGTTATTAATTTTGTAATTTCTCTTTTTAATTAATTACTTTCAATTCTTTTAAATCTAACAATAATATATTTTCTACTCGACTTCGCGAGAGAGAGATGAACTCGTAGGAATCATCGAGTCGATGTCCCTACGTTGCTAGAGAGGAGCGGGGAAACAAAACGCTATTGAAGGGGAAAAGAAAAACTAAACAGGAAAGAAAAAACAGTGTAAACCGGCACTCAGGCCGATTTTGGCCGGTTTTGGGCCGGCCTGCACACCGTGCGGCCCGGCACTCAGCCCGGCTGAGGCCGGTTTGAAAACCGGGCAGTGTCCAGAGCGCTCCGGCCTTTTAGCCGGTCTGGGCCGGCCCAACAGCCGGTTGGGGCACAGAGGAGAACGGCCTCGAGGCCGGCCTCTGCCGTTTCCTGGACTGGGTGCGCGAGAAGAACGACGGCGACGAACGGCGTGCGGCTATGGCGTGGTGGAGCGAACCAGCGCGAGATAGGGAGAGGGGAGAGTGCTCACGGCACGAGTGCTCACCACGGAAAAGTTGGGGGTGGTCGTGGGTGGCCGGAGTTGAGCCGACGGCGGCAGAATTCCGCGGCGAGGATGCGGCGGTGGCGGAGAGGAAAAGGGGTGGCGCGGTCGATACATGGCCTCCCGCCTCGATTCTTCCAGCGTAGATGCATGGAACGGCACGGCGGAGCTTTTGCTCCACGCGTCGGTGCTCAGCGTGGGCTAGAACGGCGGGGAGCGGTGGTCAACCGTGGCGGCGGCCATGGCGTCGCGCGGGAGCTCGGGAGAGAAGAGAAAGGGGAGCAGGCAAGCGGGGATGGGGAGCAGAGGCTCGTGGGGACCTCCTCTCCTTCTCATGGCGCGGCAGGAGGGCCCGTGTGGCGTCGGGGTGGTGCGGTGCAAGCACGGCGACCTCGTCGCTACAGGAGGAGGGAGAAGATGGTTTTACATTTTAGTCCCTGGAAGTTTTAAAACCATCACAAACAGGTCCTTCTTGGTACTGGATTAATAGAACAGCAGGTGGAAATGAATTATTTGGGCTACTTAAACACCTCCAAAAATTATGCCAATTTTTGGGGAGTCTCTTTATATCAAATTGAAGTTCCCCTAATTTTTACAGATTATTTGAAAACCATTTGGTAGGCAAATAAAATAGAAATTGCTCACAGGCAATTTTGAGATACTCTCTTTTTATTTTATTTTACAATTCAAAATAGTTTGTCAAAATTATCCTTGGAACTTTTGGAGCTTCCTCGACAAATATGAGAAGACAAAGAATTTGTTTTGCAAACTTTGAGTGTCATCTTTGTTGTGAGATTTGTTGGAACAAGTTGGGCATTTTGTTTTCCAAATGTTGCCAAAACAAGTTAGTGTTGTTTAGCAATTGCAAATGGAGGCAATGATGCATGCATGGAATGCAAAAGTGAAAATTTTACTCATAATTTGCATTAACAAGAGTGGGCTGTTACAGTTTTAAATGTCCAATATCCTACTCTGGGGTGTGACCGGCTTCACCGACTTCACTTTCTCTCTAGTGAGTTTCTGCACTTAGAGGTGAAAACTCCCCTTTCGGGCGAACCAGATGGAATCTTGTGTTGATTGGGGTAGACTTTGGTTTCCCACCTTCCTATGGCCTAACCTAACACAACCAAGCAGAAAAGTCCACTGGCCTACCCCCGCTCGACTCCGGTCAAGGGGGTAGACAGTAACTTTGACTTTTTTCCAGCGGGTCTAGGGTTTCGCCGAAGCGGGTCCTCGGAGCGTCGGAACCCCACCAAAACCTAGGTTGTGCCATACCATATATATACAAGTGTGTTGTGTGTTGTAAATGTCCAATATCCTACTCCGAGGTGTGACCGGCTTCACCGACTTCACTTTCTCTACAGTGATTTTCTGCACTTAGAGGTGAAAACTCCCCCTTCGGGCAAACCGGATGGAATATTGTGTTTATTTGGGGTAGACTTTGGTTTCCCACCTTCCTATGGCCTAACCTAACACAACCAAGCAAAAAATTCCACTGGCCTACCCCCTCTCGGCTCCGGGGATTTAAAGTTTAGGGTTCGGTTTAGCTATCCTCTACAAGTTCAAGATTTAGATTGGACTTTTCTCTGTTTTGTGAAATAGTTATTAGTCGCCACCAATACGAACCGACCCTTTGATGAAGTTAGGTGGATCATGCCGACAAAATTAAGCGCCCAAGTTCAGAAAGGCCATGATTTTACGATGGGGTTAAGTTGCGTAACTGGAGCCAAATGAATATCTCCAACTTCAGCCAGGCTTGGCATCACTTGTAATATCGGCCAATAGAATTCGTTGTAGCATACATTTCATCTTGTGGATCGTCTGATGAGTTCCGCATAACCTGTTACGTACCTCTCCCATGGTAACTCGAGCTTGATCTTTTTTCAAGCACTTTAGGAGAAAACCATCGGTCATTCGAAAATATTTATCGTCATCAACATTATCAGGTTCAACTAATGAATGTCAGAGCTATAAAAATTATCCGTAAAACTCGAGACTCAACACTCAAAGAGTGCCACCTTTATCCCTTTTACGGGATCTGATGAGTGAACCTTTTTTGTCCCTACACTTAATGATTTCACATGCTTAATGTATGGTATATTTTGATGTCTGTTTAAGGTTGCTTGGCAGGCACTCCACCTAGGCCTGGTTAAGTTTCCGCATCGGTTTTGGAATCCGACGGATAAAAAGGACCAATTAAACGATAGACGCTCGGATTAAGAAAAGGCGTGATTACGTTTCCCGTGCTCTTTGCCGCTGCCTCGTCTCCTACTACATCGCCGTCGCCTCTCTGGTCCGTCGCACCGCCGCCGGCACTCTGGTCCCACGCATCGCCGCCGCCCCCTTCAGATCCCCGTCCTTGCACCGCCGGCGGCACCCGCTTCTTCCCCCGCGGCAGCATTCTACCCGATGGCGGAGGAGTGGCCGGCCGGCCAGGTCCGCCAGACCTTCCTGGACTTCTTCGAGTCCAAGTCGCACACGCCGTGGCCGTCGAGCCCCGTGGTGCCTGTGTTGACGACCCCACGCTGCTCTTCGCAAACGCCGGGATGAACCAGTTCAAGCCGGTCTTTCTCGGCACCGCTCCCTCGGACTCGCCGCTCATCCGCCTGCGCCGCGCCTGCAGCTCCCAGAAGTGCATCCGCGCCGGCGGCAAGCACAACGACCTCGACGACGTGGGCAATGACACCTACCACCACACCTTCTTCGAGATGCTCGGCAGCTGGTCCTTCGGGGACTACTTCAAGGAGGAGGCAATCGGGTACGCCTGGGAGCTCCTCACCAAGGTATTTTATTCATTCCCCTCGTTGATCCCTCGCGTATTATATATTATACTAGTTTGCATATACTACTGTATGAATCTGCTTCTGTTTGGCCTAATTTAAAGTGATGAAAATTGACTGCCATTTCATATGTACAGGTGTACAAGTTGCCTGTTGATAGATTCTACGCAACTTACTTTGGTGGCGACAAGAAAGCTGGTGTCGGTCCCGATACCGAGTCGAAAGATATATGGTTGAAGTATCTCCCAGTGGAAAGAGTTCTGCCTTTCGGTTGCAATCATATACCTAAAAGCTTCCAAACGCGTGTGCGTTATCTCGTCGAGCCGAACGGCCGGCTGCGCGTCGTCGATCCATTGGCGCGCGATGCGATTCGTGCCAGGTGACACCTGGTCGGGACACCACACGTGCAGTGAGAGTGTGAGACAGAGACGTGCGCTGTTCTTCCTGCCCGAGCGGCCGCCCCTCTTCTCCCTCCTCGGCATCACCCAGAAATTGGTGCCGTTTTTTTTACTCTTATCCATTCCCCTCTGTTCGTCCTTCCATCTCTCCGGCAAGCACATCGCCCGTCCGGACTCGACGGCGGCGCTGCTAGCGGACCGTGGCCAGCTGACCTAGTGGTAGGGCGATCACCTGCGGCTCCCTCGCCGTGCTCGTTGGATGCAGTGTCGCCCTCCTCGTCGCCGGTCCCCTCGCACCGTAGGCGTCCGCATCGCGTCCGAAGCCGCAGGAGGAGGGGCCCGACCCGGGCGACGGCCGCCAGTGGTTCACCCTCTTTTTCAGCACGGAGTCCGGAACTGCCGAGGTCTTCGCCTAGGTACATCGCTGCGGACACCTGCCGCCGGCTCTGCTTCCTCATCTTTTCCGCCAAGAGCTTAAGCTCCCTACACTGCCTTGCTATGGCAGGCGCCCACGGAGGAGGCAAAGGCCAGGTACGACAAGGCCGTCTTCAATGTGTTTGTTATAATTTCCAGCTCATCCCTTTGGTGCAGCGGCTGCTTAAATGTTCTCTTTTTTCCTCCCCGTAATTGTTGGACGCTTCATAGTGATTCAGGACGATTGTTCCACGAAGGATGAGGAGTACAAGATCATTGCAGTGTCCTTCCCGTCAACTTTTTGATTTAGGAGATCGCTCAATTATGCAGACTACATGTTTGATTGTACAGAATAGAATGGTAGCAGCGTTTTGTCTATTTGATGTTGGGGAGGGCTCATGCCTCATAGTGGGTCAGGATGTCGTTGAACTTGCAGGTTTAGTGGTGTCCTCGTCCGTGAGTTCATCTGTCCGCTGTTATACGACATGACTCTAGCCTATACTGTACATGTATAGCTAGCTTAAGTGTACTCTGTCGCTGCACAATGCAACAGCACCGGCCTAGAGCCCAAGCACCTCTAGCACTCCACGACGAGGCTTCAAACTAGGAGCACACAAAGGCCCAAAGCAGCTCTATCAAATAGGAATCAGCTTTCTAAAAACTGATGCCGATGTCGCTGCTCACAAAGGCAACAACATGTATTTTTCTCCTGGTATGTCTATGACCAGAGAGGCATAAGGGGCAGAGGTAGTGCAATTTTTTTGGAGTGTGTCATGCAACTAATTAGTGATTTCAGAAAGATTTGGGAGTGTTTCAGGCAATAATCATTGTTTTAAGCAATTTATTAAGTAGTTGTTCGGGCAATTCTAAATCCTTGCTTAGGCATTTTTGTAGTGTTTTGGGCAACTAAGTAGTGTTTTTCACGCAAAATTTGGATTGTTTTAGGCATCTTAAATCATTGCTTAGGCATTTTTTTGTAGTGTTTCATGCAACTAAGTAGTGATCTCAGGTAAACTTTCGAGTGTTTTAGGCAAATTTAATCATTGTTTTTGGCAATTAAGTAGTGGTTCGGGCAATTTTAAATCCTTGCTTAAGGCATTTTTGTAGTGTTTCGGGCAACTACGTACATTTTTACGCAAAATTTTTGAGTGGTTTAGGCAACTTAAATCATTGCTTAGGCATTTTTTGTGTAGTGTTCATGCAATTAAGTAGTGATTTCAAGCAATTAAGTAGCAATTTTAATCATTGTTTTAGGCAATTAAGTACTGGTTTGGGCAATTTTAAATCCTTGCTTATGCATTTTGGTAGTGTTTTGGGCAACTAAGTAGTGTTTTCAGGCAAAATTTGGAGTATTTTAGGCAACTTAAATCATTGTTTAGGCCTTTTTTTTGAGTGTTTCATACAACAAAGTAGTGATTTCAGGCAAATTTGGAGTGTTTCAGGCCATATTAATCATTGTTTTAGGCAATTAAGTATTAACTAAGTAGTGTTTTCAGACAAACATTGGAGTGTTTCAGGCAACTAATTAAGTAGTGTTTCAGACAATATTAAATCATTGTTCACCATCTTTTGAGCTGTGGCAATAGGCAATTTGATGTCACATTGTTTTGTACGCATATGCAGTCTAATTTGCATATAAAAAAATGATTTTTAGGCAATTGCAATAATCAGTGAGGCAAGTTTATTGGTTACGTGGGCATATTTCTCATTGTTAGTCGACAACTATGTGATAATGTAGGCCTTTCTAGCCTACTACATGTTATTTTGCTGTCCTGGATTGGTTAGCTCACTTTTTAGTTATGGCACAAGCAATTATGTAAGAACGCAGAAATGGTATTAGCTGTTTTTTTTTCCGAAATGTTGTTAGTCAATTTAATCTGTGTTTGCTAGGCAATCTTGAATGGCTTCTAGGCATGTTAGTTGAAACAAATAGGCAACCAGGCATGCACGTTAAGCAACTTCATGTTAGTTATTGGCTTTTATAGGGAATTTTAAATCAACAGCAGACAGCTTTGCCGGGTTTATACACAATTTTTCTTCACTTTGTTTAATTCACTATTTGCAGTCATCCGGATACAGAACGCCAACCGGCTAACTCGGTCGTCGGCTTACCTAGGCGGGCAGCCTACGGGCGGCCCGTTCCCGTGCTTCTCCGTGAGTTTGCCCGAGGTAGAAGACAACGTCCTGTCTCCTGAGTAATTTTGATCTGAACGGTGCACTCAGCTTGCTAGCTGGCTGTATCGGCTGGGCCAGGCATGAGAAGAAGTGAGATGGGGAGAAGAGGCAAAATGTCTGGATTCAGTGCAACATATTTATTTCGATAGAGCAGTTGTTTCTTTTTTATTGTCAAATTGTTGCCTAACTCCATGTAATAGTTACTCAATTTTATCAATTTTTTGCCTAACATCTTCTATAAGTTGCTCAATCCGTTAGCTAATAACATGTTATTTTGTGGCCCAGAAATGCAACTCGAGGGTGCCCTAAAAGTATCGGAGAGGAGGTGGGTACGTAAATACTATATGCTGTTAGGCAATAAAAATTACATAATTGAGAAACTAATGTGTATTCTTAGGCAACAATCTGACCCAAAATACACAACTACTCTATATTGTTGGATATCAATACGTAGACAACTTTACACGTCTCAGACTTGTACTCTAGTATCCATCGATCAGGGACATCTCCTAGGTTGTTGTCAGTTGGCACATATGAACAACTGCAGACCATATCGATCACCAGTTGCGCTAGCCGTACTCGATCAATTGTGCGCTCCCTCACCGGCCCTTGCTTGCTCCCCTAATGAAGAATTGCAGGTGGATGAGCTGCTCCGTGGCAACCGCAATCAGCAGCGGCGGCTCGTCCATCCCCGGGTCACCGAGGACTGCCCGGATGCGCAGCGAGACCTAGGCCGCAGATGTCGCGCTCCCAGGATGTGGCCTCCGCGGCGGGCTTTGCGATGGCGAGGCGCGCGCGGAAGACGGCCAGACGCGTTCAGGCGCCGCACAGGCGAGTCCCACCGTCCACCATGCCCAGGTTCTAGGACCCAGGTACTAGATCGGCGGGCGGCCTTGGGGGAGCCTAGGTGGCGACGGGTGTGCCCGCACTCCGGGCGACGGGGTCCGTCGCTGGAGGATATGCTCGGGCGCGCGCGCGACTGCGAGGGAGGAGGAGGGACGCGGGGCGGCGGGCGTGGGTGGCCGGCTGAAGGCCACCGGACTGTGGTCAGCGACGAAGGCGATGCGCGCGAGAAGGGCGACGGCCGCCGCGCGCGGGGTGCGGTGGTTCGCCGGCGTCTGCACTCTGCGCTGTGGGTAGGTGGCCGTCGCGCTGTGTGTCTTGTTTTTGGAACTCCAGCAGGTCGCGAGGTCGGGTGGTTCCGGTTGGAGAAGGTGAGCGTCAGACCTGCCCATCCAGCGGCCGCCGCGCGCTGCCTTTACGTGTCCTTGCCTTTTTTGGGTCGGCCGTTGGAGTCGACGAATCAACGGGCGGCCGTTCCCTAGACGCGTCCATGTATATATACTACTGAATGTGATTGGTTTGTTGGTCAAAGCACCTGCCTATTTTGGACTTCTTTTGTTTGCTACTTTCTTCATGCAATGTGATTCTTTGATGATCAGGATAATTTCTGGGAGATGGGTGAAACGGGTCCTTGTGGCCATGCACAGAGATCCATTTCGATCGGATCGGCAATCGTGATGCAGCCACGTTAGTGAATAATGATGACCCTACGTGCATTGAGATATGGAATCTCGTGTTCATTCAGGTTAACATTCTATTTCTCAAAACTCTGTTTAGGGTAGATCGTTGAGATTTGATTCCAATTCCAATGCACCGTTTTATGTGACACGCTTATTTGCTTATTTATTTGTTGCATGTACTGACATATTGGCTTTTGCTATACGCAGTTCAATAGGAAATCGGATGGTAGTCTCAGCTCCTTGCCAAAGCACGTTGACACTGGGATGGGCTTTGAGCGTTTAACTTCCATCCTTCAGAATAAAATGAGTAACTACGATACAGATATATTTATGCCACTATTCAAGGCCATTGAGAAGGTATTTTGTCCAGATGCACGCTTGCTGCTTCTTTATGCTTGTGCAACAGTAGTCTGTTACACGTTATAATTTGTTGCCTAAATTTAATTTAGTTGTTAATTTGATATGCATAGTGGGTTGGTGATGGACTTGATGGTGTTAAAATCAGACCATACAGTGGTAAGCTGGGGTCCAATGATGTTGGGAAAGTAGATACGGCATACAGGATTGTTGCAGATCACATCAGAACCCTTTGTTTTGCTATTGCAGATGGTTCTCAACCTGGTGAGTACATACTGTTTTGGTTTAAATGCTTCATTGTTTTGTTATACAATGGCGTTTCTTTGTTCTGAATAAGTTTATCTGTAGGAAATGAGGGAAGATAATATGTTCTAAGGCGTATACTTAGACGGGCTGTTTACTTTGGTCGCCAAAAGTTGATGATAAAGCAAGAATTTATTTTCGAGTAAGAATATTAAGCTTCATGTTTTCTATTCCATACACTTATGTTAAGTAATACCCTTGTTCTGGCATTTTATTTATCATTTTTTTATCTTGCTTCTACAGACTTGTAGATGATTTTGTGCAAGTAACGGGTCAGGTGTTTCCTGAGCTGAAGGACAATGAAAAGAAGATTAAAGATATCACTGAAGCCGAAGAGAAAAGATTTGAGAAAACTCTAGTAAAGGTAATATTGATTGTCAAGAGTATTTGCATAAATGTGATCAGTTTGACCCTAGTGAAGTTTGTTGAAGTAATTTCATTCGAACCAAAATCAAGTGTTTGCAGTTTGCACACTCTTAAGCAGAGTTTTCATACTTTATACTTTTTGTGTTTTAGAAATCATACTTATCCTTTTGAATATGCGCCAGTCTCAAACTAATTTAGTAAGTTTGTTATGAAATAACCTACACTTTTGTTGTTACTAGAGGCTCTGGCCCACTTTGTACCTTGAATTTTCTTTACCACTGTTTTGCTCGTGCGATACTGCTACATGATCTATATTATAGAATAAGGTGATGTGCTGAGTAACCAGTTAGTATCTTATTTTGAAGCAACACATTAAATAGGAACATCCAGGAAATAGTTTCAATTTTGGACAATTGGATTGGATTAAAACAACTTAGCAAACTTCAACCAACTTACCAAACTTCAACCACAATAATTACCATCCAGAAATTGTCTCACCATTATAGAAAATGACCACTCTAAATAATTTAGTTTCAAATGGCCATGCTTATAAACTAAAAGTAGTTCCTCCTACGTGCGTTGTCGTTGTGTTTCTTATATAGAAACAGACACTAAGAAAGCTTACAGTTGAAGTTTAGATGGACGGTTTATTCTCTGAACCATCATAGTATGAATCGTCTTTTCTCATTGCTGTTAGACCAGTTAAATGATCTTGCTGTTGGTGTAATTTTCAGGGACGTAAGAGATTTGAGAAAGCCGCAAAAACTGTCAGGGAGAATGGCGGTGCTGTACTTTGTGGCCAGGCAAGTTATTTTGTCTTGTTTTGTTTTGAATTATCACCGCATTACTTTATATTTTTCACTATAAGATCATACTTCAATCATGTTTATCAATGTTCCTATCTTATATGGCTATCTTTCATGTATTACAACCGTTATTTGTTCTTTCAGGATGCATTTGTTCTCTGGGACACCTATGGTTATCCGATAGATTTGACTGAGGTTTGTTCTTCATGTTTTCATCAGCAAATTTAATCATATTAATTGATAGTAATGTAGTTTTCATGTTTATGTCGTTAAATTTGATAGAGCTTTTATTGTCTGTTTTATATCATTATTGTTTCCCATCTTGTAGCTCATGGCAGTTGACCTTGGGCTGGCTGTTGATATCGAGGGCTTTAATGTCTCCATGGTGGAAGCAAGGCAAAAGTCCAGGAATGCTCGGCACAAGGTTGTACTCTATTTTGTTGTCCTTAAATATAATATTTAATCCATCCCTTGTGGTTTTAATGTTATCCAAAGTATTATTCCAGTTATTGTTGTTTAATAATGTAGTAGTTAGCTTAACTTAGCTTCTCTTATATGCTTACTAATGCTTCAATCGATTTGGCATATCTCTATATTTTTCTGTTATGGTTTATATCGTACTTGGTTCTGATTTCCTAGTGTGAACTACATCTAATAATGGCAATGTCTGTTTATCAGAAAATTGGATCCATCAAGAGCACATTGGATACAGATGCTATCCCAGCTACAAGGCTGATCTAACGAAAAAGGTCTCGGAGTTGGAGGTCTGCAAATGTTTCTCTTCATGTGTTGTCACATCTTCTCATAGAGAATGATGCTTCACGGCTCGAGGAGGCCATGGATCAGGCTACCCAGATAGCTTCAAAGAAGGTGTCGAGAAAATACCAAAAGAATAGGTGAAACAAACACTAGATTAGACAAGATTGGTTGGACAGACTGACGCGATTATCCAGTGTAGTGTAATACCAGCGAATACTGAAGAAGTTTGAGTCAAGAACATTATATCTGAATCTGGGGTCAAACACAGTTGCTGCCCTTGTTTTGGTTTGAGTGGGTTATCTGTTCGATTTGGTCCCTGACATGAACTATTCTGTTTGTACAATTGAGTAAAAAAATATATTTGGAAAACACAATAGGAAACACAGCTGATTGTCTAAGCTAGGTTTCAACTATATGCACGCTGACATAATTAGTTGGATATTCTGTTCCCTAGATTTGTGACACGATCTCTGATGTGCACCTGATTTTTTTGGTGCTCTGAGCTCAACTTCTTTTGTTGATATTCTGAGTTCAGTACGAGTGATGTTGTTTTTGATTATTTTTCTGTTTTTAAAAGGGATCCAGGGAGCATGGGAGTTAATAGCAGTTTTCGATATAATTGGTGGCTAGCGTGTGAAAAGTGTTCTAGCTGAGTCGAAACGATTTTTGTCTAGTTTGAGAAACATCAAAAAAAATCTGTATGAAACAAAGATCGATCATGAAATAAAAATACCTAACAATATATACGGTCCTAAAGGTCCAGAAAAGTTTTTTTTTTAGGCCAAGGTCCAGAAAAGTTGGACGAAAGCAACGGGCTGTATTTTTTATTAAAAAAGGGGAAACTCTGTGTTCTAATGTTGGAAACAACCATTATCAGTTAGCAATTTATAAGCTTCCTTCATAGTAAATACCAGATTCATATACACAAATGTGCTACTGTCTTTGAATGTGGAAACAACCATCATCAGTCAAATAATAGACAAGAAAGATTTACTAACAGACAGGGAAGATTTACACTCTTTTGCAGGAGAAGGAATGTTGAGACAATCAGCAGCCTTTCACACGCGTGTGTGCGTCTATATATGGATCATTTTACATACAAAAAGGGACTTAGGTAGCCGCAGTGATTCTCATTACTTCAGCCAACATATCGTAGCAAGACGCCGTCGTTCCCCAGTACAAACCCTTGGTTGTCACCAATGAACCTGCAACACCACACCATCAATGGAGAGTTTCAGTTCAGACAAGAAACAAACTGAATACGAGAACAAATAAGAGAGAATAGCCACAATACCACTAGTAAAAACCGAAAGTTCCAAAATACCATCCAAATAACCGAAGTTGACAAAATACCACTACAATTTTGGTTTTCATTGCCAAAATACCATTATGCACTAACAGTCACTAATGCCCACACAAAAAGACTTGTATGCCCTTACCTGTTCGGCTGGTCATACCTCACAATTCTTTCATTTCCACTAATCTATTAAGCAAGATTTAGCCAATATTTCAGAAAGATTTCAGAAGTTCAGCAATTGAGAGCAGTCTGACTGCAATAGCACCAGCAATCGATCTGCTCAGGATGCAGTATTGCCGTGTGGCCGGAAAGCACATGGTGTACTGATAAACTTCAAAAATGAACAATTAGCACTTGCGCATCCAGTAGCAGTTCATGGCCAAAACCAATCGATCAAGCCTGCTGCCGGCGCACGTCACACAGCATGTCTGATTGCATCCAAAACAGAAAACGCAGATCCTTGCTAAGCTTGCCCCGTGGGTCTCTTCGTCCATCCCCGCGTCCACGACGAGATGGCCCAATTTCGGCCGGAGCAGGGCAGGTCGGGGCGGACTGGCGGAGCGATATGGCCGGGATTCGTGAGAAAATGAGATGGGAATGAGTGCGGATAAGAGAGGGAAATCAGAGGGGAGAGAGGGTGGCTGGGTGAAGCGGCCGCCGGCGTCCGGCGAGGCGACGCGGTGGTTGGTCAGGGGAAGAAGAAACAGAGACTTTGGTGGTCTCCTTTCTTTGCCTTTGTTTAGATGAGGGTATTTTGGCCATTTTAGAAAAACTGACAAGATGCACATCTGGACTAACGTGAAACGTTTGATATCTGACGGCAGTGGTATTTTGGCTATCGAAACCTTAACGGCAATGGTATTTTGGCAACTTCAGTTATTTGAGTGGTATTTTGGAAGTTTCAGTTTTCACTAGTGGTATTGTGGCTATTCTCTCAACAAATAATGGTATCTCGTGCAGACACAAGTCCATCGGAAAGCTTACTTTACAGAGTAGAGATTACTGGGGATGTTATCAGCGGCCTTGTCGCGCACCCAGGATTTGCCGCCATTGGTTGTCTTGAGCAGGACGCCGCTCCCACCAGCAGCCCACGCCTCATCCTGTGATTAAAACGGAACCACCGATCAGTCTTACTTGTCATGTAGGCACACCCAAGTACATTCCATTTCAGTTGTTGTTACCGTTGAGCGGTAGCCCACGTCCAGAATTCCAAACCCCCGGCTCTGCACCGACGCTTCCTCGAAGTCTTCAACTATCTGGATATGGAAACGGTACCCAGTTAGAGGATGCTGATGAGCGCTCAAAGGCAGAATTAGTTAGTACAATGTGCAGCAATTGCCATCTAATTTTCTTGATAAAAGTAAAACCGATGAAGGTGAAAAGAATAAGCTAGTACTCACCCCGGTTCCTTTGCTGAGGAAGAGTCCACCACCGCGCACAAGCAGCCAGAGACCACCATCTGCTCTCCATCCCATGTTCTGTATCCGCCGCGCAACGGCCCTGTTGTGTGGCTGCCAGTATAGCTGCAATTGCAGGTGTAGATAGATATTTCAGAACCCAACTCCCGTCAGACAACTTACCCAAATCGATACTCCCAAAGTAGTTTCATATCATCGATTGTCAATCGAACCTGCCCAGGCTCCCATGTCAGGTAGAAGTTCCCACGGCTGGAGACAGCGACGTAACGGCGTCAGGCGAGCGGTTCACGGTGTTGAAAGTGCCGGTGTAGTAACTCGCACCGCTAATGCCGCTCGAAACTGTTCTGCACCACAGACAAAAATCGACGCAGCAAACAATGTCATGCCTTGATGATCACCCAATGACACATGCCATGATTTAGCACCGGCTAAGATGCAAGATAATGTTCAGATACAGAATAATTCGCCATCCTATTTTCATCAGAGTAACATGGTACTACTGTCCCTAAAGCTCGATATGCTAGCCAACATGTGTACATGACAGCCAAGTGATTTCATAACAGCACCATAGATAGATAGATTCTGTTTGAAAGATGATAGTTTTGCAAAGAAACTCTGTACCTGTTGAGAGTGGCGGAGACGGTCTCCTGCACGGCGGCCTTCCAGTTGTAGCCGCGGTTGGAGGTGACGTAGATGGCGCCCTCGTCGGTGACCATCTCGGCGCTCTGGTCCCCTGTTGCCTGGATGTAGACCATGTCGCCCGGGAGCTGGGCGCTGAGCGGGATGCGCTCCCAGCTGTCGCCGGCGTCCCTGGTGTGGAGCAGGATGGCGGGCTTGCCGACGATCCAGCCCTCCTTGCCGCTGAAGCTGACGGAGTTGAAGCGGTAGTTGAAGTCCTCGTCCTCGGCGGACGGGATGGACCGCGGGAACCAGGTGGCGCCGCCGTCCTTGGTCTCCAGGATGGTCTGCCGCGTGCCCAGCAGGAAGCCGTGGGAGGGGTCGTCTGGGACGAAGGCGATGTCGAGCAGCACGACGCCAGGGTCGATGGGGAGCCCCACGCGCTCCCACTCCGAGATCGGCTCCGCGGCGAGGGCCACGGGGGTGCTGGGCAGGAGCAGAGGGGCGGCGGCGGCGGCGACGGCCGCGGTGGCCGTGTCGGCAATGAGGCCGCGGCGGGTTGGGGTGGGGGAGGAGCAGGCGCGCGGGGCGAGTAGGCGGGCGCGGCGGCGGGAGGTGGCGGGGTGGAGCAGGTGGAGCGCCGGGGAGGCGGAGGCGGTGGTGGCCATTGGAAGGAGCTCGCCTCTGCTGCTGTCTGTGGCGGAGGCCAAGCGTGCTCTTATCCTGCTGTAACGTGGGCCCACAGGTCAGTGGCTCAAAGGATCCCACGGTGCTGATCCTGCCGCGCGTCCAACATACATCCTTTCCATTATTTTCTTGGTGTTGGCTAGAAAATAAAATCCTTTATTACACTGGTTAGTGTGCACGTGCATCTCCACAAATACAACATGGTTTATTTGAATCCTACCTTTTTTTTAGTTGCTTATCATATAGTTTTTGTTTGAATATATCTTAAGTAAAAAAAATACTAATTTTGACCTACTCAAGATGCCATGCCAAATATTTTTTCAGTAAAATCAAGCCCCATATTGTCATTTTGTGTGCACAAGCCATGATGACTCTACTGTTTACTTATGAAGGAGATAATCGACGAAACAGAGAGAAAAGTTCCTTTTCTCATTTTCATCCTTCGAGGCCAAATTCAGAGCGGTTGGTACATAGTAACAATTATACAACATCATCAAGGAGTAAGTTCGAGGGTCAAAGCACATAAGAACATCCCAGTCATTACGAAGATCCCACCTGATCATGCTATATATTAATCAAATGGAAGCATATACTGATAAAGAATTGGTGGTTTTGGTTGTAAGCCACACCGTTGGTCCTTGAATGCTTGCCTTGCACTTACTAATATGCCTAGAATATGGTTCAATGAGCAGCAATTCAGGCCCATCAGGATCGTATCACCTCTTGATGTCGTCGGCTCATTGCCGGCGTGAAGCAGCATCACCTTCTTCATCGCTATAAAGCTCATACCACCACGGCGAGCAGGACACAATCTGCAGAACTGTAGAAGAACCATTTGATCCGGGGAGTAATTAAGCAATCTCTTGTTCGGTAGCCTACAAAATTCAAGCGGCATACAGGTCGAAGGAGAGCATAAATCTAGTTCTGTAGCAGTGTAGCACAGATCTATCTGTAATAGGTGAAACGTGATGTGAGTACGGCTCACCTGGGAGATGAGGTGCTGGACGACGGAGGCGACGGCATGGAGCGGGGCCGACATGGGCCGGAACAGCGAGGGCGGCGGTAGAGGCCGGAAAGCGGCCGAGGCATCTGTATCGCGCTCGGGCGAGCTGGCCGTCGAAGAAGGCGACCTGCTCGGGGCTGGCGGCCATGAGCATGACGGAGCCCCAGACACACCGTCGCCGGGGCGACTACCCACAGCCGCAACCGGCACCATGCCTTCCTCAGCATCGCTGCCCCCTCGTCCGCCGTATGCACTCTCCGTTGGCGTCGGCGATCCCTCGCCTCCGGCGCCTGCAGATCACTGCTGGATTGATAGTGGTTCGTTTGATTGGTTCGCTTCGCCAAAGCATCGCCCCATGGAATTATTTGGTGATATACAACATCTGCACACAATTCCAGAAACGTGATCGAATAGAGTGGCCGGGCAGCGCGAGAAGGAGGATAGGAAAGAAGCAGCGTTGCACGAATGTGGAGGACATCAAATCGGGAAGTAAGAGAGGAATTCACGGAGGAGGGGGAGAACAAATGATTCTCGGTCGTTAGATGAAAGCGTATGTACGGTTCAGATTCAATTTTTCTGTCAAGTTTGCTTGTTTATTAATAGTGGAGATTCCAAGAATATTATACAGGCCATAGCCCAATACGGGTAATAGCTACGGTCATGTTTATTTATATTGATGTTTATATATCAAAAGTAGTAAAACAATGGTTACAATGTGGGATCCAACGTGTTCGATGAGCAAATTGAACTGTATACGCTATAGGGTAGTACGACTACCCATATTCATAAAGAATTTAATCGGCGGTGTATAGAGTATAGGTAACAGACCACATTTACGATAATCGTACAATTGTGTCTACTACATATGAATGTATGTATTGATGAATAGTGAAAAATTACTATAAAACACACGAATTACATACAGTTCGGGTCATTCACCTTTCTCTCTAGCTTAGAAATGATATTACTGATGGTCCAACGACGAGATAGTTTTATCGCTGTAGGTAGTGGCATAGTCCGTACAGTTTTATGCTAGAAAGTACTCCATCCGTATCAAAATGTAAGACTTTCTATTTATTTTTTTCCTGATTCATACGTATATATACATATTTAGTGTGTTGATTCACTTATTTGGGAACGGATCAGGACAAATCCAAAATGTTTAGAAAGTCTTACATTTTGATACAGATGGAGTAACTGTCTTCCTCCCCAAACTCCCCCAACATATGTTGACATATATTCTACTCACAACGATGGCATAATCCATACTAGTGTACCCTAGAAAGTGATTGGCTTCTCAAGCAACATAGATATATGCTTTTCTAGTACTGCCGAGTCAGTAAATCCATCGTCTTCCCTATATCTTACTATATATAAAGGATGGTGGAATCCCTGCTCCCTCCCGCAGCCACGTCGCACTCCAAACGACGGCCCAGATGCGGCCACGTCCACTTCCAAGCGTGCTGCGCTGTAGCAGCGAATTTCTTCCAATGAGGGACCGCCACGTCGCCCTGGTTACCACCCCGTCCACCCGGTCGCAGCCGGTGACCCCCGCGCACGGTTATTGGCGCGCATTTTTTGCACATAACCCCCCGCTAAGGACCGGAATGCAATTACCGCGAAATCAAAGGGTTGAAGTGCAAAATTGACGCGCAGCTCCCCCTCTCCTCCTCTCTCTCCCCGCGCCCCCGTGGTCGCCGCCGGCGCCGCCACGGCCCTCCCCTTCCAAATCCCTTCCCACGGCGAGACGCGCCGTCGTCTCCTCCGCCTCCTCTACAAGCGGTGCGTCCTGGGCCGCTGCGTGCGCCGCGGAATCGCCACCGCCGCGGTTCGCATCCGCCGCCGCGTCCGACGCCCGCCGGCGCCGTTCCGGCGACCAAACGGCGGCGGCGCCACCACCTGGAGGTTCCCCGCGTCAGGCCGCTTCGGGCGCGCCCACGCGCGCGTCCTGGAACGCGCCGGCGCGCCGCCGGCGGTCCGGCCAGATTTAGCCACTGTGACATCAGCATGACGTCACATTGGGCCCGCCATGTCATTTTTCTGATTTTTTTTTGGAAAAAATTCTAAATTTTGGGGAAAAAATCCCAAATTATCCATATAATTTTGGAAAAAAACTAAATAGTGTATGTCAAAAATATATATATAAAGGATGGTGGAATCCCTGCTCCCTCCCGCAGCCACGTCGCACTCCAAACGACGGCCTTCCGATCGCCGCGTCCGACGGCCCAGATGCGCCCACGTCCTCTTCCAAGCGTGCTGCACTATAGCAGCGAATTTCTTACAATGAGGGACCGCCACATCGCCCCGGTTACCACCCCGTCCACCCGGTCGCAGTCGGTGACCCCCGGCGCACGGTTATTGGCGCGCATTTTTTGCACATAACCCCCCGCTAATGACCGGAATGCAATTCCGGCGAAATCGAAGGGTTGAAGTGCAAAATTGACGCGCAGCTCCCCCTCTCCTCCTCTCTCTCCCCGCGCCCCCTTGGTCGCCGCCGGCGCCGCCGCGGCGCGTGGCCGCCACGGCCCTCCCCTTCCAAATCCCTTCCCACGGCGAGACGCGCCGTCGTCTCCTCCGCCTCCTCTCCAAGCGGTGCGTCTTAGGCCGCTGCGTGCGCCGCGGAATCGCCGCCGCCGCGGTTCGCATCTCCCGCCGCGTCCGACGCCCGCCGGCGCCGTTCCGGCGACCAAACGCCGGCGGCGCCGCCACCTGGAGGTTCCCCGTGTCGGGCCGCTTCGGGCGCGCCCACGCGCGCGTCCTGGAACGCGCCGGCGGTCCGGCCAGATTTAGCCACTGTGACATCAGCATGACGTCACAGTGGGCCCGCCATGTCATTTTTCCAAAAAAAAAAATTGGAAACAAATCCTAAATTTTGGGGAAAAAATCCCAAATTATCCATATAATTTTGGAAAAAAACTAAATAGTGTATGTCAAAAAAATATATATAAAGGATGGTGGAATCCCTGCTCCCTCCCGCAGCCACGTCGCACTCCAAACGACGGCCTTCCGATCGCCGCGTCCGACGGCCCAGATGTGCCCACGTCCTCTTCCAAGCGTGCTGCACTGTAGCAGCGAATTTCTTCCAATGAGGGACCGCCACGTCGCCCCGGTTACCACCCCGTCCACCCGGTCGCAGTCGGTGACCCCCGCGCACGGTTATTGGCGCGCATTTTTTGCACATAACCCCCCGCTAAGGATCGGAATGCAATTCCCGTGAAATCAAAGGGTTGAAGTGCAAAATTGACGCGCAGCTCCCCTCTCCTCCTCTCTCTCCCCGCGCCCCCGTGGTCGCCGCGGCGCCGCCGCGGCGCGCGGCCGCCACGGCCCTCCCCTTCCAAATCCCTTCCCACGGCGAGACGCGCCGTCGTCTCCTCCGCCTCCTCTCCAAGCGGTGCGTCCTGGGCCGCTGCGTGCGCCGCGGAATCGCCGCCGCCGCGGTTCGCATCCGCCGTCGCGTCCGACGCCCGCCGGCGCCGTTCCGGTGACCAAACGGTGGCGGCGCCGCCACCTGGAGGTTCCCCGCGTCGGGCCGCTTCGGGCGCGCCCACGCGTGCGTCCTGGAACGCGCCGGCGGTCCGGCCAGATTTAGCCACTGTGACGTCAGCCATGTCATTTTTCCGATTTTTTTGTGGAAAAAAATCCTAAATTTTGGGGGAAAAAATCCCAAATTATCCATATAATTTTGGAAAAAACTAAATAGTGTATGTCAAAAAAATGACAAATATGTCAACGTGGTCACATAAAATATATATGCACGACCAAAATTCAAAATTTCAAATTGCCATGTGCCTTTCAAATGCGTTAAGCTATTAAAAAACTAATGACTTGCGAATTTGAGCGATTTCCAAAATGCGCACAATCTTAAAACGGAAGCCTCAGTTGCATTTCATTAATTCCCGAATCTGCGCAATTTTTAGGTGCGGACACTTTCAAAATTAAATTTAATGGGCGGATAAAATATGACAGATATGTCAACATGGACATAAAAAACCCACCTACCTACAACATATGATCAAATTGCACGTTTGAATAATTTTAAATTTCAGGCAATTTTCAAATCTGCGCACTTAATAAACGCAATAAGAATTCAAACACAATACACGTGCCAACATACTGGAGCTTTCCAATCCAAAATCCACGCTTAAAAATATTACAAATGGATCATGACCACAAAATCTAAGCATTTAATAAACGTGAAAACAATTCAGAGATATGACTAGCTTCCCAATTTGACCATTTCAAATATTTGAACGAAACAATTCAGAGATAGGACTAGCTTCCCAATTTGACCATTTCAAATATTTGAACGACTTCTCAACCTACACAATTTTTGAATTTCACCAATTTTACGATTAGATAATTCAAAATTTTAGCCCACGGACGCGGCGGAGTCCGCGCTTAGTCCCTAGTATTGTCTCCATCATCCGTGCAAGATTGATCACACGAATGAGGAGTGGAGATGGTATTGAAGTAAGAGTGAGATATTCCTTATTCATATCAATCCATGCATCCTCCACGATGTTCCAAAGCGCTTCACTTGCCACCTCTTCACTGGTTCCATACTCTTTCATGTAACAAGTTACAGCAGTGGCGACATTGTTTCTTTCTGTTTCAAACTGCCACATGCGCATGTAGTTAGAAACATTAAAAACGAGTTTATGTTACAATTGTTCTACACAGAGAGAATGAATGCACACAAGTATTGGAATCATATGTGTCCAAAAACGTCCGAGACATATAATTGACATGAAATATGTGGAATTTACTACGGATATGATGTATTTTTAGTTATACACACATGAAGTCATGAAATCCAAACACAATTAATTCAATCCTCTAATAAAGTGGAACATCCATTAGGTTACCTATAATATTTTCCTATTGACCGTCCCTCTTTTCGAAATTGTAAAGATTAACATCCATGTTCGCTTAAATTGCAACGCGTAAGTATTTATATGAGACAGCTATGAAATAAATTTGAAGTTACAAGTAGATACCGGATGGGTAACAATGTCAGACATGACTCGGCATATGATACAGGAATCTTTGACGATTTGCGGAAACTTTGAAATCCATATTAGGACCTCATCTGCAATGTTCTCTTCAAAGACAACAAATGCAGTGCAGCTAATAGCCCAATAAAAGCTTGTAACAAGTGTGACCTTCAAATGCTCCTCTATGGGAGGAATGCACTTGCTATCCCTCCAAGCAATTTCAGTGATATGACCTTTTGATACTTCATTTATCTAAGATTGAACACATTGCCATATTGTAAGAAAACTCAATAAAAATAGTTACAACACAAGAAAATACTCATACTAAAACAAAGAGCACTAAATACAAGTAACTTAGTTGAGTTAGTCATACATATGTTGAAGATAATGTGTAAGCCACACATTTTTTGTGTTAAAAATACATGATAGTAATGATTCACCAACTACATGAAATTGTTCATATATATTGTTCCCACACCACGGACTCAATCCTTAACTGGATTAATAGGCTACTCCTAGTAAGGATGTACATCGTATCTCCCAAAAGCTAATCTTCATATAACATGTCGCTTAAGCGTTCTTAGTCAGGATTAATATTGGTATGTGTGTGACCTACCGGGAAGTTTCCTAGCATGCGCAGTAGTGAGAGAACTGTGCACTGGAAATACTTACATTGGTGTGGTGTGTAGGGCGAGCCTAGAGATCATATAAAGCTGTCAGGAGTAACCACCAGCGCCTAGAAGTGATTGGGGTGCGACATTTGATATCAGATTCGAGCCTCAACATGTGTGTTTGTTGGCCAGGACACGTACATGTGTAACATGTGTCGGCACTAGACGCATGGACATGTGCAAAGAGGGGGTGCTCCTGGCTGGGTGTCTTGATCGATGAGCACCTCCATCTTCTTAGGAGGTGCATATCACATACTGGCCCAAAGTCAGAATAGGCTACTCGCACGAACAAGAATGCATCTTATTTTCCAAAATATAGTATCCACATTTACTCTTGGTTAAGCATACTTGGCGAGTTGCACTATTGTGATGGGTGGCGTCTGAGAATGTTTCACGGTGCAGAGGATGTGAAAATGGGACCCATTTGTCCCACTTATACTTCATTTTGTACATGACTAATACAAAAGTTTGTATACAAAATGGAGTATAAGTGAGACAAGTGGGTCTCATTTTCGCATCCCTACTGTGTTGCACACGTCTTAGGACATATAGATGTACTTACAAACTTGTGTTTGTATTCGGGCCAGTCTGGAGATTTTAAATAACTGCCATGATTATCCTTCGCTGACGTAGATTGCGTGTGTTACAATTTAGGCTTATGATATTCGAAATTTAAGTTAAATAATTTAAATATATGACGATGCAACTGTTTATTGCCTTCATAAAGAAGCTTTGACTCTAAGAAAGGAGGTTGAAATTATTTCGGTTATGTGAAATTATTCGGTTATGAGATATCCACCCCCATTGAGCTATACAGGAAGAATAGCTATTAAGACTTGTGTGAGCAGTTAATTAATGTTTGAGTATTGAAGACATTTTAGAATGAAATGGTAAAGCTTTCTTCTTTTTATAGAGATATCCAAACATAGTGTCTCATAAATATATTTTAAATAATCGCCCCTATAATGTAAAGTAAAATAAATTCCTGCAGTTAGTAAATGATATCGCTAGAATATTACATAGGGTCACGGAACTATAAGTCTATCACTTATCTTCAATTTAATATCCAAATATGTATGGAAGTAAGGACCTACTATTAAATGGTAGAAATAATATAGTTGCATTCCTACCATATCTCGGATGAAGTTAACATGTTTGCTCGATATGTCTTTTGGAAGTGCATTCTCCAATTCAACCATGGAGCAAAACAGAAATTGTTCATAGTCTTTGTAAAATTCCGCAAGTTGTTCAATGCCCTTCATGTCCCACCTACAAAACAGTGCTCATTCGGTTATTGGTAACATCAAAGTTAAATTTTAAATGTTTCTAACTAAACAAGTTATATTATTCGATGAACCTATACAAACTTTAAGCTAACATTTAAACAAAAAACATTATTGTACTACAGATTAATATTATTATTGGTTGTCCTTTAGAACGAGAAATCAAACCTTTGCATCACATCAATGAAAGGTTGCAGCTCTTCCCATACACCATGGTTGTCAACCGTGTCGTCATATGGTGTAACCGTTGCAATAAATTTTGCTAGCAACTTTCTCGCCTTCCCATATTGTGGTTCGTAATATACTCCAAGTGCCCAGAAATAGGCTTCTACTGGTCTATGCCTTGCATAGAACAAAATTTTTGGCGATTCCGATGCATAATACCACCTTCGCAACAAATAATATTATAACTTCAACCCTATTTCAATGAATCTTATAAATGTAATATTTCTCAACAACTAAAGAAAAATAAGTTTACAAAAAGGCATGTTTACTCTAAATATGAATAAAACCTTAAAGATAGTGATGTTATAAGACTATACTTACTCGCATATCTCCTTGACTTCTTCACGGTAAATGCGCTGCAACAAGTAAAAAATCTAATTTTGCCAGCTCCAATACAATTTCGCAACACTCCTCAGTGTCCTCTTCATATAGAGGAATATATAGCCTAGCCTCTAGTCTGTTCATCCTACGGAAAGATGGAGTCTCAACAGCATGTTTGACTTTATCAGCGAGTGGCTTTTCAAGATGACCGACCATTGACTTTAAGAGACTCGTCGTTTGCCTTTTGACATCTTTGAGAAATTGTTCATCCGTTGAGCCAAGATGAGCTGCCTCATAGAGTGCAAGAAGTGCTCGTACATCAGCTTGCAGTTTGGTATTAAGGTTTTCGTTCTCGTCTATGAAGCTATGAAACACATCTGATAACAATGAAAAAACATAGTTTACAACAGATATTTTCAAGTTTGAAGTGGTATTATTTGTTGTAAACTTCAAATTATCCTAATGGGGCACAGTCTATAACATTTTTAGAAATTTAGTTTTTGCAATTTATTACACTACAACTTTTCATCTATCATTTAAGATATTAAATATTGGACACACATAGCGTACACAAACAAGGTTTAGAATCCCAAAGAGATTACATGCACATAATAACATGATACTAATATAATAGATGTGACTTAATGCTTATTTTCCTTCATAATATATGGTTAATCGGTGAGAACTAATTAGAATTGTATTTCTAGGTATATCTGTATGTTTCCCGCATGCCTTAGAAAATTATAATTCAAGTTTAATTAATACAATTTTGTGTCCAGTTTATACATGCACCTAACATTATTCTACCTTTTCATTTAGTTTTGTTCATATGTTTACAAAAACAATGATATATTTATTTTTTATTTCTTACAGAATCATATTTTGGAATTTTCTTTCTTGAACTTTATACACTTAAGAAACCACAAAATTATATAGAAATGTGGAGTAATCCATGGGGGGTTCATCTTTTTATTTCGTTGCAGTAAGTCAATGTGTGATTACAATACATGTGCAAGATATTACATCAACTGGGCGTTTAACTCCAGAATTGCGGCTCGATATGTGTTGTACTTTTCCAATCTTGTTTTCTTCTAGTAGTTCCTTCCTTTCTTTCCTTATTTTCCATGGCGTGTTTTTTTCCAGAACAATTTAATTCCTTCAATTGAAGATTTTCAACATTTTTTGCACATTCTATAGAATAGGGGTACGTCGGTCCTTTTATTCTTAATTTTGTATGGTTGCATTTATGCTGAAAATGAATGAATTTTAATTATCTATTGGCTAAGATTACCATGTTCCATATTTGTATCCTTCAGTAACTCGTGATGCTAATGGATGCAGGATTTGAGATTATTTCTTTTATCAATCTGCTCACAGGCTTTTGCGTTTCTACACGATGTATTGTTCTAGTCACTACGGGAGAGCAGGACATTGCCGTGTGCCTAAAGCACACGGCGAAGAGCAGAAAGCACACGGCAAAGCCCGATATCCTGCACACGGCAAAGAGCCGAGCACACGGCAACGTCTCGCTCTCCCGTAGTGAGTACTGTTTGAAAAAGTGTACTTATAGTAAAATCACCGAACGTGTAGTCATAAAAAATCTATTTGGCGTGCAATGGCAAGGCATGATTCAGAGCAATGAACAAGTATCATACCCACTCATCGGCAATTTTGAGTAATCAATATTTTCTAGCAATGATATAATTTCAATATTTCAACAATTTCAGTTATTTCTCCATCATTCCTAACACGAAATAGATAACGTCCTTTTCCTAAATAAAAATATTAAATTCTAGATTTTATATTGTGAAGATATTAACCGATTGTAAGTAAATTATCTGTTTGTTGAAAAATTAGGAGAACTTTTTGTCCTTGTATAGAGAAGAAGAATGTGCACATTGCTGATATCTTTATGATTTCTTGTGTATGTTTATTCATAGGAAATAGTTTTACCCTAGGAACTTAGGCTAACCTGCGATGTCTATGAAGGGTTTAGTAGTTACTAAAATTTTCCAGTTTGTAACCCTAAACCTTAAATTGGTACGACAAACCATTCATTACACAAAAAGCAGATTGTGCTTTTACTTAATATTCATTCTTACTTTTATTCAAACAATTTTATGGTTAAATTGTGTGTATATTTGTATGCCTGCCATGTCAAGAAGTATAATCGAATGTGTTGACAGTTAAAAGAAGTGCAAGAAAAGAATTAAATGAATAATTACCAGAAGAAATGTAGTGTCGGTCTTGCCTCAGCAACCTAAATTGAATTGAGATATCATGAAAATTTTCATTGCCAAATTTCTGTGAGGAAAGCTTTTGTAATTTCAAACCGATTTCTTCTTTAAAATGGTGACAAACTCCGACACGCTGAAGCGAATCGATCATATTCATCTCGGCTGCGGGATCATGAATAGCTAGTAACTTCTTCCTTACTTTGTGCACCAGTTTGTCACGTCTTTCAGTCATCCATTCTATCGAGTTCTGTATAAGTTGTCAAATTGCAACACGGAAATGAGAATACACAAGAGGCATAGTCAGGCATTGCACGCTTCACCCGCACAACATATTCAAAAGATTAAATATCGCTAATGGATACAACTTTCTTAATTTCCATTGAAAATAGTGTTGTCTTTGAGGTTTTGAGATGTTTCTAGAGTTGTGACATGTAGACATATATTTTTCCGTTGGTACACGCCTTTGATCAACAACTATGCCATATGTTAGTTTTTAATTTGTGTGATACAAAATTACCGAATGAGCAAGCCTACCTTCAAATATGAATTCAATAATAAATATTTCATTTGTCTTTTCGAGCATGCATATACAGTTCGTCAGCATGCAGTTCACTGAAAGCACAAAACCTACAATCGGTGGTAAGTAAACAACATTAGGAAGTGCAACACCAACACATGCGTGTCCCTGTACCTCGTGTGTATGAGGCAGCTCTGGGTTCTGGATAAAGTAGTCTCCCCAGACGCTGACGCGGTAGTTCACCGTGTGGCGTTGCTCGTCAAGAACTGTGTAGCCGTGGGAGATCAATCTGCCAGCTCCGCTTTCCTCAGCCATTTCTTTCTCTCTCACACACTAGTAAGTTTGCAAGCTCAAGTATATAATAGGGGTCGCTTTAGGGCTTATTCGACTGAGAATTAAGCTAATTCTCAGTCGAATGACGTCAGCAATCACAGTTGCAAGTCAAGTTGCAACTCATGATTAGCACGAATCATGAAGCAAATCAAATGATCCAGAACAGTTGCAAGTCCACTTACAACTCGCATGACGTCATCAAATCTCAGTTGCAAATTGACTTGCAACTGACGCACGAATCTCAACGCACGATCAAATGGTTAGAGAGTTGACTGAGCACTAAGTTAATTCTCAGTCGACTGAGAATTAGGAAAACCGATATAATAGTTGCAAGAGCAGGTTCTTGCGTCCTCGCTCAAGTATTAGGAGCTCCTATTTATAGAAACGATGGAGTCTTCGTAGGCAGGTAGCAAAGTACAACTTCCCAACTACCCAAGAGACAAGCTTTAGAGTGCCTTGCTATTAATTGATATGCGCTAAGACTACCCATAATGGTGGTATCATAGTTAGTATTAAGCATGCCACGTAGGTAAAAAGATGACGTGTCACTATATTTAATGATGAAAGAGAAGATGGTGATATCATAGGTAGATACCGTAACATAACGTGTTCCAAGACAAGAGGAGTCTACAACCTAATTAATGCAATACAATATGATACCACAACTATGTTACTACCCATAGTGGAATTAGTAACATAGACTAGTATCATATGCATGATACTAGTATATGATACTCCTCACTATGACTAGTCTAATGACACAGACTAGTATCTTTTTGCAGCGTTATTCGTGTAACTCACTACATTGATTTATTGGTCATATATAGCGATAGCACACTAATCTACCTCTTTCTAATTAGATCTCAATGTATCGATGGTCCGTCGACATTGTACTTTATTAATCCATTCTTACGAATTTCAGAATACACTATTACAAAATTGTTCATTAGTGTAGGGAAATTAAAATATGGAGACATTAAACCATTTGATAAGGGTGCCTCGATTGGATCGTTTTGATTTAAGCAACTAGATTTTTTAAATATTCGTAAAGATAATTCATGGTGTTGATTGTGGCCAAGAGAAAATTTAAGTACATTTGTTGAGATGGAATTTTTCTGTGCTGCAAAAAGATCTTATGCTAACATAACTAACTGAAAAGCCTTGGCCTTATCCCTTCCCCACTACAGTGAAGAAGGGCGTTTTTCTTGGATCCGCCTGGTCGCCGCACTCTCGCCGTCGCTGATCCATGGGATCCCTCTCTCCCCGTCCGCTCCGGCGGCGGGTGGGGGATCCCCGGATCTCTTCGTGTATATAGAGTAGGGGTGAGTGGGTTCCCGCCAGCGGCGCTGTGGAGGCGGTGGAGCGGTCGGTGTCGTGTTCGTTTTGGTGCAGGTGTGCGTCCTCTCCGGCGACGGTGCTCGTGGAGCTCTGTGGTGGCGCGCCTGCCTCCTTCGCACCCGTGGATCGGTGGTTCCGTGCCGTGCCTAGTTCCCCGGCTAGATCTGCGGTGGCGGAAGATCTGGAGTTCCAATAAGAAGAAGGTGTTGCTCGCGTTGACCGCGTCGAGGGTGGTGATGATGCAGGGCGGAGGTTCTTCGGGGCTGAGTGGCGTCGACTTCCCGACCGTGCAGGGGTGCCTCCCGTTTCCAAGGCTTTGGGGAGGTGGTGCGGCGGCGCGCTGGCGCAACGTCCTCGTTCTCGTCTCCGGCTTCGGGGTCTAGAAGGACTTGGTTGTAATTTTCTCTTGTTTCTGGACTGTTCTGTAAGAACCGCGGTGATGTAAGCAGGACCTTTTCGCAAAAAAAACATAACTAACTGAATATGCTTGTTGTCGTCTTGTGAGGATGTCATGTACAACTTGCATTCCCGCTGAGTTAGAAAAGGAAAGAAGAGTCTCTATTACTTAGCAGCCATACACGACTTGAAATAATGCAATTGAGGACTCTACAGAACAAGCAAGTGACATGCATGCCGGTTAGACTGCATATTGTTTTTTATACCAAGAACTTTGACATCATATTGAGGACTTTCCATAAATTGATGTTGAAGTGACCTATCTACAAATAAATTATTTCAGCAGTCCATCACTAGTAACCACTCAGAGCACAATACCATCAAGCAGATTTGTGTCTATCTTTTGTGGAAGAGATGAATCATCGGTATGTGGATAGCCGAGTATGGACCTATCTTGATTGTATTTCGTTAGAACGTCAGTAATGTAACTCACTACGGTCACATAGATGGTAATATATTGTCATAGCAAACTGATCTAAGCCTTTCTAACTAGATCTCAATGCATCGATGGTTAAATATTGTACTTCACTAATCCATTTGCTATGAATGTCAGGATACACTATTACAAAACCGTTCATTAATGTGTGGAAATTATAATATGGAGACACTGAACTTGGATAAAGTTGACTCTTCGGTTGGATTGTTTAGATTCCACTAACTAGATGTTTTTCTGTTCATAAAGATGTTTTGTGAAGTTTATAGTGACCAAGAGAAATTCAAATACATTTGTTGAGATGTAACTCTCATGTAATGCAAACAGATCTTATGCTAAAAAACTAACTGAATATGCTTGTAGTCCTTCAATGAGGATGGCATGTACAAGTTGCGTGCCTGCCCAGTAAGCAGAAGAGAGACGAGTCTCTATTATTAGCATCCAGAGACACGACTTGAAACAATGCAATCAAGTTGCAGAACAAGCAAGTGACACATTGTTTAAACTAGATATTGTTTTCATACCGACAACGCGCTGGCATCATGTTGAAGACTAGATATCGACGGCTTTATGGGTACACTTCGACTACAATCATTAGAGTCGGGAAATTATAATATGGACACACTAAAACAGTGGATGAAGGAGGCTGGCGGAGGGAGTGTTTCGATTTAAGCAACTAGATGTTTTTATATTTGTAAGATAATTCATGATGTTGATAGTGGATAAGACAAAAGTCAAATTAAGTTGGTGGGGTGCAACTGTCATGTGACGGAAACCAATCTTCTATTGAAGTTAGCAGAATATAGACTATTTTCAGATATTAGCAGTCAGACATGCGTGCCAAAATGGAAATAACGAGAAAGTGATACGCCATTCAGACTGCTATGTCGTCTGTGCATTTTATTGCCTTGCTATGTCGTCTGTGCATGTAGAAAACACTATCAAAGTATATCATGGAAACTCCATGTTATACTGCTATTCGTTTACATGTCGATGACAAATCGTAGCCTGTAAGTATCCATGTGAGGTAGCTGGTGCAGGCATGGTTACCGATGGTTATACTCTGCAAAGTGCATGGTGATTGATTGGAAGCTCGATGTGTAGTGAAACATGCAAGTGAGATGGCGATTGAGGGCTACTTGACAGCTTGATACTAATTATGTACATTTGAACTTCGGCGTAGCTTCTGGCCGTCGGCATATCAGCTGATTCTCGTAGTGTCGGCTGTAGTGTTGACCCAAGCCGTTGCCATCCCTTAGCCGCCGCTACAAATGGTCGCACCAGGCCTTACTTGTCGTCGCCTTCAGCCGAGGCCATCCTGTGGGCAGGACATCTGGTAGCTTCAAGGGAGTTGATTTAATCTTTCTTTTTTTTTAGCTCTGGCCGCGCCAAGCGATCCCGCCATGTCTGACGTAACAATTTCACCTATGTTTTAGCTTGTTTATTTAATCGTGTAATAATTGGCGGGACGTATATGCTATATTTAATCTAGTTTGTTTATTCCAAGTGTCTGTGTTGTGCATTATTTTCCATAGCATGATATGATAATAATTAACTAACTTGTCAAGTTTGAACTTTAATAGAAAACAAGTGGTATGTGTATATAGAGTAGGCAGAGGGAGCACTTAACACAAATCTCCAAGCAAGATTAACGGTGGTCTATATAACATACCCAAACCCAAGAACGTACGCACGAGCAGTCCATGGAGTTGTTAAGTGTGTGCCTAATAGCCCTCACCACGGTGCTCACCCTTTGGTTTCTCAAGACCAAAACCAAGAACCAGCAGCCGCTGCTGCCTCCAGGCCCATGGATGCTTCCTGTCATCGGCAGCCTCCACCACGTCGTAAGCGTCCTCCCACACCGCAGGTTGGCCGAGTTGTCTCGCCGGCATGGGCCACTGATGTTCCTTAGACTGGGCGAGGTCCCGACGATGGTGGTCTCCAACGCAGAGGGGGCGGCTCTGGTGATGAAGACCAACGACCCTGTCTTCGCCAGCCGACCTCGCAGCACGACCCTGGACATCTTCAGCTGCGGCGGCAAGGACATCGCCTACGCCCCTACAGCGACCACTGGCGCCAGATGCGCAAGGTCTGCATGACGGAGCTCCTCAACGCCAAGCAGGTGAAGCGGCTGGAGGGCATGTGGGCCGACGAGGTGGGATGCCTCGTTCGCTCCATCGCCGCCTCGGCATCGGCGGGCGCCGTCGTAAACGTTACCGACATGGTGAAGGCGCTCAGCAACGACGTCGTGTCACGGGCAGCTTTTGGCGGCAAGTTTACACAGCAGCAGGAGTTTCTCCACGAGCTGGACAGGTGCTTCGCGCTGGTCGGCGGCTTCAGCCTCGTCGACCTCTTCCCTTCCTCGCGGCTGGTGCGGTGGCTGAGCAACGACGAGCGGCGCATGAGGAAGGCCTACGGCCGAACCCAGAGCATCATCGCCGACATCATCGACGAGCGCAAGGCCGCCGGCGGTGATGGTGCCAACTGCATCAACGACAACGAGGATTTGCTCGCGGTGCTGCTCAGGCTGCAGCTCGAGGACTCGTTGGAATTCCCTCTAACCAAGGAGAGTATCGGCGCTGTCTTGTTTGTAAGTTTCCCTGTTAATCTTGCGCTACTCACAAGAACTACACTAGCCACTAGTACGTACGTAGTACGTACAATAGTTTATGCATGGTTTATCTTATGTTTTAACAAACGGTATGCATGGGTCGATGCCTGGGCACAGTTAATTGGTCGATGCATGGGCCGACGAGTAGCCTAAGTGCCTAACCATATTCTTAAGACTTTCTATTGAGTTAGATAGTGCATCCATTCGATGTGTGATAAGAGCATCGTACAAATTTATTTTTACTACTAATACTTATACACGCAACAATTGTCGCTTCCAGGACATATTTGCCGGCACAGATACCTCGGGAGTTGTTCTGGAGTGGGCCATGTCTGAACTTGTCCGTCATCCGAAAGCCATGGCTAAGACACAACTTGAGATCCGAGAGGTGCTAGGTCAAGGCCGAGTTGTTATTAGTAATAGTGACCTTGCCGAACTCCACTATATGCGGATGGTCATTAAGGAGGTCCTTAGGTTGCATCCACCTGCTCCTCTAATTGCCCGCATGACCAGAGAGGACTGCAAAATTTTGGGGTATGATTTTTTAAAAGGCACCAATGTATATATTAATGTCTTCGCAATTTCAAGAGAACCAAAATACTGGGAAAATCCAGAAGAATTTCAACCTGAGAGGTTCAAGGATGAGAACATGGATTACAATATGACAAATTCTGAATTTACCTTTGGGGCTGGGCGACGCCAATGAGCTGGGATGCTATTTGGCATGTCAACCGTGCACACCGCATTGGCAAACCTGTTGTATCACTTTGACTGGACTGTCGTGGGGTTAACACGGCAGATGTTATCATAGGGTAACTTGTATCTGGGGCAAGGCGCCTTGGTCCTTCAGAAGATTGTCACGCTCGTTGGGGAAAAAGGATTTACCCAGGTTCAGCCTCTCCATTGGAGATAAAGACCTACTTCCTGCTTCTATGTTATTGATCTCAAGGTCTCGATAACTCGGCTACAACAACAGAGCCGGGTTAAGAGACAGGTTACAAGGGTTTCGCTTGATAGCGGTGATATCGAACTAAGGTTGAAACTTAGCGCTTAGAATTTGTCTATCTATGTTCTGGGATCCCGTTTATATAGACGCCGGGTCTCCCGAACTTACAATGAATACCGAGTTACATACGAGCACGGAGTCCTACTCTAGATTCTTCTAGACCTCCTGTAGCCTCCAAGTCACTCGGTTTCTTCCTTCACTCGGACTCCAGTTCTTCTAGGTCCTTCCTTCCAGTGACGAGTCATGTTAGGCCTATCGGCCCAACTATAACCCGGCCCATATCTTGTACGCTTCACTCGGACCAGACCTTGGGCCGTCCGACTGATTATTCCTTGGTCATAAGTATACCGGGTTATTATCCCCCAACAGTAGTCCCCAAGTTTGACTTGCATAAGCTCATCTGTTGCTTCACTTGATACTCTTGATCTTGATTCCATTACTCGAGGGTAGCTGCTGATGAGATTATCCGAGTTAAACTCCCGAAAACAAAATAAAAAGCATTAACACTGAATGGCCGGGTTATATTTCAGACCAGCTCCTTTTGGCGGTTCTCTTTATAACCCGGCTTTTCTCTCACACTTATCCCTCCGGTCAACGGCCAAGGTACATTCTCTGACATATCCTCTCGTATCTTTGACCCATAATTAAAACAGAATCTTATCTACTCGTTTCACGCTCCTAGGGTTTCACCCTGGGCTATAAATAGTGGGCCGCAGTAAAAAAGGGTTTCACTTTTCCCCATTCACCGCGCCCCTCTTCTTCAACCTCCGTCCTTATCTCTCCCCGAGCTAGGGTTAGGGTTCCTCCAAGCTCACCGCGCCGCCGCCGGCCATTGGAACCCCGCATTGCCGCAGCTAATCACCGGGAAATCAGCTCCGCACCAGATCTCCACAAGCTCTGGTTAGTATTTCATTCCTGCATTTGGTTTCCATCTAGATCTTGTTTTGTTCATCCTTGAGCCGTTCTTGAGCTCGGTTCTTTTCATTTCTTTTCTTGTTATTTCCAGATCTTCAGATTTAATGGCACCCAAGGATCCGAGGAAGCTGAAGGCCAAGGCCAAGTCCGGTGATGGCGCCACCGCATCAGCGTCAAAGAAGATCAAAAAGACCGCCAAGCGCAAATCTGGGATTACGGCCAACTGGGCCAAATCCATGGCTACACAGACCAAGTTGGAAGAACTGGCAAAGGCCGGGGTTCTTCATCTTCAGTCAGAGATCGAGTGGAGAGGGACTGAAGAGGAGACTCGGCCTTCCCCCAAGGAAGGTGAAGTTATCTGCTTTCTTGAGCATGTCACCCGGGGTTTTCGTCCCCCGGGTCATCCTTTCTTTAGGGATCTTCTTCGTCACTATGGCCTCCGGGTCTTCGATCTCGGACCCAACTCCATCTTGAACATTAGTAACTACATAGTTCTTTGCGAATCGTACTTATGCACTCCTCCCAGCTTAGCTCTTTTTCTGGAGCTATTCTTGTGCAAACATCAGCGTGAGCACAAGAATGCCCCCTCTTGGTCTGTGGCGGTGTTTCTATTCAATGCCGCAAAGGTTCTGCCATGCCTTCTCTAGAACTTCATACCCACGTGAAACATTGGCAAAAATCATACTTTTACTGTAAAGCCAAGATACCTGCCGGTGAACACCCTTTACCGGGTTATTCGGTCGAACCCCTCATTCTCAACAACAACATGAAATCCTTTGCCTCTGACACCGAGAGAGAAGCTATCCAGCCTCTTCTCAAGAAGATCTTGGTCCTTGTTACGCACGGTCTCCGTGGAACTGATCTGATCAAAACGTGGATGAGTTGGCGAATTTAGCCCAACAGTATTCGCAAGAAGCTTCTTTACGATTACTCGGGCCATCTGACAGATTCCCTCCGTTACTCGGAAAAGTCCTACCCAAACACTGCTCTGAACAAGGCTATCAAGGCCTTCCTTGCTGAAAAGGTTGAGACGATCAAGGAAAATGGCCTTCTGCCATTCAGTAAAAATAACCCGGCACCACCAGTAAGTACCGACTGATAAAAATCTCAATAACATACTCTTTTCTCAATTGTATACTGATTACTTTGCTTCTAATTTTTCACTAGGAATGTGATGACTGGTGGCAAGTTGAAACTCCCCCTGCCACTCCAAAGGCAGACGATGATGAAGATGATGATGACGTGGCTCAGTCCTCGAGTGAAGAAGAAGAAGAAGAAGAAAAGGAAAAGGAAGAAGAAGAAGGTGAACTTGACTCCCTCGGCCACTTCTTCATAAGCTTAATTGAGAACGAAACTCAACCCAACTTATCCACTGATGCCCACTTTATAATACCAGAACCGGCTGAAAAAGCAGCCACCCCTTCACCCGGCCATAGCTCTGAAGCTACTGAATCTGCTGCTACTGGGAAAAGGAAGGCTCGCACCATCTGTGCCAAGGTGCCATATTCTCGCATATCCATAGAACCATATTCTTATCCTGCTATGCAAAAACTCAACCAAACTCTTCTTCAAAAATCTTCGCAGAACTCTGCTGAACCCTCTACCAAGAGGAGAGCTACTCGGACCTCCCCTGGTGAGGATCCTCTTAACCCGGGAATCCCAAACGTTCCCTCTCCATGCCGTCCTGGTATTTCCTTTTCCAACTTCGAACCACAAAAACATCCCTCTGATAGTTATCCTTTAGCTGGTCAAATCCAAATTTCTAAGTCATATTCCCTTACAGCTTCTTCAGGCTCCAGCAATGACCTCCCCCGTGACTTTCAAGTCAATACCGGGTAATACATATAACCTTCTATTACTTGTACTTATCAACTTTGCTTTCTTTTACTCTTTTTTACATTACTGTCATACTTGCAATTTCAGGGCAAAAGCTACTCTTAGCGGCGATCCAAGCCCTCCCATTGCTGAAGAGGATAACTTGGAGAATACCCCTGAAAAACATGCTGAGCCGACTGATAAGGAGCAGACAACTGACCAAAGGAACGTTTCTCCTTCTGCTGAAAAATCGACTGATCCTGAAGTCGTGATCACAGGAACTTGCTTTACCGAGAAGATCTCTCCCCTCAAGACCGCAACCAAGTTTGTTGCCCCTGAAGAAAGGTCGAAGCCGACTGATAAAGGCGAAGGCTCCACTGTGCCACAATATGGCCATACAAACCTTGAAAATCTGTTGACTGAGTACAACACATACAAACTTGCTGAGGGCAAACTTGTGGATTCTCTTGTCCAAGAACATCAGGTACATATCTTTCCTCTTCATATCTTATATACCAAACCCAATCCCCAAGTATCGAGTAAACTGTCCTCAGTCAGTCGGTACTTGAAAATATATACTCTCTCTGTCATCATTTTGAAAACTTCAGAATATCCCAGTCCCCAAGTTCCGAGTTATCTGTCTACGATAACATGGAACTTGTTTTACTTTCTGATTTCAAATCCTCATTAATTCAGCCTTTCACCATAACAATACTTTCAAATCCTCATAACCCCCAAGTTCCCTAACAATTTATCTGGAACTTTGAAAATGCATTACTGAATAACTTGTAAAACTTTTAAAAGACATACCAGTCCCCAAGTGCCGAGTGATCTGCTCTTCGGTCACTCGGAACTTGTATAAATACTCTGCATGCATATAATTTCACTGTCAACTTACTATTTCTTTCAATTGCCGACTGAAATATATTCAGTCCCCATGTTTCTAACTTGCTATTCTTTTTTTCAGAGATATGTGTCTCATAATGACCAAATACTTGCCAAGACCAACCAACTCCTTGAAGTTGAAACCAAGCTGCGCAAGGAAACTGAAGTTCATGCTTCAGACTTGGAGAAAACAATTGAATCTCTAACTGCAGAGAACACCAAACTGAAGAAGGAGTTGGAAGAGGCTGGAGATAAGTACAAGGTCTGCTATTACAAGATGGTCAGTGTCCAGAAATACTTGGACACCCTGAAAGACCATATCAAGGATATCCTCAATCCACTCATTGGTAAGCACCACTTCTTTTCACTTTTTCTTCTTTACTCGGCTTTCACATACTAACCCACATCATACTTTTCAGGCGAACAGAATGCTGCCATCAGGAGATCATATCCAGAGAAGTTGAACTGCTTGAACACCATCATCCGGCAGTTCCAGTTTGGCACTGCTGAGATCATGAAGCGTGTTAAGAGCAACTGTGCTCCTCCCCAAGTGATATATGAGTCCCTGCATCAGCTTTCCACGATCCCTGAGTGGCTAGACCTCTGGACACGCTCAGCATGCCGGGTTGGCGCAATGCGCAGCTTAGCTCTTGCCAAAGCTTACAACCCTCGCCATAACCCGGCTGCTTTTGTCAAAGGATTCCCTCAGTACAACGCTGATGGCACCAAGTTCGGAGGAAAAGATTTCAAGGAAATTTCTGCCCAAACCCGGCCTATTGCCTGCAAAATAGCTGAGGGCCTCAATCTGTCGGTTTTCCAAGATGCAGTGGATGAGAACAACACTCCAATCCCCACTCCTGAACCCAAGCATTTTGATCTACTGGCCAAGCTGAGAGACTCCATTGCGAAGATGAAGAAAGCTACAGCGCCAAGTACCTCTACTCCAGTTGTTCCTGCACCCAGCCGTGCCCCTACTACACAATCATGGAAAAGCCGGTTGATGTTGCTAAGGACACTGCAGAAGATCAAGGCACTGCACCGGCTGATTCCCAGGCCAAAACTCCTGAAGATAACCCGGCTTCTGCTGAAGCTGAAGCTGCCAAGGGGACCTCAACCGATAACCCGGCTATCTGAGCCAGTTTTTATGCTTTACATTTTCCTGCAAAACAATTATTCGGCCAATGGGCATTGTAATATGCTCTGAAATACTTTGCATTTTATTCGATGGTGCGTCTGTGCACTATATGAAATACTCAATATTTTGTAATAACTTATACTTTTTATGGTTTAGATGACCCTTTTGGTTTATCTTTAGCTTCTTATCAGTCGGTTTTCACATGACTTTCTCAGTTGCTACTTTTTCCTTTGCTAAAACAGGGTCAAACTAAGTTCCAACATGGGCATCATAGTTGATTGAATTAACAAGTAAGCAATCTGGTCATAAAATTGTGAGTAACTGATACGTCCATTTTGCATCACTATTTTATATCATAATTTACTGCTATTCATCGATATATTTCATATTTAGAAGTGTTACTTATGTTATTTTACCTATTTTGCATGTTTGATGAATAATGGAGAATTGGACACCGGAGTCAGGATTCTGCTGGAAAAAGCACCGTCGAGATGCACTATTTCTGAAGATCAATAAATCGAAGGAGACATATGGAAGTTCCTATTTTACCAGAAGATGGAGGAGGCCAAAAGGGGGAGCTGAGATGGGCCATGGTGGGCCCTCCTCACCCCTTGGCGCGGTGGGGCCCCCTGCCGCGCCGAGAGGTGGTTTGGGGGCCCTGGCCCACCTCAGCCGTTCCCCCTTCGCGTACTTGACCCCCTCGGAACCCTAACACGGAGGAGGCCATCGAAATATTCCGCCGCCTCCACGAGGCGGAAAACACCAGAGAGCGAAAAGCTCCCCTGCAGGAAGAAATCTGCCGGGGGAAATTCCCTCCCGGAGGGGGAAATCGTCGCCATCATCACCGTCATCGAGCTGGACTTCATCGGGATCATCATCATCATCATCTCCACCGCCAACACCATCATCACCGCCGCTGCACCCGTCTCCGCTATAACATCTAGGGCTGAATCTTGTCTATTTCATAGGGGAAACTCTCCCGGTGTTGATTACTCTTGTTATTGATGCTATTGGGTGAAACCATTGGACTAAGGTTTATGTTCAGATTGTTATTCATCATCATATCACCTCTGATCATGTTCCGTATGATGTCTTGTGAGTAGTTCGTTTAGTTCTTGAGGACATGGGAGAAGTCTTGATGTTAGTAGTGAACTATGTTGAGTAATATTTAATGGTTTGATGCTTAAGTTGTGGTGTTATTCTTCTAGTGGTGTCATGTGAACGTCGACTACATGATACTTCACCTTTATGGGCCTAGGGGAATGCATTGTGTATTCGTTTGCCAATTGTGGGGTTGCCGGAGTGACAGAAACCTGAACACCCGTTGGTATATCGATGCATGAGGGATAGCAGGATCTCAAAGTTTAAGGCTGTGGTTAGTTTAACTTAATTACTTTCTTGTATTTGCGGATGCTTGCAAGGGGTATAATCACAAGTATGTATTAGTCCTAGGAAGGGCGGTGCATTAGCATAGGTTCACCCACACAACACTTATCAAAACAATGAAGATTAATCAACTATATGAAGCGAAAGCACTTGACAATATTCCCGTGTGTCCTCAAGAACGTTTGGTCATTATAAGTACAACAACCGGCTTGTCCTTTGCTGTAGAAAGGATTGGGCCACTCGCTGCAACTATTACTACTGCATTTTATTTACTTGTACTTTATTTATCTGTCATATCAAAAACTCCTAAAAACTTGTCTGTGAGCATTTACAGTGAATCCTTCATCAAAACCGCTTGTCAACACCTTCTGCTCCTCGTTGGGTTCGACACTCTTATTTATCGAAAGTACTACGATACACCCCCTATACTTGTGGGTTATCAAGACTATTTTCTGGCGCCGTTGCCGGGGAGTGTAGCGCTATTGGTAAGTGGAATTGGTAAGGGAAACATTTATTGTACGTGCTGTTTTTATTTTTGCCTGCTGCTATATCTCATTATGGAGGGGTCTTCTCTTGAATTCCTATTTGGGAAAACAACTACCACTGCTAAGGTAGTAGAGGAGGCGCCAGATGAGCAGGTAATACCGTTCAAAATTCCTATGAAAATTGTTGAACGTGTCACAAATAACCGCTATGCAGGAGATGGAACTGTCCATCCTGGAGATCATTTGTTATTTCTGCATGAATTGTGCGAGTTATTTAAGTGTGCAGGTATCTCGATGGGAGAAGTTAAGAAGAAATTATTCTCTCTATCACTGTCTGGTAAAGCTGCACATTGGTATAAACTGCTGAAGAATGGGTATTCTCTTGGATGGGAGGAAATTGTACCTCTCTTTTACTCCAAATTCTATCCTCCAAGTGAGATTCATAAGGATCGGAACCTCATATATAACTTCTGGCCCTATGATGGAGAGAGTATCGCTCAAGCGTGGGGGAGATTGAAGGCATTAATGCTCAAATGTCCCATTCATGAGCTTCCTGGTAATATTGTTATTGATAACTTTTATGCAAGACTCTCCTTTCAAGATAAAACTCTATTGGATACCACTTGTGCTGGATCGTTCACTCGTAATAAAGAAGAGTTTAAGTGGGACCTTCTTGATCGGATTCAGGAGAACACTGAAGGATGGGAGAATGACAAAGGTAGGGAGTCAGGTATAACTATGACTTTGAGTGTGTTAAAAATTTATGGATACTGATGATTATCGCAAAATTAGCACTACTTATGGTCTTGACTCTCAAATTGTTGCAAACTTTTATAAAGCCTTTGCTTCCTATTTCGGTTTGCCGAAGGAGGGTTTTAAAAATTATCATGAACCATATAAAGATGAATCTGTTTCTCATATATCTAAAGGTGTTGAGGTTAATGTTGCTGATCGCATTATTCCAGAACCTTATATTGAAAAAGTTCCTTTTCCTAATAAGATTAAGGAACATACTATCATAACTGGTGTTGTTAGTAAAAGTAATAAGAAAACTACCAAACCTGATGAGCAAATAACTGTTGAACCTGTTGTAGCATTGGTTAAAGATCTTGTCACTGAAAATTTAGAAGATAGACACATTATCTTTTGTGAGGATGCTTCTAATATTGTCTCACATCCTAAAAGTTCTAGGAAGTCTAGTGTTCCTGTGCTTTCTGTTGGGATAGGTGATCATTGCTATTATGGTTTATGTGATATTGGTGCAAGTTCTAGTGCTATTCCTTATGAGCTTTACAGGGAAATTATGCACGAAATTGCTCCTTGTAAACTTGAAGAGATTGATGTGGTTATTCAGCTTGCTAATAGGGAAACTATCTCTCCAATTGGTATCATTAGAGATGTCGAAGTCCTTTGTGGTAAGACTAAATACCCTGCTGATTTTCTTGTACTTGGGTCGGCTGCCAATGATAGTTGTCCTATTATTTTTGGTAGACCTTTTCTGAATACTTGTGGTGCTGTTATAGATTGTAAGAAAGAGAAAATCTTTACTAAATTTGCTGGTGAATCTTATGAATTCAATTTCTCTAAATTTGCTAAAGCACCTTATGAAACTGAATTGCCTAGTGAGGATTTTGAAATTGCTCAACTTGCATCTATTGTTCTTGCTCCTAACAATGCTTTGCAGCAACATATGGAGAATCATGAAAGTGAGAACTTCAGGGAAGAAAGGAATGAGCTTGATGAAGTATTCCTTCGTCAACCTATGCTCAAACACAATTTACCTGTGGAAGATTTGGGTACCACAATGCCACCCAAGGAGGATCCTGTTTTTGATTTGAAACCTCTGCCTGATAATCTTAAATATGCTTATATTGATGATAAGAAAATATATCCTGTTATTATCAGCTCTAAACTTTCAGGTACAGAGGAGGAAAGGTTATTGGGAGTGTTGAGGAAACACCGCGGAGCTATGGGATATACTCTTGATGACCTGAAGGGAATTTCTCCTACTATATGTCAGCACGCCATCAACATGGAACCTGATGCAAAGCCTGTTGTTGAGCATCAGCGTCGTTTAATACCCAAGATGAAAGAAGTGGTAAGAAATGAGGTATTAAAACTTCTTGAAGCTGGTATTATTTATCCTATTGCTGATAGTAGATGGGTAAGTCCTGTGCACTGTTCCTAAGAAAGGAGGAATTACCGTTGTTCCTAATGAAAATGATGAACTAATTCCTCAAAGAGTAGTAGTTGGTTATAGGATGTGCATTGATTTTAGAAAGGTTAACAAAGTAACTAAGAAAGATCATTATCCTTTGCCTTTTATTGATCAAATGCTTGAGAGGTTGTCCAAGAAAACTCACTTTTGTTTCCTTGATGGGTATTCTGGGTTTTCTCAAATTGCTGTGAGAGCGCAAGATCAAGAGAAAACTACTTTTACTTGTCCTTATGGAACTTATGCTTATAGACGTATGCCTTTTGGTTTATGTAATGCTCCTGCTACTTTTCAAAGATGCATGTCTGCTATTTTTCATGGCTTTTGTGAGGAAATTGTGGAAGTCTTCATGGACGATTTCTCCGTCTATGGAACTTCCTTTGATAATTGTTTGCACAACCTTGACAAAGTTTTGCAGAGATGTGAAGAAACTAGCCTTGTTCTTAATTGGGAGAAATGCCACTTTATGGTTAATGAAGGAATTGTTCTTGGACACAAAATTTCTGAAAGAGGTATTGAAGTTGATCGAGCTAAAGTGGAGGCAATTGAAAAGATGCCTTGTCCCAAAGATGTTAAAGGTATTCGTAGTATTCTTGGTCATGCTGGTTTTTATAGGAGGTTTATTAAAGATTTCTCTAAAATTTCCAAGCCTCTTACTAATCTTCTTCAAAAAGATGTACCTTTGTTTTTGATGATGATTGTAAGGAAGCTTTTGAAACTTTGAAAAAGGCTTTAATCACCGCTCCTGTAGTTGAACCACCTGATTGGAATTTACCTTTTGAAATTATGTGTGATGCTAGTGATTATGCTGTAGGCGCTGTTCTTGGGCAGCGAGTAGATAAAAAGTTAAATGTTATTCATTATGCTAGTAAAACTCTTGATTCTGCTCAAAAGAATTATGCCACTACTGAAAAAGAATTTCTAGCTGTAGTTTTTGCTTGTGACAAATTTCGACCCTACATAGTTGATTCGAAAGTCACTATTCATACTGATCATGCTGCAATTAGATACCTTATGGAAAAGAAAGATGCTAAGCCAAGGCTTATTAGATGGGTACTTCTTTTGCAAGAATTTGATTTGCATATCATAGATAGAAAAGGTGCTGAAAATCCTGTTGCTGATAATTTGTCTAGATTGGAAAGCATTCCTTATGATCCTATTCCTGTTAATGATAGCTTTCCAAATGAACAATTGGCTGCAATAAGTGTAAGTTCGCGAGATAGTCCTTGGTATGCTGATTATGCTAACTTTATTGTTTCCAAGTACTTGCCTCCAACCTTTTCAGCTCAGCAAAGAAGGAAATTCTTTTATGACTTGCGGCATTACTTTTGGGATGACCCACACTTATATAAAGAAGGAGTCGATGGTATTATGCGAAGATGTGTTCCTGAATATGAACAACAGGAAATACTGAGGAAATGCCATGGAAGTGCTTATGGAGGGCATCACGCTGGAGATAGAACTGCGCAGAAAGTTCTACAATCAGGTTTTTATTGGCCTACCCTCTTTAAGGATGCAAGAAAGTTTATTTTATCTTGTGATGAATGTCAAAGGGTTGGTAATATCTCTAGACGCAATGAAATGCCTATGAGTTATTCTCTTGTTATTGAACCATTTGATTGTTGGGGATTCGACTTCATGGGTCCTTTTCCTTCTTCACAAGGTAATACTCATATACTTGTTGCTGTTGATTATGTCACTAAATGGGTAGAAGCTATACCTACTAAAAGTGCTGATGGTGAGACCTCTTTAAAAATGCTTCAAGATGTCATTTTTCCTAGGTTTGGTGTACCTAGATATCTTATGACTGATGGAGGTTCTCATTTTATCCATGGTGGTTTTAGAAAGACTCTTGCTAAATATGGTGTTAATCATAGAATTGCTTCAGCCTATCATCCTCAAACTAGTGGACAAGTAGAATTGTCAAATAGGGAGATTAAATCTATCTTGCAAAAGACTGTTAATAAATCTAGAAAAAATTGGGCTAGTAAGTTAAATGATGCTTTATGGGCTTATAGAACTGCTTATAAGAACCCCATGGGCATGTCTCCTTATAAAATGGTTTATGGTAAAGCTTGTCACTTGCCTTTAGAATTAGAACACAAAGCTTATTGGGCAGTGAGAGAACTTAATAGAGATTTTAAACTTGCCGGTGAGAAAAGGTTGTTGCACTTAAGTTCTTTAGATGAATGGAGAAGTGAGGCTTATGAAAATGCTAGACTCTTTAAAGAAAAAGTTAAGAGATGGCATGATAGGAGAATTCTTAAAAGAGAATTTAATGTTGGTGAGAAAGTTCTATTGTATAGGTCTCGTCTCAGATTTTTTGCAGGAAAGTTACTCTCAAAATGGGAAGGACCATTTGTTATTGTGGAGGTGTATCGTTCAGGTGCAATAAAAATTGCTTCATTGAAAGATAACTCTACACAAGTGGTAAATGGTCAAAGACTCAAGCATTATATTTCTGGAGATTCTATTAATGAAGAGGTTGATACAATTAAAGTGGTGACTCCGGAAACTTTCATTGAAGAACATTTTTCTGGGACTGCAGAATTCGATTCGAATAGGTAACAGTTTCGGTAAGAAAAGTTTCGCGAATAACTTTCTAGAAGATATTTTCGTCGTTTTTATTAAATATGGAAAAATAAGAGACCGAACCGGATGGGAGACGGCACCCGTGGTGCCCAAACCATAGGTCGGCGCGGTGGGCCCCCAGCCGCGCCGCCTGGTGGTTTGAGCACCCCGGAGCTCGTCTCCGATCAGGTTTCCTCCTGTACCTTCCTTATGTTGTAAAACTTTTTGCTATATAACTCACCCGAACCCCCGAGGTTCGTATCTCGCCTTTTCATCGTGTTTCGTTTCGAGCTGTTTCTGTCCAGATATTGTTTTCAGATTTAGAAGCGCCATGGTCTCCAACAACAACAACAAGGGCAAGGAGCCTTTGGAAGACGAGACTCAAGACCCCAAGCTGAAGGAGGAAGTCAAGAGCGAAGATGAAGGAGAAGTGGAGGAAGACCCGCGCGAATACCCGCGCGCTACCGTTGCAAGCATCGGAGTGGTGGCAAATCCATTCAAGCCCAGGCAAGGGCGCGGATGAGCACCGGAGGGAAGGTTCCACGACACTTCTTGGCTCCCAGGACATCTTCCCCAGGCAAAATAACCCCTTCCATACTCTTATCCATAAGCATCAAATTGAGAGGATCCCGGAGGCTGAGTTGCCTAGTGGTTGGAATATAGATCGTTCTAACAATACAGGAAAGAGGGATTCTGCTGCTGAGGAGTGGGGAAACAACTCCAAGAGTTGGGACTCGCAGTCTGACAAGTTTATGAATCGCATCGAACACAACTCTGAGCTGATTCGCGCCCTCACCTACAAGATTGATGAACTGAAGGAGCTGGTTGATAAGCTTATCAACAATCCACCACCACCGAAGGAGTAATTCATCATAAGTATTGGCATCCCCTTGGTTTGTTCCAAGCTTGGGGGAGTGCCGCGGTATCACATCATTATCTTTACCTTTTACTTTTCCATAAAGTCATATCGTGAGTAGGGAAGTTATCTTATATGATGGTTTGCAATGTGGAAGTATCTCTCTTTTAGTTGGTTATCTATGTATCCCTTGGTGTGAGTTGCCGTTATGAAATATTAATGAGAAGTTTTATCATTTACTTTCTGCATACTTTATTTTAGCTTGCAATTCTCTTTCATATTGATAACCTTGTTGTTAGTATAGGGATCACTTTTTAGAGCACCAAGTTAATCTTTTTGGTTTTGGCAAACTTAGCATTGGTCAGTAGTAGACAATACTTTGAGACTTAAGTAGAGAGAGGGAGTGCATGCAAATATATTATTCCATGATCTTTCTTTCTTTGTGGCTCATAAGCTTAGTATTCTTAAGTTAAACTATTTGTGCTTCTAAGGAAGATTGCATGATTATTCTTATCACTTGTATAATTGTTTGTATCCCTCAACTCTTATGCTTGCTACATAACCTTGCTAGCCAAAGACCTGTATCGAGAGGGAATGCTTCTCATACATCCAAACCTTGAGCCAAACCATTGCCATTCGAGTCCACCATAACTTCCTACTATATGGTATTTTGCGCCATTCCAAGTAAATACTTCATGTGCTACCTTTAAATTATTCAAAACTTATTACTCCTAGTTTTGTGTCACTGTTTATTAGCTCATGAGGGTTCTGTAGAGTTTCTCTAGCACTTTTGTCAAACAGACTTTCACCAATGGACTAGTGGCATATACACCGCTTATCCAACAATTTGCAAAAAGAGCTGGCAAATGGGGTGCCCAGTCCCAATTAACTACAACTTTCATTAATAATTCTCTTCACATGTTTTGCCCTGATTTATCAGTAAGCAACTTAATTTGCAAATAGACACTCCTCCATGGTATGTGAATGTTGGAAGGCACCCGAGGATTCGGTTAGCCATGGCTTGTGTAAGCAAAAGGTTGGGAGGAGTGTCAACTATAAAGAAACTAAAATACATGTGTAAACAAAAGAGAAGAGGGATGATCTACCTTGCTGGTAGAGATAACGTCCTTCATGGGAGCCGCTCTTGAAAGTCTGGTTGACAAGGGGTTAGTGTTCACTTTACTACGATTCGTTGACAACGACATACATAGCTCAAACAACTATTTTCATACTCTCTATATGCTTTGCAAAACTTAAAAGCTCTAGCACATGATTTAATCCCTGCTTCCCTCTGCGAAGGGCCTATCTTTTACATTATTGTTGAGTCAGTAAACCCATTCCTCTCTATCTCAAGCAAGCATTTGAGTTGTTGAGATCCAATTAGTTATATGTGTTGATACTTCTAATCATATCTCTCATTTCCTTGTTTCGCACAATAGCTTTTATCCGAATGAATATAACTTTGAAAGTTATCAATGACTGTAAGGAGACTGTTATGATTAAGGCATGTAAGTTCTGCTATATAAGCTCTGATATAAAGACTCTTCTCGAAAGATAAGTATGATCTGTTAATTGTTCTCTGACCAAGAGTTTAAGTTTGCCTTCACCAATCATGGTTCTCTTTATGCACTTCATCGTGGTTCCCTTTACTTATTTCAAGTTAGATTATATGAAGGGAAGTTGCTGTCTAGAATGACTTGTGTATCAATGAATGTGATGCTTCTTGTCCGTATTTTATTTATCGACACTTTGCTCCATAAACTTGTGGTCATGTTTACTGAGCTCAGTTTTCGCTTGGGGACAAGCGAGGTCTAAGCTTGGGGGGGTTGATACGTCCATTTTGCATCACTATTTTATATCATAATTTACTGCTATTCATCGATATATTTCATATTTAGAAGTGTTACTTATGTTATTTTACCTATTTTGCATGTTTGATGAATAATGGAGAATTGGACACCGGAGTCAGGATTCTGCTGGAAAAAGCACCGTCGAGATGCACTATTTCTGAAGATCAATAAATCGAAGGAGACATATGGAAGTTCCTATTTTACCAGAAGATGGAGGAGGCCAAAAGGGGAGCTGAGATGGGCCATGGTGGGCCCTCCTCCCCTTGGCGCGGTGGGGCCCCCTGCCGCGCCGAGAGGTGGTTTGGGGGCCCTGGCCCACCTCAGCCGTTCCCCCTTCGCGTACTTGACCCCCTCGAACCCTAACACGGAGGAGGGCCATCGAAATATTCCGCCGCCTCCACGAGGCGGAAAACACCAGAGAGCGAAAAGCTCCCCTGCAGGAAGAAATCTGCCGGGGGAAATTCCCTCCCGGAGGGGGAAATCGTCGCCATCATCACCGTCATCGAGCTGGACTTCATCGGGATCATCATCATCATCATCTCCACCACCAAACCATCATCACCGCCGCTGCACCCGTCTCCGCTATAACATCTAGGGCTGAATCTTGTCTATTTCATAGGGGAAACTCTCCCGGTGTTGATTACTCTTGTTATTGATGCTATTGGGTGAAACCATTGGACTAAGGTTTATGTTCAGATTGTTATTCATCATCATATCACCTCTGATCATGTTCCGTATGATGTCTTGTGAGTAGTTCGTTTAGTTCTTGAGGACATGGGAGAAGTCTTGATGTTAGTAGTGAACTATGTTGAGTAATATTTAATGGTTTGATGCTTAAGTTGTGGTGTTATTCTTCTAGTGGTGTCATGTGAACGTCGACTACATGATACTTCACCTTTATGGGCCTAGGGGAATGCATTGTGTATTCGTTTGCCAATTGTGGGGTTGCCGGAGTGACAGAAACCTGAACACCCGTTGGTATATCGATGCATGAGGGATAGCAGGATCTCAAAGTTTAAGGCTGTGGTTAGTTTAACTTAATTACTTTCTTGTATTTGCGGATGCTTGCAAGGGGTATAATCACAAGTATGTATTAGTCCTAGGAAGGGCGGTGCATTAGCATAGGTTCACCCACACAACACTTATCAAAACAATGAAGATTAATCAACTATATGAAGCGAAAGCACTTGACAATACTCCCGTGTGTCCTCAAGAACGTTTGGTCATTATAAGTACAACAACCGGCTTGTCCTTTGCTGTAGAAAGGATTGGGCCACTCGCTGCAACTATTACTACTGCATTTTATTTACTTGTACTTTATTTATCTGTCATATCAAAAACTCCTAAAAACTTGTCTGTGAGCATTTACAGTGAATCCTTCATCAAAACCGCTTGTCAACACCTTCTGCTCCTCGTTGGGTTCGACACTCTTATTTATCGAAAGTACTACGATACACCCCCTATACTTGTGGGTTATCAGTAACATCAAACTGATAGGCAAGTTTAACCAAGAACAAAATTAAGGCTTAAAAGCCAGGTCTTAGGATTAAAACTTATGAACTTATAATTCATAAGTCCCCAAGCCCTGGATCAATGTTTATAAGTAAAGGCTTAAACTATGTAGCATTACCCCATTGACCTCAAAACATCTCTATGCATGCTCTCTTGGGCAACAGCTATAGGACTTCTTTGCTAAGCACTCCTTTGGGCAAAGCTTTATAAACATAATCTATGCATAAAAAGTAAAACAGTAGAAAAAGATTTCTTCTCAAAACTCTTCTTTATTAAAGATACACCAGCAAGCCGCCTCATTAAAAACCTTCCAGTCCCCTTAGGTACCCTGGTAAGGAAAAGAGCGCGTCTGAAACCTGCTGGGGGTTACATCGTGTGTTACATAACTTGGCCTAGGTTCATGTTCACTAGGTATAATATGGGCGAAGATGAGCAATGTTCCACGGCCGCTTCATCTCTTCCATAGGAAGGATAGCATGGTCCGTGTTGTTCTCTTCACCGTTCTCTCTACATCTATCAGATAATATGAACATTGTGCAATTTCTGACTGATAAGGAATGGCCCTTCCCATGGAGGAGTTAGCTTGTGCATCCCCGACTGATTCTGCATGAGCCGTAAAACTAAATCTCCTTCCTGGAAAGTTCTTGATCTTACTCGGCGACTATTATAACGCCGCAAATCCTGCTGATAAACGGCGGACCGTTCCAATGCTAACTCACGCTCCTCTTCAAGGGCATCAATCGAATCCTCCCTTGCAATTGCATTGCTTGACTCCACGTACGCCGCCACTCTTGGCGAGTCATGGACTATATCACTCGGTAACACTGCTTCTGCTCCATACACCAGAAAGAACGGTGTACGTTTGGTTGATCTATTCGGGGTTGTATTGATCCTCAAACCACTGCGGGTAACTCTTTCACCCAAGCTCCATACGCCTTTTCAATCGGAACTCGAAGTCTTGGTTTGATTCCTTTTAATATTTCCTGATTACTCCTTTCTACCTGCTCGTTGGCCTGTGGATGTGCCACCAAAGCAAGGTCTAATCTGATTCCCTTCTCTTTGCAAAATATCTCTGTTTCACCGAGTGACATGTTGGTCCCATTATCTGTGATGATATTGTGAGGATAACCAAACCGACTGATAATTTCTTCAGAAACGTGACAACTTTGGAAGCATCACAACTTGTAACTGGCTCCACTTCAACCCACTTAGTGAACTTATCAACAGCCACCAAGAGATGAGTTTTCTTGCACGATGTCATCTGAAAGGGCCCCATCATATCAATACCCCAAACTGCAAACGGCCAAGTGATTGATATTGTCCTCAATTCCTGAGCTGGCACATGCTCCTGTCTTGCATATCTTTGACATCCATCACATGCCCTAACAATCTGCTCTGCATCCTTGAAAGCAGTGAGCCAAAAGAATCCATGCCTAAATGCTTGGCCACCAAAGACCTAGATGAAGCATGATGACCACAGTCCCCAGCATGTATCTCTTGCAAAATTTGCCTTCCTTCGACTGATGAAACACATCGCTGATAAACTCCAGAAACACTGCGCTTGTACAACTCACCATCAATTACTGCATAACCGAGTGATCTTCTAACAATTTGTCGCGCCATAACTTCATTACTCGGCAAAATCTTCCTTATCATATAATCCAGATATGGCTCAGTCCACTCAGGAATCTCATGCAACGCTGCTACTAACTCGGAATCTTGATCTGGACTTTCATCTTCCTCTTCACCCGGAAGTTGGACTGATGGCTTCCATAACTCGTCCAGGAACACATTTGGTGGAACTGGCTCTCTACGTGATCCCAATCTTGACAAAGCATCTGCTGCCTCGTTTTTCCTTCTATCAATATGATCCACCTGGAACCCTGAAAAGAATCCAGCTGCTTCATCAACAGCCCTCCTGTAAGCCGCCATCTTCTCATCTTTCCTGTCCCAAGTCCCAAAACTTGCTGCGCTACAAGATCCGAGTCACCGAAACACATGGTCCTTTTGATGTTCATCTCCTTGGCAATGCGCAAACCATGTAACAAAGCTTCATACTCAGCAATATTATTGGTGCAATCGAAGTGAATCTGAAGAACATAACTCATCTTATCCCCTTTGGGTGAAGTGAGAACCACTCCTGCTCCTAATCCCTCATACTGCTTGGATCCATCAAAATGCATAACCCATGACTTATAACTCGGCGCCTTGGGTGGTGCCGTGCTTAACTCGGTCCAATCATTGACAAAATCAATCAAGGCTTGTGACTTAATGCTGTGCGAGGCTCATACTTGATGTGATAATCCCATCTCAATTGCCCACTTGGCAATTCTACCAGTAGCTTCACTATTGCACACAATGTCTGCCAATGGTGCTCCACTTACCACTGTAATGGGGTGTTCTTGAAATAATGCTTCATTTTCCGACTGGCCATGAAAACGCCAAAAACTAACTTCTGCCACTGGGGATACCTCTGTTTAGCCGGAGTCAAAAACTCACTGACATAATAAACCGGCCTTTGAACCAGATGCTCCTTTCCTTCTTCCTTTCGCTCTACCACAATAACTACACTAACTGCTCGGGAATTCGCAGCTATGTACAACAGCATAGGCTCCTTGGAGCTGGGGCAGCTAAAATTGGTGCTTTTGATAATGTTTCCTTCAATGCCTCCAGGGCTTTATCAGCTTCCTCATCCCAAACAAATTTATCTGACTTCCTCAAGAGTCGGTATAAGGGAATTGCTTTCTCTCCCAGTCGGGATATGAACCTACTCAACGCAGCCACGCAGCCCGTGATCTTCTGGACTTCTTTCAATTCAGTCGGCTTTCCCAACCTATTGATTGCTGCTATCTTTTCCGGTTTGCTTCAATCCCACGCTCGGACACAATAAACCGAGTAATTTTCTGATGGAACTCCAAACACACACTTTTTGGGTTAAGCTTCATCTGAAACCTCCTTAAGTTAGCAAAAGTTTCTCTCAAATCATCGATAAATGTCTCAGCTTTCTTTGTCTTGATCACCACATCATCAACATACGCATGCACGTTCCGATCTATCTGCTTCTCAAAACAACTCTGGATGCACCTCTGATAAGTTGCTCCAGCATTCTTCAGTCCAAATGTCATGTTCTTGTAACAAAAAGCTCCAAATGGGGTGATAAATGATGTCTTCTCCCAATCTTCCTCTGCAAGCTTGATTTGATGGTATCCTGAAAACACAAAAGATCACTACCTGCCACAGCATCTATGATTTGATCAATCCTTGGTAACGCAAACGGATCCTTCGGACAATGCTTGTTCAAACTTGTGAAATCAATACACATCCTCCACTCATTGTTCTTTTTCAACACTAAAACGGGTTAGCCAACCACTTTGGATGTAACACTTCCATAATGAATCTGCGGCGAGTAAACGAGCTATCTCTTCTCCTACAATCCTTCTTCTTTCCTCATTCAATCTGCACAATCCCTGTTTAATCGGTCTTGCTTTAGGATCAACATGTAAGCGGTGCTAGCGAATTCAGTCGGTATGCCTGGCATGTCACTAGGTTTCCATGCAAAGACATCCCGATTCTCACGGATGAATTCGATGAGCGCGCTTTCCTATTTGTCAGTCAGATTTGACCCGATAGAGAACTGCTTGGACGAATCACCCGGCACGAAGTCAATCATCTTGGTATCCTGAGCGCTTTGAATTTCGCCCTCTCTTCGGTCATTGGTTTCTTTAAAATTGTCCCATCATCCGGATTTGTGGTAGCTTTGTAGTAATTCAACTCCTCTTGCACAGGCTTGTTCTGCCATAACAGCATCACCTTGCTCACATTATAACGCCAACTCACGACTGCATTGACTGTGATAATACCTTTTGGGCCTGGCATCTTCATCTTTAAGTACACATAACACGGCCTCGCCATGAATCTAGCAAAAATGTTATGGCCAAAGAGAGCATGATAGGGCTCTTCAATTTGACCACCTCAAAACAAATCATCTCAGACCGAAATTATCCTTTGATTCTCCAAATGCGACCTCCAATGTTATTGTTCCCTCTGGTCTTGCTGACTTTCCAGGACAATACCATGAAAGATAGTACCAGAAGGGTGAAGTTGCTTGGCTGTGAAACCCATCCGGATGAATGTATCCCAATACAGAATGTTGATGCTACTACCTCCATCCATAAGAACCTTGTGTAAAATATAACCCGAAACCTGAGGTGCAACAACTAAAGCCAACGCTCCAGGTGCATCCACTCGATCCGGGTGATCCTCTCTAGACCAAGTGATCGGATACTCGGACCACTTCAAATATCTCGGAACCCTGGGAAGAACAGCGTTGACAGCTCTCTTTTTCAATTTCTGATCTCTCCGACAAGTGCTGGAAACTGTAATATGATACTGTCCTGATTTAACTCTTTGGGGTTTTGCTGGAAACCTAACCCGGCTGGTCCATTATCCGGACCAGGTGGTCCTCCATTATTTCCTCCAGCTTGTGGTCCGTGGGCCGGGTTATTTCCATTACCCTACCTCGGACCGTTTCCTCCCATATTCATCCTGGCAAACTCCTCGTTCTTCCATCTCTGAAGATCAACACACTGGGCCAAAGAATGATTTGCCGGTTTACCGTTCCTACTATGACGTGGACACGGCATGTTGAATGCTTCCTGGGGGTTAGCCGGTCCTCGGAAATTTCCCCTGTATTGCCATTGTTGTTATTGCCTCGATAATTGTCATCTCGCCGCTGAAACTTGTTATACCCAGTGTTTGTGTTTGCCACCAAGTCTGAACCACCATCATGCTGCCTTTTGGAGTTATTCCCATTGTTACCATTGTGATTATTGTTCCCATTGTTGTTGTTACCGTTGTTGTTGTGGTTCTTTCCTCCGTTGTTGACGTTTCCTTTTCCCTTATCTTCATCATCATCCCGGGTCTTGTCTGTGGATGCGTGCTTATGAGCCGCTTCCATCAGCTGTCCCATGGTGATGGTTTTGCTTCGCCAGTGGCCCTCAGTCGACCCATCTTCTGAATTACCAGGTCATATCTGCAGGTTTTCTCCATCGACGACACGGCCGCAGCTGGTGTAATTCCTTTGATGATGAATGATGGCTGTGACCCGGCGCATCCAGTGACGCGCTGACTCGCCTTTCTTCTGGAAACATCGCTCCAAATCTTCTATAGTGAACAACTTCTCACACGTGCCCTTGAAATTCTTGAAATAATGCCTTCAACTCATCCCAAGAATTGATAGATTTCTCGGGTAATCCATTGAACCATAACTTTGCTGCTCCTTCACTCATCATCAGTACATGTATCTCGCGCACAAGTTGGCGGTGGCATTGCGAATACTCATCGCCATCTCATAACTGCTGAGCCATGTTTCTGATCCATGCTGGGGTCATAATTTGTCACCTTGCTTGGCTCTTTAAACTTTCGGGAAAAGGCTCGCTCTTCATAGCATCTGAAAGACATTTAGTTCCAACCGGGTTAAGTAATGAAGAAACTAACGGCAAACCTGACCCGGTATTTGGTGCGTGGCCCATCACTCCTGCTTCAGGTTGTCCTCCGGCTCCTCGGCGACACCTAAAGCCGGGTTTGCGCTCGCCGCACGCCGTGCTCTTGAACTGTTGACAATTGCTTGGGCCATAGACTGGGCCGGGACCGGCTGATGCGGCCTCGGCACCGGTTTATTCTGGGCTGGTCTCTACTGATGTCCCGAACGCTGAGGCTGCGGCCGGGTGACCTTGATTCTGCTGTCCGTTCCTGACGCCTGATCCGGCTAGCCTTGGTGTTTCTCCGTGATGACTCCGGTTAGCTCGGCTATTGTATAGTGTTGAATGTAACGCTCCACTCTTATCCGGCATGTTTCCCTGCTGCGTGATCGCAGTTTTCAACATCTCAATTGCCCTGCGTGCTTCGTCTCCCTGTGGTGATTGATCAATCGGCATGCGGCATAATGCTAATTGCTGCGTACACGTTATCAGCCGGATTTGAGTAGTGACCCCTGGGCGTGTGGAACCGATCTGCTGGTGGTGGCATATCACCCGCAGCCGCTGTGTTCTGATTTTGCTGAGCTCCGGCCTGAGTGTTGGGTGGCACCCCGTTTCCTCCCTGATTTGCTCTAACCATGATTCCATGCCCAATTCCAACCGGCTCTGGCTCAGGCCGAGTGACATTGGGAGCTCCGTTTGGTGATGCGAAGTTCAATCTCGTTGGATCTAAAGTCATGCCTGGCATCACCCGGGTTTCATGCCTCCTCCGATGTACTGCTGTAAGATCTTCATGGCGATTCTGCACTGTTATCCTTTCTTGCTCCACACGGGCTCGATCCCGTTCTATTTCTTGTTGCTCATCAAACATGCGCTGCTGCTCTGCCAATAAAGCCTTCTGTTGATTCTCCAGCGTGATTCGTAGCGTATCCAATTGATGCGCCTGGGTTGCTGCGTTATCGGTGTGATTGGGGTGGTAACTATTGCTGCGTCAAAGTCCAAGGGCCTAAAAACTGGTGGGATTTCCATCACAACCGGCTGTCCCGAGCCTTCACCCGGTTGAAACGTTGTGAGACACTGAATTCTTTCTCTGTTCTCTCTAGCTGCTCGCGTGGCATCGTCCTCGCTCACTGAAGTTTCTATTCCATCATTATGATTCCTCAGAGTATACACCACCGCATGCTTCGTGGTCCTTGGCTCCGACTCATAATCTTCCTCATCAGCCACATACCCAAATCTCTCGTCAAACAACAGTAAGATCGATTCAGTATCTGTATCCAAATCTTCCTCACGTCGGTACTCCGGCTCGCAAGCCCGGATGTCCGACTGATGTTCGAAACCTCCTATTCCAACTGATTCTTCTCCATCAGATTGGACGATGGTGGCTGCCCCTGAACGGCGCGTTGGAGCTCGGCCTGGCATGGCGCTCGCGGCGTACCGGGAGTGGGCGGGGCGGATCGCGTCGGGCCTGACGGCCTCAACGACGCCTCCTGCAGCTAGAGTTTGGCCTGGTCGACGCCGGAGACATCCTGGAAGCTGACCCCGTTCTTGGGCACCTCCCGATTTGCTCGCCGACACAGAGGACGCATACTTGGGCCCGGCGAGCTGGTATGACACGCGATGCGTCGTCCCGTCGGCGACGAGGTCAGTGTATGGCACGTCCCCGAAGACGAAAACGTATGCACCATGGCCAGCCACGCTCGGCGCGCGCAAGGTCCTGACGCCGTCTCGTCGAGGGAGCTGATTCGCTGATCTCCACCATCAAAACCATGGCCGTGCTCGCGCTGAGCTTCACTTGCCGACGCTTCTTTTCTTTTTAATTGGTGGCAATCCTTTGTATTAATCGCAAAACGAAAAGGTGGTGCCAATTTGGTCGTATTATATGATTGGTGGGAGGGCAAAATGATCCAAAACGGACAATGTTGAGTTGTCAAACATTGCGACGATCTGAGCCGTTTGATCAGATATTGAACGGTCCAGATTTAAAGTATCAGAACAACACAAGTTTGCTCTTTTAATAGTAGTATAGAAGAAAATTGATCTCTAAAAAAAGCACGTACGGTTTCTTTAGCAAGCAATCTTAAAATCCTCACCATGATGGTAGACATGGAAAACAAGCTAGTCCCTTTGGCAAGCAAAATCTTAAAATCAGTTAAGCCCGGCGAGCTATATGTGGCAATTGTTTTTCTAGAAACTTCCTTTGCACGTAAGTGCGATCGATGATCTCCCATTTGAAAAAGAAAACAAATCTAGAGGCGTACGGCCGTCCCTTCGCGATATAAAAGCCTGGAAGCAATTCACGATTAGCCCTAGCTAGCTAGTACCAACAAATCGCCGGCGGCCATGGGGGTTAGGCTGGTTCCTCGCGGGGTTGTGGCTCGGCGACAAAGAAAACAGGGATACGGCGTTCGATTTCGTGGCCATCAGGCGCCACGTAAAACAAGGCGGCTGCATGAAGCAGTTCAACACAGCGATTCACACGTGCCACTACGAGGACAAGCCGGACACCGAGGCGTGCATCAAGGCCACGGCGGCGCTACGCAAGTGCTTCACCGCCAAGCCCGAGTGGTTCGGGGATGTCTTCATTGGGCGCCTGGACGAAAGCCTGGATCAGGAGTTGACGCCGTGGCAGATCAAGGAGAGAAACGTCGAGCAGGGTATAGGTGGTGTGGACTGGCATGAGGAGGAGCTAATAAGCTATCTCTATCTCTAGTTCCTAGACTTTCTAATTAGATTATTTATAATCTTTCGATGAGTGCATGCATTGGATCAGAGGTTGGTTCATTAGTCAGATTGATCTTACCCCGGATAAAAATAAGTTCTTTTTGTGGAGGATATGCCGAGTAGGTATGCCAGCCACGGTGCTGTCTTATCCAGCCCAGCGTAGTGGACTCCAAAGTGATAAAGCCAGCCGGCTTTATCTGGTGGCCTGGTGGGCTGAAGCGCAAGGGAAGCCCAAAGCCGGCTTAGAGAAGACCAAAGACGAAGGCCTGTCCGTGTCCGCCTTGGAGAGCAAGTTAGGTCATAGGCCGTAGTAGTTTAGGTCTCTGCATCTAAGACGGTTTGCCTTTCCTTGTAAGAGAAGGCACGGCGCCTTTATAAGCCGGCCTCCTGGAAGCTTTAGGACGAACAAACAGACACGCTCTACAACTCGCATTGTAACCTGTACACTTATTCCCTTAGTGAATTATAGCAGCAGTAGGATCTCGCCACCGTTGTGAGATCCGAAGCTGGGTAAAAGCTCTGTGTACGATCCCGTCACCGGAATCCTCTACGTTCTCCCCCACCTTCTACCTAGGTACATGGCTCCTCATACCGAGGCCCTGTTACCAATAACTCGACAGTTGGCGCCCACCATGGGGCTAAAGGCGTCTGGAGTAACGTTCCGGGCGGGAATGTTTGGCAAGATCGGAAAGACCATGGCTTCCGGTCAAGCCCGCATCGCTGGAAGACTTGGCTGCATCATGGCGGGCGAAAGTGGACGCCGGCAAACGACGACATCATCGCCGGCTTCATCGTCCCCATCGGCAGCATCAACTTGTTTCTGGGTTTCATGGCAGAGGCGTATGGATTCCCCAGAGGATCCAGCGCGTTTTTGCCCACCCACCACCCATCTGATCATGCAATCAGTGGAAAACCTAGATCCGATCTGGCTTTCTCCAGCCGGATTACGATCTGAGCAAATCTGATGACTTGAGTGAAACTGATTCCACCTCTTCACAAGAGATCCAGGAATCCGACTTTCACTTCGTCGGGGTCATAGGAACGTCTGGTGATCAACCAACAAGTTCCAATCCTGAGTCCATCCTTCCTGCCTTACAGACAGAGGAATACTCAGAAGCCGGATCTGAATCAACTACAGCAATGTCAGTTGATACAGGATCTGATGACTTTGAGGCAAAGGTGGCAGCATACGCTGCTGGCTTAAAAGAGGTCTTAATGACTGGCCCTGCGGTGCCTCTTGCACAACCAGAAGATGGAGAAATCGTCGCATCAAAGCCTCCTGCAAAGGATGGTGACGATGGCGAGCAGGAGGTTTCTTCTAGCCTCAAAACAAACATTGAAGATCTTATCCAAAAGCCGGCAGAAGGGCCAGCTAAAGGGAACCTTTCTTCAGATCCAACTGAAGATGGCGAGCTCATCGTCGAAAGAACAAGAGAAGAGCATGCCCGTGCAATCAACATGCTCAAAACACCGTTGAGCCCTAATGCAACCGTGGCAGAAGTGGAAAGGCGAAGAAAAGCCCTTCTTAGGGAATCTGAAGCCAACATCCTCTATAAGCAGAAGCTCTTACAACAAGAAAAGAAGTTACTTCTACACGAGAAAGCTCAAGCAGAGAAGGCCCTAGAAGAGGAGGAGTGCAGGCGCATGCACCACGCCGAAAAATTCAAAAACGTTGCTACACAACGTGAGCAGCACCTCCATCGGGACCTCGCGCCGAAGTTCGATAAGCCTTCTGCCCAAAAGCCTGTGAAAGCTTGGCAGAAGTATTCCTATAAGCTCGACAAGGATGGAGTCTTGTACTTCTCCACTCCCGCGAAGAATAGGGAAGCGGCTCAGGAGATCATGGAAGACGACACCATCCCAGCAGAAGAGCAAATCCACTACTCCACCATGCTCCTAAAAAGAGCAGCGGATCAGCAAGCAGTGGCTTCGTCAAATGTAAAGCTCGCTGATGATTCTCGCCTTTGCAAAGGCGGGTTAGCAGGAGGCGCTGGTGATCCTGAAGATCCTGACAAATCTAGCGCCCATGACGGCAAAAGCAAGAAGCCAGTGGATCCGCCCCCAAAGCGCAAAGACGAATCGGGGACTGGCTCTAATAATCATGGAAAGCAGGACAAAGATCGCCAGCGCTCCAAAGACGGCGAGCACAACAAGGGACGCGATGAGGCGAACAAAGATGGTGATAAGGAGAAAAGGCGGAGCTCCGACAGGCAGAACATGCCACCACCACCGGCACGGAAGGAGGAGGCACACAGAGGTCGCACTCCCAGGAGATCGTGCTCCAGATCACCTCACCGGGATGGCAATAGGAAGCACGGTGAGCCAAGGCGTGGAAAAACCCATGATAGCCAAATACATGAGCCATCTAGGGCCTCTGATGCTCGTACTCACCTCGACGAGATAAAGGCGGCCAGAGAGGAATCATACCTGGGTCCCAAGTGCTTTGGGCTGGCAATCCGCAAGGTTCGCCTTCCATCTTCACTCAGCAACGTCAAGAAAATTGTGGACAAGTACAATGGAGCTGAAAATCCAGACACATGGCTGCCTGATTACATCAATGCCGTCGGGATCAATGATGGAGGATACAATGACGCAGTGCGCTTCCTCCCTCTCATGCTCGAGGGCACAACCCGTCTTTGGATTGACACGCTGCCAGAAAAAAGCATCCACAACTGGCAGGACATGCAGAAAACATTCACGCAGCACTTCTCCTGCACTTACAAGCGTCCAAAGACATACATTGATCTTCAAAAGTGCACGCAAGCCAAAGGCGAATCTAGCAGGTCTTTCATCGCAAGATGGACAGAGACCAAGAACGCCTGCGAAGGAGTCTCGGAGAACCAGGCAATCCATGCCTTCATGCAAAGCCTGAAGAGGGGCAACATGATGCGTTACATGTTGCAAAGCCAAAACCTTCAGAGGCTTGGCGATCTCCTAGACAGTGCAAACAATTTTGCGGCAGCAGAAGACGATGCTCGTGTAGAAGATGGCAACATACGTATGGACATTGACATAGAGAAGAAAAGCGGCAACAGACGCAAAGGCCATGGGGGTGAGCAGGCTGGCCCGTCAGCTGAAGTTGCTTTCGCCTATGGAAAAGGCGGACAGGGCAGCAAGTGGAAGAGCAAAAAGGGAGACGATGGCCAAGGGCCAAAGCCTCCCAAGATCACATATGATGACATCAAAGATCAACCTTGTGCTCACCACATAAAGTTGGGCAAGTGCACCCATACCAACAGGCAATGCCGCCTTGTCAATGATTTCAAGAGAGACCCTGAAGCTGGCTATAAGCCGAAAAATTTCAAGCGTAAAGGGCGAAAAGAAAGGCGAGAGGATAAGGACAACGATGACAGCTCCTCCGGCACAGAACAGCCAGAGCAAGAACAGAAAAAGGGCGCTAAGTTCCCTAGAGTGCAGGAAAGCATGGTCACTTTTCTTGCCACTCGGTCTGCTAAAAAGGAAAAGGCAGTTTGGAGAGAGCTTAATGCAACAATGCCGGCAGTACCTCAGTATCTCAATTGGTCTGAAATACCCATTACATGGGACCGCACAGATCATCCAGAGAGGGTACCGCAGAATCCAGGAAACTATGCCCTCATTGTCAATCCAATCGTGGAAAAGTGCAGGCTTTCAAAGGTGTTAATGGATGGAGGAAGTAGCATAAACATCCTCTATCTCAAAACCCTAAAGCGCATGCACATCTCTGAAACATAGTTGATCAAAAGCGATGTCAAGTTTCACGGCATCGTTCCAGGACGACAGGCCAATTCAATGGGCATGATCGTGCTGAAGGTCACCTTTGGAGACGAAACCAACTTCCGCACAAAAGACATCGCTTTCGAGGTGGTACCTTTCAAAAGCTCCTATCATGCTATCTTTGGTCGTCCGGCTTTCGCTAGGTTCATGGCGAGGCCATGCTATATCTATAGCAAGCTAAAAATTCCTGGTCCCAACGGCGTCATCACGGTCCATGGCGACTACAAGAAGGCGAAAGAATGTGAAGCAGGCAATGCTATCTTAGCAGAAGCCGTCATCAGCGCCGATGTGGCGCCCCGACCCGACTGTTATACAATGATGATGTGTGTCACCGGTTAAGCGATACAACCGGAGGTTACGGGTTTACCAATCCCCGGCCAAAACCTTTGGCAGGTGTTGCTCGGAATGGATCATCGGCAACACAACACCCCGATTGATGCCTTAACATAGGCACAACCCTCACTGCATAATAGAGAGATCAAGACTTGTGGAACAACTGGCACATCACAGACTCTACGACACAAAAATCATATAGTTCAACTCTTATAATAGAGAAAGACAGCAAATGACATCCAGAGGTCACAGACCCAACATTACATCAAGCGGAAGCGAAATAGGTTGTTCTAAACAACAAGAACCAACATATGGCCTAAGAGGCCTACAGGTAAACATCACAACGCCAGCTGTTCCGGGATGTCCCAAGCTGCCACCTGGGAACCCCGGACTACTCGTCGACGTCCACAAAGAACCCACCTTTGAGGTCGGTGAAGTCCTCCTCTGAAACAAAACAAACGACGTTGAGTTCGACGAACTCGCAAGATTAAGAGCTAATATATGCTCGATGATTAGCTTTCAAGGTTTTATGGCTGTTTTGCATAAAGCTGATTTTATTTCTGAAAACATAACTCAAAGGCATCGACTAATCAGAATAGTTTTCAAAAGAGGTAAGAAGTAACTCTTTCTTTCATCACCTTACTCATCATCAACCATCAACCTTAACCATTGTACCTGTTCATCAAGGCACCTCCCCGAATCACCCTCGAGGAAGCTCACCTTACAATCTTGAGTGGTACCTCTAGTACCCAGTTTTTAATCATTCCGTTAAAGTTATTCTATGGTCTTATCGTCCTTTCCCAAGTTGTCCGTAACCGTGGACACGGCTTTTCGAAAAGATTTAACCCTGCAGGGGTGCACTGTGTTTACCTTCGGTACCGCTCGGCTCATTGCCTACACGTAGCTCTCTTCCGGGGAAAGCCGGCTGAGTGGGAACGGTTACAACCTTTACCTTGTTAAAGACTAACCCAGGATCACCAGTGAGGACGGAGCAGCGATCGTCAACACCCTGCCCGTGGCCACTCATTTTCCTTGACACCACATCCTCATCCCAGTTCATACCACCATTCTCACGCACGCGCAAATGGAAGCTCAAACTAGAGGACCCTGGCTAGTCCCGCTCAAGTTAGTCGGTCGACGAGGGCTCCATATACCCCACCGAAAGGAAGCGCGCTCATTCTTGGTTCAAGTGGTAAAGAACTCACACCTAGGCGGCGAGAGTGAGACAAAACACCACCATACCGAAGTGGCCTCTCATCCCCACCTTTAAGCATGTTAATACTTGTCACCACAATTCTCCACCATCATCTGAACACTTCGACAACCTGTTTCCAGCATGAAGTATCCATCGGACGGCTAGGCATTTAACTAAGCATGGCTAAGCAACAACACAGCATAGTTAAGTATTTCAGGCCAACAATACAATCCTATGGATAATAGGAGGGGAAACAGGTAATTGGCATGGGAATCATAATGCAACTATAGGATACTCTAATCCGAAATCAAATTGACATTTGGAACCGCATGCAATATTATAGTGGAGAAAATATTTGCAGAAAATAGGATAAGATATGCTCAGAGGGGGGATTACGCTTGCCTTGTTCAGGGTACTGGTAGTACGGATCCTCGGGGTATTGCAGAGAGACCCGGTTGCTTGATCTAACAAGACATAGCAACAGAGGAGCAATCAATCACCACACATGCTTTAACAAATGCAATGCGTAAACACATGATGGTATGACATTTTAGAATGCCCTCTAAAAGCATTGATCATGATCAACAAGTTAAATGGGGTCCCCGTTATTTTTATTGCATTATTCGGAACAAACCCCATATTTAAACTTAATGATTTTGAAATACTATTAGAGCACATTGTTGTAATTGTGATCAAATATGCATGATGATGATGATTCTGGACAGTTCACGCTCTTCTGAACATTTTGGTATAAGGAACACATTTTTCGGATGCCCCGATTAAAAGTTATTAATTTTACAATTCCTCTTTTTAAATATTTACTTTTGGTTATTTTAAAATCCAACGATAAACAACTTATTTACTCGACTCCGCGAGAGGGCGATGGAACATGAAGGAATCATCGAGTTCAATAGCCCTAGCGTTGTGAGGGAGTAGCGGGGAAACATGTGCTATGAGGGAGAAAAATAGAAAAAGAAACCCACAAAAAAAAAACAGTTCACCCGGCCTCCAGCCGGTCTGGGCCGGCTGGCAGGCCGGCCTGCTAACAGAGGCCACCGGCCCTCTGCCCGGTCTAGGCTGGCCACGAGGCCGGCCATGTGACAGAGAGGCCCGGCCTCCAGGCCGGTTTGGGCTAGGCCCAAGGCCGGTTAGGGGCCCGTGAGAGCCAGTCCGCAGCCTGGCTTAGGCCGGTTTCACGGCCGGTCGTTCTCCACTGCGGCGAACACCACTGCGACGGCACGGCGGCGATGTCTACGGCATGGAGCTCGCGTTAGCGTGAGAGGTGAGAGGGGAATGGTGCCAGCACGGCGAGGGGCTCACCACGGACGCGATGGCGTGCTCAGGGAGGCAGGAGAGGCGACGACTGCGACGAAATCATCCGCGGCGGCGCCCGGACGACGGCGGCGAAGTAGGGGACGGAGGCGGGATTCTCAGCGTCCCGCGTCAATTCCTATGGCTGGGAGGTGGAGCACGGTACGGCGGAGCTAGTGGCGGGCTCGGCTTGTCTCGGGGAAGCCCGCAGCGGCGGCGATGCGTCGGCGACGGCAAGCTCGGCTCCGGCTGCGTGGGGAGAAGAACGGGAAGAGAGGGAGCAGGTGCGTGCACGGATAGGGGAGCAGTGGGCCTCGTGGTCCTCCTTGCAGGTGAGGGCAGCGAGGAGGGGGGCCAGGCCATGGCGTGCTCGAGCACGAGCTGGTGCGGCTCGGCCGCCCAGCTCGGTCGCTACAGAGGAAGGGGACGGCGACTTTATGAAAAGGCCCCTGGAAGCTTAAAGTTCATCACGCATAGGTCCTTTCCAGTTCTGGGAAAATCATTTCAGCAAGGATTTGAACTACTTGAGGCACTTAAACACTTCTGAAATTTATGCCAATTTTTGTGTATCCTCCCTGCACCCTTGGCAAGCACTCCAAGAATTTTGAAGTCATTTGGATGTCAATTGCTTGGGGAATAAAATAGGGAGTTGCTTAGGGCAATTTTATTAGTAACCAAAATATCTTCCTTTAGACAATTCGAGCAAGTTCCAAATATTTGTTTTGAACTCTTGGAACTTCCTCGACAAATATGAATTGTCAGAGTACATTTGTTTTGCAAGTTTGAGTGTCTTCTTTGTTGTGAGAGTTGGTTGAGTCAAGTTGGGCATTTTGCTTTCCAATGTTGCCAAACCAAGTTTTTGTGTTGTTTAGCAATTTCAAAATGGATGCGATGATGCATGCATGGAATGCGAAAAGTGAAAATTTTACTCATAACTTGCATTACCAAAAGTGGGCTGTTACAACTCTACCCTCCTTACAGGAATCTCATCCGAGATTCTAAGAGTGCGAAAAGAAGTCGGGATACTCCTCACGAAGACTAGACTCTCGTTCCCATGTTGCTTCTTCGTCGGAATGATGAGACCACTGAATTTTGAGAAATTTGGTCGTCTTGTTACGAGTCTTCCTTTCGGCTTCATCCAGAACACGAATGGGATGCTCACGATACGTGAGGTCTTCCTGGAGATCTAGCTCTTCATGATTGACTCCATGGATAGGATCCTTAAAGCACCGGCGAAGTTGGGAGACATGAAACACATCATGTACATTTGGGAATTTGACCGGTAACTCCAATTGATAAGAAAGATCTCCTCGCTTGCCCAGAACGGTGAAAGGGCCAACATAGCGAGGCGCCAATTTTCCTTTGCTTCCGAAGCGACGAACGCCACGAAGGGGAGAGACACGGAGATAAGCTTTATCACCAATTTCATAGTGGATTTCCTGATGGTGCTTATCATAGTAGCTCTTCTGCCTAGACTGAGCAATCTTCAGATTCTCTCTTATGATTCGAACCTTCTCCTCAGCTTCATTGATCACGTCTGGACCAAAGAGTGCCCTCTCTCCGGTCTTGGACCAATTTAGAGGAGTACGGCATTTTTTTCCATATAGAGCCTCGAATGGAGCCATGCCCAGACTAGCTTGATAGCTATTGTTGTAGGAGAATTCCGCGAAAGGAAGGTACTTTTCCCAACCCTTGCCAAAAGAGATCACACATGCCCTAAGCATGTCTTCCAACACTTGGTTCACTCTTTCGGTCTGACCATCAGTTTGAGGATGGTAAGCGGTACTGAAGTTGAGACGGGAACCCATAGCAGTTTGGAAACTCTGCCAAAACTTGGATACAAAGATACTTCCACGGTCCGATATGATCCTCAGAGGGATCCCATGTAATGGAACAATACGAGCCAAATACAAATCAGCAAGTTGACTTGCCCGTATATCATCACGGACTGGTAGGAAGTGAGCAACCTTGGAAAGACGATCAATTATTACCCAGATTGCATTGTTGCCCTTTTGGGATCGGGGAAACCCGGTGATGAAGTCCATACCAATTTCATCCCATTTCCACTCGGGAACTGCAATAGGGCGGAGAGTGCCGGCAGGTCTTTGATGTTCAGCCTTTACCCGTCGACATGTGTCGCATTCAGCAACATACTTGGCGATTTCTCGTTTCATATGAGTCCACACTACCGGGATGAATAGAGAGAAGTGATTCATGAGCTTCTTGTAAGATGAGCTCCCTCAAATTCTGGTTCTTGGGCACAACCAAGCGGTCACCAAAATAAACAACCCCAGATTCATCTTCCAAGAAACATTTTGCCTTGCCACTAGCAATGTTCTCTTGATATTCAGGATACCCTCATCCAGCTTCTGAGCATCCTTAATCTGGTCTACGAGAGTAGCTTTGATCTCCAGATTTGCAAGGTAGCCAGAGGGAACAATTTTCAGGTTCAAACGGGTGAACTCTTCATGAAGAGCGGGTTGAGCCTTTTCAATCATCAGATTGTTGCAATAAGACTTCCGACTTAGCGCGTCAGCCACGACGTTTGCTTTGCCGGGTTGATAGTTCAGACTCACATTATAGTCCGTGATTAACTCCAACCAACGCCTTTGCCTGAGATTTAAATCCGGCTGGGTGAAGAGGTACTTCAGACTTTTGTGATCCGAGATGATCTCGCAACGGTTACCAAACAGGTATGGTCTCCATTGCTTCAAAGCATAGACCACAGCGGCAAGCTCTAGATCATGAGTTGGGTAATTGAGCTCATACGGCTTCAATTGGCGAGAAGCATATGCCACCACATGGCCATCTTGCATCAATACACAACCCAAGCCTTGTAGAGAGGCATCACAGAAGACGACGAAATCCTTGCTGGTGTCCGGCAGGACAAGCACAGGAGCGGACGTGAGCTTGGCTTTCAGTGTTTGAAACTCTCTTCAGCTTCGGCCGACCATACAAACTTTTTATCCTTCTTGAGAAGGTCAGTCAGAGCCTTGGCTATCTTGGAGAAACCTTCGATGAATCGGCGGTAGTAACCCGCCAATCCGAGAAAGCTTCGAATGTCCTTGACTGACATTGGAGTTTTCCAATCCAGAATGGACTGAATCTTGTCAGGAATGACAGCCACGCCATCCGCGGATATCACATGACCAAGAAAGACAAGATTATCCAACCAAAACTCACACTTGGAGAACTTGGCATAGAGACGGTGTTCTCGAAGTCTTGTCAGAACCAAACGAAGATGTTCCTCATGCTCTTCATTGGTTTTGGAATAGATGAGAATGTCATCAATAAATGACGACAAACTTGTCAAGATAATCCATGAAGACAGAGTTCATGAGCCTCATGAAAGTAGCCGGGGCATTAGTGAGACCAAAGGACATGACAGTATACTCATATGAACCATAACGAGTAACAAATGTCGTCTTTGGAATATCCTCCTTTCTGATCTTTATCTGATGGTAGCCTGACCTCAGATCCATCTTGGAGAATACCGTTGCACCAGCTAACTGATCCAACAGATCATTGATGCGAGGAATGGGATACTTGTTCTTGATTGTCACTGCATTCAACGGTCGATAGTCAGAGACTAGACGAGGCACGGTAGAATCTCTCTTCTTGACAAAGAGTACCGGACAACCCCACGGTGAACTGCTAGGCTGGATGAACTCCTTTGCTAACAGTTGATCAATTTGCTCTTTCAACAAGGCCAACTCTTCCACCGGCATACGGTAGGGCTTCTTGGAAATTGGAGCGGTACCGGGAAGTAGATCTATCACAAACTCCACACTTCGGTCGGAGGCATGCCAGGCAACTCTTCCGGGAACACATCCGGGAAGTCACACACCACTTGTATGTCCTGGATTTAAGGAGGAGATTCGCCTTCCATAAAGCAAAGAAGGATCTCAGGTGAGCGGGTACGATGGCGGACGGAGGTATTGATGTTGCAGGCCAATACTTCACAATGTCACCGGAAGGAGTGGTCACAGTAATGGTCTTGGCGGCACAGTCGAGATTAGCCTGCTATTTGGTTAGCCAGTTCATGCCCAGTATGACATCAATGCCTTTGGACTTCAAGCTACCAAGGCATAAGGAAAGGACAAGGAACCTATATTAATCTGGACCTCAGGAGTAACCCCACCGGTTTGCCATTTGGAACCAGGAGTAGAGATCACCACAGCACGTCTCATTTTCTCGAACGGTATGTTGTGGTCTTTTGCAAAAGCTATGGATATGAATGAATGCGATGCTCCAGTGTCAAACTAAGTTGTAGCTGTATTGCCGTTGATTCGTAACTCACCCATGAGAATGCCGGGGTCATCTTCAGCTTCTTCAATAGAGACGTGGTTCAGGCGACCACGCACAATAGGTCCAGCCTTGCCAGCTGAAGTGGCAGGGGCTCGTGCAGGAGTTATCGTGAGAGGTGCCTTCTGGGGGCACTCCCTAGAGTAGTGGCCAGCCTGGCCACAGGTGTAGCAAGTGACTCCAGGTGGAGCAGGTAGCATAGGACGGTACCCACTTCCGCCTACCCCAAGTATCGAAGTAGTGGGGCGCGGAGGAGGTGGCCTGTATCCGAGGCTCTCGGCATGAAGGGAGCACGAGGTACGGCGCTGTAGGGGACAAATACCCTGCGCTTCTTGCTCTCAGAACCCGAGGAACTCTGGTGGTCCGCATGTGCGGGCCTCTTGGAAGCTTCAAGTTCCTTTCTTCCTTGCTCAAGAGTGAAAGCCTGGTTGAACAGCTCCTGATAGGTCTAGAACCTGAAGGGCAACAACTCATAGCGGAGCTGCGGAGTCAGACCCTTACGGAATAGCTCTTGCTTGTCAGCATCATTGGTCACGTCCCTTGGGGCGTAACGAGAGAGGTGGTTGAACTCACGACCATAAGTGCGAAGGTCCATACGTCCCTGTTGCAAATCCAGGAACTCCCTCCTCTTCAAGTCCATGATTGGCTGGGGAATGTACTCGGCACGGAAGGCAGTGCAGAATTCAGCCCAGGTGAAGACATGGTTGGGTGGAAACAAGGCCACATGGCTCTCCCACCAACAGCCAGCAGCACCAACCAAGAGATAGGTGGCAAAGTTGACGTGCTCCGCCAATCGGACATGAAGCGTGGAGAACTTGCGCTCCAAAGCACGAAGCCAATCATCAGCTTCCAGTGGCTCCTTAGCATCAGCAAAAGTGGGTGGCTGCGAACGCAGGAACTCAATGAGAGTGTTGCACTCGTTCCTCCGTGCATTCTGATGCACCAACTCCTCAAGCAAATGCTCATTGCGCCCACGGTTCTCCTCAATGGCCATCAAGACTTGAGCCATTGTGGGTGGTGGTGGCAGATCATCCTCATCATCAGTGTGGTTACCGCGACCACCACGGCCTCCACGACCTCCTCGAGCCATTCTGGAGATTTTGACAATGACACGGTTAGTATCTTTCTCCGAATGGTCGAACAATAGTATTAGCGTCTACACAAGTACACAGACTAGGGACGATAATACTTTGCGAGAAAGAGAATCAACAAGATAGAACTTGGGTCAAAGATCAGCATCATGTGCTACTAGCGAGAGTTAAGAAATCACCCCTTAACACACTCTAGTTGGCACAATCCGGGACCTTATGTTCAAGTCCGTGGGTTAAACCCAAAGAAAGGATCAAAGATTTGACTTGGTAGGAACTTCTGAGTTGATTTGGGATTGCTACGCAGCGGGAGCAACGTGACACATAACACTAAAGGTCAAACCCAACCCCATTTCTAATCATTTTGAAGTAACAGATGAGAAGTAAAACCTTTAAACTCAAATCGAGGTAAGACTGCTCCGAGATTAGAGGGTAACCAGATAAGGAGTAAAAAAAATCCTAAGATGGTTTTCACAACTCATCTTTAGGTTAAAAATATTTTCACAAACACTAGACTCAACATCGACCAGTAGAAGGGTTTCCTACAGGCAGTACTGCTGTGATACCAACTTGTGGCGCCCCGACCAGACTGTTATACAATGATGTTGTGTGTCACCAGTTTAGCGATACAACCGGAGGTTACGAGTTTACCAATCTCCGGCCAAAACCTTTGGCAGGTGTTGCTCGGAATGGATCATCGGCAACACAACACCCCGTTTGATGCCTTAACACAGGCACAACCCTCACTGCATAATAGAGAGATCAAGACTTGTGGAACAACTGGCACATCACAGACTCTACGACACAAAAATCATATAGTTCAACTCTTATAATAGAGAAAGACAGCAAATGATATCCAGAGGTCACATACCCAACATTACATCAAGCGGAAGCGAAATAGGTTGTTCTAAACAACAAGAACCAACATATGGCCTAAGAGGCCTACAGGTAAACATCACAACACCAGCTGTGCCGGGATGTCCCAAGCTGCCACCTGGGAACCCCAGACTACTCGTCGACGTCCACAAAGAACCCACCTTCGAGGTCGGTGAAGTCCTCCTCTGAAACAAAACAAACGACGTTGAGTTCGACGAACTCGCAAGATTAAGAGCTAATATATGCTCGATGATTAGCTTTCAAGGTTTTATGGCTGTTTTGCATAAAGCTGATTTTATTTCTGAAAACATAACTCAAAGGCATCGACTAATCAGAATAGTTTTCAAAAGAGGTAAGAAGTAACTCTTTCTTTCATCACCTTACTCATCATCAACCATCAACCTTAACCATTGTACCTGTTCATCAAGGCACCTCCCCGAATCACCCTCGAGGAAGCTCACCTTACAATCTTGAGTGGTACCTCTAGTACCCAGTTTTTAATCATTCCGTTAAAGTTATTCTATGGTCTTATCATCCTTTCCCAAGTTGTCCGTAACCGTGGACACGGCTTTTCGAAAAGATTTAACCCTGCAGGGGTGCACTGTGTTTACCTTCGGTACCGCCCGGCTCATTGCCTACACGTAGCTCTCTTCCAGGGAATGCCGGCTGAGTGGGAACTGTTACAACCTTTACCTTGTTAAATACTAACCCAGGATCATCAGTGAGGACGGAGCAGCGATATTCAACACCCTGCCCCGTGGCCACTCATTTTCCTAGACACCACATCCTCATCCCAGTTCATACCACCATTCTCACGCACGCGCAAATGGAAGCTCAAACTAGAGGACCCTGGCTAGTCCCGCTCAAGTTAGTCGGTCGACGAGGGCTCCATATACCCCACCGAAAGGAAGCGCGCTCATTCTTGGTTCAAGAGGTAAAGAAATCGCACCTAGGCGGCGAGAGTGAGACAAAACACCACCATACCGAAGTGGCCTCTCATCCCCACCTTTAAGCATGTTAATACTTGTCACCACAATTCTCCACCATCATCTGAACACTTCGACAACCTGTTTCCAGCATGAAGTATCCATCGGACGGCTAGGCATTTAACTAAGCATGGCTAAGCAACAACACAGCATAGTTAAGTATTTCAGGCCAACAATACAATCCTATGGATAATAGGAGGGGAAACAGGTAATTGGCATGGGAATCATAATGCAACTATAGGATACTCTAATCCGAAATCAAATTGACATTTGGAACTGCATGCAATATTATAGTGGAGAAAATATTTGCAGAAAATAGGATAAGATATGCTCAGAGGGGGGATTACGCTTGCCTTGTTCAGGGTACTGGTAGTACGGATCCTCGGGGTATTGCGGAGGGACCCCTGTTGCTTGATCTAACAAGACATAGCAACAGAGGAGCACTCAATCACCACACATGCTTTAACAAATGCAATGCGCAAACACATGATGGTATGCCATTTTAGAATGCCCTCTAAAAGCATTGATCATGATCATCAAGTTAAATGGGGTCCCCGTTATTTTTATTGCATTATTCGGAACAAACCCCATATTTAAACTTAATGATTTTGAAATACTATTAGAGCACATTGTTGTAATTGTGATCAAATATGCATGATGATGATGATTCTGGACAGTTCACGCTCTTCTGAACATTTTGGTATAAGGAACACATTTTTTGGATGCCCCGATTAAAAGTTATTAATTTTACAATTCCTCTTTTTAAATATTTACTTTTGATTATTTTAAAATCCAACGATAAACAACTTATTTACTCGACTCCGCGAGAGGGCGATGTAACATGAAGGAATCATCGAGTTCAATAGCCCTAGCGTTGTGAGGGAGTAGCGGGGAAACATGTGCTACGAGGGAGAAAAATAGAAAAAGAAACCCACAAAAAAAAACAGTTCACCGGCCTCCAACCCGGTCTGGGCCGGCTGGCAGGCCGGCCTGCTAACAGAGGCCACCGGCCCTCTGCCCGGTCTGGGCTGGCCACGAGGCCGGCTATGTGACAGAGAGGCCCGGCCTCCAGGCCGGTTTGGGCTGGGCCCAAGGCCAGTTAGGGGCCCGTGAGAGCCAGTCCGCAGCCCGGCTTTGGCCGATTTCGCGGCCGGTCGTTCTCCACTGCGGCGAACACCACTACGACGGCACGGCGGCGATGTCTACGGCGTGGAGCTCGCGTTAGCGTGAGAGGGGAGAGGGGAAGGGTGCTAGCACGGCGAGGGGCTCACCACGGATGCGATGGCGTGCTCAGGGAGGCAGGAGAGGCGACGACCGCGATGAAATCATCCGCGGCGGCGCCGGGACGACGGCGGCGAAGTAGGGGACGGAGGCGGCGATTCTCTGCGTCCCGCATCGATTCCTATGGCTGGGAGGTGGAGCATGGTACGGCGGAGCTAGTGGCGGGCTCGGCTCGTCTCGGGGAAGCCCGCAGCGGCGGCGATGCGTCGGCGACGGCAAGCTCGGCTCCGGCTGCGTGGGGAGAAGAACGGGAAGAGAGGGAGCAGGTGCGTGCACGGATAGGGGAGCAGTGGGCCTCGTGGTCCTCCTTGCAGGTGAGGGCAGCGAGGAGGGGGGCCAGGCCATGGCGTGCTCGAGCACGAGCTGGTGCGGCTCGGCCGCCCAGCTCGGTCGCTACAGAGGAAGGGGACGGCGACTTTATGAAAAGGCCCCTGGAAGCTTAAAGTTCATCACGCATAGGTCCTTTCCAGTTCTGGGAAAATCATTTCAGCAAGGATTTGAACTACTTGAGGCACTTAAACACTTCTGAAATTTATGCCAATTTTTGTGTATCCTCCCTGCACCCTTGGCAAGCACTCCAAGAATTTTGAAGTCATTTGGATGTCAATTGCTTGGGGAATAAAATAGGGAGTTGCTTAGGGCAATTTTATTAGTAACCAAAATATCTTCCTTTAGACAATTCGAGCAAGTTCCAAATATTTGTTTTGAACTCTTGGAACTTCCTCGACAAATATGAATTGTCAGAGTACATTTGTTTTGCAAGTTTGAGTGTCTTCTTTGTTGTGAGAGTTGGTTGAGTCAAGTTGGGCATTTTGCTTTCCAATGTTGCCAAACCAAGTTTTTGTGTTGTTTAGCAATTTCAAAATGGATGCGATGATGCATGCATGGAATGCGAAAAGTGAAAATTTTACTCATAACTTGCATTACCAAAAGTGGGCTGTTACAGCCGAGGAGCTGGAGCAGTATAAGAAGGAGGTGGATCTTTCAGAGATGCCAGCAGGGAAACAGCCTCTCCCGGCGTCTGCCGCCACCTTCAAAGCCGGAGAAAACTCAAAGAAAGCCAGACTTGATGACACGGATGCTAGCAAGACGACGAACGTGGGCACAAGCTTGGACAGCGCATAGGAAGGCGAGCTCATCAAGTTCCTCCGTGAGAATCGGGATATTTTCGCATGGTCTCCCAAAGACATGCCAGGTGTCCCGAGAGAACTTGCCGAGCACTCCCTCAATGTCCACAAAGATGCCAAGCCCGTCAAGCAAGGCCTCTGACGCTTTGGACCAGAAAAGAAGCGAGCTATAGGAAAGGAGATAGCGCGGCTTACAGCCGCAAATTTCATTAGAGAGGTCGTTCATACAGAATGGCTAGGAAACCCTGTACTAGTACCTAAGAAGGACACGAAAGATTTGCGCATGTGCATTGATTTCACCGGCTTAAACAAAGCCTGTCCTAAAGACCCTTTCGCATTGCCGCGAATAGACCAGGTCGTAGATGCTACCGCAGGTTGTGAATTACTATGCTTTTTGGATGCTTACTCTGGTTATCACCAAATTAAGATGAAGAAGTCTGATCAAATCAAGACTTCCTTCATCACACCTTTTGGAACGTACTGCTACATAACAATGCCTTTCGGGCTAAAAAACGCAGGCTCCACGTACCAGCGATGCATCCAACGTTGCCTACACGATCAAATAGGCCGCAATGTTCACGCTTATGTGGATGACATTGCAGTAATGACAAGACAGAGAGGCAACCTCATTGCCGATCTAAAAGAAACCTTTGATAACCTCAGAAAATACAACATGAAGCTGAATCCGGGAAAGTGCTTTTTTGGCGTCCCAGCAGGAAAACTTCTTGGCTTTATTGTTTCTGAAAGAGGAATCGAGGTAAACCCTGATAAAATTAAAGCTATCATGAACATCAAAAGACCGACATGTCTCAAAGATGTGCAAAGGCTAACAGGTTCTGCAGCCGCGGTAAGCCGTTTTATCAGCCGCCTTGGCGATAAGGCCTTACCCTTGTACAGACTGCTAAAGAAAACGAAAAACTTTGAGTGGACTCCAGAGGCGGATGCCGCCTTAGCTCAACTCAAAGACACGTTGGTCAGCGCTCCAACCTTGGCATCACCAAGAGAGCAAGAGCCAATGTTGCTTTACATGGCCGCAACAGGACTTGTCATAAGCGCTGTCATGGTTGTGGAACGTTTGGAAGACGGCAAAGATGTGCCCAGTCAGAGACCAGTTTATTACATAAGCGAGGTGTTTTCTGAGTCCAAACAGCGATATCCACATTACCAAAAGCTTGCTTATGGTGTTTTCTTTGCCGCCAGAAAATTAAGACATTACTTTCAGGAGCACCCAATTACAGTGGTAAGCAAAGCACCATTGGGTGATATCATCAACAATGCAGAAGCCACAGGACGCGTCGCCAAATGGGGAATAGAGCTTGCAGCTTTTGACATTCAGTACAAGCCAAGAACAGCCATCAAATCTCAATCTTTAGCTGATTTTATAGCGGATTGGACAGAAGCGATGGATGACTTGCCTCTTCCTGATGAAGAGTATTGGGTCATGCACTTTGACGGCTCTAAAATGCTTGATGGATCTGGGGCAGGAGTAGTGCTGAAATCACCCAAAGGCGACACCATGTGTTACGTTCTGCAAATACACTTCAACGCCACCAATAATGTGGCTGAATATGAGGCACTTATGCACGGCATGCATATCGCCAAAGACCTAGGAGTCACAAGGCTACTGTGCTATGGTGATTCTGACTTGGTAGTTCAACAGCTGGATGGTACATGGGATGCCAAAAGTCCAACAATGGCAGAATATCGACGCACGATAGACGAATTTGGAAGGGCCTTTCAAGGATTTGAGGTGAAACACATCAAGAGAGACGAAAACGAAGCAGCTGATGCCTTAGCAAGAATGGGATCCAAAAGGTCAAAAGTCCCGTCAGATATCTTCTTAGAGCACCTCTATGAGCCATCAATCAAAGGCGGCGACCTAGATAACCCAAAGGCGGTAAAATCTGTGGCTGTCTTCGCAACGCTCCCAGATTGGACCCTCCCTTACATCAAGTTCTTGGTGGATCAAGAGTTGCCAGAAGACGAAGTGCTAAGGCGGCAGGTGGTGCGCAGAGCAAAGGCGTACACCGTCATTAACGGTGAGTTATACAAGAGAAGCACTACAGGCGTGTATCAGAGATGTGTCTCGCAAGCCGAAGGAGTTGATATCCTTAATGAGATCCATTCTGGGTGTTGCGGCCACCACGCCTCTGCCAAAGCTATCGTATCCAAGGCGTTTAGACATGGATTCTATTGGTTGACAGCCAAGCAAGACGCTGATGAAATCGTCAAAACGTGCGTTGGATGCCAGAAATATGCAAGGCAACCCAAGATGCCAGCTCAAGAACTAAGAACCATACCAATCACTTGGCCGTTTGCGGTCTGGGGACTGGATATGGTTGGTCCATTCAGGACAGCTAGAGGCAGCCTTACCCATCTCCTCGTTGCAGTGGATAAATACACAAAGTGGGTAGAGGCAAAGCCGGTAGCAAAGGTGGATGGGGCAACAGCCACCAAGTTTGTTATTGATATTATAACAAGGTTCGGCGTCCCCCACAGCATTATTACAGATAATGGAACAAATTTCGCTGTTGGAGAATTGGCTAGATATTGCGAAGATGTTGGAATTCGCCTTGACTTAGCGTCCGTGGCACACCCACAATCTAATGGACAGGTTGAGCGGATGAATGGCATCGTTTTGCAAGGCATTAAACCAAGGCTCGAGGTACCATTGCATCGAGCCGCAGGAGCATGGGTAGAGGAATTGCCTGCTGTTTTATGGAGTATAAGAACAACACCTAACAGATCTACAGGATACACCCCATTTTTTCTGATTTATGGTGCCGAAGCCGTCTTACCAACAGATGTTCTACATGACACACCACGTGTTGCAGCCTACGTCGAAGCAGACGCAGAAGAAGCCAGACAGGACGGCTTAGACCTTCTCGAAGAAGAAAGGGAGATTGCACTCCAAAGATCAGCCATCTACCAGCAAGACATGCGACGCTATCATAGTAGAAGGGTAAGGCACAGGTCTTTTCGAGAAGGAGATATGGTGCTTCGCCTTGTTCAGCAAAAGGAGCACAAATTAGCCCCAACATGGGAGGGACCCTTCGTTATCAGCAAAGCGCTCAAGAACGGGGCATATTATCTTGTGGACCTACGCGATCTCAAAAAGAAGACGAAACGAGGCCGCAAAAGGAAAAGGAACGAAGAAGCAGAGCTCAAAGAGACAAAGCGTCCTTGGAACATTGAGCAGCTACGTCCTTTTTACACTTAGCAATTCTATTGTAAACATCATATATGTTCATGAAATAAAAGTCTTTGGTTCAGTTATATATTGTGCAAATAGTTTCCGCCGTCTTTTATTTCCCAATGATCATATAGTTCCAAAATTGTCAATGTCAACCCGAATTTGCAAAGTGCTTTGGGTGCTAGCGTGATAATTTCGCCTTTCGGCTTTACAAAACCTTTTTGCGTCCGTCTAAGAGTATTTATCTGATCGCATATGTGTTGGCTTGCTTTAGTAGATGTTCTATGCACCGAAAGGCGGCACGGGTTCTGTGTTTAAACAGTCTGGTCACTGACCCTGTTGCCCAGCAAAGTGTTTTCCGCCTTAGGGTTTTGCTAACATACGAAAAGGCTAAAACACATAAGCCAGACAACTTAAAGACGGATAAGGAACATAGTCACAGCAAAAGCTTACAAAATATTACATCTGCTGTTTTACATGACAAACTTGTTCAAACTTAAGGCCACTGCCTTTACAAAACAACCAGCTATGAATAAAGTTTTTGTGCCTTCACAAAGGCAACATTAATACAAATGTTTTCCTTATGCAGGGGACTGGGCTGAGGACTGGTGTGCAGCAGTTTCGGCTTCGTTGTCAGAGCCGTCATCTCCACCCTCTTCCTCCATCTCTTCGGAGTCACCCATGCATGTTTGCTCGGAGGCTTCATCACTGGACATATCTTCAGGGCGAGGTGGCATCTCCTTTCGCTCAAAAAAGGTGTCTATTGGGACCATGTCAGCAACATGGGTGGCAAACCCACTAACAGCCGAATAAATGGCACTAGGCACAACCTTTTTGCCATTACCGTCTTTGATGGGCATGCACTTTGTCACCCGCCAGAGATTAATTTCTGGGTGATGAGCCTTTGCTAGCCCAAGAGCAATTTTGCATCCGCCTCTGGCAGCTGATCGGAGACGCTCAACCATCTCCGCGTGACAAGCTTCGAAAGACGGCAAAAGATCAACAAATCCCTTGATTTTACCTTTAAGCTTGGGGAAGATATCAAGTGTCAGCGCCAAAGCCGAAGAATGCATCTTCGTGACCATCTCCCCGCATTCCAGCAGGAGGTCAAGCCGGGTGTCAGCTGTCAGCTTTTCCCCAAAGCCCAAAGGAACTGAAAAATACATGCAAATTTTCAGCTTACATAAAAGACGAAAAATTCAAAAGACGGAAAGAACAAGGTGTCTGGCTTACTCAGAAATTTCTCGTCCACGGCCAAAGCTTCATCAAGGCGGCGTTCCAGCTGAGAATGTAGGTCACCAATGCAATCAGTATTGGCCTTGGCTTGCGTCTCTGCCGCCTCTTTAGCTTCCTTCAAGGCCTTTTGCGTATCAGCCAGCTCTTTTTTCAGTCTTTCCTGTTCAGCAGCCGCGCTTTCCTCAATTGCTTTTTGGTTGCGCTCGGCGGTAAGGCGATTTTCCTCAAGCTGTTTGAAGAGCGCAGTGTTTTCGCGGCGAACAATCTCTATGTCGCCAGTTTCATCGACGATTTTCTTCGCCTTCGCAACAACCTCTGCAAACATATAAAAAGATTATGAGTTTAGCACAAAGACGCAAAACAAGGAAAGCTGCCAAAACAACAGTGCTCACCTTTATTGGCACGATTTTCGGCTTCTACCCTCTTCAGCACCTGCCTCTGGTTAACCAGTGATTGCCAAAGGTCTGAAGTAAGACGTTCGCTACTCTGCTGAAACAATATGTGTTTAGAAAGGGAAAGCATAATTAAAGGCAAGGAATAGTCTTGGGGACTGGAGGAAATAATCCATCTATTACAAAGCTATCACAGAAAACCATCATGTTGTCTAAATACACATTTAGCACAACTTAATGCTTGGGGACTGGGGAAGCAGTTATAAGGCGAAAGATCATTTACCTTCATCATTTTCTTCAGAGCCTTGTAGCTCTCTTTCATGGTGACGTACAGCTCGTCGCAGTTATCCTCTAAGTTGAGGATGGTCAAGGTTTGGCCAACAGGCCTGATAGATGAGCTACCCTGTTCTGTTTCCTTCTTGTCAGCAAGGAGAGCTGCGATGGAAGGCAGGAGGTAGCCTTCATCGTCAAACAGCTCGGTCTTTACCATGTTCTTTATGGCATCATAAGCCGGAGCTTCAGCCATCTTCTCATCTGATAAAACAGCCGCCTTTCCGGCTGCCTGGGCCCTGGCCAAGTTCTCTGGCAGAAGCTGAGCGGAAGGCTCTGTAACTTCCGCTTCATGCTGTTCTTCTTGGGAGGCCACAGGGGCAGGAGCAGGAGGCGGCACGACGGGGGTGGTTGGGGGTTCAACATGGGCGGGCTGTGGAGGCTTGGGGCGGGATGCAACCGCCTTCGCCTTAAGTTTGCCAGCCGGCTTAACCCTGCGATGAAAGTAATAACAGTATAAGGCTATAACATAGCAAGCGATGAACAATGGTCACAACGTGAAATGTTCAAGAACTGGTTCGCCTTACCGTTGCTGGGGAACGCGGAAGGAAAGATCTTCATCGTCAATCACATCGTGAACGACGGCGTCTTCAGGAATGGCGGCGGCAGTCTTTTTCTTCTTCTTGCTCTCTGCAGCGGAGGAGGATCCCCTCGCAGTTGGAGCCCTGCGCTTGCGAGACTGAGACTCGGCGCGGGCAGGCTCTGGAACGCGAAACAGTGGAACAAGCTCGCTCTCCGGCAGAGAAGATAACTGAAGAAAGATGGAAACAAAGTGTGAATAACAAAGCTGGCAAAGTATAGTACCTATGCAAGTAAAAGGCGGAAAGCTTACTTCAGGAGCCGGCAAAGACGCAGTGTACATGGGACGAGATTCAGCGTATTGCTTCCTCTCCTTAGCAATCTTCTTGAAGCGTATCAAGAAGGCGTCCTGCGTCAGGTCATTCTCGGTGGTGCGAAGCTTGTCCTTCTTATTGTTGCTATACTTGCACATCAGCGTGGGGTTTTGACGAAGTGGCTGAATTCGCCTCTTCATCCAGCAGATAATAGTATCTGTGCCCGTAAGCTTGGGCACAGCGTGCTTTGTCAAAAACTCAATCCGCCTTTGGATAAGACGGAGATCTGTTGGCAGAACCTTCAACGGCTTCTCATCCCAACTGGCTCGTGACTGAGCGGCAGAGTTGGTGAAAGCCGGAATCCCTATGGTCTTGTCTGCTGGCGCGACGTCTTTGCAATAAAAGAACGTGCCAGTCCAACCCTTCACAGAGTCTATCTTGGGCGCCTTTGGGTACCAGCTTCTATCTTTGCGCAAGTTAAGACTAACTGTCCCTACGACGAGCAGTTCTTTGTCTTCTGTTTGGCGTTTACAGTGAAAGCAATACTTGAAGAATTCTAAGCTAGGTGCTATGCCTAGATACCCTTCAAATAAAGCTTGGAAGCCGGCGAGATACAGAATGCTATTGGGGCCTAAATTGTGAGGTTGGAGGCCGTAGTAATCTAGCACGGACACGAAGAACTCAGAAGGAGGCAGAGAGAGGCCACGTAGAAGATGAGATACCAGGATGACGCGCTCGTCGCCGTCCGGGGCAGGAACGTGGTGGCCTTCTGCTGATCTCCAGTGGCACACTGTCCGTGGAGGAATAATCCCCTCGCGCTCGAGCTCCACGAGATCGGCGTCGGTGATGGTGGAAGTGGCCCAATGGCGCGAGGAGGTCTCCTCGGCTTCTTCCTCGGCATCGGCCGCGTCGCTCTCGTCCGATGCCTGCGGGAGATCCTCTTCAGATCCCGCAGGTGGCACTGATCCAGATGGCGCTGCCTCCGCCGTCGCGGCAGACGGAGTGCTCGAGGTGGTGGCCGTCGCCGTAGGAGCAGCCTCGGTGTTCGTGCTCGCCGCGTGTGTCGACGCACCGGCAGCGCTGCTCGATCCTTCCGCCGCCGTGGTCTTGGATGGCAAAGAGGCCATGGCGCAACGATTCTTGGCTGGGGGATTGCGGTGGCGAGAGGAAGAAGAAGAAATGGGAGGTGCGAGAAGGAATGGACCGGTCAGATCCAAAAGATAAGGGAAACCCTTATAAATGGGCTGCTCCGCGATTCGTGCAACGGTCAGGAGAGTGGCGCAATTTTCGCCACGCGTCCGTTCGAACCGTTGTCATCGTGGGTTTCTTCTCCACGACGCCTCGCAAATCGCGCGCGGGAGAAACGCAATCATCACAGGTGACTGTCGGTTCAAACTGTCGTGGACTGACGATTGCTGACGTCATGATGGGACGTGACATTGCTGGAATCTTTCTGACAATGTGACCGTTTCTGCCGCCTTAATTATGCTCTGCAAGCATTCAAGTTCGGCTTTCAGCAAAAGCCGGAATTCGTCATGAGATCCTTGGATTCTTTGGATAGCTTCAAGCTCTGCAGCAGCAAAGGCGAAAGCTGGAGAGCCTAAACCTTTCCGGGGACTACTGTGGAGGATATGCCGAATAGGTATGCTAGCCATGGTGCTGTCTTATCCAGCCCAGCGTAGTGGACTCCAAAGTGATAAAGCCAGCCGGCTTTATCTGGTGGCCTGGTGGGCTGAAGCGCAAGGGAAGCCCAAAGCCGGCTTAGAGAAGACCAAAGACGAAGGCCTGTCCGTGTCCGCCTTGGAGAGCAAGTTAGGTCATAGGCCGTAGTAGTTTAGGTCTCTGCATCTAAGACGGTTTGCCTTTCCTTGTAAGAGAAGGCACGGCGCCTTTATAAGCCGGCCTCCTGGAAGCTTTAGGACGAACAAACAGACACGCTTTACAACTCGCATTGTAACATGTACACTTATTCCCTTAGAGAGCAAGTTAGGTCATAGGCCGTAGTAGTTTAGGTCTCTGCATCTAAGACGGTTTGCCTTTCCTTGTAAGAGAAGGCACGGCGCCTTTATAAGCCGGCCTCCTGGAAGCTTTAGGACGAACAAACAGACACGCTTTACAACTCGCATTGTAACCTGTACACTTATTCACTTAGTGAATTATAGCAGCAGTAGGATCTCGCCACCGTCGTGAGATCCGAAGCTGGGTAAAAGCTCTGTGTACGATCCCGTCACCGGAATCCTCTACATTCTCCCCCATCTTCTACCCTAGGTACATGGCTCCTCATACCGAGGCCCCGTTACCAATAACTCGACACTTCTAGATCTGCTTATGTGTTTATGTGGAAATAAAGAAGCTAGTGACTCTATTTTGCACTGTCCCTAACCAATTCGAATAAAGTGGACAAACAAACTTGCATTCTCTTATTCGTGGTAATGTTGTGATGTACAATTATGCCAGATGAATTAGCAACGGACATATACCACATTAGGCCCCGACTGGATTCTCGTTAGAATTTACGGAGCGGAATATTTCACGCGGTCGCGCTGGATTTTTCGCATGGCCATCCCAGGTCCATGGAAATTTCCGCTGGTATTGGCTAATAAACACCGATTCCAAGCGCGCGGGACCCTAGAAAAATAAGCAAACATAGCAGCTTTTTTGTCATTGGCCCCAATAAGAATTTTCTTTCTTTAGTTCTGAAATTCTTGTACCGGTTGGTAACCCTAAATACACTATATCGCGGGATTCCTTCAACTCCTAGTCGGATTCTCTTATTCGTGTAATGTTGTGATGTACAATTATGCCAGATGAATTAGCAACGGACATATACCACATTAGGCCCCGACTGGATTCTCGTTAGAATTTACGTAGCGGAATATTTCATGCGGTCGCGCTGGATTTTTCGCATGGCCATCCCAGGTCCATGGAAATTTCCGCTGGTATTGGCTAATAAACACTGATTCCAAGCGCGCGGGACCCTAGAAAAATAAGCAAACATAGCAGCTTTTTTGTCATTGGCCCAATAAGAATTTTCTTTCTTTAGTTCTGAAATTCTTGTACCGGTTGGTAACCCTAAATACACTATATCGCGGGATTCCTTCAACTCCTAGTCGGATTGCATCGTGACTTACCGGGTGTAATCAAACCACCGATTCATGAGTTGAAGCAATGACAAAACGGGCCTGTTGCAATACATCCTAGGAGTACATTTTTTTTATAAAGGGACTTTTATTACTTAAAGAGGTTTAAGTAGGGACTGTCTATTCAACAGTCAGTTGATTTCTATTTCATGCGTAGACAGATTTTTGACCAACCAAATATTGACATGTGTCTCCATCCTCAGGAATCCGAAGACAACCTGGCCCGTGAGTGGTTAATGGGTAGTCATTTTCGGTCCAGACCCGTGAACCCAATTTTTTACTGATTGTTCTTTTTCAGTCCACCCGAAACATCCCTGGCTTGCTTGTAGGGATGAAAACAGGACAGATACGGACTGAACTAGGTGGTGCCACATTTATTTTCATATCTTTTTGCGGAAGCGGAAATGAATACAACCCCGAAAACAAATATGGAAAAAATATTGTCGGAAACACATACAGTCTAAAAACGGTGCAAAAGCGAAACAGAAACCAGATATTTGTCAGAACAAAGAAACCCCTTGAATAATACAGAAACTCAAACAAACCAACAAACTTTTCGAATTTCCAAGATGAAATAAAATATAACAATGTATCATGATTCTATATAGTGTTTATATGTTATCAACATTGACAACCTTAAAGAAAAACCTACTATCGTCCCTAACGCTAGTGCAACGCTGAAATGTCGACTGGGAACGCCCAGAGACAGAGCTGATATGCGAGTACACATGGCCTAGACATGGTCACTTCAAATCCTTCTACTTTTGTTTATTCATATTTGGATTTTGTCTAAATATTTTCAGTGGCAATACTGGTCTGCTAGATTTGGAAATGTCACATCCCAAATTTCGAAACTAAGAAAAACTTAGTTTCACAAGACCCAAATTTCAGAACCAACAAAAACTTTTGAAATATTTCACTGATGATTGTGTTTTACTACCCATTGCTCTGTTTGACCTTGTGTGACTGGTATGTGTGGTTGCTCCTTTTTGTGTATGTGACTTGTTTGTCTTGAATGCATCATCCTTGTGATTGTTGTGATCTTGTTGTGTTGTTGCTTGGGTGTAAAAAAAAAAATTAACCAAGTGTGCTAGGGTAGTAAATTACAAACACACTTGGAAACAAATTTGGAATGTGACTTAAATAAAGCAAAACTCCCAAAATTACTCAACAAATTGAATTAGGATCATAAGTTGGGTGAAATGATCTTAATATATTAATCTATCTACCTCACTCTCTAATTCTCTCAAGAAAATATTTTCTTTATGAAATTAATTCCAGGGATGAGGTACATAGATGACCATCTCATTCTCATACCCCCTTCCTTCTCAAAATTATATAGTATTCACTAAATTTTATTTAAATTATGAAATCCTATTTTATTCTTTTGATTCAATTCAAATGTGTTTGTTTCTGACAAACACAAATACAAAAGCTAATATATTTATCAAGGGAGTTCCAAAAGTTCAAAACAATATTTTCTCAATTGCTTTTGAATTGCAAAAAGAATATCAAATTGATTTTATCCAAAAATGCCATATTTAAAGCCTATGAACAAAAGTTGTTCAAAACATTTTATTTTGTAAAACCAATTTTTGTGGAGCTTCTACTTGACAAGGGGAGCCTACTCAAATTTTTACAATTTTTTCTAAAAGGTTTTAGTGCCTCAATAAAATCCCTGAAAAGCTTCTGGTTTTAAAAGAAATAAAAGAAATTAAGAAAAGGACCTAGTTGTAATTGGGAAAAGAAGTCTAGGGGGTTTTCTGCAAGATCTTGATCCTCTTCCTGTCGCAACAGTGGCGCCGCGTCGCCGTGTCGTTCGTCGACGTCGCTCGCCGCCCGGACCCCCCTCTCGCTCTCCTGCCGCTCGGAGGAGGATAAGGAGGTCCCCCCTGGCGCTCTGCTCTCCCTCCTGCACTCACTCGCCCCCCTGCTCTCCCTCTCTTCTATTTCCTTGATGCCCCGGCCGAACCCTAGACCTGGCTGCCGTCGTGCATCGCCGGCGACTGAGGCCGCCCCGTCCAGATCGAAGAGCCCCGCGAGCTCCGCCTCGACGTCTTCTTCACCCTCGCCGCAGGAATCAAGCCGGGAAGCCGCGAATCGACCGCACCGTCCATTCTTCTCCGGCCACAGCCGAAGCTCCGGCCGCCACCTTTCCAGCAAGCTCTCGAGCAACCTCGTCCACCATTCGCCGCCATTTCTGCATCCCTGTGATCCCCTTCCTCTGTTCTACCTAATGGGCACCTCCGTTTCTTCTCAGGTTCGCCGGAGTCGCCGCGCCGTCCTCGCCTCGCTCCCTGCGTGCCTCGCTCTGCCGCGGTGCGTGTCGAGGAAGGAGATGACGACGCCGTACCCGTTCATGCGTGTGGGCCGCTAGTTGGGCCGTGATCTGTGCCGCACGGCCAGATCCGGGCCAGATCTGGCCCATCCGTTTTTTTTTCAGTAGATCTAATAGATAATTTTATTTCCTGTTTAAATTCAAGTGTAGCTTTAATTCGATTGTGGTAAATCTGTGATAGCAAGTTGATTGATTCAAATTTTGTTGTGTTCCTATGAGTTTTCTTAAACATGCAGAGCTGGTGGCTTGCCAAATTATATTTTTAATTATTGTCTATACTAAAACTTGTAAAAAGTATCTTTTCCACTAATTATTAAATATCTAGAGTTTTATAGATCCAAAAATTGCAAACTAAAATTCTCTGGATAGGTTGAGATGCTACCTTTCTAGATCTGTTGGCCTTGTATGTAGAGGAAGTCTAAAACAGAAGTTTTATTCATTCTTAAAAACACACCAGTAGCACTTTGGTGATTTTTGTAGATTTTTGTGAGATGAATTTTGGAGTAAATCCAATTGGCATGTCTTCTATATGTATAGGAGAACATATCCCTAAATTGGTTTGAATTTAGGAGTCATTGATTGACTGTGGTGCTAATTATAAGTTTTAGGCATTTTCTGCCTATTTTTATTAGGACTTTATTAGTTGTTGTGTTATAACTTTATTATTACAAATGTGTTTCCTAGCATGTGTGTGGTGGTAATCCACTGTTATGACATGTTTCCTTGTTTTACTAGCATGTTAGGGGAACTACTTGTTAGTCATGTAATTGTTAGGGTTTTATTCCCTATATAGTCTTTTCCTAGTAATTAGGAATTGCTATGATAGTTTGTTTTGATGTTAGATTATTTGTGTGTGATTAATATGAATGCCTTGCTGGTCAAGGATTGTTGTGGTACTATTGCTTGCATGTTATTATTGTTTAGCAGGTTATATTATGTTAGTACTGTTAGTGGAATTTGTTAGGCAAATTGGTATGGGTAATATGTTTGCATGGTTTGATGAACTTGATGGTCTTGAGTTGAGTACTAGCTTAAATATCTTGTTAATGTCTCCACCTTAACTTGGTGAGATGTTTTGAATTACCAAGATTAATTGGTAGTTTAACTTTTGTCTGAAGTATTTCCTGATTAAAGAAAAGTGATTGTTAATTACCTCTATTTGAGGATGTCTTTGTGCCCTCTTGTTTTAGCATGTTTGTGGTGTTATATTCCTGTGAGTATAATGCCCTTGTAAATGTAGATCTTAGTTTGTTGCTTGATTAAATTAGTGATATGTTGTGGTTGATTACTTGTTTGTATACCACTTGTGGTTTGGTTTGCTTATTGCGTGTTGTTTTATTTTCATGTTGCGACGCTAGAGATAAACGCTACCGGGGTGGTATTTGGAAAGGATTTATCGGAGAACGATGAGAGTTTATTTCTTTGATCAATGAGGAGAAGTCCAGGAACATCATGCTGAAATCAGGCAAGCTACTCTCTGAGCTTGCATCTATATACATCTATTTTGGTTCACATGTTTTACTTATAAAGAGCATAAGTGACTTATGTGGTGTTTGCCACTAAAGCTATGATTTTGAAAACCCTTTGTTTTAAAAATACAAGTATATTATTTGGACACCCTATATGGAGATATTAGATGGAAATTCTTTTTCAAACTATAGGATGGGAAAAATATTGTTTACTCAAAACTCCTTTGAAAATACTTGTGTGGATATGGAATACCGAGATGTCGGTATGGAAGTGGAGAACTGGAGAATGGAGGTGTTTATGAAAAATGCACATTGTGTCTTTGTACTATGACGACCAGCCAATAATCTGTGCGACCACGTTTACCCCCATATGGGAACGGGGCTTAGTCATATAATTTGCTCTTATTAGTATGGGATACCTCATCGACGGAGATGACTCCGTTATGCGTGAGGGGATGGTTTGTGAACTCCCCTGACCTGGGTCCTCGCTCAAACTCTATGGAAAGATAAGGAGGAGGATTGAAGACTTCATAAATGTGGTCGCCGGGAAAAACATATGAGTCCTCACACTTGGGGTTGCCGACGGGGACCGGACTGAGTGTCGATGGGAATTATCATATGGGTAGGATCCTATACTAGCATGAGCAAAGGAGAGGCTATGGTCGGTGGCTCAACTTCGCATACACCTTGTATGGCGGGACGTGGCTGACACGATGAGTTACCGGATGGATGTGGGTTAAAAGCGTGCTACCTCTGCAGAGGGTAATAAAACTATTCGAATAGCCGAGTCCTCGGATATGGACAGTTGGGAGGCTGTCCTCTGACCATGTGCAAGTTTTGGAAATGTTTTAAGATTTGAAAGGAAAATGGAGATGTTGTATGTGAGCACTATACCGACGAGTCGGTATGAGGTTGTTGGAAAAGTGGAGGACCCTGAGGGGCTATGATCGAGAAGTGCAAAGTTTTGTGTCCTGAAAGTGGGAAATGTTTTATGCAACTATACCAAAGGGTTGGTATAAGGTTGTTGGAAAAATGATTTGTCTAGGAATGGTTTTGGTCGGAAAAGGAGGAGTTTTGGAGAAATAAACAAAGGGTGATTTTCCAGGAAAATGTTTATAAAAGAGACTTCTTACCTTTTTCAACAAAGATGTATTTACGGGAGAAAGTTTTAAAAGAAACTTCTTACAAAGACAGATTTATGGGAAAAGTTCTAAAAGCCTTCGTTTCTTTTAAACAAAGATATAAAGATGTCTTCTCAAAATAAAGGGTTTTGTTATAATAAAAATGATGCTATTGCATGCTCATATCGGGGGTAGTTTTGCGAGTACGTAAATGTACTCATGGCTGTGTCCCTGGATATTCCCATGTCCAGAGTTCAAGAAGAAGTATGCTGGAGACCGAGAGACCGATGACGTCTTTGCGAACTAGGGCGCTTCCCAGTCAGCTGCCTGTGGGGTTATGGCTAATGACTTGGGCTCCACGCTGTTTGATGATTTCCGCTGCAAGTGTCTGTTGAAGTTATGACTTCAATCAAGTAAGTAAATTTTATTCGGTATTTATGGATGTTCTTTTGATACCAGTTTGATTGTGCTCAGCGACAGACTGATCATGGGATCGCTGATGTTGTAGGCACAAGGGTATTTCGGACAGCTAGTCCGGGGTCCCCACAGACTTGGTATCAGAGCCATCCTGACTGTAACAGAACTTAGTTAGCATGGACGTTAGTTAGGAAAGAAATATTTTGTTAAAAGTATATTGCTACCAAAAACATATTTTTATCAAAGGAAGTCCAAAAATAACTTCCACTCTTCTCACCTTCTCAAATATTTCTGAGTCTTACCACTCTATTTAAGATTTTCCAAGGAATTCTCTAATCCCTCTTACCTGTTCAAAATACTTGACGATGAACCCAAGTGAGACCTAATTAGCTAGCACCTACAAGAAGAAGCTTCCATCTCGAATACTCAACATTTAACATCAAGGCGTTCGATCTGCAAATACCAAGACCGTCAGTATCAACGAAGCAAGAGGCCTCCGAAGACGTCAGCTCAACAACAACAATTCTGCCCAAGTTGCAACTTCGACGATCCCAATTTCTCCAGTTGAAGACTAAGGCGATAAAATGAAGATTTCAGCAACCATGTTTGACCCAGACCCATAGGATCGATAGGATAAGCTCAATTGTTTTACTTGAGCTACCCCACCTACTCCGATATTAGACGCCGTTGGTACTAAATGTACCTTGTGTGTTGTTTGTTTGTGTGCTCCTTGCTTGTGAGTACTTTGCTTATGTGTTGTTTGTTGTGAGTTCTCTGTGTGTGTGTTGTTTTTCTTGTGTGTTCACAATCACGCCTTGTCGGCAACACGGGTAACCTCAAAATTCTCTTTTTATAAAATTCCTTTTGCCACCTATCAAAACCATTTTTGACCTCTTCGCCATAGTTGCACTTTGTTGCCAATGTAAAACCGCCTAGGAAAAATCTTTCTGAAAATATTTTTCCTCTCATCTAAACCATCTCCCGATAAGAACTGACAGTTGCGCAAGATACAAAAGACCCCCGAACTTTAACCAAAAACCCTGAGATTTGTTGCAACTTAACCGGCAAGTCAGACAATGACCTTCATGCACCGTCTGGAGCAAGTGCGTCAAGATCTCGAAGGAAACTGCAATTTTACGCCAACCTCGTGAAGACACGAGCCTTACAAGACTTGTGAAATTACAAGAATACCACACTAACTTATCGTATCTAACTTCAGGTTAACATCTGACATAAGTCCACGATAGTACTAACTAATCTTCTAGGACTGCAAGCCTGGACAAGAGACGAGGACATAAGGAGACTCATTTAGGACTGGTAACGAGAGGAACTCAAGGAGTGCATAAGAGTTGCTATGAAGATTCGAGCTCAGAGATCTCAAGAAGGAGGAACTACGACAAGAAGACATTGAAGAGAAATTTCTTAGGTTGGCAAAGAAGCAGTATACCCGACTATCATTGAGTATTTGGAAACTCATATATCAGAATTCATTATTATTAATCTCTCCAGAAATAATGTGATATTCCAATGTTCGTGCTATATAGAAGTACTTTGGTGACAAGCCTCATGAACTTGTTAACAAATCACTTTTGTATGCTCCAACAATTGAGTGTCATATACAAATAAACAGAACGTCAGATAAACCAGTACATCTCAGCCTCTGGAATATGAAAAGTCATTTGGTGACAAGACTAGCTACCTTGTTAACAAATTCTTCTTGTATGACTAAGGCAATTCGATGTCATAAAGGACACCCACACTCTTACACAACTAACTAATGGAAAGCTTGCTGGAACTAGTGGATGTCTTCACCGTAGGGTGAGACAAATGATGTTAGATCTCAAATAAAGGACAATAATAATTTTCTTAAGTCAAGTGTATACCTTAGGAGCTACTCAAGTTCCAAGTAGGAAAATCACATGAAGATTTATAGTGTTTCTCCAAGGATATAATTTCCGAAACAAGAAAAGAAAAAGGTACCCTTTTGAAAAACAACTGGTGCGAAGTTTCCTCACTAACTTTTTCTAGGGACCATTAAGAGGTGCTAGAGACCGACTCCAAACTAGTTGTTAGAAAGGAGGCTGTAGGAAGATATAAGGGTGTTGAATTGAAAGGTGTTAGCCAAAAGTATCTTGACAAGATCAAAAATTTGGTGGATGCTGTTGGTAATATCAAAAAAATTGGGGTTTATAAAAGGAGTGAAAACTTGGAGTGGATCGATAAATTAATTGGGATTGAACAGATGATATAATTGATTAATACTCTGGGGCTAACCAGTTGTGGTCCCCAACCATTGGTGGTTATCTGGAACTAGGAGACGTGACCCTTGATTCAAGGTTTAGAAATAAAGGTGAAAGTTATTGGATTTTTAGGAATCACTTGCTGATAAAATGATGTTTGGATTGGTTAGAAGCAAGTAAATTAAGAAGAATACTCCGGTGTTGGAATGTTTAGGGTGATTCTTGGGCAAGTGACCCTTGTACTAAATTCTTATGGAATTATAGGAAGTGGTCAAAGAAGAGTTAGCAAATGAGTAGATCGTTGTATGCAAGAGATAATTGGTGGAGGATAAGTGAATGTTTATCGGATTCTAGGAATCAATATGACTTGGTCTAGTAGCAAGACATTCTAGGTGACAGTAGTTTTCAGAGCTTGTCACGCTCTGTTTGGATTATTCTTAGAAAGATCATTTATCTTTGATTATGAGATCAAGGCCCAAAGGCGTTGAGATGAAATCTGAATTTGGTTAGAAAGTGGGTCAAATTCTTGATGGTATGATCACATGATTGTTGGATGCGTTATTTAGCTTTGATGATATGATCGTGGGAAGATGGCAACCTGAAGGAGTCAAATAATTCGAGATATGCCTAACTGGAGAATAAATTAATCAAGAAATAATTAGTGGACCACTACGATTTTTGTGATAGAATATAATGGGGAGACTATGCCAAAAAGGTTTGATGGGTACCCGATAGATTGAACTATACTGTGATAAAGAGTTTATGCCCGAGGAAGATGATGGTGGATTAATAACTTTAGCTTGGGCAAAAGACCATGATTCAATTAACCGTTGATAGTAGTGGCCTTACCAGAATTTTTGGAATGGTATTTTGAATACTTGAGAATTATAGGCCTATGTAAAGTTGGTTGTTTCGGATCTTAGGTATAAAAGGTTTGGTGTTCAGAGTATAACACCCAACTCCCTTGAAAACTAACTTAAGTCATTCAACCAGAAAGTTTCCCCAGAAACCCTAACTATTCTGGTGCGCTCTAACTTACTTGTGAAGACCCCTGCGAAATTCGTGAAGACCCAGGACCAAAGAAGCCATTCAGGACCAGCCTTTTTCCTGCCAAGCCGAAGGAAGAAAAGCGTGAAGAAGATCTACTAGAATCAAACGACGGAAGCACCTGTTGTTGACGACATCAACCACTAAGACAGTCTAGACGCAGTTAGAAGTTATAACCTCCCTCTACTAACTAGAAACCAGAGAGAATCGAGTGCTCAGACTTGACGCATCTTGAGAACAACGCGTCCCTATCTGCGACCCTCGTAAGGAGAAAATATCAGGAAGTGATATCTGCACCAACTCCAAGCACCGAGGAGTGACACCAAGACGACGATCGTCAGGCTACTCAAGAAGAATGATGCCTCCAAGTCAACTCCAGCTGTGACTTTCAACAAGGCCGATTCAAGACCCCTTTTTAAGGGGGGAAGACCTGCAATAGGTATACAAGAACATGTTAATAATCAGTTCCTTGCGCCTTAGCCTTGTAGTATCTGGAAGCAACCAACCAAGACTGTCCATCCGAGTCAATCGTCAAGACAACCCCATCATCAAGGATCTGAACTCAGCACAGAAGTTTATCGACAAAGAAAGCCTTGCATCATCAAGTTGTCAAGATCTCACACGGCAACCTCACTAAAGAAGCAACAACCTCAGAAGTATCGCCAACCAAAACCCGTGCCTTCGTGCTCCCCTGTTACCACCGGGCAAATCTCGAGGACGAGATTTATTTTTAAGGGGGGAAGAGCTGTCACATCCCAAATTTCGAAACTAAGAAAAACTTAGTTTCACAAGACCCAAATTTCAGAACCAACAAAAACTTTTGAAATATTTCACTGATGATTGTGTTTTACTACCCATTGCTCTGTTTGACCTTGTGTGACTGGTATGTGTGGTTGCTCCTTTTTGTGTATGTGACTTGTTTGTCTTGAATGCATCATCCTTGTGATTGTTGTGATCTTGTTGTGTTGTTGCTTGGGTGTAAAAAAAAAATTAACCAAGTGTGCTAGGGTAGTAAATTACAAACACACTTGGAAACAAATTTGGAATGTGACTTAAATAAAGCAAAACTCCCAAAATTACTCAACAAATTGAATTAGGATCATAAGTTGGGTGAAATGATCTTAATATATTAATCTATCTACCTCACTCTCTAATTCTCTCAAGAAAATATTTTCTTTATGAAATTAATTCCAGGGATGAGGTACATAGATGACCATCTCATTCTCATACCCCCTTCCTTCTCAAAATTATATAGTATTCACTAAATTTTATTTAAATTATGAAATCCTATTTTATTCTTTTGATTCAATTCAAATGTGTTTGTTTCTGACAAACACAAATACAAAAGCTAATATATTTATCAAGGGAGTTCCAAAAGTTCAAAACAATATTTTCTCAATTGCTTTTGAATTGCAAAAAGAATATCAAATTGATTTTATCCAAAAATGCCATATTTAAAGCCTATGAACAAAAGTTGTTCAAAACATTTTATTTTGTAAAACCAATTTTTGTGGAGCTTCTACTTGACAAGGGGAGCCTACTCAAATTTTTACAATTTTTTCTAAAAGGTTTTAGTGCCTCAATAAAATCCCTGAAAAGCTTCTGGTTTTAAAAGAAATAAAAGAAATTAAGAAAAGGACCTAGTTGTAATTGGGAAAAGAAGTCTAGGGGGTTTTCTGCAAGATCTTGATCCTCTTCCTGTCGCAACAGTGGCGCCGCGTCGCCGTGTCGTTCGTCGACGTCGCTCGCCGCCCGGACCCCCCTCTCGCTCTCCTGCCGCTCGGAGGAGGATAAGGAGGTCCCCCCTGGCGCTCTGCTCTCCCTCCTGCACTCACTCGCCCCCCTGCTCTCCCTCTCTTCTATTTCCTTGATGCCCCGGCCGAACCCTAGACCTGGCTGCCGTCGTGCATCGCCGGCGACTGAGGCCGCCCCGTCCAGATCGAAGAGCCCCGCGAGCTCCGCCTCGACGTCTTCTTCACCCTCGCCGCAGGAATCAAGCCGGGAAGCCGCGAATCGACCGCACCGTCCATTCTTCTCCGGCCACAGCCGAAGCTCCGGCCGCCACCTTTCCAGCAAGCTCTCGAGCAACCTCGTCCACCATTCGCCGCCATTTCTGCATCCCTGTGATCCCCTTCCTCTGTTCTACCTAATGGGCACCTCCGTTTCTTCTCAGGTTCGCCGGAGTCGCCGCGCCGTCCTCGCCTCGCTCCCTGCGTGCCTCGCTCTGCCGCGGTGCGTGTCGAGGAAGGAGATGACGACGCCGTACCCGTTCATGCGTGTGGGCCGCTAGTTGGGCCGTGATCTGTGCCGCACGGCCAGATCCGGGCCAGATCTGGCCCATCCGTTTTTTTTTCAGTAGATCTAATAGATAATTTTATTTCCTGTTTAAATTCAAGTGTAGCTTTAATTCGATTGTGGTAAATCTGTGATAGCAAGTTGATTGATTCAAATTTTGTTGTGTTCCTATGAGTTTTCTTAAACATGCAGAGCTGGTGGCTTGCCAAATTATATTTTTAATTATTGTCTATACTAAAACTTGTAAAAAGTATCTTTTCCACTAATTATTAAATATCTAGAGTTTTATAGATCCAAAAATTGCAAACTAAAATTCTCTGGATAGGTTGAGATGCTACCTTTCTAGATCTGTTGGCCTTGTATGTAGAGGAAGTCTAAAACAGAAGTTTTATTCATTCTTAAAAACACACCAGTAGCACTTTGGTGATTTTTGTAGATTTTTGTGAGATGAATTTTGGAGTAAATCCAATTGGCATGTCTTCTATATGTATAGGAGAACATATCCCTAAATTGGTTTGAATTTAGGAGTCATTGATTGACTGTGGTGCTAATTATAAGTTTTAGGCATTTTCTGCCTATTTTTATTAGGACTTTATTAGTTGTTGTGTTATAACTTTATTATTACAAATGTGTTTCCTAGCATGTGTGTGGTGGTAATCCACTGTTATGACATGTTTCCTTGTTTTACTAGCATGTTAGGGGAACTACTTGTTAGTCATGTAATTGTTAGGGTTTTATTCCCTATATAGTCTTTTCCTAGTAATTAGGAATTGCTATGATAGTTTGTTTTGATGTTAGATTATTTGTGTGTGATTAATATGAATGCCTTGCTGGTCAAGGATTGTTGTGGTACTATTGCTTGCATGTTATTATTGTTTAGCAGGTTATATTATGTTAGTACTGTTAGTGGAATTTGTTAGGCAAATTGGTATGGGTAATATGTTTGCATGGTTTGATGAACTTGATGGTCTTGAGTTGAGTACTAGCTTAAATATCTTGTTAATGTCTCCACCTTAACTTGGTGAGATGTTTTGAATTACCAAGATTAATTGGTAGTTTAACTTTTGTCTGAAGTATTTCCTGATTAAAGAAAAGTGATTGTTAATTACCTCTATTTGAGGATGTCTTTGTGCCCTCTTGTTTTAGCATGTTTGTGGTGTTATATTCCTGTGAGTATAATGCCCTTGTAAATGTAGATCTTAGTTTGTTGCTTGATTAAATTAGTGATATGTTGTGGTTGATTACTTGTTTGTATACCACTTGTGGTTTGGTTTGCTTATTGCGTGTTGTTTTATTTTCATGTTGCGACGCTAGAGATAAACGCTACCGGGGTGGTATTTGGAAAGGATTTATCGGAGAACGATGAGAGTTTATTTCTTTGATCAATGAGGAGAAGTCCAGGAACATCATGCTGAAATCAGGCAAGCTACTCTCTGAGCTTGCATCTATATACATCTATTTTGGTTCACATGTTTTACTTATAAAGAGCATAAGTGACTTATGTGGTGTTTGCCACTAAAGCTATGATTTTGAAAACCCTTTGTTTTAAAAATACAAGTATATTATTTGGACACCCTATATGGAGATATTAGATGGAAATTCTTTTTCAAACTATAGGATGGGAAAAATATTGTTTACTCAAAACTCCTTTGAAAATACTTGTGTGGATATGGAATACCGAGATGTCGGTATGGAAGTGGAGAACTGGAGAATGGAGGTGTTTATGAAAAATGCACATTGTGTCTTTGTACTATGACGACCAGCCAATAATCTGTGCGACCACGTTTACCCCCATATGGGAACGGGGCTTAGTCATATAATTTGCTCTTATTAGTATGGGATACCTCATCGACGGAGATGACTCCGTTATGCGTGAGGGGATGGTTTGTGAACTCCCCTGACCTGGGTCCTCGCTCAAACTCTATGGAAAGATAAGGAGGAGGATTGAAGACTTCATAAATGTGGTCGCCGGGAAAAACATATGAGTCCTCACACTTGGGGTTGCCGACGGGGACCGGACTGAGTGTCGATGGGAATTATCATATGGGTAGGATCCTATACTAGCATGAGCAAAGGAGAGGCTATGGTCGGTGGCTCAACTTCGCATACACCTTGTATGGCGGGACGTGGCTGACACGATGAGTTACCGGATGGATGTGGGTTAAAAGCGTGCTACCTCTGCAGAGGGTAATAAAACTATTCGAATAGCCGAGTCCTCGGATATGGACAGTTGGGAGGCTGTCCTCTGACCATGTGCAAGTTTTGGAAATGTTTTAAGATTTGAAAGGAAAATGGAGATGTTGTATGTGAGCACTATACCGACGAGTCGGTATGAGGTTGTTGGAAAAGTGGAGGACCCTGAGGGGCTATGATCGAGAAGTGCAAAGTTTTGTGTCCTGAAAGTGGGAAATGTTTTATGCAACTATACCAAAGGGTTGGTATAAGGTTGTTGGAAAAATGATTTGTCTAGGAATGGTTTTGGTCGGAAAAGGAGGAGTTTTGGAGAAATAAACAAAGGGTGATTTTCCAGGAAAATGTTTATAAAAGAGACTTCTTACCTTTTTCAACAAAGATGTATTTACGGGAGAAAGTTTTAAAAGAAACTTCTTACAAAGACAGATTTATGGGAAAAGTTCTAAAAGCCTTCGTTTCTTTTAAACAAAGATATAAAGATGTCTTCTCAAAATAAAGGGTTTTGTTATAATAAAAATGATGCTATTGCATGCTCATATCGGGGGTAGTTTTGCGAGTACGTAAATGTACTCATGGCTGTGTCCCTGGATATTCCCATGTCCAGAGTTCAAGAAGAAGTATGCTGGAGACCGAGAGACCGATGACGTCTTTGCGAACTAGGGCGCTTCCCAGTCAGCTGCCTGTGGGGTTATGGCTAATGACTTGGGCTCCACGCTGTTTGATGATTTCCGCTGCAAGTGTCTGTTGAAGTTATGACTTCAATCAAGTAAGTAAATTTTATTCGGTATTTATGGATGTTCTTTTGATACCAGTTTGATTGTGCTCAGCGACAGACTGATCATGGGATCGCTGATGTTGTAGGCACAAGGGTATTTCGGACAGCTAGTCCGGGGTCCCCACAGGAAAGCACCATATAGCAGAAACGGAAAGTTCCGTATTACCGGAAACGGAAAGTTCCGTTTCCGTGGCTGTTCCGCTGGAATATGATGTTCCGTTTCCGTTTTGCAAAATTCTGTTTCCGTATTTCCATTCCGTTTATGTTTATCCACGGAAAAGTCGAAAAGATTTTGTTCCGTTTTCATCCCTACTTGCTTGGCTGTTGCTGCTTTTGGGCGTTTGTGCTCTGTGCTGGGTGTGATGAAGACATAAGATATACAAGAAAACGGCAGATAAACAAGCGAAATGACAAGATTTTGTTCTCTCGAACACACACCAATGTGTGTCATTTGTATTAGAACAGAGCGTCAAGACAAACGCAGTTACAAAAGACATCCAATGCTGCAAAAAAAAAGCTAGAAGGGAAAACAGACTAAACTGAAAAGAAAACAGATTAGCTGCCTTCGTCACACTTGCCGGCGATGGGGCTGTGAAAACATGCTGGATGCACCGCCAGGGAAGACACCAGCAGAGTCAAGTAGTTGAAGATTTATGCGCGGCTACTCCAGCATACTCGCTGAAGATTTTACTTAGAGACCGTTTATCTAAGTTTATTCGGGTCTGTAGATGATCAAACAACCTCTGTTATTAATCTCGCCAATCAACCAACCTTTGTCCCAGCTGCTTAATTTCTCTAATATATGTGGTATCCGCTGCAAATTCAATATTCATCTGACATAATTGTGCGTCACAACATGAAGAATGCACACGCTTTGTTGTCCACTTTATTCGATTTGGTTCAGGAAAGTGTAAAATAGAGTCACTAGCTAGCTAGTTTATTTCCTCTTACACATAAGAAGCACATAAACAGATCTAGAACAAGCTTTTAAAATCTCGGAATAATATAAATCTGGCTAATGAACCAATTAACCTCTGAACCATAGATTGAGTGCACGCACTGATGGAAAGACTATAATTAACCTAAGAAAATCGAGGGACTAGCGGCTAGCTCGCTTAGCTCCTCCTCCTCGGCATCCCCGGCTTCAAGACCTGGTCCAGGCCATCGTCCAGTTTGTCCACGAAGAGCTCCCCGAACCACTCGGGGTTGCCCACAAAGCACTCGCGTACCGCCGCCGTGGCCTTGATGCACGCCTCGGCGGCGTCAGGGCCGTCCTCGGATCGACGACACTTCTTCATCGCGGTCCAGAACTCCTTGCTGCAGCCGCCTTCTCTTATGTAGCGTGTGGCTGACAGGGCATATATACCTGTTTTCATCGCTGCCGAGAAACCACCCCAGGGCAAATCCCAACACCATGGCCGCCGGCGATTAGATGAGCTTGCTATGGCTAATCGGCTCCCAGAATATGAATACCTGGCTAGCTATATAGCCTATATATAGGGCCGGGCTGGCCGTACGTCTAGATCTTCCTTTAAAAACATGGGATACCGATTTAATTTGCCGTGTGCATACATACGTAGTACATGCAATCAGATCGAGATCTTCGTGCGCAAGTTATTTGCCATGAACTCTATGTATATACCATGCAAAAAAAAAATTGTATATATCATCCAGAAAAAAAAAGATTGCCATATAATAGTGTATATATTTTTTATTTTTAAATCCCGTGGCCGATTAGTTTGGTAGCGACTTAGGTAGGACTTATCTGAATTCAAGTTTGCTTGCTAAAGGGACCAGCTTATATAGAGATGGATTTTCTTGCGTACGTGTAGAGAAATTAAGCATCTATAGCCCATGTGTTGCTATGGAGTCACCATGAATCAAATAAATAACTGTGCGTATGTTTAAATCTGTACGTTATTTCGATGCGGGGCAGTTCACCTTTTAATATAGACGTAACAAAGATAAGATATATCAACATACTAATAACGAGCTGCGGGTTTTCACCGCGTGAGATATCACGCCCCGCACTCGGTGGGGGAACCCCTGGCCGCAGTTATCGCGCACCGTGGGGAAAGCGTTGGCTTGGCTTGTGATTGGTGGGATCCTCTCCGGTGGCTTATGACCAGTTTTTTTTTTTTTTTTTGAAATTTACCGCGACTTTATTGAATGATGACTAGATCGTTTTGGATTACAGAGCTAACAAAAACTGGTACATCATCAAACCATGCTTCTCCTGTGCCAGCGTAGCACCTCGGCGAGCCAATTCATGTGCAGCTTGATTGGTCTCCCGCGGACAGTGCTGTAAAGCCGCTCTGCCTAGAGTCATAAGCAACTCCCGGCAATCATCAATAATCACCGCTCCGGTACCTCTGTAGTCATTAGGATTAACTACAGCTTCCACAACCTCCATTAAGTCAGATTCAACAATAATCGACCTGCAGCCGAGGCCCTCCGCCAGTCGCAAGCCTGATAATAGCGCCATAGCTTCCATCGTCGAGGCGTCAATTGCATGAGCCATGTAGTCACACGATGCAGCTACAAAATTGCCGCCAGAAGCACGGATGATCACGCCCATAGCACCATCGCCTCTGTCTGCTGAATATGCAGCATCAACATTCAGTTTCAGAACTCCACTTGCTGGTCTAACCCATCTGTTGCGTTTCAGGGTAGAGTGAGCACCCTTAATTTTCGCATTATTGGCAACAATTCCTCTAATGCTCAGTGCCGCTCTCCCCGGATTGGGTACAGGTTCATTGTGTTTGATTTGTCTTCTCATCCACCATAGGTACCAACCTAAAACTAGGATAGTTTCTACAGCTTCCTTAGCTTCAGTACTTTCCGAGCACAACAACTCCTCAAGGACCGACGAGCCAGCCCTATCAACCTGGAGTGCTCTGTTGATTCGATCATGGAGACCAAGCTCGCTCCATACTTTTGTTGATCTCTCACATCTGAACAACATGTGTTTAAGGTCTTCTGGGTTCACATTGCACACCGGGCAGTTGACTGCATTGCCAATGTGTTTATTTGCTAATTCACAAAGACAAGGAACTATACCATGCAACACACGCCAGTTAAAAATCTGTACTTTGCGTGGTACCTTTGCACTCCAGATCTTCTTCCAAACCTCATGTGGCGATGATCTAGCTGTCCCATCACGTCTCAGAAGTCTTCTGCTATACATTGCCCTCCATTCTTCATGATAAGCAGATTTCACCGAAAAACAACCTGATTTATTTAGGTGCCAAGCAATAAAATCAGTTGGTCCATAATTGGGCAGTGGTATTTGTAGAATTCTCTCCACATCAATAGCCCAGAAATTGTCCCGAAGAAGCTCCTCATCCCAGCACCCCATGACTGGGTCAATGAGCTCTTGTACTTTTGACAAGAGGCATACTCCTCTTGGTGTCATTACCTGACGATTTGGGCTAGAAGGCACCCATTCGTCAGTCCAGATGTTAATGGTTGAACCATCTCCTACCCTCCAAATGCTTCCACGCTTAAAAGTTTTTAAACCTGACCTGATGCTCTGCCAGGTATATGAAGAACCCTTTTTTAGCACAGCGTTAAGCAAATCCCCATCTGGGTAGTACTTAGCTCTTAGTACCTGTGCACATAAAGAGTTCAGTTCACTCAATAATCGCCAACATTGCTTAGCTAACATAGCTTGATTAAAACTATGTAGGTCTCGGAATCCCATACCACCATCTTGCTTGGGCACTGACATTTTCCACCATGCCATCTAGTGAATTTTTCTGTTGTGCTCTGTACCTCCCCACCAGAACCGGGCAATAGCATTGTTTATCTCTTTGCAAATTTGCTTCGGTAAGTTAAACACAGACATAGCATAAACCGAAATTGATTGAGCACATGCCTTGAGTAGTACTTCCTTTCCTCCCATCGATCGATAGGAGTTTCTCATTCCACCCATTGATCATTTTATTCACTCTATCAATGAGATGTTGAAAAGAATCACTGCAGTCTGCACCCACTAATGCAGGTAAGCCCAAGTATTTGTCAGACATGGATTCTGCCACAATATTCAGTTGTTGACATACTTCTGCCCTGACCCCACACTAGTATTTGGACTGAAGAAAATACTAGACTTTGCCTCACTTACAAGCTGACCCGAGCTTGCACAGTACAGATCCAGAACATTTCGGAGTGCTGTGGCGTTAGACACATCAGCTTTCATCAGTATCAGGGAATCGTCGGCAAAAAACAAATGAGAAATCGACGGTGCACTACGGCACAACCTAACACCTTGAATACCACCAGACAACTCTTCATGTTCCAGCAAACTTGAAAGGCCCTCACTTCATAACAAAAATAGGTATGGAGATAAGGGATCGCCTTGTCTAATTCCTCTTGTGGGAGTAAAGCAGTCGGTTTCATCTGAATTAAACCAAATTCTGTAATTCGCACTGGTCACACAAGCCATGATCATGTTTACCCACACTTGAGAAAACCCAAGCTTCAGCCTCATATCATGTAAAAACCCCCATTCAACGCGGTCATAGGCCTTATTCATATCCTGTTTGATAGCACAAAGCCCTGATTTTCCTTGTCTCTTCTTCTTGATTGTATGGAAGCATTCATACGCAATCAATACATTATCTTTAATCAGCCTACCTGGCACAAAAGCACTCTGGGTAGGTGATATTATTTTAGGCAAAATTTCCTTCAACCTCTTTGCCAAGACCTTCGCAATCACCTTGTACATCACATTACAGAGGCTAATTGGGCGGAATTGTGTAATCTTCTCAGAGCTTTCGACCTTCGGGATAAGAACAATAGCAGTTTCATTCCACCCTTCAGGTATAATTCCAGTATTAAGGGCCTGCAGTGCTTCAGCCGTTACCTGATCACCAACCACTGACCAGAACTTCTTGAAGAAGACCGCATGCAGTCCATCAGTACCCGGTGCTTTATAATCACCTATACTAAACATAGCTGATTTAACTTCCTCTGCTGTGTATGGTTTCAACAATGAATCATTCATCACTTGAGAAACCCGGGGTCTCATCCTGCTTAATAGCGTAGGATCCGTACCCTCTACTTCAGCTTGAAAGAGAGAACTGAAATAGTCCTTTATATGACTGCCGAGCTCCTCATTCCCTTCATTCCAAACTCCATTATCATCCTTCAGTTTTGTGATCGCATTCCTCTTCCGACGTGCTTTTCCAAAATTCTGAAAGAACGTCGTATTCCTATCACCATGCAGTAGCCAATTGGCTCTACTTCTCTGCATGTAATGCATCTCCTCTGTTCTAAAGCCACTTCAATGAGCCTAGTAATCTCAGCTTGCTTTTGAGAGTTATCAGCAGCCATTGGTTCGCTAAATAGTTTATCAAGTTCCTTTGTCAGGTCTCGTACTTTTTTCTTTGGCACTTTTAGTACCGCACGATCCCACTCATGAAGTTCAGAGTGGACTGATTGTAGCTTGGACATAACGGGAGAGTGAGGCAGAGAATTTTCCTAGGTAGTTGAAACAATTTCCCCAACCTTCTCCTCTTTTAGCCATCTCCCCTCGAACAGCTGCCGGCCACTCCGACGTTCCAAAACCGACGCATACGTCTCTGTATCCACCATAATTGGTCGGTGATCAGAGCCCGACGATGTCAAATGGTGCACCGCCGTATGTGGGGATAAACTCGACCATCTGGCATTACCCACTGCCCTATCCAGTCGTTCACGCATATCTCCCCTCCGCCATGTGAAAATGTCACCTAAATACCCCAGGTCCTATAAACTGCAGTCCGTCAAACAGTCACGGAAAGCCTGCATGTACCATTGTGGTCGGGGTACACCCCCCTCCTTTTCTGTATTGTACAGGATCTCGTTCATGTCTCCAATGACCAACCACGGGTGCTGCACTTGGCCATGTAAGTCGCGTAACCAACTCCATGTCCCGTGTTTGTGTATCCAGACTGATTCGCCATACAAACCAGTAAGCCGCCAATCCTTACTAGGATCGTCACCCATCACCAATGCATCAATATAATTATTGTGTAGGTATTTCAAACTAAGCCGCACCTGTTGAGTTGAGAACATCAGCAGGCCGCCTCCACGTCCATCACTGTTGACCACATACATATTCGCGAAGCCCAGTTTTAGCTTCAGTCTCTCCCCTCCCGATCTATTAGATGTGTCTCCGAGAGAAAGAGAATATCTGGCTTATATTGCCTCTGCAGGTCCTGCAGATATCGAACTGCTGAAGTCGAGGCCAAACCTCGCCAGTTCCGGCTTAAGATCCTCATTGGTCCTGGCGGCGCTCCTCGGAGGAGCCCGCCAAATTTGAGTTATCTGCTACTTCCGACTCTGAGTCGGTCTTCTTTTGTCTCTTACTGTCTTGCACCTTTTGTGGAGTAGTCTCAACAGGTGCTTTCTCACGAGCCTCATTATGTGCTGCTGTTGTCAGGTACAAGGTCGGCTTGATAGGCTCATTGTCCCGCGCCTTAACCAGCCGCTTACGAGCGTGTCTACCAGGGGTGTACCCTAGGTGCGGGCCATAGTTTGGGGTCTCAATATCCATTTGATCAGACATGTGTGGAGCCTCTCCACTCCTACCACCACGTCCACCCCCTATATCTCCGCTCCTTCCTCCTCTGGAAGCTCTTCCTCTCCCTCTTGCATTGCTTGCTCCAGGTATAGCAACAAACTCCTTTGGTTGTTTAAACCAGAGATCTTCCAAAGGAACCATCATAAAGTTCCCATACTGGAACTTTGCCAGATCATGGTCTCTAGTACCGCATTGATCAGCTACATGGCCTATCACTCCGCAGTTTGCACAAAACCGCAGCATCTTCCTATAGAGCACACGAAACTGCTGTGGCCCTTGCCCTGGTCCAACCCTTCCGGTGACAAAACGCAGTAAGGGTTTGTTGAGTTTGACTCTAACATAAACCCTGACAAACTTGATGAAGTGTGCTCCATTAATACCCATCTCTACTTTCAGCACCACTCCCATCCTAGCTGCTAGTGTCCTAGCAACCGCATCATTGCGGATTAGGTCAGGAAGGCCCATAATCCTTGCCCAAACCCAGATCGAATCCAGTGTGATAGACTCGATATTCACCAAACCGTCATATTCCTCAATGATCGCTGCCTGGCGCCGAAACAGCCCCGGCCCCCATGCAGCGCCTTCCTCCAGTCACCAATGCAGTTGAATTGTGCAGTAAAGGTGAACTCATCAATCGTCTTGAAAACAACATCCCTTACAGGCTCCCACGAGATCTGCATAGACGTAAAGAATGAGGTGTGGCTGAAGGTGGTATTCTGACAAACCCTAATAAGCACAACCCATCGGCTTTGCGTTGGTCGAGGTTCGACCAGTTCCGAGAGATCAATGGCATCGCCCTCATCCTCTGTAATCTCTAGCCGCTGTAACAGATCATCAATCCTCTCCTTCGGTTTTGGGACCTGGGCCCCTTCCTGATCTTCTGCCGTCGCCGCCTTCCCATCACCGACGGCGGTAGTATCGCTCCCCTTCACCATGCCGCACTGAGGGGCGTAGCGTGGCGCGGTGATTTGGTCTCTAGGGTGACTCTTCCCGGTCGACGGTGCAGTGAGATCTCCTTGCCGTCGGTGGTTTTGGTGGACTCCTCCAGGATCGTCGGAGCAGGAAACAAAACCCTAAAACGAAAGGGTACTTGCCTTGCCTGGGTCAAAATTCGTGGCTTATGGCCAGCTTGTCTGCGGGCATGTTATGCTTTCTTTTGTCGCTAGACTTTATGATAGACAACATCACATGTCATCCTGGTACCACCACACAATCTTCAGGAACGCTACGTGTCGGCGAGATTATCACCAAATAGGCCCAGATGCCGAATCGAGGACGAATTAAAAGGTGGACCTCGAAAAACCCAAGAAGCCCCTACACAAAGAAGGAGGCCTTGGACTTGACTAAACTCTATGGCCTAGCTAGGGGTCCCGACTCCATCGAGGAGTCGAACAACAGTCTCGTCAAGTATCGGGACGGGAGGCGACTCTCGTTGGAAGGATGCAATGAGGACTAACATTTATAGGAATCAAGATTGACGTTATTAGCCAACGCCACTATTAATTGATTTTCCATTATCGGTGGGATAGTAGCAAATAAGGCACTCACTTGCTTCTCAGTTTTGTGGTTTGGGTATGATTTCGTGGGCATTTTTTACAGTAATCAAAACTCGTCGATTTGGCCATTTTTGTTTGGTTTCATGGGCTATAGGTCGGTGTTTTGAGGTTAAGGATTATTTCGTGGTCATTTCTGTTGGTCATAAAACATAAGGCGCTCAGTTGCTTCTAATAATTGAAGACTATGTAAGAAAAATCCAATTTGAAAATACAACTTATCTAAAACATTGCAATATATGATGCAATGCATGGTAATAATTGAAAACCTCATATTACGCCTATATGGGCATATATAGCTGGTTTTCAATCACTCGCATGGGAAGAACCATTCAGACATGGCACTTTTCATGTCGTGACCTCCACCTAGTGAAACTAGACTAACAGTACGGGTCATCATGTCATACACGCAGTAGCTGGGAATGGCGCCATCGATTTGGTCACGGCATTCGAGGCACCTGCACAGGCCGACGCCGGCGACTGTCCTCCTGCGGTGCCAGTCAATGCCCAAGATGTACACACGGTTTCCTTGCGGGAACCTCGGATGAGACTGCTCCATGGACCCAAACGCCCTGCTACAGCTCCTGCTTACAAACAGACTCTGTCCCCCGAGGTTCTTCACTTCCGACCAGTCTTTCTTGGCCAAGTCCAGCTCGAGAACGTGCAGATCCATCGCCCAATGGTGATCATGAAGCTCGACAACGTTGTCCCGTCGGCGAGGGATGTTCACCGTACCAACAACAACTTTTCCTTGTCGGCTGACACGACCAAGTGGCGCACGGTGACGCCCATGGGCTGATCACGGGTCACGGCTGCGTTCATCTTATTGCTAATTTTTTTTAATAATATATTTTTTAATCAAATTTGAAAAATATTACGGAAAACCATGAAATTCCAAAATAATACACCTTCGGCCAGGACTGGGCCGATAAGAGCCTATCGGCCTGGGCTAGGCCGATAAGGTAGTCGGCCGACGCTGCGCGTGTCAGAGGACCTAATCGGCCAGGGCTAAGCCGATTAGCCCCTGTCGGCCATGGCTGGGCCGACTAGGTCCGGTCGGCTCTGGCCCAGCCGACCAATGCATGTTAGTTTGCATTTTTCGCGCCAGCCCTTCCCGGCGACGCCTGTTCCCGCCTTATTTTTCCCGCCTTCTTCTCTCCCTCCCGTTTGTCGCTCCCGGTATTTTTTCCGCCCTTCTTCTCCCGCCATATTTCTCCCGCCCTAATTCTCCCGCCATAGTTCTCGCGCCTTTTTTTTCCCGCCATTTACCTCCCGCCTTTTTTCTCCCGCCATTTTTCTCCCGCTCTTCTTCTCCTGGGTGAGCCTATATATATACCCCAATAGATTTGGTGATGGAGGAGGGGTGTGGTGCGTGGTTATTTCCTCAGTCGGATAGGAACGATGTCTGGTAGTTCGGGTCCTAGTTCGGAGCATAGGTCGTGGTGTGTTTTGTATCACGCCGCAATATGGACTGAAGGTAGTATTAGGGAGGGTAGGCCCAAGAGCTGTTATAGGGAGCTAGTTAGTGAGTGGGGCAACATTCGTGAGGTGGGAGAAATTATAGCCAAAAAAACCAAAATCCAGATGACCCCTGAAGAAATTAGGGATGAAATTGATGGGTGGCGGTGGAAGTGGCAGAGAATTAATGAGCTAAAAGCTATTGAGGCGGGGCTTAGGGACATGCCTATGACACCGAAGTCAAAGATAATCCATTTTTCGCCGGAGGCCTATGCATTTCACGTGAAGGTAACTGAGTACCGAATTTATATTATGTTAGAATCTAGTGTTATCGTACTAACTTTTTTCCCCTGATTTTGTGAATGTCCAGCACTGGCCTGCCGATGGACAGTTTGTGAACAAAGAGATCCCTCATTTTGGTTGGATGGAAATGCTTTTTGGCGCATGTCGTGATGGGCCTGGAAATCTCCTTCACGCTGAAGCAGTGAAGAGGGCTATATCAAAGGCGAAGAGTGGTGGATCATCCAAGGCTGTCGTCGATGAAAATAGTGATGACGACTTCATGCCTCCAACACGAGCACGTGGCAGAGGGAAGTGAAGTCGTTGATTCGAATTACTTTCGTACTCAGTTACCTCCACGTGATTAGAATTAGTTATCGTTGAGTTATATGTGAGACATATATGTACGTAGAACTACTGAAGTTGTAACGGAGAGTTGTCTCACATAATAATATGTCTCGTAGAACTACTGAAGGATATGTCTCGTACATACATAATAATATGTCTCGTACATATATGTCTCACATACAAATCGAAATACATATATGTCTGACATACAAATCGAAATACGAATATGACCCAAAGATATCACTGACCACGGCGTCGACCACATATACCGGAAGTCTCATGGACGACGTCTGCGCATGCGCGGAGGTCTGGCAAGGTTTGGATCTGGCGGAGTCCAACCCAGCCTGTTGGGTGGCACAACCGCACGTCCAGGAATCAGTGATCCAGCATCATCATCATCCTGCGTCTCCTGTGTGGGGTAGGGTGGAGGAGTATTGTACATACCCATCCAATTGTCCAGTTGTGTGCGTACTTCAGGTATGGTCCCACTGTCGTGCTCACTCTCCCATGCGGATCCAGATGACTGCTGAGCGGACGTAGACGGACGATTTCCTGGATGCAATACAACATTAAGAAAGAAGTACGTAGCATTTAGCGTGGTGAATACAAATTTACAAGGTACTTACCATGTGGCTGCGGAGGTGGTCGAAGCTGATAGCCTGTCGTGGGACTAAACTGCTGCTGCCAATGCGAGCCTCCAGCCTGGTCAGGAGAGGGTGCTCTGGGCGACGGCTGCGACGTCGAGCCTCCAGCCTGGTCAGGAGAGGGTGCTCTGTGCGACGTCATACGAGGTCGTGGTTGATGTCGATCCTGAGGCGTCACCTGCGGCTGCGGCTGTGGCTGTGGCCGTTGCGGTGGATGACGTGGTGGGCGTTGTGCTGCTTGGCGGTGATCGACGTCAGACGCACGTGTGCACGTGATAGCCTGGTAGATACCTCGCAGCCTCTGCTCGAAGCGCTGCAAGGACTGATGGTGCGGCCGGTCCAATAGAGGGCCAGACGATAGGGAACGTCTGTAATCGGACACCTCCGTCTGTAGCTGGTAAGTCAATTCAGCCTGTAATTTGCATCGTTATCAGTAAGTTGTACATAATTTTGCAAAATTTGTAAGAATTAACTAATCTCTTACCGCGTACTGTCTGGAGCCTGCAGTAGACTGGGTCGGATACATATCCCACGTAGTAGGAGCCGGTGTAAGCTCAGGATGCTCGACATACGTAATGCGTATCCGGGTTGAGGTCATGTAAATTTGCAGGTACGAATTGAATAGGTCAGGATCAAACACGAGGTCCTCCTGCCAGACTCGTGTCGTCGCAGTTTCCCACTCTGCAACGTAGCTGCCAACCCTCCGCATCCACGATAGTGCGCTCCTATTAGTTCCCTTTCTTGTGAGCCTACAGTAGTAGTAAGTGTTAGACAATTCCTCTGTGGATGCGTAATTGAATAATGCGTAAATAAACAATGCGTAATTAAACCACCCGTGGATGTTAGGTGGGACATGTTCCTCTGTCGACAGAGGAAGTGCCTGTTGTCGTAGACCAAATTGCCTCATAACCCGCTGCTGGGCCATCTCCTCCACGCAGATATCAAAGACAATTTTTGATTTTGTCATCCAGTACGCGCGATCTCTCGTGCACAGGTCAGACATACCACCCGGGTATATAGCCTCCTTTTTTGCTTGCGTGTACGGTCGCCAGATTACCGCTCCCGAACTCAGAATGTCGAACTGCTCGTTGAATGGCTCGTAGCAGTTCCTCATCTGTGAATGAGCAAAGCGTCTCTGCACGACACAAAATTTATTGCAAGTCGGCAAAAATATAACAATTGTGATAAATACGTAGATTAGACATACCTGACGACGTGTCCAGATAAAACCAAAAGTAGGCATGTCTATGTGATCAGCATCAAAAAACGCATCCACTGGGAAAGCCTCGTGTGCACGCACGTCTGGTCGTCCAATTGGGAACCTCTCCCATGACCAAAGCTGCAACAACAAGGGACATCCAAGTATGGATGCTGTATCCGACAGTAGATGGCACCCGTTGCACATAGCTCGGTAAGTAGCCGCTAATACAGCTGATCCCCAACTCCTCTGTGTAATGTGTTCTGGCGCAGTAGCACTCGCGATCTCGAAAGCAATAGGGATGTACCTCTTGCTAATAGTGGTGACATGGTTCTCCGTGAACATCACCTTCCCCATAAGCCACAAGATATATGCTTCAAGGCTCCTAGTGATTTGTGTAGCATTCAGCGGAATGCCAGCAGGAAACCTCTGTATCTGTACATTTCAAAATAAATTATGTCAGTGAAATGAAACGATGCATGCGAAACATTGCATTCTGTATATAAATTGATGCATGTAAATAAAACAGTGCGTACCTGAAAATCCAGTAACCATCCAAGCTTAGGTCCGTGATTCTCTGACCTAAACACTCCAGCATTAGGGTTTATACCCTGAAAGCGAAGTGACATCTCGTGCTCCCAATTTTCTGGGGCCTGCAACGGCCCTATGGGCTGACCCGCCAACGGCAGCCCAAGCAAGAAAGATACATCCTCGAGAGTAGGAGCCATCTCACCCCATCGAAAGTGAAACGTGTGGGTCTCGGGCCTCCATCTGTCCACTAAGCATGTGAGAAGACAGTTGTCTATCACCATGCATGAAGACTCCGCAGTGGCCTCTACTAGACGCGCGAAAGGTAAAAGCCCAGCCCACTTCAACCTGCAAACAAATATAAATTCGTAATCATATATATGTAGCGAACAAGAAAATTAATGCAGATAATATATGACACGTAAAAATCAATTAGGCATGTACCTCTCCTCCCAAGCAGGGTGTATCTGCCAATATTCCCTCGGTCCTCGAGTTATTAGAGGCTCGAGGCTACGCTCCTGTAATATCTTTGCGCGATGGTTCTCATCCACATCCGGACTGATCAAATATACTTGTTCCATATCTTCGCGCAGCTAAATTAAAAGTCTAAATTACAGACTACTTACAGATGAAATCAAACTCTAAATTTAAAACACTGATCCACACTTATGACAGATAAAAACATACTCTAATTTAAAAACATTGATCCACACTAATTGAAGGATGCGCACTAATGTGACACCAATTTACTGTTATAACCGGCAACATCTATGTACTTAATATTAGTAGCGCAATAAATACCTAGCAATATCAATATCACACTACCACCTTAACACTAATGCGTACATAATTAACAGTAAATCTAATTAGTCAAAAAAATGCATACCCTTGAAGCGTGCCGATTCAATGGACAACCACCGTCACCACCGCCGCTGCACCACCACCACCACCTCCACCACCACCTGCACCACCACCACCACCCTCCACCACCACCACCCTACACCACCTCCACCTAAACTACACCATTGCTCTAACCAAACAACACGAAATTGCACAAAATCCTAACCCAATGTATATCTGAGCTGTCTAAACTCTCTAACACTACATGCAGGAAGAATTGTTGGTTGGGACAGATCGGCGCGCAGGGAGCTGCTGTGAAAAGAAAGAAGAAGAAGGAAGAAGAAAACGCGAGGAAGAAGAAGGCTCGGCCGAGCCTTATGCGCACCCTGTCGGCCAGGCTTGGGCCGATTAGTGGCCGGTCGGCTAGGATCTGGCCGACGAGTATCCACGTGCCGCAGAAAGGCCTGTCGGCCGCAGGCCTGGCCCGCCATGTAAAGCAATCGGCTAAGATTGAGCCGACGGGTCTTTTCGGCCCAGCCCTGGCCGACGGGCCCTTATCGGCCCAGTCCTGTCCGAAGGTGTATTATTTTGAAATTTCGTGATTTTTCGTAATATTTTTCAAATTTAATTAAAAAAATGTATTATTAAAAAAAATTAGCCATCTTATTCTCGCGACAAAGACTGTACAAGTCATGGGAGATGAGCACCTGCCGAGGAGTGAAGAAGTCATGGGAGATGAGCTCCCCCATAATCGTGACGGTGAAGATCTTTCCACGGTAAAATGCCATGTCCGAATAATCACCAATAAGCGGCTTGCTCAAGCCGGCCAAAGGAGCAATGATGCCACCTCTTGTATGGAGATCATGAATCGCCACAATGGATGACGAAGGACACATGATGATCTTAGGCGGCTCACTGCAGGGCCATACGATCTCAATGGAGGCAGCGGATGGGTGGTAAGGGTTGCGAAGAAATATTCTTCGCCCTCGTCCGGCGATATTGTTGACGCCGGCCGGATCATGGTCGTAGAGCATCATGCAGCCGGAAGAGCCGTGGCAGCTGAAGCGGTGCACCTCGCCGTCGAGGCTCTGGTAGACGCCGGGGCCGAGGTTGAGCCACGTCGTGTTGCACCACAGCGTGCGGTGACGCTGCGCGGCGAGGCGCCAGTCACGGCACATAGCCCCGAAGCTGAGGCGGTCGGCATAGGAATGGAGACGGCAGAGGACGAGGCCGGCTACATCCGGCGGGAGGTCGGACCAGCTTGGCAACGAAGAAGGAGGATTCTTGGAGAGGCAGACACCCATGGCGCAACAGATCGGATATGCCGGTTGCGATCGTAACAGACGGCACGGGATCGATGGTGGGCTGGATAAGCTTTGATTTGGAGTACCTCACGTACGAAAAAAACCCTACCAACCAATGCATGAGATCCCATGCATGTCTCGGTCGATCCCATGTAGAGACCCATCAAATTTGGACGTCTCTAAGCACATGTACACCATATTTCGTATAATACACCGCTTATTTTTCTTGGTTACTACTCCCTTCTTTCAGATCGGTGGCTGTAGGGTTCATGGATGGTGTCGGCGAGGCGGCAGCGACGACTCCATCAGATGGGTTTTTCCTCCTGCTCTGTCCCTGTTGCTGCGGCGTTGTCTCCGGCGCCATGGTAGAGCAGAGAGTATTCGTCCAGGAGTACGTGCAGACAGTGGTCTGCACTGGTGACAGCTGGAAGATGATGCACCTTGTGGTGGGTTCGTGGTTGGAGGCTGACGGTTCTGGTTCCCTACTCCGGCGTCGTCGTGCGGGGGTGCCAGTGCTGAAATTCGATGGCGTGTCCGAGGTCAGGCTGCCCCGGTCTGATTCTTTCAACGGCAATGGTTTGTCTTATGGCAAACTAGTTTGGAGGTCCGAAAAGCTGATGATCAGTGATGGAGCCGCGTCGAGCTCGGGTGAAGAGGTGATATGTCTATTTTTTCTTTGGTGGCTGCTACGGTGGTGCCGAAGAAGATGGATAGGCGTTGGTTTGTCACATAGGTTTATCCTATCTTTTCAGATCTGTAAGATCGGTGTATACGTACTTTGTATCTCGTCTTTTATTTATCAATGAGAATCGTATTACCATGCAAAAAAAATAGATGACTTAGATTTGTCTAAATACGGATATATGTAGACATGTTTTAGTATATACATACATCCAAATTTAGACAAATCTAACTCATCTATTGCCGAACGGAGGGAGTGAGGGGCGACGAGGGGAGGGCCGACCGACCAGGGGTGGCAGGGCGGCGAGGTGGCAGGGCGGCGAGGGGAGGGCACCATTGTTTCCCCTAAGAAAATACACCTATGTACCAAATATTGGTCCTGTATCGCAAACTATGCCACATGAATGGCCATTACTTCGTAATTTTGCTTGAAACATATAAATATTTATACATGATATACCTATTTGTGAAGGATTTTTTTTTAAAATTTGTCAAAACTCAAATTTATCATTTTTCATAGCAACTAGTACACATAAAAGGACTCCATGCCAAAAGATTTCCTTTTTGAGTATTTCTTCATTTTCTTTGAGGTTTTTGATAAAATGGTGAAATGGCCAGCATGCTTATTCATTGAAATTGTCGATGATTTTGTGATGTAATGACTACTTGTGTAACTTAAAATGATTTTTTTGAAAAAATTGAGTGCAAACTACCACACACATGTAGCTCAAATTTATATTACTTTCGGGAAAATCGCCATAAAGTTATATAAATAGGTGAAATTAGGTAGAAAGCGAGAAATTTTTTCATATTCGGGGATTATCCATCATATATGCACTACTTTGTGTGAAAACTGGATTGGTGCCATTTTGCACCATATTTTTGGACTTGCTTGACAAAATAAATAGTCATTTTTTGCATGTAGAAAATAGAAAATTAAATAATTTGAAAACACTGTTTGGCACAATTGTTTCCTATACCAAGATACACCTACTCCCCTGTTCTCTTTTAATCTACATCCTACAAAAAATTAGACAATTTAAGCTAGCATTTATTAGTACTATTTGGCCACATACTCACATGCATTTTAATTATGGTATCACAAGAAACAAAGCACCTCCACGGTTAACAAGGAACAATTAATGTCATGCATGCAATTTCCATTCAAATACTACTCACGGATAGGTTAGTGAAGATAGAGTTAGATGTCAATTAATACTTACTACAATTACCAAGGTGTATGGCCTTATGTACCAAGGTGGGACCCCATCTAGAATGTAGATTATTTCTGAACAAATAATGGGGCTAGGATGTAGAGTATTTCTGAACGGAGGGAGTATGTGGTATTTATACTTATTAAAAATAATTAAAGAAAAGTTTAATTTATTAGAAATAGAAAAAGTAAAATTGAATTTAAAAAAAATGAATATTAGTCTTTACCGTGTGCTGCACATGGTAAAAAATAAATCATTGTTGCACATGGCAAAGACCTGACGTAACTGCGCCGTTCGCCCTGCCATCTGTGTGGACATGTGTCCGGTGTTATTACTGTGCGCCAGTCTTTGCCGTGTGTTTTTTGTTGCCTTTACCATGTGCCAAACGTTGCCGTGTGTTTTATGTGCTACTACGCCGTGCAATATTCTTTACCGTGTGGGACATACGACAAAGATTACTTTACCGTGTGCCCAATATCCAGCACATGGCAAAGACCCGTTCTCCCATAACTCAACCCGTGCCTCGAGCGAACGGGAGCTGCGCCATGAATCACGTACAATGGCGGCTGGATTGGCGAGTAAATGCTGGCCAGGTGATGACCCAGGAATTTTGTTTTCCCAGGGCAAACTTTTACGCCCAAAAAACATTTAGCGCACAATTACAAGTCTACAAGATCAAATTATCTCTAAGTTTAGCAAAATAGGTTTTGATGTAAATTAATGATTTGGTGTTTTCAACTTAAATGCACAATGATGTCATGATTATGAAAAATAAAATAACAAGCAATCTATAAACCGTATATTACAATAGTTGTTTTTTTTTTTGACAGATTGTTGCTACAACAAAAATCTTTTTCTATATGTTTGTATCATGTGCGAAGAAGGACAAATTGTTGATGGCGAGGAGTTAAAGATGTCTACTTATGACTATCGGCGAGCAGTTAAAAATATGAGAAGAGCGCCAACAGCTGATCGCCATCTTGACGCTGCAGAATTACATGTGTTAAAAATATGATGGCCGCGGGCCGTTGGCATAGGGTTAAAGCCGTCGGCATAGGATCGTCGATCGGCACCATTTTCGACGACAAACAAGGCCGTCAACATATGGAGGCTGTCGGCATACACATATGTTGAGGGTTTAGCGTGCCCGTCAATCCGTCACCATATATTTGACGTCGGTAAAAAAAGATATGGTACTAGCCGTTCGACAATGTCAGCCTGTATGCCGACGGACACGTGGCTTTATCTGGCACTTCGTCGCGTCTTCGTTTGGCGATGGCCGATGGTGCCAGATACAGCCACATATGCATGCATGTGGCTGTATCTTGCTTCCCGTCGCGTCATCGTATGCCCGACGGCCGGTAAAGTGGTTGCCCACGGCGGGTCAAATCGAAACAACTGACAAAACCCGTCTACCCACGGCTCCACGTGGTGAAATCTGTAGCCTCGGTAGCTAGCTAGTACGCGGAGATTTATCAATACATATGACGCGTACTAACTTTGGATCAAGCTAGATATCTACTAACTAGTATCAGACCATTGAAGATATATGCATTTTGCATTAGACTAGTCACAGTGAGAGTAACATAAGAGAAACATCAGTACTACATAGACAAAAAATCTGATATGATGGATAATTAATGAGAAGAGAGATGTTTATGGTAACTAGCTATGTTATCATAACATCACACATTTCAAGACAAGATAAGTGTATAACCTATTAAATATGACACTACACACACTATGGAGGTAGTAACTTAGAGTAGTAACATATGCATGTAACTAGTCTAAGTTACTCCTCATTGTGACTAGTCTTACAGGTAGAATTTGTGTCTCATTTAATCTATCCAATTAATCTGCATTGGTATTGTTTGCATGCACTTAGCGCTAGCGAGGAATACAACACTGTTTTACCTAAACACGTGCGCCACGGTCATCTTCATCCCCCTCTTCCGGCCAGCGTTGGCGCCTCGGTGACTTCTGGTCCTTGTACATGGCCTCGGCCAGGATGCCCATGTACCGAGGCCCGATGATGTCGTTGCCGGGGAAGCAGCTGCGCAGCGCCGCCGTGGTCTTGGCGCACTTATCCGCGTTGGGATGGTCGGGGCGACAGGACTCGAGCGCCTTGGCGAACGTGCGGTGGCAGCGGCGCTTCCTCATGTGGTCTGCGACCTTCTTCTTCGTGTTGTCGACGTATGCCCCTATGTCGTCGAAGGGGCTCGTCAACAAGTTCCCCATGGTTGGCCGGCGTTACCGACGTACTTTAACATTTTTGTTTCTCTAAATGTAGATTGTATTTTGAGCTGAAATTTCTTGGAGTAGTAGAAACAACCCATAGGTGTGATGTACATTTTTATAGATTTTTTTAAAAATTTCTAAATATAGTTTTGTGACTTGATCCTATGATCTCACCTCCTATATAAGTCTTCCCCTTGTTTCTATAGTTTTGTGACTGTCGAGACTAGATCGATCCTGGATCGAGCACCCGGAGTTCGTTAATTAAATAGGCATGCAGAAGGAAGACTCTTTGAGATGGATGGAATCACAATCACAATCGGTCAACTTGCGGACGTCCTTATGGCGTTCCAAAGACTGGAAAGGACAACTGAATGAGTATACGTAAGAAGAAGATTAATTTGAAACAGATTAAATCGCTGACAGATTTCAATTGCTTGCACGGCAAGAATCTTCTACCGCGTAGACTTACGTACGGCCGGGTATATCTTCTCTACTATAATATTCGTAGCTGCCGTGATCGTACGTTCGGCCGTACGCCGGGTGGTACGTCGTCAGATATTTTGCAATTTAGTCCTCCCAGTTTCTGGAAAAGAACCCGCCATCCAAACTTATTGGGCCGAATCGTTGTTTCAATCAGATCCTTTACTTGTTTGTAAATTATCCTGCAGTCCCCGTGAAGCTTCGTTCCCGAGCGAGCACGCAGCTCCTCACACCGGCCAGGGTCCGTCGCCGTCCTGCAGCGCGGTTCGTGGGCTGGACGAGGGTGGGAGCGAAGGGGCGGCCAAGGTTGAGCCGCGGATAGCGGGTTCCTACGCAGTCACAGAGAGAGGGATGGGTGAGGAGCTGCCGGCGGCCGGTGGCTGCGCTCGCCGGCCTAGGCGGCGATAAGACGCCGGCGTGGAACTCAGGAGCAGAGGAGGCTGTGTAAGTCCAGCGGCGACCCGCTCTCCGATCTTCTCCGGCACGCTCGGAGCTCTTGGCCGCCGTCTGTATCCAGCCATGGCGGAGCGAGGTGCCGGGGTGGACGAGAGCAACCGGCGGCAACCTTACACGGCAGCGTACCTCGGCGCTCGGTGCTGGCGGAGCAGTTCCAGTAGCCAGAGAACCAACGGGCTAACCTCGCGCACGCACGGATGGTCAGGGAGTTGGGAGTGGCAGAGTTCTGAGCAGATCTCTGTACGGGAAGTGGAACTAGCGATTGGGGATTTTGTTCGATGTGGTATTTTTTTTCACGTGAAGTGAACGAGGAGTTGGAAAATTAATTTTACCATGAGTCTAACCGGCGCACTCAAGGTCTTTTATGTTCGCTACGTCATAGCGCATCGAGCGACCGAAATAGCCGGTCAAAATATGAATCGGTGTACAACTCTAAACCTGCTTCGACTAGATCATCCAGTGCCCATGGGGACGAGTATAAAATAAACTCCTGATTATGCTTCACTATATAATGTTAGGCAACGCCGACTCCACCGCCGTGTTCTGCGACCTCGCCAATTAAGCAGTACGAACAATCCGACTCCAAACTGCCGCCGGCTTGACGTTCTGCCGATCTAGAGAAATGCCGTCCGTCACAATCTCGCCCTTCCGTCAACCTTGCCAGAATCCCGCCGTATCACCGTGACTCTGTCGCCGTGCCGGTGTTCTATTTTTAAAATTTTAAATGAAGGTATATTTAACTTATATTGTTCCATGGTATTTTAAATTGTTATAGGGCTTAATTTTCTATTTCACCCTAGGGTAACCATTTTCATGCAGATGTCAGAGGCGAGACAATATGCAGATAACTACAATGGCGTACCAGCTCACGAATACTCAACAATTTCAGTAAATAGTACCCTCACGTCATCTCATCTAACAAATCCTGGTGAAACTTACAACGGTACCCTCCTACACCAATACATTCTAAGCATCGCACTAATCTAAATATAGTCACGTTAATTATCGAGCAGATAGATTCATGAACTCTTATAACATGTATTAGTGTTATAATAATATAGTTTTTTTTTCAAAGGTGAAAAACTTGAACTTGCTTGCTTCCTTCCACTGCGCGAGGGCAGACCAAACAGATGTGAACTCATTTTGACAACCTCGATTGACCATGAAGACGACGCAATTGCAAACATGAGAAAATGCAGAAATCAAGCAAGACGGGAACGTGACAGAGCACGACGAAATAGCTTAACAGCCAAAAAAGGAAGGACATGAATGCCCAAAGAAGAGTAGCCAGGCAAAAGAAAACAATAGATGAGAGAAATGCTCGCTAAAGACAGGAAGGCGAAATGTATCAGCAAAGGAGAGACAAAAGATGAACGCTCGTCGAAAAGAAAGTTGGCACAACATACCACCTGAGAAAAAGCAGACACTTCTAGCTCAGCGCAATGCAAGACTCGCCGATAGGCGGAACACCCCTTGCGCTGAATCCATTGCGATGTCATGTCCGTACGGAGCTACTATGTCATCCTATTCTTGGAATTGAATTGTTTGCTTATTTCATGATATAGTACACATAAAGTTTGAGATAAGCATAATGTGGAGATCTGACTAGAATAAAGTTAGATATAAGTAACGATACAAAATAGCCCGTAGCAACGCACGGGCATTCACCTATACATACATAAACCTCGCAACGGTGCGGCTGCGCTTAGAAATTAAGCCGACAGCTGATCGACCGATTAGATAACGCCGCCGGCCATGGGGGCGTCGCGTCCGTCATAGCACACACCAGCGACCTCCACGACCACAAAAATCACATGCACAACGGTGGATGCGTGCATGAGTTCATCACGGCGCTGGGCGAGTGCCACCCCGAGTGGATCCAGCGGCGGCCCGACCGCACCAAGCGCGTCGTCGACGTTGAGGCGTGCGTCCGGGCCACGGCAGCACTGCGCAAGTGCTGCGGCCGCAACCGCCGGTGGTTCGAGCACCAGTACATCGCCCGCCTGGATACAGGCCTCGACGTGGACCTCAAGCCGACGCCGGAGCAGATCGAGAAGGAGGAGAAGCACGCGTACAGGTGGTGGACTGGCATGAGGAGAAGCTAGTTGCTTATATGATTATATCTAGTTTGTTAATTAGTATATGCCAACACTAGAATGGGATCGACATGGTGTTAAAGTTTAGTTCTATTAATGGTGCCATCAGTATTGATCTTGCGGACTTGACTTCGCTGACTCTTCATATAGTTCCCGTGAATTAAATTAAGTTTTATCTAGGGAAAAAAATTGGTCTAGTAGCTACGAGACTTTGGGGATTCCCATATTAATGTCAAATTGATAATATCAATGTCACGTGGGATGATAAGACTCTCGTTGATTGCACGCCGATATAACTCCATGCCCTAGCTAGCCTACCATATGGGACGAATCAGGAAGCGAGGGGAACTAATGCAGGTAATGGGGCTCGTCCTCTTCCCTTTACAATTAGTTTGTGTTCCGTATTTAGTTAAAGTCAAACTTTGTGAAATTTGACCAAATATATAATAAAATATATAAACACTTACAAAAAAATTAAATATTATTAGTATCTCTACTATATAATATCAGTAAGGGTGCCGGTCGTACGTCGTGGTCGTTTTACACTTTAGCCCCTGAAAATTGTGATAATCAACCCGCAGTCCATCGGTACCTCTTTTGTTTCCGAGTCAACCCCATTGATCCACACAGAGCTCGCTCCCCCGTGCCTCCACGCTGGGCGCCACCGCCGGTAACAGCCTATGTCCTCTCGTCCGTCTCCTCCTCGGGCGAGGTCCTCCTGCGGCACGAGGGAGGAAGTGGTCGGCCGAAGAGACGGGGAAGGAGGGGGCACGGCGGTGGTGGTGCTGGGGAAAGGAGGAGAGGGGGGTGGTGGTGGCGTGGGAGTGCCGGAGTGGGGAGAGCTGGGGTCAGCGTCGTCGACCAATACGAATCATGGGAGGGATCTTAGAGGCAGCTCCATGGGGATCGACGGATCGTGGGGACGTGCTGTCGGGGAGGTGTGGGAGGTGGGCGAGGGGATGAAGAAGAACTCGGTGAGGTTGGAGAGCTGAGCGGCCATGGGGAAAAGCCCTGGCCGGCCATGAGGCCCTACCTCCTCCGACCTTCTCATCCCGCCTGCCCTCGCTCCCCTGCTTCATCAGCCTTCGGTGGTCCGCCCCCCGCGTGAGCCTGCCCCAATATTTTCCCCTGGAGGAAGAGTCTGAGACTCTGAGTAACTACGTCCCTAACTACACCCTGTAGCTGATTGCTCGGCTATAGTAGCAAAGAGGTTCGGATAAATGATAATTTTGGGATTATTTTGTGATCTTTGTGTTCTCGTTTGCTTTTCATGATCGATTGTGTTGTACGGCTGGTGCAGAGAGCAGTGGAATTCGGTTGCAGGAATCGGCACTGGTACACGTGGATGCGATGAGTGATTCAGCTTAGTTAAGATTTTTGGAAGAAAAGTGATTATGCTACTACTCTGCTTGGTTGATTTGCAACTTCGAAATGCTGGTACCAGGGGAGAAGCAGGCGCTGTTGTGGACTTGTGGGGCAGCAGCCTGCCGCCTGTTCCGGTCTTCCTGTTGAAGCAAAGCAAATGAACATTGGTTAAAGGCATGTACTCAAACTGATCAGCTAGATTTTAGCTTAACTTTTTGCGTGACCAAATGTAGAAAGGAGAATGAGATCGCTGCCCGTGTTCTAAATTATTCATCACGATGGTGAGGCCATTTAGCAGCATAATAAGTTGTTTCAACTTTGTGTCTGCTTATCTACAACTCATTTTCCTTGTTATTTATTCTCTCAGTGTATAAGGTCAGACTGAATCTGCATTGACTCGCTCATTATTGTGTTTAGCTTCTCCTGACTCCTCATAAGCAATGTATCTTTCATTCTGTTCAAGGCTGATCGGTGATGTTTGGTTGATGTTGTGTCAATTATGTAATTGTTTTTATTTGTTGTTATACCTATTTGGCAGTCGCAGAAAATCAACAAATGAAAGATTGCTAGAGAGTAAGATTTGCACAGACAATTGGAATCCACCGTTTCTTGCTTTCAATGCATATGATGTTGAATTGTGCGCAGTGACAATTAAAACTTTTTCAAGCATTATGCGGTTTCTATATATTTAAAGGTTTTCATTAAAGTTATGTTTAGCGACGATAAAAAATTAAAAGGCCGTGGCAACGCACGGGCATTCTGCTAGTATTCATAAGATATATTTTCATATTATTTATATTTAATATTATATATGTAGATTTTTTTCGTACGTAATTGGTCAAATTCTGAATAGTTTGACTTTAAAAAAAGCCAGAACGCGAAGTAAATAAAAAAGGAGGGAGTAGTAGTGACGAGGAAGTTGAATGACCACGTCCTCCATGAGTCCATGGTGGTTGCCCTGACCAGTTCGCGGCCGTGATGTATCTAAGTTACCGTGACTACACCAATTCCATCCCGAGGCGATACACTTCGCTAGCAATTGCACATGATTTAGGCGCGACGAAGTCCACCCCATGCATATATACTTGTATCCTCTAGCTATTTGCAGGGGATCTCGATTCGAGCATCAACATAGGAACCACGTCTTTGTTTCAAGTTTTTCGCCCGCCATCTGGAGTTCCTCAATCCGTGCAGACGGAGCCTCAAGCTCATTATATAGTTAGCCTGCAATGCAATTTTAGAAGTACGTCCGCGCATAGTAATATGCCCTGCGAAGACGCTCCGCGTGCGATGGGAGCACCCCGCGCTGCAAATAACTGGCCTTCTAGGTTGGCATTTTTTAGTTATACGTGATTTGATGGTGCAATTATCCATCGGAATCATGGGTTGAGCGCTAAATTTGTAAGATTATCTTATTTTCATATATTATCAAACATGCCCGTGCGTTACACCGGATGACGGGAGAGAAAATACTGCCTCACTTGACTACAAACTGACCGAGACACAGATCAAGTCTCCCACCTTATTTGTTGTATTTTAATCTTTATTCACATATTATTTTGTTTAGCTGTATCTAAAACGGATTATACATATAGTCAGTAATAGATACAGCTAAACAAAATAATATGTGAATAAAGATTAAAATACAACAAATAGTCAGTAATCTTGAATTGGAAGTATAGAAAAAAGTAATCTTGAATTGGTCGGAGTTGAACTAATTCATGGATAAGTGGCTCATATCAAATAATCTTTGAAAAAAAAATCAGTATATAAACTCATGTATGCATGTACATACTCTATATTTTATTGATCTTTTTCAGGTGTTAAACTTGAAAAAATAAAATAACATGACCTCTAGAACTCTCCCCATCTCAATCTGGGCAGAAATTTACATGCTAGCTAGTGTCCATAAGGACCTTTTTGTAGAGTACATAGACGTTGTCACGAACGACTGTCACTCACAACCTCCACACACACACTCCTACCCTAGTGGACTACTCTCGCAAATGTGTTACTCCCTCCTAGTCCAGCTTTCCTCTAGAGCTCCCTCTACGCTGTGATCTGATTTGTCAGCCCAAGCACCGTGAACTGTCCTCGGATGTTCTGAAACGCCCTAGCATTTCTTTGCTTCCAAAGTCTCCAACATGTCAGACAAGAGTGTCGAATCCTATTATGTTTTCTTACTGGAAGCTCAGTGTTCCCTAAATTTAGTGATTGCAGTGGATCCGTGAGCAGCGGCAGTCCAGCGTTAACATGCATACGGTGAAAAACCTCAAACCAAATCTGTCTTGAGTACACACAACCCACAATGATGTGATTGACAGTATCTTCTTCTTGTAAACATGTGTAGCAAGCCGAGATCTCATCTTGCAAGACATGCCTTGCTCTTCGATCTAGGTCCAAAGTCGGAATTGCAATGTGAGCCAGATAAAAATAAGACACTTCAGCGGCGCCCAGTTCCTCCAGATGCAAGAAGCCCCCTCCATCATATCAAAACCCTTACATAGAGCCTTATAGGTGTCTTTTGCTGAATATTGTCTCGTGGAAGAGCACATCCATCTGAATTGGTTAGGCCATTATTCTTCACTTTGGTTGTGGTTTGGACCAGCCCGACGTCCAGCCAAGCGTAGAATGCGACAGCCCTTCCCCTATTCCCTGCCGCGGCAGGGTATCTGGGCGTCCCACATGCAGTCGCGGGATCGCGACAAACCCTAGAGCAGCCGCTCACGTCATCTCTTTCTCTTGCTTGGACGCCACCGAGGCAGTGCAAGAGTGCGTCTGGTGCACAACCACATAGGTGTTTTGGCCATGTCACGTCACGGGTGCTCGTGGCGACCGGAACTCTGGGTCGTGGTGGATCCAGGGCAGAGAGCAGGTGCTCGGGGCGACGTCATCTCCGCCTTCACAGAGACGCAGAGCATATCCGGGACGGTGCTTTTAGCGAACCGTTTCTTAGACGGTGCCAATCCTGTAATTCCCAATAAAATGAAAGCGTGTGTTGAGTTGTTCAACATTGAAATGATCTAGTCCCTTGATCGGATATTGAAGGCTAAGATTTAATACTAATATCACAAAATGTTTGCTCTTTTATAAATAGTTTAGATGCAGATTATTGATCCGATCAACGCCTTATGTTTCTCCGTCGGACTGCTCGGGACAGGTCCATGTGGCGCTGGCTGACTGGAAAACCGCGTGGTTAGGAAGGCTAACCGTAAACTCGCTTGGTTTCCGATCTGTGTTGAGCGCGTCATCTAGTGCTGTGTGGGCCACCACCGCTGTCCGCCGAGCGGACGTTTTCCTTTGGCTTCCTTCATCGACAGAAGGGAGGACGAAGGAGAGGGAAGACGTTGGCGACAGCGCCTAGTGTTTTGTCCGTGCCACCCCCATATAGCTTTGGAGCTTTTGTTATGTCTTATGACTAGCTAGGTTGGCCACGCTACATGTCGCCATGGGTTACTTACACCTCGTCCTCCTATTTGTCCCTATGTTCTAGATCACGATTATATGATGCAATGATGTTAAATACCAAGGATTAAAGCAAATGAAAGAAGCTTTGCATGCCTGACAATTAATAATTGTTGCATCATTAGTACGCGCGCAAACAACTCATGTTGTATTTACATTGAAACATATATGAATGAAACTAGAAAAGTAGTCTATTGATCTATATATCCATGTCTTTCTCCGATTCCTCATGCAAGACATATCGTTCGAGCTCATGAACTAGCTTCTCCTCATGCCTGTCCACCACCTACGGTATCCGTCGCGCTGCTCCTTCTCCACCTCCTCCTTGGTCGGGTGCAGGCCCTCGTCGAGGCCATGATCAATGCGCCATAGGTACTCGTGCTTGAACCACTCGGGGTTACCGGCGAAGCACCGGCGCAGCGCCGCGGTAGCGTTGATGCACGCCTCCGCGTCGACGTTGGCCACATATCCGGGATTGCACGTTTTGATCGCCTTGTCGAACTCGGGCATGCACCCGCCATTGGCCACGTGCTGCACCACGCAGTACGCCTGGCTCTGACTGAAAGGCCTCTGCCAGTATGTAATCGACTGTTATTTTTCCGCCGGCAAACAGCCCCAGGGCCCAACACCCCACGGCGGCGAACCGCCGGCCGTACATACCTCTGGATCTGTTGTTTATTGCTAGCTAGTCAGGGCTAATCGACGCTTGGATCGATTGATTGCTATTGTGGCCGGGGATCGAGTGGGCTTTATATATAAGCTAGCCAGGCAGTACGTGTAGGAGTAGGATCGAGTAGGTTCCTTGTCCTATTCAACTTCTGTAAATATATATATATATATAGCATGTATTTGCATTTATATACGGGTTGTTGGATATGGTAGAATTAGGTTCCTAGGCCTAGTCAAGCTCAATGTACGTTTTCAGTCCCGTGGACGTACGTGCATATAAACACCGGAAATTGCAGTAGTTCAAAGTCCGTTTCCAATCCTACCGACTAGTTCGGTAGGAGTAATCGATTTCTAGATTTCTTGCAAAACAGTTAAACAAATCTACTCCCTCCGTATCCACAATATAAGATGTTTTAGGAATTTTCAGACCAGGTGAAAAGGTGGTGAAATTACGATGCTACTCTCCCTCAAATCTGAATCTCCGTCTAGATCTGCTTCGGCAAGGCACGGCTGCAAGAATTCGAGAGCGAGGGGACCTGCCACGGAGATGAAGGGCGAGGGGGCGATGCCACCCTTAATATGATTAACTTCTCCTCATGCCTTTCCACCACCTAAATTCTCCCTCCTCCCACGAACTCTTCCTGTCCTGATCAAGCCCCTCATCCATGCGGCGGAGATATTGATGCTTGAACATCTCAGGGTTTCCAGCAAAGCATTCACGCAGGGCCGCCGTGGCCTTGACGCAAGTCTCCACATCAGGATCGACCCGTCGCGTTGATAACACACCGGTGTTCACATACTGGGTGTTGCAGTTGTACATCGCCTTGTTGAACTCGTCGATGCACCCGCCGTTGGCCACGTGATGCCTGACGACTGCTTCGGATTCGTACTTCAGCAAATCCCTCCTGGTCAGATCGAACATATTACCCCCTAGTAACCAATCAAATTAGAGATTATGAAGTTAGGCTCTACTTATAGCTGAAACAACAATATATGTTTTAATAATTAATGTATAAGGATTGCATCTTTCCGTAAGAATCTCATACGTCGTATCTAAGAAATCAGTCTTCAACTCTTAGCTACTTATGTAATTACAAATTAACACATGACATTTTCGGGAATTCTTAGATGAAAACCTGCACTACTTTGACCCATAGGAACAACATGCATATATGTTCTGAATTACAGCCGTACATGTAACCAGATTTAGTCTACGAATACCAAACGACCATATATAAGTACCGAAGAATCTAACCAGCTAGTGTCTGAATATAACTCGTAAAAATGTACTTAATGCCATAACAAACTACTGGAGCAGTTCATACAACTTGAATCATCGTTTGTAAATCAAAACTTGATCCACAGATTATGCCAAATTAACAGTCAATATAGAAGCTGAAAACATAATTTTAAAACTTTGGAAAAGAACAATCTGAACGTTCTCCTTTTATTGCACTGCTATACTTTTTTTTTTACTCTTTCTGGAAATAAATTGCACAACCAACAAAAACCTGAAAACTAGTTCAATCATTATAAACAAAACATCAAATGAGTGAATTCTTTTACTAGTTCAATCATCAAAACCTTAAAACTGCTAATTAGGAGAGAAAAGAGATTGTTGAATCACAACGAGGGGCACTGAGCAGATCAAATCAACCGACACACGCGAAGTAAAGTAGCACATCTGATCTGGTCCATCAGCAGAAACATACCCATGTGAAATTACTAATCCGTGAGCGTCGCCGAAGAAATTTCGCCGTCGCTGGTCGTCGATCAGTGTATATATTTAGGGTTGATATATCTGTCTCAGGGTCGGCCGAGAATTAAATAGTTACGGTTTTGCTAGTTCTCATGCGACTGAGAACTAGCTTAGTTCTCAGTCGCATGACGTCATCAGTTGCAAGTGGGGTTGCAACTGATTTGGACCACTTGATTTGCTTCGTGATTCGTGCATCAGTTGCAAGTCAACTTGCAAGTGAAATTTGATGATGTCATGCGACTGAAAATTAAGTTAGTTCTCATTCGCCTAGTTGCAAGTGGGCTTGCAACTACTCCACACCGTTCGATATGCATCGTGATTCGTGCTAATCATGAGTTGCAACTTGACTTGCAACTGGTATTGATGACGTCATGCGAATGAGAACTAAGTTAGTTCTCAGTCGAATGGGCGCTAGGCAGACCCAAATAGTTAGCCCGGCCGTGCCGCTGAGACGTGTACGTACGTACGTATGTGCACTAGGCTAGCTTGCCGTGCAAGAATGAACATGCAACGCTTGCTAGTAATTCTTTTTCTTTTACCATATCTGTTCGACCTAAAACCAAATCAAATATTCTTGGCATGAAACAAACTAACAAAACAATGCACTTGCTAGAAAATTCGCACGTACGTGGTACGTACTATATAATACTCTCTTCTCTTCCAGTATGTTCTCACTTGATCTGAGCCATGCGGGCATATATAGATCTGACGCCGACCTCCGTTGGGCTCCCTGATATGTCTGCCGCTCCGTAGGTGCAAGATCTTTGGACTAGTCACAATAGGAAGTATCATATAATAGTTTCATTTTTCTTTATTTTCGTCCATTTCCGTATATGACGGGGCTGCCGTTGTGATTTTGTATGAAGTTCTGCATCTTGAGAGGTACCGTCGGGGTGTCTTGCAGATGTCAAAGGACGAGGTCGTATGTCGTAGGTCGTAGATGAGTCCACCAGTTTTGCCAAGACTGGAGGAAACTCACCGAGCACACAACGATTTTGCCAGAACTGTATGCACGGTCATAGGTGAGTCCACCAACCGAGCATACAATGGTTTTGCTAGAACCATGTGCATGGTCGTAGGGGCTATCAAAATAGTGATGCCGTTTTTTCTTCTTTATGCAGTCTTTACCATCATACGAGGTTGATGTTGTTGTCAGTATCATGTGGCGCCTTGTAGTAGTACTCGCCAGCGGCGGACCCAGCATCCCTGCTGCCCGGGCTTCCAGCCGGCCGGCACAGCTAATTTTGATGAAAATTTGACCAGAAATCAGCATGCTAAGCTTTTGATTAAGAGTGTGCCCAGGCTTTGAAAAATTCTTGGGTCCGCCACTGGTACTCGCTGAGGGCGTCTGTCCATCCTTGTGGAGAATGTAACGGGGACGACAGTGTGTTGGATTAATATAGTATATATAGGATATTCCTTTTCAACTTGGGATTTATCGATAGTACAATCGATCACGCGTGGCCTCGATCTCGTTAAATAACATTTTCCACACTATGGTCCTTATTTGTCGATGGGCTATTTTATGGCACATCATACTACATATTATAGGGCACAATATTAAGCAGATCAAATGATTAATATAATTTGGGCCAGAATTAGGCCCAAGTACAACATGGTAATTTCCTCGTATTGTCGTCTGAGTTTAACGCTCCCAAATTTATTTTTACCAACATGTGTTTCTTCCTCCTGTTCTCGTCTGTGTTTGCAAAATCGATTAATCTATTTTGGCTAGATACATCATACAACTGAGTTAACTAATTGCGTTCAGCCGTGATGAACCGACTGGCGAGTGATATCCATCTATAGCAGCAAATTGCAAGAACGTAGAACTTCTGAACCAGCACGTGTGAGGGCAGCCCAGCGACCTCGAGAGTTTTTAGGACGACATGTCCCTGCTGATCGACCACGTGAGGACGGTGCATTACCCGAAATACCCCTTAACTAGGTGTAGTACTACGCATGTAGACCGTTGGATCTCCAAAATAAACGGCCAATATTCCTCTGATGTGCCGTAAAACAACTCCTGTCGATATAGCTAGCCAGATTAATCCAGCTCGATCTCCATCGATCCCGCGACATCTGTTACGCTAGCTACCCGCAGATCGATCCCAATCACCATGGGTATCTGCCTCTCCAAGACTCCTCCTCCTTCATTACCCAGCTTGCCGGACCTCCCGCCGGATGTAGCCGACCTCATCCTCTGCCGCCTCACTTCCCCCGCTGACCGCCACAGATTCGGGGCCGTACGTGTGCCGCGACTGGCACCTGGCCACGCACGCGCTGGGGGGCACAACGCCATGGCTCAACCTCGGCCGCGGCGTCTACCAGAGCCTCGACGGCGAGGTGCACCGCTTCGGCTGCCACGGCTCTTCCGGCTGCTCGTTGCTCTACTACCATGACCCGGCTGACATCAACTGTACCACGGGAGGAGGGCAGAGCATATTCCTTCGCAATCCTTGTCATGCGTCGGCTGCCTCTATCGAGATCATGTGGCCCTGCGAGGTGACGCCGAAGATCCTCTTCTGTCCTTCACTATCTGTTGCGGTGATTCTCCATAGAGGATCGATGCGGCATAATTGCTCCTCTGGCTAGCTTGAGCAGGGCGTCGCCACGCCATCCGTGGGTGCCGCTGGTCGGTAAGAATTATGCAGACATGGCATTTTACCGTGGTAAGATCTTCACCGTCACGCACCTGGGGGAGCTCATCTACCATTACTTGTCCAGCTTGTGTGGGTGCGAGATTGCGATGAAGTCATGCGTGGCCCGTGATCGAGCAGTGAACAACAGCGTCGGCCACTTGGTCGTGTCAGCGGACAAGGAAAAGTTGTTGTTGGTACGGTGGAGCATCCCTCGCCGACGGGCCAATGTTCTCGAGGTTCATGATCACCATTGGATGGATCTACATGTTCTCGAGCTGAACTTGGCCAAGGGAAACTGGTCGGAAGTGAAGAATCTCGGAGGTCAGACTCTGTTTGTAAGCAGGAGTTGTAGCAGGGCGCTTGGGTCCATGGAGCAGTCCCACCGAGGTTCCCACAAGGGAACCGTGTGTACATCTTGGGCATTGACTACTGGCACAAGAAGACGTGCAGTTGTCACGAATGTCGTGACCAAATCAATGGTGTCATTCCCAGCTACTGCGTGTATGACATGATTGTTAGCGATGTAATATGATTCGTGTTCGGTATGGTAGAGTCTACCAACCGAGTCCGACTCCAACATGTACGACGGGTTGTTCCTGCCCTTTATAACAGGCAACCGATGGCCCAAGAGGCCACGCATCGTTCCTCAAACCAAGTTTACATGGTAACAGAGCCGACTCTTCCCCTCGTCTAGTCGAGACTCCAGATCGATCGAAGGAAGAGGAAATCGAAGGAAGACGAACTCGAAGAAAGAAGAAAACGAAGAACAAAGACAATCGCCGCTACGTGCTGCGATCAGCCCATCGGTTCAGATCGGTGGTGAAGAAGAAATCGAAGAAAGAAGAAGAAGAAAATCGCACGCCGTGCTGCGATCAGCCCATTGATCTCAATCGGTGGTGAAGAAGAAAAACAAATACCCACCCTCCCTCTCCCATGGCGACCTCATATGCTGCCATGACGACCTTGGCGTCGGCCCTTGGGCCGCCCCCCTCCGACAAACTCACACGGTCCAATTTCTTGTTGTGGAAGATGCAATCCTGCCTGCAGTTCGTGGTGCCCTTGTGATGGGGCTTCTCGATGGATCCGATGCTGCCCACCTGCAACCGTGGAGGAAGAAGATGACAACAAGAAGAAGATCACAAGGCAAAATCCGGTCTATGCGGTGTGGCTAACCCATGACCAACAGGTCCTAAGTTGGCTGCTTAAAACACACTCCCCCGAGATCATGGCGCATCTCATGGGAGTTGAGCATTGTGCCAAGGTGTGGAAAATCATCATGGAGCTTTTCTCATCTCAGTCAAAGTCTCAGATCAACACCTTGCGTACTTCTCTTGCCAACACCAAGAAGCTAGATAAAACGGCCGATAAATTTATTCAAGAGATGAAAGGATTTGCTATGGAGCTTGCTGCCGCTGGAAAACACGTTGATGATGATGAGTTAAAAGGATATATCCTTAATGGTCTAGGTGGTTCATACACCCCCTTTGTTGCCTCCCTCAATGCCGTTCCCAACACCACACTTTCTGATATGTGTGCTCAGCTCATGGCATACGACCAGCGCCAAACCATGCTCTCCCAGTCCAGCCAAGAGATCGATCCTTTTCAGACATCTGCTAATGCTGCAACTCGAGGTCGTGGTCGCGGTCCTTCTCGCCCCTATACTCCTCGCGGTGGTTATGGCGACTATCGTGGTGGCAACTATGGAGGCAATGATCGTAGTAACTATGGAGGCAATAATTACCGTGGTGGATATGACAACTACAGAGGCCGTCCCAATGGTCGGTTTCATGGAAATCAAGGTTACCGTGGTGGAGGCCGTGGAAATCAGGGGGCCGTGGTGGTGGCCGTGGTGGTCGCATCCCTTCCCCCTTCCAGGATGTTCACTGTCAGATTTGCAAGAAATACGGGCACCCTGCAAATCAGTGTTGGTGGCGCTATGGAGATCGTGAGGATGGTGATGATGACTTCAATTCTGATCACAAAGGTGCATATGGCATTGATACCAATTGGCACATGGACACTGGAGCCACCAACCATATTACTGGAGATTTAGGCAAGCTTCACCATCATGAGAACTACAACGGCCGTGATCAAGTGCACAACGCAAGTGGAAAAGGTATGGCAATACAACACATTGGTCATTCGATTTTGCACACCACTCATAAGTCTTTTCATCTTCGTAATATTCTCCATGTTCCAAGTGCTTCCATGAACTTACACTCTACCCATAAAATTGCCCTAGATAACAACGCCTTTGTTGAATTTCACCTGTTTTTCTTTTTGATTAAGGATCAGGCCACGAAGAAAATTCTATTTAGAGGTCCGTGCCATGATGGTCTCTATCCTCTAGTGCCCCTATCGTCAGGATCTTCCAAGCAAGTTTTTGCCGCCACCAAGCCTTCATCGTCTACTTGGCATCGTCGTCTAGGGCATCCGTCATCGTTTATTGTTCAACAAGTTCTTAGGAAAAATAAATTAGAGTATTCCCCTGAAATAAATCCTTATGTTTGTGATCCTTGTCAACAAGCTAAGAGTCGTCAGTTACCCTATCCCATCTCCACTAGTGTGTCCACTGTTCCTTTGGAACAAGTGTTTTCTGGTGTTTGGGGTCCTCCTCCCTTGTCCGTTGGCAAGCATTCCTACTATGTAACCTTCATTGATGATTATAGTAAATTCACTTGGATATATTTGTTAAAGAATCGTTCTGATGTCTATCAAGTTTTTCTTGATTTCCAGAAACTTGTTGAACGTAAATTTGGTTGTAAAATTATCACAATGCAAACTGATTGGGGAGGTGAATATGAAAAACTCAATACATTCTTTCAACGTGTGGGCATTACACATCATGTTTCTTGTCCACATGCTCACCAACAAAATGGCTCGGCTGAGCGTAAACATCGACATATCGTTGAAGTTGGTCTTGCGTTGCTTGCCAACGCTTCTATGCCATTAAAATTTTGGGACGAAGCTTTTCTCACCGCTACCTTTCTCATTAATTTGTTGCCAACAAAGGTTCTTAATTTCTCCACTCCCACGGAAAAACTCCTTAATACTGCACCCAACTATGATGCTCTCCGTGTGTTTGGTTGCGCTTGTTGGCCTAATCTTCGTCCATACAATGAACGCAAACTTGCGTTTCGTTCCAAACAATGTGTTTTCTTGGGGTATAGTCCTCTTCATAAAGGTGTTAAGTGCCTCGAGGTTAATTCTGGTCGTGTCTATATATCACGTGATGTAGTTTTTGATGAATACGTATTCCCGTTTGCATCTCTCCATCCTAATGCCGGTCAACAACTTCGAAAAGAAATTCTTTTGTTACCTCCTTCTTTGTATTCTCCATCATCTCATGAGGGTGTGCATAATCATGATCATTTGCCTATTATACCTGTCACTGATGTTTTACAGATTGCCGAAGAATCGCCTGCTGAAAACAGTCTCCAGAATACGTCCGCAGTACATGAAATATCCGATTCAAATAAAGCAAAATCTGGCAATGATGAGCCGATCATCAGTACTGATTCCCGTGCAGATCATGCAGCAGGTCGCTGCGAACCAGCGCGTGCCACGCCGCCCGAGCGTGCAGGCCATGCAGCAGACGATGCACCCTCCGTGCATGCTGGGCCAACGTGCCCATGTGGTGCTCTCCCGACCGGATCTCTTGTGCCTGCTTCTCGTGTGGCCCCTTCTGTGCCTATGTCAAGGACACGATCTCAGAAAGGTATTCATACTCCAAAATTTACAAAGATGGCACTGTCCGCTATGCCTATTTACTTCTACAGGTGAACCAACTAATCTCACCGAAGCTCTTGGTCATGACCGTTGGAAGCAACTATGCAAGAAGAATATGATGCTCTTATGCATAACAAGACGTGGCACCTTGTTCCTCCGAGCTCGAATAAAAATTTAATTGATTGCAAATGGGTATATCATATCAAGAAACGTGCAGATGGTACAATCGACAGATACAAGGCCTGGCTTGTTGCAAAAGGATTCAAACAAAGGTACGGACTAGACTATGAAGATACCTTTAGTCCTGTTGTCAAAATAGCCACTATTCGCCTTGTTTTGGCTATTGCTGTGTCCAAAGGATGGAGTCTTCGCCAGCTAGATGTCAAGAACGCGTTTTTACATGGTGTTCTGGAAGAGGAAGTATATATGAAACAACCACCTGGTTTTGAGGATTCACGCTTTCCGCAACACATTTGTAAATTAGACAAGGCTCTCTATGGTTTGAAACAAGCTCCTCGTGCATGGTATTCTCGACTCAGTTTGAAATTAACTGAGCTTGGTTTTCAGCCCTCCACCGCCGACACATCTCTATTTTTATATAATCAGTCTAGTGTTACCATATTTATGCTTATCTATGTTGATGATATCATCGTCACTAGCTCTTCGGACTCTGTGGTCACTCTTCTTCTTCGCCAGTTGAGTGAACACTTTGCTATCAAAGACCTTGGTGATCTACACTATTTCTTAGGCATGGAAGTTACTAAAACTGATGACGGTATTGCCTTGACTCAAGCGAAATATGTGCAGATCTTATTGCCCGAGTTCATATGACAGGATGTACACCTACTCCAACACCGATGTCCACTGTGGGCAAATTATCCTTGGTTGATGGTACACCTCTAGGTTCTGCTGATAGTACAAATTACAGAAGTATTGTTGGTGCTGTAATGTACCTGCACTTAAAATATGGCAAGGCACCCATGTATAGTGCAAATCCCTGGATCGATTCATTTGCACACATAGTTTACGATGAATATCATAACATTGTATCATTATTACAAAACTTGTCCAGACTTGGTAAAATAAATAGTTCGATACATCTTTGCATAGCTTATAGCTAGCTCAAAACAAATAAAGCAGCGGAATAAAACTTCAATGAGCCTCCATTCTTCATGATGCGCCACAGGCGAAAACATGTTGGTTGCAGACTCGAAACCCAAACGTGACCTTACTCATCGTCAGAAAAGTCTGCAACAAAGTAATATTTGCAACAGAGTGGGTCAGAATCATTAAAAATGATCCTAGCAAGTGACACTATGTAGACTCATATAGGAATAACTCTATAACCTATATGCATATTTGGCTGGTGGAGTTTAAAGGCTGGTTTGCATAAAAGCCAATTTTGCCTAACACTTTGTAAAACTTTTCTTAAAATTTTTGAGACAAGATGGCTTGAAAACCATTGTCTTAACTACCCCTGTTCACCATCAAGTTTTAATTTCGAAATTTGATTGATGAAGCCTCCGTTGAATCCTTGATCAGCTACTCAAATTGTCCGTAACCGGGGACACGGCTAAGTACTTAGTTTTAAACTCTGCAGAGGTTGTGCACTTTCACCATTAGACCCAACAAACCCAAACTATCCTCAAGCACTCAAATTGTGCTAAGGAAAAGGAGAGAGTTGAGACGAGACTTTTCAGAAGCATTTTCCCATCCCATACTGACTTGACGCGCTCCCATTCTAACCATTCTACCACCACCTATCAAGTCGGGACGAGTCCATGCAACTTAATCCATCTAGCCAGAGCCCATATGACTAATGGCTGCACGGTAAGCAACTTCACTTAGAGAAAACATTGGCCCCTTAATACCCTGGGTGGCAACCACAAGTGACCATCCCTTAGAGGTCACCCCTAAGAGATGACACTCAACCTTTCCATCATCTTTTCAATACCATGTCCACCCAGGTGATAAATTACTTAGTAGAATTTAGCTTTAAAGAAAACACATTTGCATAGCATCCAATAATCTACTAAGTTATCAAAGGGGATTCTAGACACAACTAGAGTAAAGGTATGGTGGGTTTAGCATATAGCAATAATACTATCCAACACATGCATATAAGAACTACACTAAGTAATGCATATAAAATACTTAGGAAAAATTTCATGGGGGTGTGCCACTTGCCTTGGCAACAAGCAGAACAACAGCAGCTGCAACAGTCCTCGTTTCCCTCCGGAGTTTCTAACACATCAAACAATACATAATGAACAACAAGTTTCACAAAATTTTCTAAGGAAAACATGTCATGCATGATGTGCAAAATAATTCTAAGGACTAGAGATGCATGCCATGCCATGAAATTATTCTAAGTCATTGCAAGACAAACAAGGTGATCCAAAAATGACTAAGGACCAAAGTCACAACATGTGATTCGAAATTTCCACTAAGGAAATAAAGATTAAGACAACAAGTCAAAAATAATCCTAAGGAAAAGTAAACTAATTAAGAGGTGCTAGATTTTGCTAAGGAAAAATATACTAGCAGAAGTTTGAAATAAATTCTAAGGATAAAACTTGTCAACTATTATAACTTAGCAAAATAAACCAATCAACTAAGTTTTCTAGAGTGCTAAATTTTTCTAAGGAAAAAGATTAGCCTTTTAGGTAAGGGTGGAGAAATTTTCTAAGGAAAAAGTGTTATCAAATTTTACCCAAATACTTTCTAAGGAAGAAATAATACTTTGGTGGGTGAGGTGAAATATTCCTAAGTTATTCTGCATCAAACATGTTCATAATTACTTAGCTAAATTTTCTATTCGAAAATAATGTGGAGAGCAATTTTAATATAATTTACTTATTAAAATAACACCTAAATCAATAAAAACAAAATACATGCAAAAACATAGAAAAACACTTCTACAAAAATAATAGAGCAATTCTACGGCCATAACTTAGACAAACAAAATTAATGCAAAAGAGTTTGCTCAAAAGTCAATTTTTATAATTAAGTTATAGCCAAAATATCAATTAAACCACTTTTTAAAAATTGTCTAAATTAATTTCGTCGAAACCTCAAATTAAGCATATAGAAAGTTTCTACACATTATAAGCTTTCCAAAAATATAAATTTCATAAATTTTGGATAAAGGACAAAAAAATAATAACGAATCTAAAATCCAGGGACCTATCCGTGATGCGCAGGGGCTTAAACGTAACGAAAACGAAAAAGATCTTCACGCTGGAGTCCTTGGTCGACGTGGCGTCTTCTGGTTGGTGCGGAGCTCCCCGTTGACTGGTCTTCTGCAGATCGCGGGCGACGCGGACGCGGACGGGTGTGGTGCGGACGCGGACGGACGCGGCTTCGTGGGTAACTTGACGACGTGGCGATCTCCAGTTGGCTGATACCGCTTCGTGATGCATCTAATCTCCACCGTGCAAAAACGATCCAACGGCCTAGATCTACTGTACCAAAACGAGCGGCGTCTCCGCCGGAAACATGCCGGAAGTCTATCCCTACGGTGGCGCCATGGCCGGAGCTTCGCCGGAATTTAATCTAGGCCTAACTACGGTTCATGGGGCGTACCGCGGCATTCAGGGCGACGAGGCGGAGTCAATGTCATTGATGGCGTGGTCGCGGGCGTCCTTCTCCTTCCTAGATCGATCGCCGAAGTTGGTGTGGCGGCTGGAGCTTCGGGTCGATGATGGTTTGCTCGATCTGCTGCGCGAGAAAAATACGGCGTGGTGTCAGGGAGGTGCGCACGGTCGAGGCGAAGCGAAGGGGAGGGTTGCGAGGGGCAATGCACGCAAGGGCTCACCGGAATACGGCGAGGTTGTCGACGGCAGTGGCGGCACGGCGGCGACTCGTGCGGGCAGCCTGGGGGCTCTCGTCTCGATTTGTTTGGGGCAAAAAGACGGCGGTGTCGTGGGGTTTATATAGGAGGCAAAAACGTGTGCAATTGCGTGCGAATCAAGCCGGATTCGGTTAGGATTTGGTTAGGGTTACGTCGGTGAGGACTCCGTGTTCATCATGTTGAAAGGACGGGGATGACAGGTGGGTCCCGCACGTCAGCGAGAGGGAGAGAGAGAGATGGGCTGGGGCCGGGGTGGCCTGCTACGTGCTGCGCTAGAGAAAGAAGATGGGCTCGGCCCAATTAGCTCGTTTCGCAAATTTTTCCAGAAACTGTTTTTCTTTTCTGTTTTTAAACAACTTCAAATAACTTTTGATTTATAAAACCAAATCCACTCAAACCAAATTCTATACTTTTGTAAAAACATGTCCTACATGTTTAGCATGTATTGTGGATAAAATATTCCAAAAATTTTATTTAAAATTTTGAAATAGGTTTGAAAAGCATTTGCAGATAAAATGCAAATATTTTTTTTGAGACAATTTCTCTATATTTTTATAATTTGAAATCAATCACAATGCAAACAATGATGCAATGACATGATGCATGATGCAGATGAAAAGTTTTAAATTTTTGTGAAAATTGGGATGTTACAAACCTAACCCCCTTAAGATGAATCTCGCCCTCGAGATTCGGGTTGGCTAGCAAATAGGTGAGGATGTTCTTCTCTAAGGTCATCTTCTCTTTCCCAAGTTGCTTCTTCCTCTGAATGATGATTTCATTGTACTTTGCAAAATTTGATGGTCTTGGTTCTGGTAATTCTCTCTACTGTCTCCAAAATTTTTATGGGTTTTTCCTCATAGGTGAGATCACTTTCTAGCTGAACTTCTTCTAGTGGCACTGTATCTCTTAGCGGAGTTTCTGCCATTTCAGGGTGACACTTCTTCAGCTGACTAACATGGAAAACATTGTGAACTGCGGAAAGTGCTTCCGGTAGTTCCAACTCATATGCCACTTCTCCTTTACGTGACAACACTATATAAGGTCCAATAAACCTTGGTGCTAGTTTTCCTTTGATTCCAAATCTCCTCACTCCACGAAGGGGTGAGACTCTAAGATAGGCTCTGTCTCCAATATCATAAGTGACTTCTCTCCGTTTGGAATCAGCATAACTTTTCTGCCTGGATTGAGCTGTCTTCAATCTGTCCTTAATCAGTCTAACCTTTTCTTCAGCTTCTTTGATTATATCAGGACCAAACAGACTTCTTTCTCCTACTCCACTCCACAAAAGTGGGGTAGTGCATTTTCTTCCATACAAGGCTTGAAATGGGGACATTTCTATGCTGGCTTGATAACTATTATTGTAAGAGAACTCAGCATATGGGAGATTGTCGTCCCAGCTAGACTTATAGTCTAATGCACATGCTCTTAGCATGTCCTCTAGAATTTGATTTACCCTTTTAGTCTGTCCATCAGTCTGCGGGTGGAAGGTTGTGCTAAACTCTAGTCTAGTCCCTAGGACTTCATGTAACTGCTTCTAGAAATGTGAAGTGAATTGAGTGCCTCTATCTGACACAATCTTCTTAGGAACTCCATGCAAACATACTATTCTCTTCATGTAGATATCTGCTAGCTTGGCACTGGTGTAAGTTGTCTTTACAGGCACGAAATGGGCTACCTTGGTCAAACGATCAACAATAACCCACATGGAATCATAACCTGACTTGGTTCTAGGTAGACATGTGATGAAGTCCATCCAATCTGATCCCATTTCTAGTCGGGTATTGGCAAAGGCTGAAGTAACCCTGCTGGCTTCTGATGCTCAGCCTTCACACGGCTACACATATCACACTTGGCAATATATTCAGCAATATCTCTTTTCAAATTGTTCCACCAAAACCTTTCCTTCACATCCATATACATCTTGGTGTTACCCGGGTGTATGGAGTAAGGTGTGTCATGGGCTTCCTGCAGTATTAACTCTCTGAGATCAACATCTTCTGGAACACAAATTCGTTCCATGAACCAGACTATGCCTTCTTCATCTAGTCGGAATCCTTTGGCCTTGCCTTCACTTAAGTTCTTCTTCTTTATCTCCCTTCTGAGCCTCTTTGATTTTATCCATCAAAAGAGGTTGCACTTCTAGAGATGCTATAAATCCTTCAGGTACTATCTCCAACCTAAGATCCTTGAATCCCTTGCATAGGTCTTCTGGCAATTCCCCTGCCGTGAGTCCGTTAACATAAGTTTTACGGCTTAAGGCATCAGCTACTACATTGGCTTTTCCTGGGTGATATTGCAAACTTAGGTCATAGTCCTTAATCAATTCCAGCCATCTCCTTTGTCGCATGTTCATTTCCTTCTGTGTGAAGAGTATTTAAGACTTTTATGGTCTGTGAATACTTCACAACGCTTTCCATAAAGATAGGGCCTCCATATCTTCAGGGCATGTACTACTGCTGCTAATTCTAAGTCATGTGTGGGGTAGTTGACTTCATGCTTCTTGAGCTGCCTTGAGGCATATGACACCACTTTGCCTTCTTGCATCAACACACCTCCAAGTCCTCGATGTGAAGCATCGCAGTACACTTGGAAATCTTTCTCCAGATCTGGTAAACATAGAACAGGGCTGATACTAAACGTTTCTTCAGTTATTGAAAACTAGTTTCACATTCTTCGGTCCACACAAACTTCTTGCCCTTTTGTAGCAATTCTGTTAAGGCCTTAGCAATTTTGGAGAAATTTTCAATGAATCTCCGATAGTATCCTGCTAGTCCCAGAAAACTACGGATATCTCCCACATTCTTGGGCGACTCCCAGTTGGTTACCGCCGAAACCTTTTCAGGGTCTACTGCTATTCCATCCTTAGACACAATGTGTCCTAGGAATCCAACTTGATCCAGCCAAAACTCACATTTGCTAAACTTGCCATATAACGTGTGCTCTCTAAGCCTTTGCAAAACTTGACGTAGATGTTCCTCATGTTCCTTGTGGCTTTTGGAGTAGATCAAGATATCATCGATGAACACAACGACAAACTTGTCTAAGAAGTCCATGAACACTTTATTCATCATATTCATGAAGTATGCCGGCGCATTGGTTAAGCCAAAAGGCATAACTGTGTACTCATACAAACCGTATCGGGTGGTGAAAGCAGTCTTAGGTATGTCCAACTCTCTAACCTTCATCTGAAAGTATCCAGATCTGAGATCAATCTTTGAGAACACACAGGCTCCTTTCAATTGATCAAAGAGGTCGTTGATTCTAGGGAGTGGGTATTTGTTCTTAATGGTCACTTCATTTAAAGCTCTATAGTCTGTGACTAGCCTCTGAGTACTATCTTTCTTCTCAACAAACAAGATTGGTGCTCCCCAAGGTGAAGAACTTGGACGGATAAAACCTTGCTGCAACTGTTCCTCCAACTGTTTCATGAGTTCTTTCAGTTCCTCTGTCGCCATTGGTATGGTCTTTTGGCTATTGGTCATGTGCCTGGTTTAAGCTCAATGAGAAACTTGACATCTCTATCGGGTGGCATTCCCGGCAGTTCTTTAGGAAACACATCTGGGCATTCCCTTACTATGAGCACATCACCGAGGCTAACCCCCTTAAGAGAATTAACCCTAAACTTCTTCATTTCAAACTTTGACTTGAATCTGATCGTCTTCTTTTCTGGGGTGGTGAGGGTGATTGCTCTATTTGCACAGTCTATGATCCCTTCAAAATGGGTCATCCAATCCATCCCTAGAATGACATCTAGTCCTTGGGTTTCTAGGATTAGGAGGTTTGCTGGAAACTGATGTTTTCCAATCTCAAGGTTAAGGTTTCTACAACCAGATGATACTAACATTTCTCCTCCTGGAGAACTGACTCTAATTGGACACCCCATGTTTTCGACAGTTAACCCATGTTTGTTAACAAATGCTCTTGATATGAATGAATGCGATGCTCCAGTATCAAATAAAACTAATGATGGACAGGAGTTGATTAGGAACGTACCAATCACAGCATCAGGTTCATCATAGACTTCTTCAACATTGATGTGGTTCACATGTCCCTTGTTGAAAGGATTGGGCTTGCTAGGAGTGTCCACTCTCTTCTCAGGACATTCATTAGCATAATGTCCCTTGTTGTTGCACTTGTAGCAGAGGACCTGGCTGAGATCTTTCTTGGGTTCAGAATTTGGGCAATGCTGTCCATTGTTATGGTTATGTCCAGCATGTCCATTTCCCTGTGTCCTCCATTTGATCCTCCATTGTTTCCCCTGAATCCACCATTGTGGTTGTGGGCATGGGGTTTGTGAAAGTTGCCCCCATTGTGGTTCCCATGTTTATGACCATGGTGCCCATCATGAACAAAGTGCTTCTTGAATGAGGGTTCAGCGTGGTGCTTGTTTGAATTCATCTTCCTCTTCCTGTTTTCAGCTTTCTTCAAGCTATCATCGAGGGTGATTGCTTGATCAAGAAGTGTCTGATAGGTTGGAGCATAAGCCACAGTCAAAGGTATCTTCAGCTCATCACTTAATCCCTTGAGAAATTTAGCCTTCCTCTTTGCATCTGTGTCAATGTCCTCAGGGGCATATCGTGACAAGGCATGAAAGTCATCCATGTACTCCTTAAGACTTCTGTTCCCTTGACGCAGATTGCAGAACTCTTCCTGTTTCAGATTCATAACGCCTGTGGAATTATGAGCATTACGAAATCCTTCCTTGAAATCCTCCCAAGTCAAGGTGTCCAATGGGTGAGTAATCTGATAAGTTTCCCACCATTGGGCAGCAGGTCCTTCAATCAGATGTGCGGTGAACCTAATTTTCTCAGCATCTTCACATTCAGCTGTTACCAGATCCTTTTGCACAGAATGCAGCCAGTCATCAGCCACAATTGGATCAGTTGATGATGAGAACTTGTTTGGCCTGAGCCTAAGGAACCTTGCAAGAATGTCTACTGGGGGAGGGGGTGGTGGTGGTGGAGGTCCATGTTGATTTGCCATGAATTGAGCCATCATGGTCATCAGCTGAGTCTGGGCCGCCATCATCTGTTGCATCATAGCTTTGTTGTTGTTGTTGTTGTTGTTGTTGTTGTCGTCTTCAGGTGCACGACAGGGAGGCATCTGTGGTTTGAGCATAGATGAGTAGAAGATAGACAGGTCTATTATAAATAATTCTACCCATACAAGCATTCAACAATCAAACAAGCAACACTTCAACAATTAAACTTTCGCTTATTCACTTTTCACTTGTCTTGGTCGAAAATAGCACAAAGGGAAAACTAGGTATTGTCCACAAGTTGGTGGATCCCAAAACTAAAAATTTAAAATTTTAAAGCGTAAAGTAAAATGGTAGTCTCTGTAACTATCCTAGTCCTCAATCATGGCGCCTTCATCTACTTCTTCTGCAAATTCTTGGATTTCAAAGCCTTCCTGAATAAGCACGCTTCTGAGATCCTTCACTTCCTTCTCCAATTCTGAGTTTCTCTCTTGGAGTTCCTTCTTCTCAGCACGAAGTCACTTGATCAAGTCACAATCAGCTTCAAGCTCCACATTGTTGGTGGAGAGTTCTTCCTTCAAGTCCCTTATTTGCTTGTTTCTTTGCTTGACTCTCTTCTCTTGACTTATGAATTTCTTCTCTTGGGCCTTGAACTTCTCTTCTAGCTCCTTGGTCTTCTCTTCTTGCTCTTTTATCTTCTCATCATTCACTTGGACTTGGGCGCAAAGCTCATCATTTTTGTGGAGTTCTTCATTGGTATCAAAGTAAAGATCATGGACTAAGAGTTCCAAGCCTTGGAAATAATCGCTCACGAACTCATCTTTGCCCATGTTCTCGGTGCCATAGCAGAAGGGTGATCCTTCATCATCACGCCTTCCAAAAGGGAAGGAGTAGTGCCCTCCAATTCCTTGGAGTAGCGTCCATAAAGGCAAGCTATCACGTGTTGCATGATGATGTCGATTCCTCTCTCCATGGAGACTCCCATTATTCTGTACTCAATGGGTGCTTCGCCTTCACGTCCTTGTTGAAACACCCTGATTCCCCAAAGGCCTTCTCTTTTGAACTTCTTCAAGATGCATCCCTTGATCATGGGTGTAGATAGCTTCAGGTGCTTGAGGATGTCGAACATGATGCTGCCGAAGCGGGTCACCAGGTAGTCCTCTTCACAAGTGTACTCGAATCTCTTCATCCTTCAGTTTGGAAGAACAAGGTATGAGATAAAATGCATAAGTAAAGAATTACGAGTACTTAGAAGAAAAAGCAAGAATATTTCATAGAAGCTTTTATACTTAGTCAAATAAATTAGGTTTTTGGCCTTATTTCTAACCAAACCTAGGGTTTCGATCCTACAGGCAACACTATGCTATGATACCATCTGTAATGTACCTGCACTTAAAATATGGCAAGGCACCCATGTATAGTGCAAATCCCTAGATCGATTCATTTGCACACATAGTTTACGATGAATATCATAACATTGTATCATTATTACAAAACTTGTCCAGACTTGGTAAAATAAATAGTTCGATACATCTTTGCATAGCTTATAGCTAGCTCAAAACAAATAAAGCAGCGGAATAAAACTTCAATGAGCTCCATTCTTCATGATGCGCCACAGGCGAAAACATGTTGGTTGGAGACTCGAAACCCAAACGTGACCTTACTCATCGTCAGAAAAGTCTGCAACAAAGTAATATTTGCAACAGAGTGGGTCGAAATCATTAAAAATGATCCTGGCAAGTGACACTATGTGGACTCATATAGGAATAACTCTATAACCTATATGCATATTTGGCTGGTGGAGTTTAAAGGCTGATTTGCATAAAAGCCAATTTTGCCTAACACTTTGTAAAACTTTTCTTAAATTTTTTGAGACAAGATGGCTTGAAAACCATTGTCTTAACTACCCCTGTTCACCATCAAGTTTTAATTTCGAAATTTGATTGATGAAGCCTCCGTTGAATCCTTGATCAGCTACTCAAATTGTCCGTAACCGGGGACACGGCTAAGTACTTAGTTTTAAACTCTGCAGAGGTTGTGCACTTTCACCATTAGACCCAACAAACCCAAACTATCCTCAAGCACTCAAATTGTGCTAAGGAAAGGAGAGAGTTGAGACGAGACTTTTCAGAAGCATTTTCCCATCCCATACTGACTTGACGCGCTCCCATTCTAACCATTCTACCACCACCTGTCAAGTCGGGACGAGTCCACGCAACTTAATCCATCTAGCCAGAGCCCATATGACTAATGGCGGCACGGTAAGCAACTTCACTTAGATAAAACATTGGCCCCTTAATACCCTGGGTGGCAACCACAAGTGACCATCCCTTAGAGGTCACCCCTAAGAGATGACACTCAACATTTCCATCATCTTTTCAATACCATGTCCACCCAGGTGATAAATTACTTAGTAGAATTAGCTTTAAAGAAAACACATTTGCATAGCATCCAATAATCTACTAAGTTATCAAAGGGGATTCTAGACACAACTAGAGTAAAGGTATGGTGGGTTTAGCATATAGCAGTAATACTATCCAACACATGCATATAAGAAGTACACTAAGTAATGCATATAAACTACTTAGGAAAAATTTCATGGGGGTGTGCCACTTGCCTTGGCAACAAGCAGAACAACAGCAGCTGCAACAGTCCTCGTTTCCCTCCAGAGTTTCTAACACATCAAACAATACATAATGAACAACAAGTTTCACAAAATTTTCTAAGGAAAACATGTCATGCATGATGTGCAAAATAATTCTAAGGACTAGAGATGCATGCCATGCCATGAAATTATTCTAAGTCATTGCAAGACAAACAAGGTGATCGAAAAATGACTAAGGACCAAAGTCACAACATGTGATTCAAAATTTCCACTAAGGAAATAAAGATTAAGACAACAAGTCAAAAATAATCCTAAGGAAAAGTAAACTAATTAAGAGGTGCTAGATTTTACTAAGGAAAAGTATACTAGCAGAAGTTTGAAATAAATTCTAAGGATAAAACTTGTCAATGATTATAACTTAGCAAAATAAACCAATCAACTAAGTTTTCTAGAGTGCTAAATTTTTCTAAGGAAAAAGATTAGCCTTTTAGGTAAGGGTGGAGAAACTTTCTAAGGAAAAAGTGTTATCAAATTTTACCCAAATACTTTCTAAGGAAGAAATAATACTTTGGTGGGTGAGGTGAAATATTCCTAAGTTATTCTGCATCTAACATGTTCATAATTACTTAGCTAAATTTTCTATTCGAAAATAATGTGGAGAACAATTTTAATATAATTTACTTATTAAAATAACACCTAAAAGCAATAAAAACAACATACATGCAAAAACATAGAAAAACACTTCTACAAAAATACTAGAGCAATTCTACGGCCATAACTTAGACAAACAAAATTAATGCAAAAGAGTTTGCTCAAAAGTCAATTTTTATAATTAAGTTATAGCCAAAATATTAATTAAACAACTTTTTAAAATTTGTCTAAATTAATTTCGTCGAAACCTCAAATTAAGCATATAGAAAGTTTCTACACATTATAAGCTTTCCAAAAATATAAATTTCATAAATTTTGGATAAAGGACAAAAAAAATAACGAATCTAAAATCCAGGGACCTATCCGTGATGCGCAGGGGCTTAAATGTAACGAAAATGAAAAAGATCTTCGCGCTGGAGTCCTTGGTCGATGTGGCGTCTTCTGGTTGGTGCGGAGCTCCCCGTTGACTGGTCTTCTGCAGATCGCGGGCGACGCGGACGCGGACGGGTGTGGTGCGGACGCGGACGGACGGACGCGGCTTCGTGGGTAACTTGACGACGTGGCGATCTCCGGTTGGCTGATACCGCTTCGTGATGCATCTAATCTCCACCGTGCAAAAATGATCCAACGGCCTAGATCTACTGTACCAAAACGAGCGGCGTCTCCACCGGAAACATGCCGAAAGTCTATCCCTACAGTGGCGCCATGGCCGGAGCTTCGCCAGAATTTAATCTAGGCCTAACTACGGTTCATGGGGCGTACCGCGGCATTCAGGGCGACGAGGCGAGTCGATGTCGTTGATGGCGTGGTCGCGGGCGTCCTTCTCCTTCCTTGATCGATCGCCAAAGTTGGTGTGGCGGCTGGAGCTTCGGGTCGATGATGGTTTGCTCGATCTGCTGCGCGAGAAAAATACGGCGTGGTGTCAGGGAGGTGCGCACGGTCGAGGCGAAGCGAAGGGGAGGGTTGCGAGGGGCAATGCACGCAAGGGCTCACCGGAATATGGCGAGGTCGTCGACGGCAGTGGCGGCACGGCGACGACTCGTGCGGGCAGCCTGGGGGCTCTCGTCTCGATTTGTTTGGGGCAAAAAGATGGCGGTGTCGTGGGGTTTATATAGGAGGCAAAAACGTGTGCGATTGCGTGCGAATCAAGCCGGATTCGGTTAGGATTTGGTTAGGGTTACGTCGGTGAGGACTCCGTGTTCATCACGTTGAAAGGACGGGGATGACAGGTGGGTCCCGCACGTCAGCGTGAGGAGAGAGAGAGATGGGCTGGGGCCGGGGTGGCCTGCTACGTGCTGCGCTGCGCGGGAGAAAGAAGATGGGCTCGGCCCAATTAGCTCGTTTCACAAATTTTTCCAGAAACTGTTTTTCTTTTCTGTTTTTAAACAACTTCAAATAACTTTTGATTTATAAAACCAAATCTACTCAAACCAAATTCTATACTTTTGTAAAAACATGTCCTACATGTTTAGCATGTATTGGGGATAAAATATTCCAAAAATTTTATTTAAAATTTTGAAATAGGTTTGAAAAGCATTTGCAGATAAAATGCAAATATTGTTTTTGAGACAATTTCTCTATATTTGTATAATTTGAAATCAATCACAATGCAAACAATGATGCAATGACATGATGCATGATGCAAATGAAAAGTTTTAAATTTTTGTGAAAATTGGGATGTTACAGGTGCTCTCCAGTATTTGACCTTGACAAGACCCGATATAGCTTTCTCTGTCAATAAAGTATGTCAGTATCTTCATGCTCCTACCACAGCTCATTGGACTGCTGCAAAAAGGATATTACGATATGTCCAAGGTACCTTACATACTGGCATCACTTTTCAGTGCTCGTCTTCTACTTTGCTTAGTGCCTTCTCCGATGCTGACTGGGCAGGATGTCTTGATGATCGTCGTTCCACTGGTGGTTTTGCTATATTCTTCGGCCCTAATTTAATCTCCTGGAGTGCTCGGAAACAATCTACTGTTTCACGTTCTAGCATAGAAGCTGAGTATAAGGCTATTGCTAATGTTACTGTTGAACTTATTTGGGTTGAAGCTTTGATTCGTGAACTTGGTCTTTCTCTTAAGGAACGACCATGCTTGTGGTGCGATAATCTGGGTGCTACATATTTATCTGCAAATCCAGTCTTCCATGCCAGGACCAAACACATTGAGATTGACTATCACTTTGTTCGAGAAAGGGTTGCCAAGAAACTGCTAGTATCAAGTTCATTTCGACAAAAGACCAAGTAGCTGATGGTTTTACTAAGTGTTTACCTGTAAATCTTTTACATGAATTTAGACGTAATCTCAACCTTACTCAGGTTAAGATTAAGGGGGGTTGTTAGCGATGTAATATGATTCGTGTTCGGTATGGTAGAGTCTACCAACCGAGTCCGACTCCAACATGTACGACGGGTTGTTCCTGCCCTTTATAACAGGCAACCGATGGCCCAAGAGGCCACGCATCGTTCCTCAAACCAAGTTTACAATGATGACTGCTACTGTCAGTTTAGTTTCACTAGGTGGATGTCACGACATGGAAAGTGCCAGGTCGGAATGGTTTTTCCCGTGCGAGTGCCTGAAAAGCAGTTATGCAAATTAGCAATGGTCTTTCAATCCTTAATTAATTTCTATGCAAGTGTAAGGATGGTTCTACCTATCTTGTACGTGATCATACGTGTTCGTAGGTGTATATGAGATCTTTAATTATTACTTAGCACACTCAAGATTAGTTTTTTTACCCTTTAATAGTAGGGAAAACCCCCTACTGTTTCCATGTTAATACAATTAGAGTGTTAATCTAGGTACCCAAATCTCTCAGTCCTCTGAACCTTGTCTTTCAGAATAGTGAAACTTATTCTCCATTGTAGTTCAGCTCAATAAATCTGACTTCTTCTACCTCTGGCACCAGGAGCTGCTCTGCGAGGCACAATCCTTGGTCTTTTTGTAATAACCGCTTAATAGGAAGAACTGCCTTTCGTAGATAAAAGGCAGTTCTTCCGATGGGATTTGCGTGGACGCTAACATAATAGTGTTGAACATATGAGCAATTTTCCATATGATTTAACCCATAAAAACAGTAGATAAAACATGGCTAGGGAAATAAGAATTAAACTAGTCATGCAATCTAACAGATAATACGCATAAAGCAATTGTACACATATTGCTAGAATCAAAGTCTGAAACATGATCTCGAATAGGCAGAACAGGATCACATACGGGCCAGTGGAGGACGACCCGTTCGCGTTGGCTGATGAAGACATGTTGCCGAAGAGGACGTCGACGTCAGGGAAGAAGTCGTCGTCCGGGAAGTAGTCGTCGGAGTCCGTGTTGGAGGAAAAGCCAGTAGTCACGTGAAGACGCTCCCCAAAAACCTTATCGCCTCTCTCCCATACAGGATCGCGAGAGACAGGGTTCCGGAGGCCTACTGTTCCGTCACGCGGTGCACGCCGTGGAACGGAATGAGGAAGACTTGATCGGCGACGCAGTGCTCGAGAACCAGGAGGCAGGCGCAAGAGATGTGGCTGTGTTGCGGTGTGTCTAAGGGAGAGGAGCGACCTCTCTTGTATAGGCACATCAGCAGGAGGCGAACAAGCACCGCAGGAGAGGAAACGAAAAGGCAGGAGGCGAAATAAACAGGTAACGCCCGTTAGCATTCATCTCCATTTAATGCGGACGTTTCGTTCTCCGTTCATATTTATATTCGTCCATTCACATGTGGCAAAAAGAACACATCGGCTCGGCGAGATTCCCGCAACCCGCGCGCGCGCGTCGCGTCGCGTCGTGACGAGGCGAGACGGGCGGCGGAGTAGGAGGAGCGCGCGTGGGACTCTCTCCTATTCTCTTCTATTCTCATGCTCGTACAAGTGCTAGAAGAGCTCACCTTATAAAGTGGTACAACTCTCTCTAAACTAGCAATGTGGGACTAAACATTTGTCCCACCTCTTGCCATGTATGAATGAGCCACATGGGCCTCTAGGATTTTCAAGAATTATGGAAATGAAATATTGAGCTGGGCCATTTAGGCCAAAAATTCCAGCAATCCCCCACAAGATTCTAGAGGCACACAAATTTGCTATTGGGTTCAAACACTATTTATATACCGGTGCTACAGTGGAGACTGTTAAGTTGAACTTCCACCTAGACTTCATGTTACACTAGTTTGCAACTTGGACAGTGGACTATGCCTTGAACTGCATGTTTTCTGCGAATCTAGCTTCACATAAAGCCTTGACCGATACTGGGCTGCCGTGGAACTTCCCCACGGGTGGAGCTTATACGTCATACACCGAGGCCTTTCATGAGTTTATTAAAGAGCACCCCACTCTCATGGACTGCGATGTTTGACAGTCAGACTCATATAGGTGTGTTCCTCAAAAGATGTTCTGCAGGGCAACATCTCTGCTTTAGATGAAGCCTCTTGGCACATATTAAGATAATCATCAACCTGTCGTGCAGTTAGAAGAGTATTGCATCTTTGCGGAGTGGTTTTATATAAATAATAAGGATACTCTCCTCTCAGTTGATCAACAGTTTGCCTCCCAATTCTACTTCATGGGATCTCCGATCACATAGAGTGGGTTGCCACTGTGAACAACTCATACTGTGGGTCTCATACCCATCTCCCTCGATGCATTATATATCACATTCCGTGATAGACCCTTTGTGAAGGGATCTGCCAAAATTTTAGATGTTTGGATATAATCCAACGCAATAACTCCGGAGTTCTTCAATTTTCTGACAGATTTTAATCTCCTCTTCAAATGCCTTGATGACTTCATATTATCCTTAGAACTATTCACTTTTGTGATCACAGTTTGGTTATCACAGTTCATCAGGATAGCGGGGATAGGTTTTCAACCACAGGTAAGTCCATCAAAAGCTCACGAAGCCACTCTGCTTCAACAGTGGCTGTGTCTAATGCTGTGAGTTCTGCTTCCATAGTTGACCTCGTTAAGATGGTCTGCTTGCAAGACTTCCAGGAGACAGTGCCACCTCCAAGTGTAAACACATAACCACTTGTGGCCTTAATCTCATCAGCATCAGATATCCAATTTGAATCACTATAACCCTCAAGTACCCTTGGGTCCCCGGTATAATGAATTTCCATAGCTCGTTGTGCCTTTTAGATAGCGCATGACTCTTTCAAGCGCATACCAATGATCATCTCCCGGATTTGACACAAACCGGCTCAGTTTGGTCACAGCAAATGAAATGTCAGGCCTCGTGGCACTCGCCAAATACATAAGCGAGCCTATGATCTGAGAATATCTCATTTGATCTCTAGAAATCCGTCGATTCTTTCGAAGCAACACACTAGGATCATACGGTGTTGGAGAGGGCTTGCAGTCGCTATACCCGAAACGACTCAAGACCTTGTCCACGTAGTGGGATTGAAGTAGAGTAATCCCACCATTGTCATCTCTCAAAAGCTTGATGTTCAAGATAACATCAGCTACTCCTAGATCCTTCATCTCAAAACAGCGAGATAAGAAATCCTTGACTTCCTTAATCACCTTAAAGTTGGTTCCAAATATCAGTATGTCATCGACGTACAAACAAAGAATAACCCCCTTGCCCCCACCATAGCGATAGTACACACATTTGTCAGCTTCGTTTACAATAAAGCCTACAACAGTTAAAGTCTTTTCGAACTTCTCATGCCACTGCTTAGGGGCTTGTTTAAGGCCGTACAATGACTTCAACAACTTGCACACCTTTCCTTCTTGACCAGGTACCACAAAACCATCTGGCTGCTCCATGTAAATTTCCTCTTCCAACTCTCCATTTAGGAAAGCCGTCTTAACGTCCATTTGATGGACGAGAAGACCGTGTGAGTCTGGCTACAGGTGAGTACGTGTCGAAGAAGTCTTCTCCTTCCTTTTGGGTATAACCCTTGGCCACAAGTCGTGCCTTGTACTTTTCAATGGTACCATCAGGCCTAAGCTTCTTCTTGAACACCCACTTACATCCGACAGGTTTGCACCCGTACGGACGATCAGTGATCTCCCAAGTTCCGTTAGCTAAGATGGAGTCCATCTCACTACGGACAGCTTCCTTCCAGTAGTCAGCATCAAAGATGCATAAGCTTCTGAAATAGAACTGGGAGTGTCATCTACGAGGTACACAATAAAATCATCACCAAAGACTTTGCATTCCCTTGTCTCTTGCTCCTTTTCGGAGTTTCATTGTCATCCTCCACAATATTTTTATGGTGTTCGATCGGAATGGTGGGCTCAGGAATTGGAACAAATTCCTGACTAGATGAACTTGGCATCTCCTGATTTGATGAGATATCCTTCATGGGAAAGATATCCTCAAAGAAAGTTGCATCATTTGACTCCAAAATTGTACCAACATGCATGTCGGGTACCTCAGATTTTACTATCACGAATCTATAACCAGCGCTATGGAATGCATAGCCCAGAAGTACACAATCAACGGTTTTTGGTCCAAGCTTGCGCTTCTTGGGAATTGGTATATGACTTTCGCCAAACAACCCCAAGTCCGCAAGTAAGAGAGTTTCAACCTTTTCTTCTCAAACTCCTCAAATGGAGTTATCTCTTTGTCCTTTATGGGAACTCGGTTTGGGACATGACACGCAGTCAATATCGCCTCCCCCACCATGCCTTGGAGAGACCCGATGTGTCTAACATGGCGTTAACCAAATTAGTTAGAGTACGGTTCTTTCTCTCAGCCACTCCATTTGACTGGGGTGAGTAGGGAGGCGTCCTCTCATGAATTATACCGTGTTCAGCACAAAAGGAATCAAACTCATTGGAAAATACTCTCTACCACGATCGGACCTAAGCCTCTTAATCTTTCGATCAAGTTGGTTTTCTACTTCAGCTTATAGATTTTAAAGAAATTTAGAGCCTCATCTTTTGATTTCAGAAGGTACACATAACAGTATCTAGTGGAGTCATCAATTAACGTCATGAAGTATCTCTTTCCACCCTTTGTCAACACGCCATTCATCTCACAAAGATCAGAATGTATGAGCTCTAGAGGTGCCAAGTCTCGTACCTCCGTAGTCATATGAGACTTGCGTGGTTGCTTTGCTTGAACACAAACTTGACATTTAGTACCTTTGAAAGTAGTGAAACTGGGGATTAAATTCAATTTGCCGCGTCATGCACCCGAAATTAATATGACAGAGACGTGAATGCCATACATTTGATTCAGAAGTAGTGCAAACATGGTTCACAACTTTATTACAAACGTCTGAAAATGATAGGCGGAACAAGCCTCCGCACTCATAGCCTTTACCAACGAAAGTTCCAAACTTGGACACAACAAATTTATTGGACTCAAAAACTATCTTGTAGCCATCTCGACACAGAAGAGACCCGCTAACAAGATTTTTATTTATGGAGGGCACATGATGAACGTTCTTCAGGCGCACGATCTTCCCCGAAGTAAACTTCAGATCGACCGTACCAACACCACGAACAGAAGCATGTGATCCATTCCCCATCAGCACGAAAGAAGTCCCTGCGACCTGATAAGAAGAAAACATTGAGATATCAGCACAAATATGTACATTGGCACCCGTGTCAGTCCACCATTCAGGAGAATGACATACTGATATAGATAGTTGGAAATATACCATACCCAGCATCTTTCATCTCAGTATCTCCAACGACAACATTAACGGTCTTGCCGCTCTTCTCGCGCTCCTCAAATCGGTTAGGGCATCTTGGAGCCCAGTGATTGGGGTCACCGCAAACATGGCATGATCCCTTCTTCCTATCGGTCTTCCTCTTGAAGTTGGTAGATTGTGAAGGCTTGTTCTTTTTATCATACTTGCCTTTGTCCTCAGACTTATTCTTGTACTTGGGCTTGTAGGATTGGAGTTCTTCTTCTGAACGAAGTTAGCACTTGAACCTCCCTCAAAGACTCGAGCTCGTGTGTCTTTCGCTCTCGCCTTTTCTTCCACATCAAGAGACCCAATGAGATCCATAACGGAAAACTCCTGTCTCTTGTGCTTCAGAGAGGTAGCAAAATTCCTCCACGAAGGAGGGTGATACGTCCCTTTTGCATCACTATTTTATATCATAATTTACTGCTATTCATCGATATATTTCATATTTAGAAGTGTTACTTATGTTATTTTACCTATTTTGCATGTTTGATGAATAATGGAGAATTGGACACCGGAGTCAGGATTCTGCTGGAAAAAGCACCGTCGAGATGCACTATTTCTGAAGATCAATAAATCGAAGGAGACATATGGAAGTTCCTATTTTACCAGAAGATGGAGGAGGCCAAAAGGGGAGGCTGAGAAGGGCCAAGGTGGGCCCTCCTCACCCTGGCGCGGCGGGCCCCCAGCCGCGCCGACAGGTGGTTTGGGGGCCCTGGCCCACCTCAGCCGTTCCCCCTTCGCGTACTTGACCCCCTCGGAACCCTAACACACGGAGGAGGCCATCGAAATATTCCGCCGCCTCCACGAGGCGGAAAACACCAGAGAGCGAAAAGCTCCCCTGCAGGAAGAAATCTGCCGGGGGAAATTCCCTCCCGGAGGGGGAAATCGTCGCCATCATCACCGTCATCGAGCTGGACTTCATCGGGATCATCATCATCATCATCTCCACCGCCAACACCATCATCACCGCCGCTGCACCCCGTCTCCGCTATAACATCTAGGGCTGAATCTTGTCTATTTCATAGGGGAAACTCTCCCGGTGTTGATTACTCTTGTTATTGATGCTATTGGGTGAAACCATTGGACTAAGGTTTATGTTCAGATTGTTATTCATCATCATATCACCTCTGATCATGTTCCGTATGATGTCTTGTGAGTAGTTCGTTTAGTTCTTGAGGACATGGGAGAAGTCTTGATGTTAGTAGTGAACTATGTTGAGTAATATTTAATGGTTTGATGCTTAAGTTGTGGTGTTATTCTTCTAGTGGTGTCATGTGAACGTCGACTACATGATACTTCACCTTTATGGGCCTAGGGGAATGCATTGTGTATTCGTTTGCCAATTGTGGGGTTGCCGGAGTGACAGAAACCTGAACACCCGTTGGTATATCGATGCATGAGGGATAGCAGGATCTCAAAGTTTAAGGCTGTGGTTAGTTTATCTTAATTACTTTCTTGTATTTGCGGATGCTTGCAAGGGGTATAATCACAAGTATGTATTAGTCCTAGGAAGGGCGGTGCATTAGCATAGGTTCACCCACACAACACTTATCAAAACAATGAAGATTAATCAACTATATGAAGCGAAAGCACTTGACAATATTCCCGTGTGTCCTCAAGAACGTTTGGTCATTATAAGTACAACAACCGGCTTGTCCTTTGCTGTAGGGCCACTCAACTGCATTTTATTTACTTGTACTTTATTTATCTGTCATATCAAAAACTCCTAAAAACTTGTCTGAGAGCATTTACAGTGAATCCTTCATCAAAACCGCTTGTCAACACCTTCTGCTCCTCGTTGGGTTCGACACTCTTATTTATCGAAAGTACTACGATACACCCCCTATACTTGTGGGTTATCAAGACTATTTTCTGGCGCCGTTGCCGGGGAGTGTAGCGCTATTGGTAAGTGGAATTGGTAAGGGAAACATTTATTGTACGTGCTGTTTTTATTTTTGCCTGCTGCTATATCTCATTATGGAGGGGTCTTCTCTTGAATTCCTATTTGGGAAAACAACTACCACTGCTAAGGTAGTAGAGGAGGCGCCAGATGAGCAGGTAATACCGTTCAAAATTCCTATGAAAATTGTTGAACGTGTCACAAATAACCGCTATGCAGGAGATGGAACTGTCCATCCTGGAGATCATTTGTTATTTCTGCATGAATTGTGCGAGTTATTTAAGTGTGCAGGTATCTCGATGGGAGAAGTTAAGAAGAAATTATTCTCTCTATCACTGTCTGGTAAAGCTGCACATTGGTATAAACTGCTGAAGAATGGGTATTCTCTTGGATGGGAGGAAATTGTACCTCTCTTTTACTCCAAATTCTATCCTCCAAGTGAGATTCATAAGGATCGGAACCTCATATATAACTTCTGGCCCTATGATGGAGAGAGTATCGCTCAAGCGTGGGGGAGATTGAAGGCATTAATGCTCAAATGTCCCATTCATGAGCTTCCTGGTAATATTGTTATTGATAACTTTTATGCAAGACTCTCCTTTCAAGATAAAACTCTATTGGATACCACTTGTGCTGGATCGTTCACTCGTAATAAAGAAGAGTTTAAGTGGGACCTTCTTGATCGGATTCAGGAGAACACTGAAGGATGGGAGAATGACAAAGGTAGGGAGTCAGGTATAAACTATGACTTTGAGTGTGTTAAAAATTTATGGATACTGATGATTATCGCAAAATTAGCACTACTTATGGTCTTGACTCTCAAATTGTTGCAAACTTTTATAAAGCCTTTGCTTCCTATTTCGGTTTGCCGAAGGAGGGTTTTAAAAATTATCATGAACCATATAAAGATGAATCTGTTTCTCATATATCTAAAGGTGTTGAGGTTAATGTTGCTGATCGCATTATTCCAGAACCTTATATTGAAAAAGTTCCTTTTCCTAATAAGATTAAGGAACATACTATCATAACTGGTGTTGTTAGTAAAAGTAATAAGAAAACTACCAAACCTGATGAGCAAATAACTGTTGAACCTGTTGTAGCATTGGTTAAAGATCTTGTCACTGAAAATTTAGAAGATAGACACATTATCTTTTGTGAGGATGCTTCTAATATTGTCTCACATCCTAAAAGTTCTAGGAAGTCTAGTGTTCCTGTGCTTTCTGTTAGGATAGGTGATCATTGCTATTATGGTTTATGTGATATTGGTGCAAGTTCTAGTGCTATTCCTTATGAGCTTTACAGGGAAATTATGCACGAAATTGCTCCTTGTAAACTTGAAGAGATTGATGTGGTTATTCAGCTTGCTAATAGGGAAACTATCTCTCCAATTGGTATCATTAGAGATGTCGAAGTCCTTTGTGGTAAGACTAAATACCCTGCTGATTTTCTTGTACTTGGGTCGGCTGCCAATGATAGTTGTCCTATTATTTTTGGTAGACCTTTTCTGAATACTTGTGGTGCTGTTATAGACTGTAAGAAAGAGAAAATCTTTACTAAATTTGCTGGTGAATCTTATGAATTCAATTTCTCTAAATTTGCTAAAGCACCTTATGAAACTGAATTGCCTAGTGAGGATTTTGAAATTGCTCAACTTGCATCTATTGTTCTTGCTCCTAACAATGCTTTGCAGCAACATATGGAGAATCATGAAAGTGAGAACTTCAGGGAAGAAAGGAATGAGCTTGATGAAGTATTCCTTCGTCAACCTATGCTCAAACACAATTTACCTGTGGAAGATTTGGGTACCACAATGCCACCCAAGGAGGATCCTGTTTTTGATTTGAAACCTCTGCCTGATAATCTTAAATATGCTTATATTGATGATAAGAAAATATATCCTGTTATTATCAGCTCTAAACTTTCAGGTACAGAGGAGGAAAGGTTATTGGGAGTGTTGAGGAAACACCGCGGAGCTATGGGATATACTCTTGATGACCTGAAGGGAATTTCTCCTACTATATGTCAGCACGCCATCAACATGGAACCTGATGCAAAGCCTGTTGTTGAGCATCAGCGTCGTTTAATACCCAAGATGAAAGAAGTGGTAAGAAATGAGGTATTAAAACTTCTTGAAGCTGGTATTATTTATCCTATTGCTGATAGTAGATGGGTAAGTCCTGTGCATTGTGTTCCTAAGAAAGGAGGAATTACCGTTGTTCCTAATGAAAATGATGAACTAATTCCTCAAAGAGTAGTAGTTGGTTATAGGATGTGCATTGATTTTAGAAAGGTTAACAAAGTAACTAAGAAAGATCATTATCCTTTGCCTTTTATTGATCAAATGCTTGAGAGGTTGTCCAAGAAAACTCACTTTTGTTTCCTTGATGGGTATTCTGGGTTTTCTCAAATTGCTGTGAGAGCGCAAGATCAAGAGAAAACTACTTTTACTTGTCCTTATGGAACTTATGCTTATAGACGTATGCCTTTTGGTTTATGTAATGCTCCTGCTACTTTTCAAAGATGCATGTCTGCTATTTTTCATGGCTTTTGTGAGGAAATTGTGGAAGTCTTCATGGACGATTTCTCCGTCTATGGAACTTCCTTTGATAATTGTTTGCACAACCTTGACAAAGTTTTGCAGAGATGTGAAGAAACTAGCCTTGTTCTTAATTGGGAGAAATGCCACTTTATGGTTAATGAAGGAATTGTTCTTGGACATAAAATTTCTGAAAGAGGTATTGAAGTTGATCGAGCTAAAGTGGAGGCAATTGAAAAGATGCCTTGTCCCAAAGATGTTAAAGGTATTCGTAGTATTCTTGGTCATGCTGGTTTTTATAGGAGGTTTATTAAAGATTTCTCTAAAATTTCCAAGCCTCTTACTAATCTTCTTCAAAAAGATGTACCCTTTGTTTTTGATGATGATTGTAAGGAAGCTTTTGAAACTTTGAAAAAGGCTTTAATCACCGCTCCTGTAGTTGAACCACCTGATTGGAATTTACCTTTTGAAATTATGTGTGATGCTAGTGATTATGCTGTAGGCGCTGTTCTTGGGCAGCGAGTAGATAAAAAGTTAAATGTTATTCATTATGCTAGTAAAACTCTTGATTCTGCTCAAAAGAATTATGCCACTACTGAAAAAGAATTTCTAGCTGTAGTTTTTGCTTGTGACAAATTTCGACCCTACATAGTTGATTCGAAAGTCACTATTCATACTGATCATGCTGCAATTAGATACCTTATGGAAAAGAAAGATGCTAAGCCAAGGCTTATTAGATGGGTACTTCTTTTGCAAGAATTTGATTTGCATATCATAGATAGAAAAGGTGCTGAAAATCCTGTTGCTGATAATTTGTCTAGATTGGAAAGCATTCCTTATGATCCTATTCCTGTTAATGATAGCTTTCCAAATGAACAATTGGCTGCAATAAGTGTAAGTTCGCGAGATAGTCCTTGGTATGCTGATTATGCTAACTTTATTGTTTCCAAGTACTTGCCTCCAACCTTTTCAGCTCAGCAAAGAAGGAAATTCTTTTATGACTTGCGGCATTACTTTTGGGATGACCCACACTTATATAAAGAAGGAGTCGATGGTATTATGCGAAGATGTGTTCCTGAATATGAACAACAGGAAATACTGAGGAAATGCCATGGAAGTGCTTATGGAGGGCATCACGCTGGAGATAGAACTGCGCAGAAAGTTCTACAATCAGGTTTTTATTGGCCTACCCTCTTTAAGGATGCAAGAAAGTTTATTTTATCTTGTGATGAATGTCAAAGGGTTGGTAATATCTCTAGACGCAATGAAATGCCTATGAGTTATTCTCTTGTTATTGAACCATTTGATTGTTGGGGATTCGACTTCATGGGTCCTTTTCCTTCTTCACAAGGTAATACTCATATACTTGTTGCTGTTGATTATGTCACTAAATGGGTAGAAGCTATACCTACTAAAAGTGCTGATGGTGAGACCTCTTTAAAAATGCTTCAAGATGTCATTTTTCCTAGGTTTGGTGTACCTAGATATCTTATGACTGATGGAGGTTCTCATTTTATCCATGGTGGTTTTAGAAAGACTCTTGCTAAATATGGTGTTAATCATAGAATTGCTTCAGCCTATCATCCTCAAACTAGTGGACAAGTAGAATTGTCAAATAGGGAGATTAAATCTATCTTGCAAAAGACTGTTAATAAATCTAGAAAAAATTGGGCTAGTAAGTTAAATGATGCTTTATGGGCTTATAGAACTGCTTATAAGAACCCCATGGGCATGTCTCCTTATAAAATGGTTTATGGTAAAGCTTGTCACTTGCCTTTAGAATTAGAACACAAAGCTTATTGGGCAGTGAGAGAACTTAATAGAGATTTTAAACTTGCCGGTGAGAAAAGGTTGTTGCATTAAGTTCTTTAGATGAATGGAGAAGTGAGGCTTATGAAAATGCTAGACTCTTTAAAGAAAAAGTTAAGAGATGGCATGATAGGAGAATTCTTAAAAGAGAATTTAATGTTGGTGAGAAAGTTCTATTGTATAGGTCTCGTCTCAGATTTTTTGCAGGAAAGTTACTCTCAAAATGGGAAGGACCATTTGTTATTGTGGAGGTGTATCGTTCAGGTGCAATAAAAATTGCTTCATTGAAAGATAACTCTACACAAGTGGTAAATGGTCAAAGACTCAAGCATTATATTTCTGGAGATTCTATTAATGAAGAGGTTGATACAATTAAAGTGGTGACTCCGGAAACTTTCATTGAAGAACATTTTTCTGGGACTGCAGAATTCGATTCGAATAGGTAACAGTTTCGGTAAGAAAAGTTTCGCGAATAACTTTCTAGAAGATATTTTCGTCGTTTTTATTAAATATGGAAAAATAAGAGACCGAACCGGATGGGAGACGGCACCCGTGGTGCCCAAACCATAGGTCGGCGCGGTGGGCCCCCAGCCGCGCCGCCTGGTGGTTTGAGCACCCCGGAGCTCGTCTCCGATCAGGTTTCCTCCTGTACCTTCCTTATGTTGTAAAACTTTTTGCTATATAACTCACCCGAACCCCCGAGGTTCGTATCTCGCCTTTTCATCGTGTTTCGTTTCGAGCTGTTTCTGTCCAGATATTGTTTTCAGATCTAGAGCTGCCATGTCTTCATCGAAGCCTCCAAAGGACAGTTTCTTTGTGAACGTCGTCACCCCATACATGGATGAGCTGAAGATGCATCCCAAGGAGTCGCAGATGGTTGATGGAAAGCTGCGACGGAAGACGTGCGAGGACCCAAAGGAGAAGGGAGCCTGGAAGCCAGGATGGAGAAGCTGGAGCAAGAGGTCTTCACATACAAAAAGCTGGCGGAACGTGAAGTGGGAGTCTTCCACTCAATGGTGTCCGCGCTGGTCGCTGAACATAAGAAGGAGACTGCACAACTCTGGGAAGACATATTTCACCTCATCAACACCACCAACAAACTGCAGGCGCAACTCTATGATGTCCAGAATCAAAACTGTGAGTATGAAACTCGGTTTAAAAACATAAGCGCTGCTGCTAGTTTCAGGATAATCGAAACCAAGTCGTCCTTTGTTGATGGGAAACCCCTTCCCTGGAAGTCTGATGATGAGGACAATTCACCACCACCACCGAAGGAGTAATTCATCATAAGTATTGGCATCCCCTTGGTTTGTTCCAAGCTTGGGGGAGTGCCGCGGTATCACATCATTATCTTTACCTTTTACTTTTCCATAAAGTCATATCGTGAGTAGGGAAGTTATCTTATATGATGGTTTGCAATGTGGAAGTATCTCTCTTTTAGTTGGTTATCTATGTATCCCTTGGTGTGAGTTGCCGTTATGAAATATTAATGAGAAGTTTTATCATTTACTTTCTGCATACTTTATTTTAGCTTGCAATTCTCTTTCATATTGATAACCTTGTTGTTAGTATAGGGATCACTTTTTAGAGCACCAAGTTAATCTTTTTGGTTTTGGCAAACTTAGCATTGGTCAGTAGTAGACAATACTTTGAGACTTAAGTAGAGAGAGGGAGTGCATGCAAATATATTATTCCATGATCTTTCTTTCTTTGTAGCTCATAAGCTTAGTATTCTTAAGTTAAACTATTTGTGCTTCTAAGGAAGATTGCATGATTATTCTTATCACTTGTATAATTGTTTGTATCCCTCAACTCTTATGCTTGCTACATAACCTTGCTAGCCAAAGACCTGTATCGAGAGGGAATGCTTCTCATACATCCAAACCTTGAGCCAAACCATTGCCATTCGAGTCCACCATAACTTCCTACTATATGGTATTTTGCGCCATTCCAAGTAAATACTTCATGTGCTACCTTTAAATTATTCAAAACTTATTACTCCTAGTTTTGTGTCACTGTTTATTAGCTCATGAGGGTTCTGTAGAGTTTCTCTAGCACTTTTGTCAAACAGACTTTCACCAATGGACTAGTGGCATATACACCGCTTATCCAACAATTTGCAAAAAGAGCTGGCAAATGGGGTGCCCAGTCCCAATTAACTACAACTTTCATTAATAATTCTCTTCACATGTTTTGCCCTGATTTATCAGTAAGCAACTTAATTTGCAAATAGACACTCCTCCATGGTATGTGAATGTTGGAAGGCACCCGAGGATTCGGTTAGCCATGGCTTGTGTAAGCAAAAGGTTGGGAGGAGTGTCAACTATAAAGAAACTAAAATACATGTGTAAACAAAAGAGAAGAGGGATGATCTACCTTGCTGGTAGAGATAACGTCCTTCATGGGAGCCGCTCTTGAAAGTCTGGTTGACAAGGGGTTAGTGTTCACTTTACTACGATTCGTTGACAACGACATACATAGCTCAAACAACTATTTTCATACTCTCTATATGCTTTGCAAAACTTAAAAGCTCTAGCACATGATTTAATCCCTGCTTCCCTCTGCGAAGGGCCTATCTTTTACATTATTGTTGAGTCAGTAAACCCATTCCTCTCTATCTCAAGCAAGCATTTGAGTTGTTGAGATCCAATTAGTTATATGTGTTGATACTTCTAATCATATCTCTCATTTCCTTGTTTCGCACAATAGCTTTTATCCGAATGAATATAACTTTGAAAGTTATCAATGACTGTAAGGAGACTGTTATGATTAAGGCATGTAAGTTCTGCTATATAAGCTCTGATATAAAGACTCTTCTCGAAAGATAAGTATGATCTGTTAATTGTTCTCTGACCAAGAGTTTAAGTTTGCCTTCACCAATCATGGTTCTCTTTATGCACTTCATCGTGGTTCCCTTTACTTATTTCAAGTTAGATTATATGAAGGGAAGTTGCTGTCTAGAATGACTTGTGTATCAATGAATGTGATGCTTCTTGTCCGTATTTTATTTATCGACACTTTGCTCCATAAACTTGTGGTCATGTTTACTGAGCTCAGTTTTCGCTTGGGGACAAGCGAGGTCTAAGCTTGGGGGGGTTGATACGTCCATTTTGCATCACTATTTTATATCATAATTTACTGCTATTCATCGATATATTTCATATTTAGAAGTGTTACTTATGTTATTTTACCTATTTTGCATGTTTGATGAATAATGGAGAATTGGACACCGGAGTCAGGATTCTGCTGGAAAAAGCACCGTCGAGATGCACTATTTCTGAAGATCAATAAATCGAAGGAGACATATGGAAGTTCCTATTTTACCAGAAGATGGAGGAGGCCAAAAGGGGAGGCTGAGAAGGGCCAGGTGGGCCCTCCTCACCTGGCGCGGGGGCCCCCAGCCGCGCCGACAGGTGGTTTGGGGGCCCTGGCCCACCTCAGCCGTTCCCCCTTCGCGTACTTGACCCCCTCGGAACCCTAACACAGGAGGAGGCCATCGAAATATTCCGCCGCCTCCACGAGGCGGAAAACACCAGAGAGCGAAAAGCTCCCCTGCAGGAAGAAATCTGCCGGGGGAAATTCCCTCCCGGAGGGGGAAATCGTCGCCATCATCACCGTCATCGAGCTGGACTTCATCGGGATCATCATCATCATCATCTCCACCGCCAACACCATCATCACCGCCGCTGCACCCGTCTCCGCTATAACATCTAGGGCTGAATCTTGTCTATTTCATAGGGGAAACTCTCCCGGTGTTGATTACTCTTGTTATTGATGCTATTGGGTGAAACCATTGGACTAAGGTTTATGTTCAGATTGTTATTCATCATCATATCACCTCTGATCATGTTCCGTATGATGTCTTGTGAGTAGTTCGTTTAGTTCTTGAGGACATGGGAGAAGTCTTGATGTTAGTAGTGAACTATGTTGAGTAATATTTAATGGTTTGATGCTTAAGTTGTGGTGTTATTCTTCTAGTGGTGTCATGTGAACGTCGACTACATGATACTTCACCTTTATGGGCCTAGGGGAATGCATTGTGTATTCGTTTGCCAATTGTGGGGTTGCCGGAGTGACAGAAACCTGAACACCCGTTGGTATATCGATGCATGAGGGATAGCAGGATCTCAAAGTTTAAGGCTGTGGTTAGTTTATCTTAATTACTTTCTTGTATTTGCGGATGCTTGCAAGGGGTATAATCACAAGTATGTATTAGTCCTAGGAAGGGCGGTGCATTAGCATAGGTTCACCCACACAACACTTATCAAAACAATGAAGATTAATCAACTATATGAAGCGAAAGCACTTGACAATATTCCCGTGTGTCCTCAAGAACGTTTGGTCATTATAAGTACAACAACCGGCTTGTCCTTTGCTGTAGAAAGGATTGGGCCACTCGCTGCAACTATTATTACTGCATTTTATTTACTTGTACTTTATTTATCTGTCATATCAAAAACTCCTAAAAACTTGTCTGAGAGCATTTACAGTGAATCCTTCATCAAAACCGCTTGTCAACACCTTCTGCTCCTCGTTGGGTTCGACACTCTTATTTATCGAAAGTACTACGATACACCCCCTATACTTGTGGGTTATCAGAGGGAGTTTGGCAATGATGCCTCCCGCAATGAACTTGTCGGGAAACACACACGAAACTTGCTCAAGTTCCTTAGCAATGGACTGTATCTCATGAGCCTGCTCAACAATGGAGCGCTCACCAGTCATCTTGTAGTCAAAGAACTGCTCCATGACATAAAATTCACTGCCCGTGTCCGAGGCCCCAAACTTGGCCTCGAGCGCATCCCACATGCCCTTGGCCGTAGTGATGGACAAATACGGGTCGACGATCTTGTCACCAAGGATGCTGAGAATAGCAGCCTTCAACAGGGTATCGGCTTCCTGAAAAGCTCTCTCCTCTTCAGGAGTGAGCTCTCCTTCAGGCTTGCCTTTAGCAGCGTGAAAACACTTCATGGTTTCAAACCAGAGAGTGGCTCTCGCACGCCACTTCTTATAGTTCACCCCATCAAAAGCAGCAGGCCTCGGCGAAGCAGCAAAGCCAACAGGAGAAAATTGCCTAAAATAAGGTTTTTGGATTGTTGAACATATGAGCAATTTTCCACATGATTTAACCATAAAAACAGTAGATAAAACATGGCTAGAGAAATAAGAATTAAACTAGTCATGCAATCTAACAGATAATACGCATAAAGCAATTGTACACATATTGCTAGAATCAAAGTCTGAAACATGATCTCGAATAGGCAGAACAGGATCACATACGGGCCAGTGGAGGACGACCCGTTCGCGTTGGCTGATGAAGACATGTTGCCAAAGAGGACGTCGATGTCAGGGAAGAAGTCGTCATCCGGGAAGTAGTCGTCGGAGTCCGTGTTGGAGGAAAAGCCAGTAGTCGCGTGAAGACGCTCCCCAAAAACCTTATCGCCTCTCTCCCGTACAGGATCGCGAGAGACAGGGTTCCGGAGGCCTACTGTTCCGTCAGGCGGTGCACGCCGCGGAACGGAATGAGGAAGACTTGATCGGCGACGCAGTGCTCGAGAACCAGGAGGCAGGCGCATGAGATGTGGCTGTGTTGCGGTGTGTCTAAGGGAGAGGAGCGACCTCTCTTGTATAGGCACAGCAGCAGGAGGCGAACAAGCACCGCAGGAGAGGAAACGAAAAGGCAGGAGGCGAAATAAACAGGTAACGCCCGTTAGCATTCATCTCCATTTAATGCGGACGTTTCGTTCTCCGTTCATATTTATATTCATCCATTCACGTGTGGCAAAAAGAACACATCGGCTCGGCAAGATTCCCGCAATCCCGCGGCGCGTCGCGTCGCGTCGCGACGAGGCGAGGCGTGGCGAGGCGAGGCGAGGCGGGCGGTGGAGGAGGAGGAGGAGCGCGCGTGGGACTCTCTCCTATTCTCATGCTCGTACAAGTGCTAGAAGAGCTCACCTTATAAAGTGGTACAACTCTCTCTAAACTAGCAATGTGGGACTAAACATTTGTCCCACCTCTTGCCATGTATGAATGGGCCACATGGGCCTCTAGGATTTTCAAGAATTATGGAAATGAAATATTGAGCTGGGCCATTTAGGCCAAAAATTCCAGCAATCCCCCACAAGATTCTAGAGCCACACAAAATTTGCTTTTGGTTTCAAACACTGTTTATATACCGGTGCTACAGTGGAGACTGTTAAGTTGAACTTCCACCTAGACTTCATGTTACACTAGTTTGCAACTTGGACAGTGGACTATGCCTTGAACTGCATGTTTTCTGCGAATCTAGCTTCACATAAAGCCTTGACCGATACTGGGCTGCCGTGGGACTTCCCCGCGGGTGGAGCTTATACGTCATACTCCGAGGCCTTTCATGAGTTTATTAAAGAGCACCCCACTCTCATGGACTGCGACGTTTGACAGTCAGACTCATATAGGTGTGTTCCTCAAAAGATGTTCTGCAGGGCGACATCTCTGCTTTAGATAAAGCCTCTTGGCACACATTAAGATAATCATCAACCTGCCGTGCAGTTAGAAGAGTATTGCATCTTTGCGGAGTGGTTTTATATAAATAATAAGGATACTCTCCTCTCAGTTGATCAACAGTTTGTCTCCCAATTCTACTTCACGGGATCTCCGATCACATAGAGTGGGTTGCCACTGTGAACAACTCATACTGTGGGTCTCATACCATCTCCCTCGATGCATTATCTATCACATTCCGTGATAGACCCTTTGTGAAGGGATCTGCCAAATTTTTAGATGTTTGGATATAATCCAACATAATAACTCCGGAGTTCTTCAATTTTCTGATAGATTTTAATCTCCTCTTCACATGCCTTGATGACTTCATATTATCCTTAGAACTATTCACTTTTGTGATCACAGTTTGGTTATCACAGTTCATCAGGATATCGGGTATAGGTTTTTCAACCACAGGTAAGTCCATCAAAAGCTCACGAAGCCACTCTGCTTCAACAGTGGCTGTGTCTAATGCTGTGAGTTCTGCTTCCATAGTTGACCTCGTTAAGATGGTCTGCTTGCAAGACTTCCAGGAGACAGCGCCACCTCCAAGTGTAAACACATAACCACTTGTGGCCTTAATCTCATCAGCATCAGATATCCAATTTGAATCACTATAACCCTCAAGTACCCTTGGGTCCTCGGTATAATGAATTCCATAGCTCGCTGTGCCTTTTAGATAGCGCATGACTCTTTCAAGTGCATGCCAATGATCATCTCCCGGATTTGACACAAACCGGCTCAGTTTGCTCACAGCAAATGAAATGTCAGGCCTCGTGGCACTCGCCAAATATATAAGCGAGCCTATGATCTGAGAATATCTCATTTGATCTCTAGAAATCCGTCAATTCTTTCGAAGCAACACACTAGGATCATACGGTGTTGGAGAGGGCTTGCAGTCGCTATACCCGAAACGACTCAAGACCTTGTCCACGTAGTGGGATTGAAGTAGAGTAATCCCACCATTGTCATCTCTCAAAAGCTTGATGTTCAAGATAACATCAGCTACTCCTAGATCCTTCATCTCAAAACAGCGAGATAAGAAATCCTTGACTTCCTTAATCACCTTAAGGTTGGTTCCAAATATCAGTACGTCATCGACGTACAAACAGAGAATAACCCCCTCGCCCCCACCATGGCGATAGTACACACATTTGTCAGCTTCGTTGACAACAAAGCCTTCAGCAGTTAAAGTCTTTTCGAACTTCTCATGCCACTGCTTAGGGGCTTGTTTAAGGCCGTACAATGACTTCAACAACTTGCACACCTTTCCTTCTTGACCAGGTACCACAAAACCATCTGGCTGCTCCATGTAAATTTCCTCTTCCAACTCTCCTTTTAGGAAAGCCGTCTTAACGTCCATTTGATGGACGAGAAGACCGTGTGAGGCAGCCAATGATAGTAGCACCCGAATGGTGGTCAGTCTGGCTACAGGTGAGTACGTGTCGAAGAAGTCTTCTCCTTCCTTTTGGGTATAACCTTGGCCACAAGCCGTGACTTGTACTTTTCAATGGTACCATCAGGCCTAAGATTCTTCTTGAACACCCACTTACATCCGACAGGTTTGCACCCGTACGGATGATCAGTGATCTCCCAAGTTCCGTTAGCTAAGAAGGAGTCCATCTCACTACGGACAGCTTCCTTCCAGTAGTCAGCATCCAAAGATGCATAAGCTTCTGAAATAGAACTGGGAGTGTCATCTACGAGGTACACAATAAAATCATCACCAAAAGACTTTGCAATCATCTGTCTCTTGCTCCTTTTCGGAGTTTCATTGTCATCCTCCACAATATTTTCATGGTGTTCTATCGGAATGGTGGGCTCAGGAATTGGAACAAATTCCTGACTAGATGAACTTGGCATCTCCTGATTTGATGAGCTCGGGATATCCTTCATGGGAAAGATATCCTCAAAGAAAGTCGCATCATTCGACTCCAAAATTGTACCAACATGCATGTCGGGTACCTCAGATTTTACTATCACGAATCTATAACCAACGCTATGGAATGCATAGCCCAGAAGAACACAATCAACGGTTTTTGGTACAAGCTTGCGCTTCTTGGGAATTGGTATATTGACTTTCGCCAAACGGGTTGTGTTGCGGTGTGTCTAAGGGAGAGGAGCGACCTCTCTTGTATAGGCACAGCAGCAGGAGGCGAACAAGCACCGAACCGTTCATATTTATATTCGTCCATTCACGTGTGGCAAAAAGAACACATCGGCTCGGCGAGATTCCCGCAACCCGCGTCGCGTCGCGTCGCGTCGTGACGAGGCGGGCGGCGGAGGAGGAACGCGTGTGGGACTCTCTCCTATTCTCATGCTCGTACAAGTGATAGAAGTGCTCACCTTATAAAGTGGTACAACTCTCTCTAAACTAGCAATGTGGGACTAAACATTTGTCCCACCTCTTGCCATGTATGAATGGGCCACATGGGCCTCTAGGATTTTCAGGAATTATGGAAATGAAATATTGAGCTGGGCCATTTAGGCCAAAAATTCCAGCAAATAGTTGGCTCATAGTCTTGTTGTTCGCTGCTGTATTTTTTCATCAATGAAATTTAGATAAAAAATAATGATCAGAAACATATGTTCGCATATGTAGCACATTGGCTTCATAGAATTTTCGTTATTTATTGTTCCACTTTTGTAGCTTGCTTATGCTTGGATGAAACTGTGCGTGTTTGCTGAAAAAATACAGTTTATTGTTTATGTAGCCCTACATCTGACATTGGTCCCAAGTTTACTTTCTTACTTCTTCTGACCTGAAGGCACGTAATATACGCTTTTCTCCACGTAGACTTCGTTTTTCATCTGGTTTCTGCACCTTTCATGTCCTGTAGGTATTGTTATTTCAAAGATACGGCATTTTATCATGAGAACTTTCCTGGAACTTTCATGTGCTCACACAAATTTGTGCTCAATATTTTTGTCCCGACCATTCAAGCAATTCGAATATTTAGATACATTGTTTAATAAACTGCTTATGAGGGTTGCATACTGAACTACAGAATTTTACTGCAATATTACTAGGACTTCTCAAGTTATGAATTACTTTCCAGGTAGACCTGTACTTCTATCCTTGCTTGCAGAATTACCTGGCTTTTTCAGTGTCCAGGCAAGAGAAAGATGCAAGAAGATAGAAATGCACAAGATGAAATGTTGCGTTCTGAAAGTGCCATTTATGTTACTTTGACTGATGGCAGCCTTTTATATGCTCACCCAGATTCAATAATTGTTTTTTTCTTACCCATATTTGACAACTATTTGAATGACATGATGTCCAACTCCAACGTCACAGTGTTTGCGCGATTCAGGCCACTCAGCCACAAAGAGAGAATTCGGATGAAGAAAAGGTCTGCTTCATTCCCTAAAAAAAGGTCCGCTTCAAGAAATTGGACCCAGACTCTGTTGTTTTCAAGGGTTGGACACTCTTCTTCCTTTAGCTATGTGATATATGTAGGAATACTTTAGGTATTATTAAGTACTACTAGCGTAGGAAACAATGGAAAAAGATATAGTGGCGTGGTATGTTGGAGTTTAGCATGGTCAGAAGTATTTCTAACATATAAAAAATAACTCTGAACACAATCAAAGTGATAAAGGGTGGCAAATAAATTCATAAGATTGTACGTGTGTGGCCCATGCACATTTACTAGTACTACTTAGTAACTAGGATTACATGGAGAGCGGACGATCTAAACACGGGTGCACCTACTTTTTCAAAATGCGTTGTAAGCGCCTTTTAATATGTCAAAAAATCTGAAATAATATTCCACTCATACATCTCGCAAAAACTTTTGTGCGGTACAAAAGTTTATGAATTTTATTTTATTTCACCTCATTAAAAAGGAGAAATTTTTTGTGCTGACAATAAACATCATCAGACATATTTTTCTCTTTTTTATACAGGCCAAATAAAAAGTTGTTTCTCCGTGAAATTTCCTGTACACATATATAACCTGCATATTGCGCGCAACTTTTTTTCTGAATTCTAAACAATTATAAAATATTTTTTAAACTGGGCAGATGTCCTCTTCAGATTACTATTTTCCGATTACAACATACTACTTACTACTTAGTAACTAGCTTCTCCTCATGCCAGTCCACCACCTATACCCCCAAAACTCTGTCTCCTCCATCTGCTCGGTGACGGTTTCAGGTCCTCGTCAAGGCCCTCGTCCATGCGGCGAAGGTACTGGTGCTTGTACATCTCAGGGTTTGTGGGGACCCCGGACTAGCTGTCCGGAATACCCTTGTGCCAATAACATCAGCGATCCCATGATCAGTCTGTCGCTGAGCACAATCAAACTGGTATCAAAAGAACACCCATAAAAACCGAATAAAGTTTACTTGATTGAAGTCATAACTTCAACAGATACTTGCAGCGGAAAACCATCAAACAGGGTGGAGCCCAAGTCATTAGCCAACCCTACAGGCAGCTGACTGGGAAGCGCCCTAGTTCGCATTGACGTCATTGACCACTCCTTCTTCGAACTGCTCCTCTTCAGAATCTGGCTAAGACAATAGCCAGGGACGAAACCAATATGAGTACATTTGAATGTACTCGCAAACTACCCCGGAATGAGCATGCACTACTCCTTTTATTGTTTAAATAAAACTTTGTTTGATTTAATAACTCTACATCCTTGTTAAAAAGGGAAGGATATTCTTTTGTTTAATAAAACTTTGTTTTGAAATCTCTATATCTTTATTTAAAAGGAAAGAAGGTTTTAGAACTTTTCCCATAAATCTGTCTTTGTAAGAAGTCTCTTTTTAAAACTTTCTCCCGTAAATACATCTTTGTTGAAAAAGGTAAGAAGTCTCTTTTATAAATATTTTTCCCGGAAAATCACCATTGTATCTGTTTCTCCAAAACTCCTCCTTTTTCTGACCATGGCTCGCCATAGGTCCAATTAACTCCAACACATCCTACCAACTCATTGGTATAGCTGTGGAACACTTTCTCCACTTCATTTCCCCTTTTAAACTCAGAGCTTTTCAAAACTTGCACATGGTCTTAGGAACAGTCTCCCAATTGTCCATATCCGAGGACTCGGCTATTCGAATAGTTTTAACCCTCTGCAGAGGTAGCACGTTTTTTGCCCACACCCATCCGGTAACTCATCGTGTCAGCCACGTCCCGCCATACAAGGTGTATGCGAAGTTGAGTCACCGACCATAGCCTCTCCTTTGCTCATGCTAGTATAGGACCCTTCCCATATGACACTTTCCATCAACACCCAGTCCAGTTTCCCGTCGGAAACCCTAAGTGTGAGGACTCATATGTTTTGTCTGGCGGTGTATAGGGGACATCCTTCTATCCTCCTTCTTATCTTTCCATAGAGTTTGAGCGAGGACCCAGGTCAGGGTAGGTCCTCAGACCATCCCCTCATGCATAATGGAGTCATCTCCGTCGATGAGGCATCCCATACTAATAAGAGCAAATTATATGACTAAGCCCTTTCCCATATGTGGGTAAATGTGGTCGCACAGGGTAAGATTGGTCGTCATAGTTCTAGGACACTGTGCATTTTTCATAAACATCACCATTCTCCATTTCTCCATTTCAACACTGACATCTCGGCATTCCAACAACTCATCAAAGTACTTTCAAAGGAGTTTTGAATAAACAATGTTTTTCCCATCCTATAGTTTGAAGAAGAATTTCCATCTAATATCTCCATATAGGGTGTCAAAATAATATACTTGTATTTTGAAAACAAAAGGGATTTTCAAACTCATAGTTTTAGTCGCAAACACCACATAAATCACTTATGCTCTTTATGAGTAAAACATGTGAACCAAAATAGATGTATATAAATGCAAGCTCAGAGGATAGCTTGCCTGATTTCAGCATGATTTTCCTGGACTTCTCCTCATTGATCAAAGAAATAAACTCTCATCCTTCTCCGATAAATCCTTTCCAATTATCACTCCGGTAGCGTTTATCTCTAGCACCGCAACATGAAAATAAAACAACACTCAATAAGCAAACCGAACCACAAGTGGTATACACACAAGGAACAAACTACAAACATAGTACTAATCACTCAAGCCACAAACATAGCACTAATTTAATCAAGCAACGAACTAAATCTATATTTACCAGGGCATTATACTCACAGGAGTATAACACTAAACACATGCCAAAACATAGAGCACCAAGGCATCTTCTATTAAAGGTGCCTAACAAACATTTTTTCCCTAAACAGGAAATACTTCAGACAAAAGTTAAGCCACCATTTAATCTTTGTAATTTTAATATACCTCACCAAGCTAAGGTGGATACACAGACAAGACATTTAAGCTAGTGCTCAACTCAAAGTCCATCAAGTTCATCAAGCCATGCAAACATATTATTCATACCAATATGTCTAACAATTATCACTAACAGTACTAACATATACTAACATACTAAACATCAGTAACATGCAAGCAACAGCACCCCAACAATACTTAACCAGCAAGGTTTACATATTAATCACACACAATATTTTCACATCAAAAATAAATAAGCACAGCAATTCCTAATTACTAGGAGAAATCCATGTAGGGAATAAAACCCTAACAAACACATGACTCACATGTAGTTCCCCTAACATGCTAGTAAAATAAGGAAACACATCTCCACAGTGAATTACCACCCTACACATGCTAGGAAACACATTTGTATCAATAAAGTTATAACACAACAATTAATAAAGTCCTAATAAAGAAATAGGCAGAAATTGCCTAAACCTTATAATTAGCACCACAGTAAATCAGTGACTCCTAAGTTCAAACCAATTTAGTGATATGTTCTCCTACACATATAGAAGACATGCCAATTGGATTCATTCCAAAATTCGTCCCCTAAAAATCTACAAAAATCATCAAAGAGCTACTGATGTGTTTTTAAGAATGAATAGAACTTTTGTTTTAGGTTTCATTTGCATACAAGACCAACAGATCTAGAAAGGTATCACTTTAAGCTTCCCATAGAATTTTAGTTTGCAATTTTTGGAGCTATAAAACTCTGGATATTAAATATTTGGTGAAAAGGATACTTCCTACAAGATTTAATCTAGACCGCTCCTCAAATCATATTTTTGAAAAGCACCAGTGCTACATGTTTAAGAAAACACATAGGCACACAACAAAATTTAAATCACTCAATTTTCTAGCACACATCCACCACAAATGAATTAAAGCGACCAAGTAAATTAACATGAAATGAAAACAAGAAATAAATCTATTAAAGAAAAACACCACTGGGCTCGATCTGGCCCAGATCCGGCCGTGCGGCACCGAACGTGGCCCAGCTAGCAGCCCAGTGCACGCGGCGAAGCGGTACGCGGTCGTCTCCTTCCTCTCGACATGCGCACGGCAGAGCGAGGCGGCGGGGGAACACGGCGAGGACGGCGTCGGCGTCTCCGGCGTCCCTAAAAGAAACGGTGAGAATCATGAGAAGGAGCAGAGCAAGGGGAACTCGAGGGTGCAGGAATGGCGGAGAACGGAGGTCCGTGGCACCCGCGAGCTTGCTCGACAAGCGGCGGCCGGAGCTTCGGTTGTGGTTGGAGAAGAACGGGCGATGCGGTCGATTCGCGGATCTCCTCCTCGATTCCTTGGACGAGGATGGAGAGGATGACGAGGCGAACCTTCCGGTGCTCTTCGATCTGCTCGGAGATGCTTCTATCGACGGCGGCGTGCAACGGCGAGCTCCGCCATGGGCTAGGGTTTGGTCGAGGCAGAGGAAAGGAGAGGGAGAGGGAGCAGGCAAGCGAGTGAGTGAGGGAGAGTAGAGGAGCGCCTGGGGGGGCCTCTTTCTTCTCCTTCTAGCGGCAGAGGAGCGGGAGGGGGGGGCCTGGCGACGAGCGGCGTCGTGCGAGGACGACACGGCGACGGGCGGCCACGGGCTGCTACAGAGAAGACGGCGTTTTGCAGAACGCCCCCTGGCAGAACTTTCCCTCTCACAACTAGGTCCTTTCCTGATTTTCTTTTTCTTCTTTTCAAAACCAGCAGCAGTTTCTGGATTTTATTTGAGGCACTTAAACAATTTAGAAAAATTCACAAATATTTGTGAGGCTTCCACATAACATGTAGTAGCTCCACAAAATTTGGCATTTCAAAATAAAATGTTTTGAATCATTTTTGTTCATAGGGTTTTAATTATGGAATTTTATTTTATTTATATTTGATTTACTTTTGAATTTTAAAACTAGTTCAAAATATGAGTTGAGAGAGAAAAGTAGTAAGGATAAAAAGGGGAGTGTTTACATTACCACTCCTCTGAATTTTGTTGTAAAGGAAAACAACTTCTTACTTGGAGAATTTCATGTGACACTTGTCACATTATTTTCTGGTTTCCATTTTCATTTTATTCCTCTTCTTTTCTTCATGTTTTTCTTTAGAGCAAGCAACACATAACTAGCAAGAAATAAACCACACAAGCAACAATTTGCAAACAACACATAATAATTAACAAGAGTTTTTGTTGGCTCTCATTTTTGGAATAATAATACTGATAATATTTTTGGGATGTTACAGGGTTGCCGGCAAAGCATTCGCGCAGCGCCGCCGTGGCCTTGGTGCAGGCCTCCACGTCGACGACACGCTTGGCAGGGTCGCGTCGCCGCTTGATCTCGCTTGGGTGGCACTCGCTCGTCGCCTTGAGGAACTCTTGCAGGCAGCCGCCGTTGTACACATGGTTCGTGTGGATGTTCCTTTCGCTGATGGCGTCTACTGTGGACACGACCTGCCCCATGGCTGATGGCTGCTACTATTTTTTAGGGTTAATCTACCTTGCGGTCGTTCCGTCTAATTGAACTGCCCGTAAAGTAGACTTGCCGTACAAAGAATCCTTCAACATGTATATGTATCCAAATTGTGTTGTATATAAACACGTCTAGCTTTAGATCGATTAATGGCGGCACTAGCAGTATAGCTGTATAATTCTCATGCCATCTATCGTCCTAAGTAAATAACTTTCGAAGCAAAGCCTGCATTTTTTTTCCGAAATGGAGTTTGACTCCTGGCTTCTGCATCAAATAATACACACATTTTTTTAATTATTATCATAAAATAAGCAACAAAGCCTTCTAATAAATAAAACGATCAAGAGGAAGACACCTTCCTGGCGACAACTGTCGCTACACCTAGAAGGTTGATGAAGTGTGGACCTGATCGGAGCAATGTGCTCTGACGTCATACCTACGCAATCATCTAAATCAGGAGACCTCACCAACCGGCCAACAGCAAGCCGGGAGCACAAACCGATTCAGCAGACATTCCACACGCACCACACGCACATGCTGATAAGCCGCCGCAGTCTTCCGCCAACCCATTTTCAGTAGTGATCAACACAATGACCTTGCCAAGCCTACCGTCAATGCCGCCACAATGCCAAGCAGCTCCATCGCCCTGCGCGCGTCCATCGTCATGCGTCCGTCGACAAGACCACGATCACCATGTGGACGAGACTCACCTTCATGAATGCGGTAGATGTCATGATGCAACACCCGTAGCCCCTCCGGCGGCTGCTCCAAAATGATGCCCCCAGGAGGGAGACTAACGTCAAGTGTCGCCATCGCCCTGATCCGGTAAACCCTGGTTTAGGGTTCCCCCAGAGTAGTCTGAGCGAAGAGACGAGGTTTGCAATGACGATGCCTTCATCTGGGTAATGGCGTGTGCAAATCACCATCGTATGCCATGACCGAAGTCGGCTCAGTTTTCATTGGCAGCCAAACCTCCCCTTTCCTCGCTGCCGTCAAAATACGATGTGCCTGATCACCACCATCACGCCACCGACGATGCAGCCGCCAAGAGATCTCAACAGAAAAGCCCAACAAACGGGGCATGCCCATACCAGATCAGAGATCTGACGCCAAACATCTCCGCTGCCTACCAGAGATGGCCTTCCGTAGTTTGCGCCGCCCACGACTCTTGTTTGCCCAGAGAATAGAGGACGACGCCGCCGCCATCCAAGTCACAGACTGTAACTCTCTCCTAAAGAAAGCTCCAACATAATCAAAGGCCACCCGGGAAACATTTTTTGTCTATATCTTTTCCCCAAGTATCATTACTCATATAAAAGGGTAAGTTAAGACTCTAAACCATAGCTACAACTTATCAAAGTTGAGTTATGAAGATTGCATCCACTCCACCGACTCCTCAAGGATCGGCGCATTCTTGCCAATTTGCCACGGCTATCCATCTATATCTATCTCTCTGAGATTCGAACTCCGCCGAAGACATATTCTCGCCCACCGAGCGAAAATTTGCTTCCGTTTGTAATTTCTAGTATATCACATAAACACATTAATGGAGATCGGGGGAATGTCCCCTTGGTTCAGAAAAACAATCACATAAACACTTGTTGCTGCTGCTGAGTGCTGACGTACCAGTGTCTGGCATTAATTTCGGAATTGTTTGTTGTTTCCTTTTGCAGTATCTTTTTTACTAAATGGCCCTTATGCAGACATTAGGCTAACCATGGCCCTTCAGAAAACTTTCACTCAAGTATGGCCCTTTTACAAAACGTCACTTGGAATGGCTTGTGTCTGGCCCAAAAACGTCACTCGACCTGCCGTTTCTCGAGTTGGGTCGTCATCTGCGAAGGCGTTTTTCGGAGTCCACTAACGGTTCCGTTTGATGGTCCAGTTAACGGCGACGTTTTCTTATGTTATTATGGGTCGAACTCTAACATGGACGCATATGATCGTTGTCCCATATGGTCGCGTCAGCTGTCTCCTTTTGTGAGTGTGAGGTCATGGTTTCGATCCCTCACCTCAACACCTTTTTTCTTTACACCTCATTACCTATTTTCTTTAACCAGAATCGGATGAGCAGGTTAGCGTCCGCTGATAATAAATAGCGCTAATTAGATTAGCGATTTTTTTGACTTATTAGATTAGTGATATTTAGATGAAAATAATCACTCTAATTAGATGAAGCGTTAATTAGCTACATCAACCACATAACGAGAATTAGATGAAGCGCTTACCTCCACGCATTATCGCTAATTAACGCCGCGCACATGATAAATAGAATATCGCTACTTAGAGTAGCGATAATTAGGTGAAAATAATCATTCGATAGTTAGATTAAGCGTTAATTAGCGGCAATTAAACGGAATAGCGGTAATTAGATTAGCGATAGTTAGATGAAAAATCATCCGATAGTTAGATGAAGCATTAATAATTAGCGATATTTAGATGAAAATAATCACTCTATAATTACATGAAGCGTTAATTAGCGGTAATCAACAACATAACGAGAATTAGACCACGCATTATCGCTAATTAACGCCGCACACATGATAAATAGAATGGCGCTAATTAGATTAGCGATAATTAGATGAAAATAATCATTCCATAGTAAGATTAAGCGATTAATTAGCGGTAATTCAATGGAATAGCGGTAATTAGATTAGCGATAATTAGATGAAAAATCATTCGATAGTTAGATGAAGCGTTAATTATCCGTAATTAAACAGATGAAGCGTTAATTAATAGTAGTTTAATGGAATAGATGTAATTAGATTAGCAATTAATAGATGAAAATAATTATTTGATAGTTAGATGAAGCGTTAATTATCGATAATTAACTAGATAAAGCATTAATTAACAGTAATTAAATGGAATAGCGGTACTTAGATTAGCGATTATTAGATGAAAATAATAATTTAATAGTTAGATGAAGCGTTAATTATCGATAATTAACCAGATAAAACGTTAAGTAACGGTAATTAAATGGAATAGCGGTAATTAGATTAGCGATTATTAGATGAAAATAATAATTGATAGTTAGATGAAGCACTAATTAGCTGTAATTAACCACATAACGAGGATTAGATGAAGACGCTTACCTCCGCTTATTAATTAACGCCGCGCACAGGCTAATTGGAAAATCATGCATGCATATTATCGTACGTAGTCCAAGCGTTGACTCCATTCGCTTAAAAAACGGAAACAAAATTATGCAGAGGTGTGAATCGAACACAAAACCTCCATAGGGAAGCACTCAGCGGAACCAGCTGCTCTAGAGGATACATATGACCATTATAGGCCACGGCCTTTAATAACACAAGAAAACGCCGGCCCAACTCGAGAAACGCTCAGGTTGGGTGACGTTTTTTGGTCAGACACAAGCCATTTCAAGTGACGTTTTGTAAAAAGGCCATACTTGAGCGAAAGTTTTCTGAAGGGCCATGATTAGTCTAATGTCTGCATAAGGACCATTTAGTAAAAAAGATACCCTTATGCATGTGCGTGACATACCTGGTCAGACGCACGCACACGCACGGGCAGTCTGGCTTTGACTGACTGATAGGTGGGACACGGAAAGCGAGATGCTTCCTTCTGACGACTGACTCACTCACCGTGTCGTTTACAAAGCATATTTACTCGTTTTTTGGTTTTTCTTTTGCTCCTCCTCCTCCCGACAGACAGCGACGCCGACGACCACCGATTCCTAGGGCTCCGGCGAGATTCCCCCCACAACCACGCCTCGCCCTGCACCCAGGTGAGCTCCTCTCCCCTCTCCTCCATCCAACCCCCCCCCCCTCTCTCCTCCTGTCGTCTACGTGGCCGCCTCCTTTCGCCGAGACGCTAGGCCCGGATCTAACGCATTCGGAAGCTTCTTTCCCCCGCTTCTAGCGACAAGAAAAATCCCTCCTTTCTGCGCCATGGATACCTGCCTATCGAATTGGGATATGGGGGTTTGCTCGATTCCAATTTCGGCCAGATCGATTCGACCTCGATGCTGCGTAGTGGGAAAGAGGTGGAGAGGACAAAGCTCGTTGTCGAGCGTGTTCGCGAGCATTGAGCGCGTCGGAGGCGCCACACGTCCAGTGGGAAAGGGAGACGAGAGCGCAGAGCACGTCACCGACGCGAGATGTGAGCGGACGACATGAGTGCGGAAGGTAACGGAGAGAGTGGGGAGCATGCGCCGTGCGGGACTGCGGGAGAGTCGGGACCGTGTGCTCTCCAACCAGGGGTATTATCGTAAACTGCGGAAATTTTTTATTTGAAATTGAACTGCAAAAATTGCACTGAAAATGCTCCAGCGTCTTACATTTCGGAACGGAGGGACTAGATCCTTCTCCATCTTTCTGTGTTGACGTGCCCTATGAGGTTACAATTCTTGCAAACATTGTTCCGGTGAAGCTATCAGCTCCATGAGAATGACTAATGGGAGCAAAGAAGCATGTAGAATTTTCAATTGCTGATTGTCTGAGTGGTTTTGGTGTGTGCACCAACTGTCTGAACTCTGAAAGGGTTGCTTTTTCTTGAGCTTTTACAACTGCAGGCTGGACACTAAAATTTATATTTGTAGGCATCCATCTAAACTTTTGAATAAACATGGAGCACTAGTCAATATCTGATAACGATGCTTTTTGTGTGCCATATCCTTGAGAACTGTATATTGCATCGGAAGTTATGAATTAATTTAGGTAGTGACTACGGTTCAATCGAGTTAGAAATAAGTTAATTCTCACGATGTCACCCATTTTTAGTTGTAAGTCATGTGCAATCTATGTGTAACTCGGAATTTTCAGTTGCAAATCGCCTGTAACTGTAACTCATGTGCAACCCATGTGTAATTTAGAAAACTTCATATGCAATTCATGTGCAAGACATGTGTAACTGAAAAAAAATTATATGCAACTCTACCCAACCTATGTGCAACTGGAAAAAAATCCGAGTTCCATGTACAACTAATAGTTCACATAAATCACGATGTAAATCTGTCGGTTCTAGAGTTAAGCAAGGCCTAACTTAATTCTCACTCGAGTTGAAAATAGCAAAACCAATTAATTTACTACTAGTAGTTAGCCATGGTGATAAGTAGATACAAGTTGGTTACAGCAGTAGTTAGATCCTTCCGTACCTATAATTAATTTCTATGCTAAATCTGGTTACGGCATTAGTTTAGATTTTTTTTCGGCGTGGATGTGTGACTTACATGGTGTGCGTTGGTGTGAGGTTAGGGCACATGACTCCGATCATGGTCACACACATCGTAAACTACTTGTGTATCATGCAATGTCGTAAATCGGGAGAATGTTCTTATTGCATGAAAACTGTGTGAGATTTATGTGTTGCGCGGAGATCAAAGGCTTTTTCTGTTTTGGGTGTGAGCTGATTCCTAAGTCTTGGATAAAGAAATTAGTTGCATATTTACAAGTTATAGTACTACTTTGTCAACTTTGATATTACTATTTTTTTTCTGCATGGTTTATATCATACTCCCTCCGTATCAAAATATAAGTCGCACTAGTCACTTACCACACATATGTATGTAGACATGTTTTAGTGCAAGATTCACTAGTCACATTGGCGGCCGTTTTGCCGCCCCCTTTCGCAAGAAATTTAGAAATCGAATACTCATAGCAAACTAGTCGATGGGATTGAAACGTACCGGCTTGAAACCATATATAAAGCCACGCGATCGATTCACATTAGGAACCAATGCACGCATCTATCCATTAGCCCTGGCTTAGCTAGCTAGTAATAAACCAATCTAGAGGTATGTACGGCCGGCGGTTCGCCGCCGTGGGGTGTCTGGCCCTTGGGTTGTTTGCCGGCGGGAAAAAACAGTCGATTACATACTGGCAGAGGCCTTCAGGCAGAGCCAGTCGTTCTGCGTCGTGCAGCACGTGGCCAACGGCGGGTGCATGCCCGAGTTCAAGAAGGCTATCGACACGTGCAATCCCGACGATGCCGCCAACGTCGACGTCGAGGCGTGCATCAAGGCCACCGCGGCACTGCGCCGGTGCTTCGCCGGCAACCCCGAGTGGTTCAAGCACGAGTACCTGAGCCGCCTGGACAATAACCTCGACGAGGACCTGAACCCCACCAAGGAAGAGGTGGAGAAGGAGCAGCGCGAAGGGTTCTGCAGGTGGTGGACTGGCATGAGGAGAACCTAGCTCATAAGCTAGTTCATAAGCTCGAAGCGAGCATGAGGAATCGGAGGACGACATGGATATATAGATCTAGATACTACTTTTCTAGTTTCATGTATATATCCTTTCATGTTTTGATGTGAATACAACTCACTCACATGAGTTGGTTGTGCGCTAGTAATGCAACGTTATTGTCAAGCATGCAAAGATTTTTTTTCTTTCATGTATATACTACTTCTTCCTTTGAATACAGTTCAATTCTTCCTGTTTTAGCACTCTATTTAATTGTTCTTTAAGTTTTTTCCTCTCCTCGAACTGCACCACATTCATACCATGACTTCCAGCAAAAATGTCAATGGCATCTATTTTCTCCGAAAGATCTTTCTTAAGTTTGTAAGACCAGGCCTCTTCATTTTTATTCCATCCTCTCGAAAACTGGCTTAACGTTCGCATTTTATATTGCCATATGTCAATAACTTTTTTTTTACAAGTTTTAGGGTACTTGGTAATTTTAAAAACCATCCATCCGCTCTAATCTAACGGTGATAAAATTAGAGCTACCAGAAACTACTAGATAAAAAGAACCTGAAACTACCTGAAACTACCAATATTCTTTTATTTTTAATCAAAAGTAACAGGGTATTTAGGTAAATTACTCCCTTTCCCATCCCGGTCCTCCCCAGACCGGAGCCTCCATCCCCGCTCATCTCACTCGGGCGGTGCCGACAGTCGCGGCGGTGAAGGTGAAGTGGCCGGCAGCAACAAAAGCGTCATCTGCGTGTGGGCGTGTTCCCGGTCGTCCGGTCCACGACACTGGCCGCGTGCTCGCGCTCCTCGTGAACGAGTGATACAAGAAGGGCTGGTATTACGACCCTGGCGATCTGCCGGGACAGCGCCGCCGTGCTCGCCGGGCTCGGGCGACTGACCAAGCGCTCCGGGAGAGCGAGGATGCCGTCCGGATCGACCCAGCCGGCAGCCGCGCCCACGGCCGACTCTCCGCGCTCTGCCTCCGGCGAGGTACCTTCGCTTCCCTATGCCTACATATCTGCTGCATCGCATTGGAATCCAAAGTTCATCTGCAGATCTTGTTCTTGCTCTGACTGTTAGTGTTGCTCGTGTGCTAACTAGCTTACAAGTAGATCATGAGATCCTTAGCATTTTGCTTTCGTTTGATATGGCAGCTAGCCAACCACACAAGAGTATATCATATGAATTCTCAGACTAAATGTTTGCTTAGAGGTTGGTTTATTTTAGTGAATTAATGTCTTCTTAATATGTTTCGAATTGGACATTTCGGTTCAAATGGAGTGCTTATCTGCAGTTTTTTGGAAGATTAGTTGTGGACTAATCGGATATAAACTGGCCTCATATGAAAGAATGGATATTCTGTTCATGTAATATAAATTACTTGGTTGTACAATAATGTAAGAAAGAAAAATACACACAAAATGTTTGTAAACATAATGTGATTTACATAGTTATCATCGAGAGAATTCTATAAAATTCTTCTTTTGAAACTGGATCTAATTAGTCCTCAGGAATAATTCATGTAGTTCTATATAAATCCTGATGCAAACTGGGTAAAAGCCCTGAATAAAAGTGATTACTTACTTTGTCGTGTCTCGTTGCACGGACACCGGGAGTATAGGATACCCCTTTTAGGTTCGGCACGGGGCGCGAAGGAGGCTGAGAATTGTCTTCTTGGGCGGAGTCTAGATCAAGCTCTCCTCTCCACGATCAAAGCATGCAACCAAAGGAACACAAGGAGCTACCCAGGTTCAGGCCGCCCGGAGGCTAAAAGCCCTACTCCTGCATGTCTGGATTGAGGAGTTCTTCATAGTGTGGCTTACAATGGAACCTCCCGGGCAGGGTACCCGGAAGGGTTTTGGCCCGAGGTAGAAGAAGGACAGATCCTGACCCGGAGGAGATCACCTTCCTCTCTACCTCCGCAGCCCTTGTCTAGTCTTGCTCTGGTTCTAGCTTCGTCCTTGCTCTGTCTTGCTCTCGTTCTACCTTGTCCCCCTTCCTCCCGTGCCTTGGACCTCCTTTTATAGGCTAAGGGGTTGCCACAGGGTCACGTGAGGAGGATGAGGGACCTTCGGGGTGAAGGACCCTCCTCATCCGGTTTAGGGGGAGACGTGGCCTCTCCTCAGCCTAGCGTCTCCTCTGGGTTAGGTGGGAGCGTCCGCCTTGGGGTGGACAGGAGCTCACACCTCCACGGGACATGCTTCCCGCCCGCGCTGCCTTCGCCTTGCTTCCCAAGTCTTCCGTGGTGAGGTGGAGTGCTTATCCACAGGAACGTAGGAAGTACCCGGGAGGGAGCCTGGCCTCCTGCCGGGAACTCGGGCTCTCGGGTCCTTCCTGGCCTTCTCGCTTGATTCGGGGACCCGGAAGGTCCCCAGGACCGGAGCCCTTAGTCGTCGTTAGCCATGTGCGTCTTGACGGTGAACCCGCCAGCTTGACTTGAGTCTTGGTCTTGTCCATCTTCATCTTGGGCCCACATGGGGTGGACCCACTTTGGCAGTACTAGGGGAACCCTATGTTCCACTGTTGCGACATACTTATTTATGTATTTTCTCTTGTTCATGTCAAAGAGAGATAGACTAGAATCTTAAAAGGAAGCTGATACTTCTGATTAGAGGAGAGTAGTAATTGTTGGTTCAGTTTTGGTATACAGTAGCACACCTTGTATCATGAACAGTAGAAGTTGGTTTCAGGACTTCTGTTTATGGAAACTAGAAAGCCAAAGTTAAGTCTCCCAAGCTCCAAGTTTAAGCTATATAAATAGTTTAGTACAGATTCTTGTAAAAATGCTGGAACACACATGTTGATTGTTGAATTGTTCTCTTTTCCTGTCAATTTCAGAGTCACATGGACAGGCTAAAGCAGTGGCTTAACATGGGCATAGCTCTCCTTGTTCTTGGGATCATTCTGCATTTTTCACATGTTAAAGACACAAAGGACTAACCTATATATGTTTCTGCTCCTCCCCTGTCTAACTAAACCCGGTTCTTTCACATTCCCTTGCAGTGATTACTCTGAAAAACAACTGTACACGTTCAGTTACATCTGCGTGACTACTGGTGCTGCTGGTATTGTGTTCTCCATGCTCTACTTCCTTGTAAGTCATAACTACCGTGTTTACTGTACAACGTAATTAATTTTCCATGTTTATCGTTGAGACTGTGATCTGTCTATTAATTATTTTGAGAGCTGTATTTGTGTACCGAAAGAGACTCCACGAGTATCTCACAAACCATACTGGAACCTTTTGTCTGAAGCGATAATTTCAGAAGTATCATGGACATGTCATTGACGAAGGTAGCCGATGTGGTGATACAAGACTTGGGCGCACAGGCCGGAGCGGCGATTCCTCCATCAGGATTGCCCTTGGCGAAGCTCTTGGCTAGAGAAGCTCAACTAATTTCGACGTTGCTTGAGGGCCAAACAAGAACAAGCACATCCAGACCATTCGAAGTATGCCGGAGGTGGAGCTCTTCGACATGTTCCTCTACGCCAACATGCCACCGCAAACACGAGTCTACGTCAATGTGGAAAGGAGTACCTTTGTTCTGAAATTTTTGCCCCAAAAACCTCCAATGGCTCTAGTAGATTTATGTACGAAAAGTCTAGCATTCTGGATTCTCGAAACAGATACGGGTGGATAGGAGGTTCACTTCTAGGCTTTTAGCCATGTATATTATGAAAGTGTGCCCTTTACTAGCAAGGTTCAAACGGGACGCGGTTCTTACTCTTTATTTTTGCTTCATTCGTTGCTTGTTTTTTGTGGTTCTATTAAGAACTTGGCGGCTGTTTCTGCCGGTCTCCTTCATATATTTTGATATCATGCACGATGGAACTTTTGCACCTGGTTTAACTCTACAAATTGAATTGGTTTATGTAATGTGTGGGGTGGATATATTTTGCGTTTAGCCCCAATTTTTCAGAATTTGTTTGCTGTGCACCATCTGAAATTTTGAATGATGTTTTGTTATCACAAAAAATGTATGAATATAGCAAATGTGAGTCTTGAAGGGCAATGACAAAAATAAATGCATTTACCAGGATCCAAAAAACATCTACATCACTGACAATAGCCCGTAAAACAAAATCATCTTAAGTACAGGAATCACATTCAGCAGGCACCTGCCTCATTACAAACGGTAAATTAGTATGGTGTTTCCACATGTCCATACCTTAAACATTTAGCTGACACCTTCAGTTGTCATGTCACTTGAGCTCACATTTCGCTGAAGAAATGAACATGCCATGTCGAATGGCGAAATTTGAAACAGAACCAAGTAATGCATGATACATTTCTAGTTTTCAATTGAGGATAAACGCAATAGCACTACCCATTTACATCCCAACGAATATACATCACCGCACAAAGAACTTTATCGTTGTTTTCTTGGATCAGGAATTGCAGTAACCTCACAAGGGTAATCAGACAAGTCCCCACATTCAGAAAGTTTGATAGGTCGTTTTGTTTGGCAGAGGTAATAGCCTCTTCCATGAGGGCATGGCTTCAGGCAAATTCGTGTCACGGGATCATAAACTTGATGAAACTCGAACTTTTGCATCCACAACAGATATTTCTACCAGCTGTATGTCTTGTCCAGGTGGTACGATATTGTAAGGGCTATATTTTGTTGGTCCATCCTCTCCATCGTCGCTGCTGTAGAGCACATATTCATGATATGTCAGCGCAAACTGCAAAGAAAAGAATCAATTAGACTAAGTGATGAGGCGACACTACTCTGAAAGTTGAAGTTAATGGTGGCACGATAATTTAAGGGCTGATCAAACCATGGTAAAATTGACACTGTTGAACGTGTGCTCCGATATGTAGCTTTTTACTGGTTGGAAAAGATCCTCGTATGCTTTTTTAGCTTATGAGTTATGATTGTGCAACCATGAACAGTAAACAAAGCTTTTGTGTCAAAAGAAGTGAAATAATGACTTCATGTTTCAACAAAGTTACAATCTGCAAATAAACTGTCTAAAAACCGCAGATATCACTTACATCGGCCATGTCTTCCTACAAACAGTCCAGCTACAGCAGTGTCTTGCTATGTAGCATGCAATCAGACATTGATGTTTTCATAGAACAATATACTAGTCCGGTAACATATGATTATATCCCACCAGAAACAGGTCGAATTCTGAATCTGAATGTTCCACAAATCTGTCCAAGGTAACTACTAAGACCAACAACAGCTGAATGACCATAAATTCTTGCGGTTTACAATTCTGAATTGGTTATCTCATCTAAAAACGTTATTTGATTAAAAGAACCTTTCCTTCTGGTCTGCCGACTACATGCATCGCTCTATTCGTGTTGTAAGACTTAGCAACTGAGGCTTCGGCTGCTGGTATACAGAAAGGAGAGAAATTACAATGCTGCTCCAGCCCAACAAAAGGTAGTAGCACTACTCCCGCAAACACATCCACTAATCATTTGATGATCTGCTACGGCAATTGCTGATTCAAGTCGTAGCTAGCCAGCACTACCAACGAGATCGGGGAAGGGGTGACAGGAAGAAAGGGCTGGACCTTGAGTAATGGTCGGTAGAGCTTCTGCCGCAGAAGGCGGCGGACGCAGACGCTGGCCTTCCACTTGAAGGCGCAATTCGAACTGTTGAGGGAGCCGTCCACCCCCTATGGCGTCGATGCGGCGGGCCGGTGACCGTGGCGTCAGGGGCCGCTCGATTCGCAGTCCGTGCACTCCGAGAAGGGGGCCTTGTCGTGTGGCGTGCGGGATCGTCTGGCCGGCGATGGGGCGAATGAATCGCCGGAGATGGGAGGTCGGCGTCCGATCCCGCAGGCGAGTAGAGCGTGACCCGCAGATCCGATCCCGCAGGTGATGCCGGCGGCGCCGCAGTCAAGGGATCGAGGGAGAGAAGGGAGGCCATCGGCGCCGCCCTCACGGGATCGAGGGAGAGAAGATGGTCATGGGATGAGGAGAAGACGAGTAACTTTTCGTTTAGACAAATGACCATAATACCCTGGTGGGATTAAACTTCCGCTTAACGATTGAAATCAATGGCTGGAATAATTTAGAAGAGGAGGTCGGTGAATCAACGGTTAGAATAATTTAGTAGGGGAGGAACCTGAAACTACCTGAAACTACCCGAGGTAGTTTCACAAGCACCGTAAAAGAGCTCTTTTTTATATGAAAGCCAACCGGTTTTTCCCAGCATTCCTGGACAATTCTTGAAAAGTCTGTCCTTTTCGACCAGGAATTTTCATATCTGAATGGTATATTTCTGGGAGTTGTCATCCCTGTGTCCAGAAGGACAGGAGCATGGTCAAGTCCCCTGTCCATTGCAGTGACTATTGACAAAGGATATTTGCTCCTCCACTTCGGGGACACCAAGAATATGTCTAGTTTTTCATAGGTAGGGGTTTAAAGATCATTGCTTCAGGTATAGGACCAATCTGTCAAGTTTCATTCCATCAAGTCATTTTGTTCGATGATTGCACTAAAGAGAAAAATCGAATGTGAATATCCACCTTCCTTAATTTTCTCACAATTTTTCCTTAGAAAATTGAAATCTCCACCCACTAGCAGGGTGAATTTGCTGTCATGACATAATCTTCGGTCAACAAAGCATGTTTCTTATCTGATTGTGCAACACCATACACAATCACTAAATTCCACTAAAATTTATTTTTCTTAACTGTCAAAAGGATCCTAACATAATGGTCCCCAGTTTGATATTCATGGTACTCAAAAGAATCCTTCATAATTCAAACTAGAATGCCTCTAAGTCTACCTCGAGGCGCAAACATTTGCTTCAGTAGTACATATTTAGTACAACTATCTTTTATTTGCATAGTTGGTCCGATTCTATTTGCTTATCAGCCTTCATTGCGGTATGTGTTTCCATCAGGCTATCCTTACGTCCCAAATACTCCCTCCATTTTTATATACAAGGCCACTTCGTTTTTCGTGTCTAACTTCGACCTTTAATTTTGGTCAACAAAATATGAGTTATATTTCATAAAAAATATACCAATGATTTTTTTTTTTGAAATGTGCATCCAATGGCATGCCTTTTGTGTTATATAACTCATATTTTGTTGACCAAATTAATGATTAAAGTTTGTCCTAAAAATATGATGTGGCCTTGTATTCAAAGACAGAGGGAGTATTAACTTCCTTGTCCTATTACTAAAATCATGCGTATTATGATAATGGAATGCTATATGTATGATCCTTGAACCAAAGTTAATCATCATGAAATGTTTGTGAGCTTTCTTGCATGATTGGCCCGGCCTTATTCAATCAATTTATCTCATTAATTTATTTAATCATTGAGAACTATTTTTTCAATAATTAATATAAATTTCCTTCACTAAAAATGCAGTGGCGTTTGATGGCTGTGCGGAAAATATGGTGCATACAAGGATACACATAAACCTACAGTTTATTGAATGCTCAACATATTACGTGGTACCTTTCTCACTTCTCAAGTAAAACTCTTTCATCGGCATGATCAGTTCTGTACTATTGCCACTTTTCTTTTAATAATATTGTTAACGGATTATATAGTTATAGGTAAACTCATGGATAACAGTTCTCAAGAAGTTTTTCAATTTCCTGCCGACAAAGGCCATTGTCACTTAGGGAACATGTCCTATTATTTATATTTGTTTGTACAATGAATCCATCTTTCCTTGCTAGAAATTCCCGCTGCAATACAGGGGTCGGTATATTTCTAGTAGTTAATTATGATAAGAAGAACTAGATCTAGCTAATACTGTGACTAGGAGGACTCAAGGAAATTGTGTCTGTCAGCTCCAAACGGAAGGTGCGCGCATACAGGTCGAACCCATGCAAACTTATAGTGGATATAATCGAGCGCCATCAACAGGATTACATGCATACTTACTTAGTAACTAGGATTACATGCGAAAGCGGACGATCACTGAACACGGGGCATCTGCACCTACTTTTTCAAAATGCATTTTAAGCGCCTTTAATATGTCAAAAAAATGAAATAATATTCCACTCGTACATCTCGCAAAAACATGTCTGCGGTACAAAAGTTTGTGAAACGAATATTTTTATTTTGCCTGGGTAAAAAAAGAGAAATTTTGGTGCTAGAAAATAATATGACGAGACATATTTTTGTCCTTTTTACAGGCCAAATAAAAAGTCTATTCCTCGCTCGTGAAACTTTATCTGCACACATATAACCGGTGACGGCTTGCAGTCCTCGTCAAGCCCCTCGTCCATGCGGCGGAGGGAGGTACTGGTGCTTGAACATCCCAGGGTTGCCAGCCAAGCATTCGCGCATGCAGCGCTGCCGTACGTGGCCTTGGTGCAGTCATCCACGTCGACGACGCGCTTGGCAGCTGGCTCTTGTAGGCAGCCGCCGTTGTACACAGTATTTTTTGCCAAATCTGGCCCTTTTGCCGAACTAATGACGTATCTGGCCGCTCCCGGGAACTAATTGCAAATCTGCCCCCCCCCCCTCCCGAGGTCGGCGCCAACGCAAATGGAGCCGACCTTGTGTAGGTCGGCGAAATCTCATGGGCCAGATTTGCAAATTTTGGTTGGCGCCGAACTGCACAAGTTCGGCTCCATTTGCGTTGGCGCCGACCTCAGGGGCCAGATTTGCAATTAGTTCCCGAGAGCGGCCAGATACGTCATTAGTTCGGCAAAAGCGCCAGATTTGGCAAAAAATACTTGTACACATGCATGCATGGTTCGTGTGTGGATGTTCCTGTCGCTGATGGCGTCTACAATGGACACGACCTGCCCCATGGCTGATGGCTGCTCTGTTTTTAGGGTTAATCTACCTTGCGGTCATTCCGTCTAATTGAACTGCCCGGGTACACAATTGAGAACTAATGCACTTTTTTTCATGGTAATACGATTCTCATTGATAAATTAAAGACAAGATACAAAGTATGTATACACCGATCTTACAGATCTGAAAAGATAGGATAAACCTATGTGACAAACCAGCGCCTATTTTTCTTCTTCGGCACCACCGTAGCAGCCACCAAAGAAAAAATAGACAGATCACCTCTTCACCCGAGCTCGACGCGGCTCCGTCGCTGATCATCAGTTTTCGGACCTCCAAAGTAGTTTGCCATATGACAAACCATTGTCGTTGAAAGAATCAGACCGAGTCAGCACGACGCCGGACACGCCATCGAACTTCAGCACTGGCACCCCCGCACGACGACGTCGGAGTAGGGAACCAGAACCATCAGCCTCCAACCACAAACCCAGCACAAGGTGCACCATCTTTCAGCTGTCACCAGTGCAGACCACCGTCTGCACGTACTACTGGACGAATCCTCTCTGCTCCACCGTGGCGCCGGAGACAACGCCGCAGCAACAGGGACAGAAAAGGAGGAAAAACCCATCTGATGGAGTCGCCGCCGCCGCCTCGCCGACACCATCCATGAACGCTACCGCCATCGATCTGAAAGATCGGCAAGCACACAAAGCCACCAACTCCGAGACACTGACATGAAGGAGAACGCCGGTATGAGAGTAGAGTTGAGACAGATTTATTTGCCCGTGCGCCGCTCCCACCACCTCAACGATGCACCATGCCAGAACCTTCCGAACCCTAGCTACCATGCAAAAACTGAGAAAATGGGGCCCCCCTCCCTCCTGCTGCCGAAGCAGCAAGCGGAGGGAGGAGGCCCAGCTCGCCCGCCGGTAGAGATCGGTGGAAAAGAGGCTCCGCCTCCTAGTCGCCTGGCGGCGCTAGGTCAGGGAGAAAAGATCGAGCTGGCAAAAGCAGTAAACAAGGCCTTGACGAGAGAGGAAGTCAGCAAATTTGATTTTGCCTTTGTCAAGGGGATTCTGAGAACTAATGTACAGTATATATGTAGGTTATGAAGACTTGCCGTACAAGGAATCCTTCAACATGTATATGTATCCAAATCCTTTCGGTGTGCAATACAGTTGACGTACGTAGCACCAAAGTGTGTTGTATATAAACATGTTTAGCTTTAGATAGATTATTAATGGGGGCAGTAGCAGTAGCTGAATAATTCTCATGCCATCTATTGCCCTGAGCATATAACTTTCGGTGCAACGCCTACATTTTCTTTTTCGAAATGGGGATTGAATCCCCGCCTTCTACATCAAAATGATGCACACAATTTTTTTATTATTATCAAAAAATAAGCAACAAAGACTTTGAAAGAAATATATCCACCTTCCTGATGATAACTGTCGCTACACCTAGAATCTTGATTAAGAAGTGGGGAGGGGAGGCTGATCGGAACAATGTGGTCTGACCTCAATACCTCACACAACTATGCACATCATATAAATCCAAAGATCTCACCAGCCGGCTAACGGCGAGCCGGGAGCACAAACCGGTTAAGCACACTCCAAGGGTTCCCCCATGCTTGGTGAAGAGCATACTCGAGATAATTTGAACATGGAACTTATTCCGGTATAGAACTTTCCTTGCAAACATTCCACTTCGGTTTCGCACCTGTAACACACCAAAATTTGGATCCCTAATTTAGCGGTGTTTTCTGACACCTGAAAAACTTTTTCCTCTTATCCAAAATATTTCTTCAAATCTCCGGGGATGAGTTGACATGGGAATTGCTCTCTCAAGAATTTCCCGGTGATCCACGAACCACTCCAACACCCGGGATAATTTCGATGCTTAGGTTTTGTCTCGAAAACCCTAGCCCTAATTATCGAACCTTGTAAACCCTTTTCTCCACCTACCAAAGGGAAGCCTATTTCCGTCGCTGGATAAATTCCACTAAAAAATACCAGACGACTCCCATATCCATACGAAGGCAATCCATGCAAAAAAAAATCATACTCCAGTGCAATATTTCCAAGTTGGGCATTATTTTCCGAAATGCCATTTCTGATCCAGAGATGTTTGAGTGAAGCTATGCAACTCCAGAAATTCTGATAAATTCAGGGATGAATATTTTTACATTACCTACACTTCATCTTTTGGAGACAAACTCATTTGAGCAACTTTTGACCTACTTCCTTTGTAAGCCCGAAATGGTGCCCTTTTGGGATCTTCAAGCAAACCTACACTTAGACAAATCCTATGATCATGAGACTTAGTCACATTGACCATATGGTCCATAGACACATATATCCAGAAAATCAACACATGGTGAAGTGTGAAAAATCACTTTGCCATGACCATGTCATTGTGTCCATTTTTGGACATCATGTCAAAACCCAATTTTCCAGTAGCCAATTGAGCTCAAACTTCTTGGACACATCCCTTGTACCAAATCAACCCAGCGGTGAAAATTTGGGATCATCTGGACCAACTTTTTCTTGCAGAACATCCATCGAACACCTTCTGCCATCTTCGAAACCCGAAAATGTTTACACATAAAATATTCTCCAAATGGCATGAAACTTGACCACATTGCTCAACTACCAGTACAACACCACCATTAAAAATCCTATCTCCATTGGGATAGTGGAAGTCCTTTTTCCTTTCATCGAACATCATGTGTGTGTTCAAATTTCGGAAAACTTTGTGTTACCAAGTGTGGAGGTTTTGTGGGTGACCTTCGTAGTAGCGTAGGCCTCGTCCTTAGCAACCCGTGGGTACCTTTCTTTTCCTTTTTGGTGCCCTAATTCGTCGGGAACGTGACGACGCTGCTCGCGTCGCGCTCTGGACATGCCGCTTCCGGCATGACACTGTGCAGCCACAGCTCCCGCCCTTATCCTCTGCACCAGTACCACCACGTGCGCCTCTGTACCTCCAGCACGGCCTCCCTATCCTCTTCCCCCTCCTTCTCTCTCCCCTGTAGCCGGAGGACATAAGCGATGACCTCGATCGCCATTAATGGCCAAACCGGCCACCACCTACTTCCCTCTCCCTCTCCGGCTATAAAAGGAGCAGCCGAGCTCCTCCCCTGGATGCTCCCCATCCCCTCTTCCCTGACCTCCTCATTCGGTGCAAGAACACGAGAGAAGAGCCACAAAATTCGGCCACCATGGCCGGGCACCCGCGAGCTCGGGCAGGCTCGGGGGAGGCCACCCCCGCCGCCGGCTCACCCTCCCCTGGCCGCGGTGCACCGCCCCGGGCCCATCCCCACCGCCGGCCGGTGACCTCCTTAGCCGTCCCCGGCCAGCTCCCGCCCGTTCCAGTACGCAGGCAGGGAGGAAGACGACCAGGGATCGATCCCCCTGTTCGTCTCTTTTTTCTGCTTCGAATCGTTTTTTCTGGCCCAGCCAGTGCAGTAGCAAGCTGGCCTGCCAGCGGCCCGGCCAGGCGCAGTAGCGCAGTGGCGCGCAGTCGCGGACCATTTACGGCCCGCGCTGTTTTTTTTCCGCGGAGCTTTTTTCTTTTTCCCTGCTGGATAGATTTTCAAACGTCAATATTTCTTAAACCGTAGCTCCGTTTTCGGTGATTCAAATTTCTAAATCTTCGACTCGACGAGACCTATCCACTGGTACTGGTTTTGTTGTTTTTGGAAATATTTAGTTTCGTTGACTTTATTTAAACCGTTGTTTACCGTTCCGTGGTTTAATCGTTTCTCGAGTTTCCGACGCGTGATGACACCGAGACCTCCCGGATCATTTTGGAACCCGTCTCCTAAGGCAAGCTAACCCCTTGCTATGAGCAGCCCAGCAGTGTTTGTTTGATTAATTGCTTATTGCCATGCCGAGTGTTATATTGTTGTCTGTGTACTGTTATATCTATGCATGACTGGTTGTTGTTCGTGTTTAATATGAAACTTGCAATATTGCTCCTGCCGTGTTGCATATCATGTTGCATATCTATTTATCATACTTGTTTGGTTATATTATGTATTGTTAATATTTATCAAACACACATCATTCCTGAGACAATGGACTGGGGAAACCGCCGCCGTCTCACTAAAACATTAACGTCGATCTGCGATGGCGCTGGTCGGAGGTATCTCTGCCACAGTCACCCGGTCGACGCAAACCAACTGTGCTATATATTGTAGTTGATCTGTGGTGGCGCTGGTCGGAGGTATCTCTGCCACAGTCACCCGGTCGACATAAACCAACTGTGCTATATTTTGTAGTTGATCTATGATGGCGCTGGTCGGAGGTAGCTCTGCCACAGTCATCCGGTCAACGCAAAACTACTTGTGCTACCTTTTGTATTGATCTGTGATGGCGCTGGTCGGAGGTAGCTCCGCCACAGTCACCTGGTCAATACAAACAAACTATTGCTTGAAATATTGTGTTGCTACTGTTTTGTCGTTTGATGATATATTATTATGTTATTGTGGTTGTTGTGCTGGACTAATCCTCTGTTGTTTGGACCATTGAATGATGAAACTTGATTAAATGAAACACCCCTCCAAACAACGATAGGGTCAGTCCATGGTGCCACTAATCTGAACTTTGAAAGCAGGACCATCGTCGTCTCATGGAGGACCGTGACCTAGTAGGTTGTTAAGCCCCTTTTGTGCCATTCATTGGGCGCAGTCGTTCGGTTGTGCTGTCCGAGGGAAGTGGTCGACAGACACGGGTTCGACTGTGAAAGGGAGTCCGGAGCTAGGCATACCCGGTAGCGCCGGGGGATGTGCCGGATTTACTTGCCCGTTGTGCCATGCTTATAGGGTGGTGCAGGAGAGTGTCTTAGCAAGTGGACAGTCATGTAAGTTTATTTTACTTAGTACGACTTTGGCGTGACAACCTGAAGTGCCGGCTAAGTAAAGTACATTTTGATAATTGGGATTGCAACCTCTCGAGAGTGTCAACCTAGCAAGCTAGCCTCGTTCCTGAGATATGGAACAACAGTTCAGTGTCGGTCACACTGTGTCTTTGTCGTGTCCGGAAGATAAACTTAAGGCTTGTTTGAAATAATTAAAGAACGACCTGACCTCACTTAATAAACAATAAGATGATGCAGAGAACGTTACTTGAGATGAAAAATGTGATAAGGCCAGTGGGCCTAGTAGTGGTGACATATATGATAAGCCTGGTGAGGCTAGAGGCCAGTGGGCCTAGCTGTGATAACATGATTTGTTGTGTTACTTGGTACCAACTAGTACACTCGATTATACTCGTCACGGGTAAATTCTTTGTATGATTGCCAGTATACGATCCAACCCCACCTGACTTGGACTCTACACTGGTGATACCCCATTGTTTGCTTATGACATGCTTTGCTTGTGATGCCATGCTACCTTTATGTTATTATGTTGATCTACCTAGAGTAGACACTTGCCATGTTGTACGATTTTATTTCTAATGTTTATCTTGTTGCATGATTGTTGGATTATTTGTAGTGAGTGTCGATTCTTGCTGAGTGCATACAAATGTACTCACGGGCCTTGTGATTGTGGCCAGATTTTGGCGAGGGATCATCTTCTACCTTAGCAAGGAGATGGAGCAAGAGCGTGCTAGGATCAGTAGCCCAGCCAGATGCCTGTGAAGTGGAGCCGCTCCAAGCTGTTGCCTTAGCCGTCTTCCGCTGCCGGTTAAACTCTGTACTGAGCCATGCTTTGCTTGATATTTCTGTCATGGCTTGATGGCCTTGTAAACCATTTGTAGCACTTCTTGTGTTTGATTGTGTAATGATTTCCACTATGTTGCACTGTCGCGACGTGCGGCCAGATATCTTGGGCTGGCGCACGGGACGACCGCCTCTCTGGTGATATGTGCCAGGGAGGGGTGTCACAACACCCTCCTCGACACATCGTCAATCATCAAGCGGGTTGCCTTCTCCATCTGAGCACAAGCCGCCCTTGGCGAAACTGCTCCACGCTCTATCTGCTTACCATGAGACGCAACGGAATTCATCTCCCCTTGCTGAAACACCACCCCGCCCCGCTAACCGACTAGAAGGCTCCTAGTGTTCGGGCTAGACTTGGGGATGTAAGGAGTATTTCAAAATATAGTGTGTATTTCATTTGCTTTGACCAACAATTAGTCTATTAATATGTACTTTATGTGGCATAAAAATGATACCACCATTGTTTTCCTATTCATTCAAAAGTAATTTTCTTACGATTATAATTTCTAGTATCACATAATAAAGAGAAATCGGGGGCATGCCCCTTGGTTCAAACAAAATAAAAATCACCTAAACACATCTTGCTGCTGCTGCTGCTGATGTAGGATTCGATTTGACATTTCGAATTTGCTGTATCCTTTTGCGTGCACACGCACACACGCACGGGCAGTCTGGCAGACAGGTGGGGCGCGGAAAGCGAGACGACTGACTGTGTCGTACGTACGTGTCCAAAGCATTTTTACCTTTTTTTTTCTCCCTTTACTCCTCTCCGCTTCTCTACTCCTCCTCCTCCCGTCCCCCGACAGCGACGCCCGCGGACGACCGCCCATTCCTAGGGTTCCGGCGAGATTCCCCGCCGCAACAACGCCCCGCCCAGCCCCACACCCAGGTGAGCTCCCTTCCCCTCCCCCCCTCTCCTCCGACCAAGCCCCCTCTCTTCTCCCGTCATCTACCCGGCCGCCTCCTTTCCCCTAGACGTTGGGATTTGAGCGCCCGGATCTGACGCATTCGGACGCTGCGCCCATTTCTTTCCCCCGCTTCCGGCGACACCAAAAATCCCTCCTTTCTGCCTATCGAATTGGGATATGGGGGTTCGCGCGATTCCAGTTTGGGTTGCTGTTCGAGGTCAGATCGATTCGGCGGCGGCGGTGGTGTCCCGAATGGAATGGGAACATGGACTAGCTAGCTGTATATAAACCACACAATACTCACTCTCCATGCCTAGCTACCTGCTGCTTTAGCCGATTCAAGAAATTGCTGCGGCGAGTTTAGTTACGCTCTGCGTTTTTATTTATTTAGGGCGCCTCCGTCAAATCTGCAACCAAGTGTTCTTCTTCCTAGGGATCGAGAAACCCGTCTTGTCTTCTGTCTCCTTGATGGTACTGTACAAAGCCACCGTCTTTTCCATATTCACCCACCGATATTCAGTTCACGCCCATAATACATCTTCTGTCCTTAATAATGCCGTAAGCTAGTCATGTTTGGGGTTAACAACCAAGTCCTAGAGGCAGGTGCTACACATCTATTTTAGGCAATTAATTTCTATGTGATCCATACAAACGTCTCTGTAACTTTCTTCAACTGACGCCCACAACAGCACATCTTACTGACCATCATGCCGCGATTGCAATTTCAGGGCATTACCTAACTTGAATGAGTCCCGCCCAACTGCCAGACCAGCCAAGACCCAGTTCAACACCCAAGTAGACCAGCTGCAGCGGCGCAAGCACGATGCTGGAGGACTTCTTCACTCTCACCGAGATGAAGGACGGCATCTCGACCGTCGCCAGAATCGGGGAGCTCGTCTCTGAGATCCAGAAGCTGAAAGATGTCGTCGCGCTCAACAAGGCTGACCTGCTGAGGCAGTGTTCGACCGCCGCCAACACGCTCGCCATCACCGGGAACGAGGAGTGCCTGCAGCATTTCGTGCAGCTAGATGGCGTCGGGTTTCTCACGCAGTGGCTCCAGGATGCTCAGAATTGCAGCGAGGATATCAGCGGTTCGGCTGAAGATCTTATGCTTGCGATATTGACTGCTCTGGACAGTCTTCCAGATGGTGTGCAGGCAGCGTCGTGTGGAGTTCTACCTACTGTTCAGCATCTACTTGCTCATGCAAATAACAGATCAGCCAAAAGGCAGCAGTGCTTTGTCAGAAATGGAACAGCGTACCAGAAGGTTGTACAGATGACCAGGACATGGATACAGAAGAGGCAAGAGAGCCAGATCAGCTTAAAAATTCAGAAGCTAGCCACGAGATGGAAAACGGTGAACACGATGGAGCAAATGAAGCTGCGATTATAGAAGATGGAAGTGCCATCTTAGGAGACACCTCGGTATCATCTGCTGTATCTCATGGCAGTTCAGAAAAGCTACCCTCCACTGACGAGACTTCTGCTACAAATGATGCAGGCCTGGCCACTAATGGCATCTGCGCTCGGACTCTCATGAAGCAAAGAGTGGTACTGGGCAAGTTGCACCACCAGATGTGGCTACAGAGGCCAAGTCTCCAGAGCCTAACAAACCAGAACACTCATTTCTTAGTACGAAAATGCATGTGGAGGAACAAAATGATCCAGCTAGCTTGGATGATATCAAGAAAGATGAGCCATTTTCAGCAGATGTGTCACATTCCGAGAAGGACGCGATGGAAGATTTAAACCATCTTGCGAATGTAAGCCTCAGTAGGCAAGATTCATCAGATGAAGAAAGATTTGGCAAAGAAGAGGCACCTACATCATCATCTGATTCGGATGCAGAGGGCGCTGTCAATGAATATAGGTATAAGAGATGTATGAATAGCTTTGGAGATTCCTCAAAGGCAGCAGACACAAAGTCGGCTGCGTTAAATGGAGATAAATCAACATCGATAACAGACTATGATGATACCGATGCACTGGAAGTAGCTCGTCTTGTTGCTATTGAGGTAGAGCGGGAAGTCATTGACTACAGAGAGCCATTTTGTGATTCTCCTGATATCAATTCTCATGATGATAGTCCTGACTTGGTAGCAAATCTGCAGCCTGAGCCACCTATTGATGAATCAAATGATAATAAATCCTCCACTACTGGGAACGGTTCAGGGAGTTCCTCATCTCTTAAGGAGGATGGCTCGGGTATCACGGATGATACTGGCCCTTTCACTAGAAAACATACACGGAGCACAGAACTGGAAGACTTCGATCTTAATGAAAATCAGTGCCCTGAGGAAACTGACTGGCATACAAAGTCCATTCTCAGTAATTCTACTAATCTGTCAACACCTATAGCTGTGGCTGCTTCCAGAGCCTCGTCTGTGTTTCCAGCAAGACTCCATTTTGAAGGCGAACATGGATGGAAAGGTTCTGCTGCCACCAGTGCTTTCCGGCCAGCTTCTCCTCGACGAAATCTTGAAGGAGACAAGTCAATTCTGGCTTCTTCGCAGAAAGCAAGCAACATGTTTGACTTGAATTTAGCTGATAGTGACAATGCCATTGCCGATGAGCCCATTTCAGCAGCTCTCCTCCCAGCTTCTAGCCTAGCATCCAAGGATAACTCTGCCGCTTTGGCTGCGAGTTGGGGGTTCGAACTTGACCTTAACGGCCCCTGCGGCAATGAGGAAACTGCAATCGCTACACCAGATGTGCCGTCGTTCTGGAATCGGGAACAATTTGCTGGCACGATGAGTCAGCCTCCTTCATCCTCATCTTCAAGGCAACCTGCAGTCAAGAACTTTGACTTGAATGACAATATGTCGCATGTGTTTGGCTCTTCACGGGGTGTAGATGATCTTCTGCCAGGGCTTCTGGGAAGGACATGTCAGGCCATTCTGAAGTTACAATTCTGGGTAAGAGAATAGTTGTTGGACAGCAAGAACATCGCCACCAAATCCAGCATAACTTTCTGGGGCCGAGCATGGAGTCTAGAGTTCACACAAGACCGATGCAGTCTTATGCACATGCACCCCCTAGCGTTGACAGCTATCCGTATCTATCTCCTTTGTCATTTCCGGGGCCCATGATGTCATTAGGCGGTGGTCCTTACATGGTTGATGCGAGGGGTGCTCCGGTTATGCAACCATTGCTAGGCTCAGGTGTTGGCATTTCTCATCCATCTTTCAGCAGCAACAGAGCGATTCCACCACCTTCTACTGAATTGAGCTATTTCCATCCTAGCATGGGTTTCAATTACGGACCCTCATCTGAAGGTGGACGTAGGGAAGAGGGGGTACTGGCCTGTGCCTTTCCAAGGTCAGAACATGTTTGTCGACGAGCGCATGAGAAACATGTCACAGGGTGGCAGTACCTCCTCCTCAGGTATAGTGCCAAAGCGGAAAGAGCCAGACTCAGGTTGGGATCTGTACTCGCGTCGCTAGGCATGAGTGAGGTTCACCGCAACAACTGCACTCAACTCTGCTTTCATTTGGACATTCCAAGGTATTTTTGGCACCCAAAATTGGGTCCAGTTCCACTAGGTTGGAGAACATACACAGAGAACTGAATAAGGCCAGCTACTGGTAGATCTCTCAGAGATGTTTGACTTTCCATGTATCCGTTAGCGGCTGAAAACCTTGTGTAGATTTGGTTCTTTGTGAGAGTAGCTTCTTTTTAGTTGACTTAATACAGCCCACTGCTCTCTACGGAAAGCTGAATCTATGTATATCATTGTAGAACTTATAATTAATAGATGATGATTGCTTCAGTTTTGAAAAGGAAAAGAACCTCCATGCGGTGTTGGAAATACTAATAAGATGCACGCTTCTTCAGTTCTTCTCTTGTTAGTTGTGAGAAATATCACAACCATCAGAGTCGATGCAGTTGTTCTCTTGTTTCTGCTCATTTCATACTAACCCGTTCAGTTTTCATTTGCCTACCGATTTGTTGATCTATCAAATTCACAGAGTTGATCTCGCGTATATGCAGTTGAACTGCTACTGCTGGGTTTTTCGCTTTGCTGTATCGTTTCGTATTTGTGTATATCCTTTTGCAGATTTGAGAAAATCTGGCTGCGTGATGTAATTCTGAGGTGGTGCTGCCATATTGTCAGAAGATGGGGACTTGGAGGGGAAGTTGGGACATGCCATTGCCTCCAAGGTATGATTTTGGTAGTACTGGACAATCCTATGTGTGATCTCCCTGCTCTTCATGTTTATCGTTTACCAATTCTCTTTCGCTGCATGCTAATTTGCAAGAATAACTAGGTGTTGTTTGATATGCCCCATCATTTGAAAAGTTTAGTTTGATCGTGATACAATAGAATGCCTATACCATTTGTGTTATCCTCTCATTTACAAAGCACGTGAAAACGATGACTCCTCCATAATCACCCCAGCACAGTAATTTCTAAGGCCATGTACAGCGCGAGCGCTAAACGACAGGCGCTAGGAAAATAATCCTACTTGTATCAGCAGTTACTAAGGAAATCCTGGCCGGTTTTTAGCACCTGACGCATAATCAAGCGTCCGATGCTTGCAAAACACCTAGAACATCCAGCCTCTAGCGTCGGTGCTTGCCTATGATTGGGTTTTGACATTTTAAGCGCCTACCTAAGCGTTTTGCAATGCACATACCCTAAAGGTTCTCTTGAAGAACTTAAGCAATAGTGCCAGTATAGACCTGTCTGCACCAATTGCTCCTTCATTCAAATTGGTGAATTTAATATATCTCTAAAAACATTACTACTTGGCAGAGCTATATTTCAGTGTTTGAAACTTTGAATGCATGACTTTGACGCACTTAAAATAGTGTAACCTTTATGACCATTGACCAGACAATTTCCTTAAATAAATATATATGTAGTAACACAGTTCGACGCTCTTCATGGAGTAAGTAGATAAAAATATATCACGTAGTAACACAGACCAGACCTTTATGACCAAGCATATTACTAATCAAGTAACTAAGTAAAAATATATATGTATAAGGGGAATTAAGATTCCCGAGTACTTTTCATGGAGGTGTAAATGAAGGACAAGCTCGACGCCATAATATTATAGAAGCTATATAAATTCTTAGTAACACAGTTTGTCTTTCCAGGTTCACGGGCAAAAATGGACTTATGGAGTGATCCGAGTCGACACCGTAAGCTGATTGTTTGATCTTTTATGTCAATAGCTTTTGTGTGTGATTTTCTGAACTTGGATTGTTAGTGTTATTTTGTCAGTTTTCTGAACGCACCTATAGGTGTAACTAATTAAACTGGTTAACACCGAATTCTATACCAATATCTTTGTTCTGTATCCATGTTTTGCATCCCGTAGTTCACATTAGCAAGCCCAGTTTATAAGCAGTGTTCTGAGCATTAAAGTCTCAACATGTGCTTTATTCCTAGGTGGATGCAGTTGAGAGCACGGTTTATACTTCTGCCATGGTGGCATGGCGCACGCGTGGCCTAGGGTTTGTGGCGGTGGCGTTACCCTCCGGCCACCAGGACGCGCCGCCAGCTCCGGCCGCCCCCTGCTTACCTGCGCCGGTGCTGGCGCGCCTCCGCTGCCCCCTGCTGTACCAGCGTCGAGGATGACGCGCCGCCACGCCTGGTAGCGCGTCCGCCAGCATCCACCAGAGGTAGCTCGCAACGGAGTGGAGCCCTCCACCACGATGAAGAAAAGGTCCAAACTTTTGTTTCTCTCCTTTCCCTGTTACGCATCTTCTCTACGATTGTTTTCCATGGCTGCAAATCAGCTAGTATTGTTCTGCATCTTCTACTCACATGTGGCTACCTCAGCTCCTTGTGCTTTTATTTATGCACCAGAATCTGGCTGGCTTACCTTAGTTAGTGGAGATGAAGAAACCTCCTGCTGCAGCCTTTTTGCCGCTCGATTCCGATCCATCCATCCACGGGCAGGTGAGCTAGCTGCTGGTTCTATCTAGTCCGGCTGAGAAACTCTGCTATTTACATCTTCTGTGAAATTCTGCTTGCTATATGTGATTCGATTCCACCTACAACTTCTCAGCAATAATGTGATCCGGACATCCAGCCCATGACTTCCTGATTATTAGTAGCGAGATGGTATAAATGCCTAGGCTTTAGCTATCTTTACGACTATTTTAGGAGTGGCTCGATTTAATTGCTAGTAGCTGGTAGCATGATCTTAGTTTTTCTTTTCATATTGCTTCCGTGGATATAGAGATACACTGCTGCCAAGGTCTAGATTTTGCCACCGGTAGTTAGTAATGTTCTCTCATCTGCATGGTACTTCCCTTTGATCAAATCCATGCATGCTCAGGTGTATGTTTTCGCAGCAGTTAACTTGTTAATCAATTAGTATCTTTTACATGCCCAGTGCTTGACTAAATCCTCACTTTTGTTTTAAGGAATTATCCGTGTATGTGCACTGCCTAGTGTTGCCTATCTCTCGAAGTTTTTTTAAATCATAAGTACGAAATGGAACTGGTCTTGATTATTGCCTGCTATTGTTTTTCCATTGACAGTCTATCATACCCATGTGAATTCCATACACTTGAGCCGGTTAATTGGGCATGTTGGTTGTACTCGGAGATACAAGTTCTCCCTTGCAACCATGGTAAATTCTTATGTGTCGTGTTTGAGGAATCTGAGCACTATTTGTTGCTGCTAGTTAGTAATTTGGAATTTTGGATTATTCTGTTCCAGGAATGCAAGCACTAGTTGTTGCTGCTAGTTGGTGCTGCTAGTTGACACTTTAGAAATCTAGATTAAGTTCCAAACAACACAGTAGTTATGCATGATAGTAGTTTGTTTGCAGACTAGACTACATGTGTCATAAAGGAAGAAATCTGGCTCTTTATTGGATTGATAGCAACATGTCATGGATTTTGTGTTTTGTCTCTAAAGTAATTTGTTAAGAGATTGGATCCCCTGTTAGGTCGTAGTATGTATCTTAACTCAGTCAAATGGATGAAAGTTACTAATTACTTTGGCAAATGGCAGGTACATGAAAGAAGGAAGGAGCAGAAGATGCATCTCCTTCTCCTACTGCTATGCGATGGGGCATAGTTCACCGCACCACATCCGTGGCAGCAGTGGCCGTCTTCTGCACCTTTGTTGTCTAGGTGAGTTTTTCTGGTTCCTGCACGTACTCCTCTATGTGCTCGGTGGTACGATGGCCAGCGAGCCGAAGAACTATATTTGTCATCATGGCGATGGTGGTCATCTGACCATCTAGCTTTTATGTTTGGTGTCATACTACTGTTGTGGCATGTCTGTATGGAAGGCCCCTAGTTGTGTTTGTGAAATATGTGGACTAGGTGCTAAATATTGAGCTTGTGTATTATTCCTTCCAATCTGGAAGAATGTTTTCATGTGGCCAAAGAAGCTGAATGCTTGATGCTAGTGAATCAGTGGTTGTTGTGTTGATTGATTAGTGGTGGTTGCTATTTAAGCAAAGGGACTCTTGCTGTGTGTCTTTTATAGTTTTCCTTAATGCTAGCAAACATTCTAGTTGCTTCACATAGAGCTAACCTGATGGTTGCATTGGCTTTCGTTTATTCCGTAACGGGAGCTGCCATCACATTTTGAAAGGAAAAGGGGCAAGGTCATGCCGAAATTTCTGCAATAGCTTTTATTATTATTTTTTCTTTCAAATTTTTTTTCACGGAAGCAGCTAGACAAGAAAGATGTATGCACATATGGTCATTTGGTTTGTCTGTAGATCAACTAGTTTGGCTTTGGTGCATAGAAAGTAAATTGATTGGTCCAAGAAAAGAGGAAAAAGAAAAAAAGAGGGGGCAGGGGGGGGGGGGGGGGGGGGGGGGGGGAATCTATGCGGAGGCGCCGCCATGCGAAAAAATTCTCCCGCGGCTTCATCCCATGGTGCACGCGATACAGGAACAGTGTGCAGTCCCACCTGTCTTGGCATGAGTTCTCGCGTATTCACGCTTCAGCTTCCAGCTCATGCCACTTTTGTACAGCTGCGTTACGGTGATTATGCAGGAGGAACCATACTGCTAGGTCGCTACTAAATTTTAACGAGTGGCCACGCTATAGTGGCTACAGTACCTATGCTAGTACTATGTTGTAATGCACGCATATTTTTTGCAAGATCCACATTTATATTTCTTGAGTGATGCTCTCTCTCCTCTCCAGACCTTGTTTAAAAATCTAAATGTGTTTTCGCTTTTCTTTCTTGGTGACTACTTCATTCAATTTCGCAAGTGCGGTTTTTCTGATAACCACATGTAGTTATGTGTGGCTTATCTGGCTAACACGTGACTACTTCATTCAATATCTGTCAACCATGTGTGTTTTATCTGGTAACCACGTGTAGTTTATGTGTCAACCATGTATGTTTTATCTAGTATCCATGTGTAGTTTATGTTTCCTGATGGATTCATCTTGTCAAATGTGGCAACAAAGTGTTATCTATCTGGAATCATCGCTGAGATGGCAGGTATATCTTTTTATTTTTGGATCAGTTCACACTTTGGTTAAACCGTGGCAACCAAATGTAATTTATGTGACAGCCAAGGTGAGATGGCAAGTGTATTGCAATTTTCTCCATGGATATTTATTTGGTAACCACACGTAGTGTGTTCCTCTTTTTCTCCCAACAACTGCAATTGATGTTCCTTTGTCTATTATCTGTGCTAGATTATGAAGTGCTGATGGTGTCGCTGAATACGGCATCTTTTTGTACTGCATGCAGCAGCTCAGCGACCCAATTTTGTCTGACCCGTGAATACGGGCATGGTGTCGCTGAGCAGAGGAAGCGGCTCATTGCACTTGCAGGCAGTTGTTTCCGCGCGTACGGCTCGAAAAGGAAGCGGCTCGGAGGGAAAAGTCTAGAGCAGAGGGTTGTCAGCTGACCGCCGCACGCTAACGAAAACATGCGGCGCCGCCCTGTAGTCTTGTCCAAGGGAAAAAAAAGTGATGGATTTGTGGTAATTCTGGGTACGAAAAAATAGTGGACGGGCCGTCCTTGTGAACGGGCCTACGCCACATTTAAGTCAACAGTGAATTACTCACTTGACATATATGTTTCGTGCAGAGCAACAATTTCTTCTCGCTTTTTCTGGACAAATCGATGACATATTCGTCTGCATTTTTCAAGGTTAGTCAATCTTGTGATTTGGTTCTGCAGCTTGCATCATAAACTAAGTACGGTACGATGAATACATGGACTGAATTCAATTTTGTAGACGGGCGACGAAAGCTTAGAAGCAGCCCAGCTTCATAAACTGAGCCTTCTAATTGACAAGGTAATAAATGAGATAAAATGTTAGGAAAACATTTAATTCAGTAATACTATTAGTTAGACGTACAGGAGTGTTCATTATATATCTGATAGTTTTTTAATGTTGCCACATATATATATTCTCTTAATTGAAGGCTAAAGTTGAGATCGAGGGATCATCAAGTTCTTGAAATCGGCAGCGGCTGGGGCAGCTTTGCGATACAAGTGGTCAAGCAAACTGGCTGCAAATACACAGGAATAACGTTGTCTGAGGAGCAGCTTAAATAGAGTACGCCCAGATCAAAGTGAAAGAAGTTGGCTTAGAGGTTAGTTAGTCACGTGCTGCTCTTCCGAATACATGGTATCCGTTTCATCTATTGTTTCTGGATCTTATCAGACTACTTTGCTGTTTCAGGATCACATCACATTCCTGCTGTGCGACTACCGTCAAATACCTGCTCGCAAATATGATAGAATCATAAGCTGGTACCTATAATCCTATATACAACTGATCTGATATTGTATACATTACATATGCCTTGGCATTCGTGTGGTGACAAGTTATTTATCGATCCCTGTTCTGTAAATCAGCGAGATGATCGAACACGTTGGCCATGAATATATGGACGACTTTTTTGCCTGTTGCGGGTCTCACCTAACTGAAAATGGCCTCTTTGTCCTCCAGGTTCGATGCTAATCATCCTTGTTTAACAGCTAAACATATACATGTGTGTGCGCGTCAATTTGTTGTCTGTATTAGAAAATATACATCCCAATGCAAAGAACAATTGAATGATAATATATGCCCGCCTGTATGGGATTTTTTTTGCAATATGCGCTAATCTTAATTACTAATTACATATGTATGTACGCATATTGTATATTCAGGCCATCACAATACCCGACGAGCTCTATGAGGAATACATTAGAAGCTCAGGCTTCATAAAAGAATACATCTTTCCTGGGGGTTCACTTCCTTCTTTGTCCCGGATAAAGTCTGTTTCCGCTTCATATAGGTTCTGGTATGGTCTACTTCTACGTACCTACATTTGTTCAGTCGTTGCTTAATTTCATACTTGTGGATGGATCAATCTCCATTTGTCAAACCACCCTGATCTAGAGGCACACTAATTGGGTGCAGTCTAGAGCACCTCCAGAATATTAACGGGGACCACTATTACCGAACTCTGAGAAGCTGGAACGACAACTTAATGGCCAACAAAGAGTAAGTACATGCATCCAGTGGCAATGTGAATTTGTGGTGAGGTTACATGTACAATATCCTATACTAATATTACTCCTAATTTTCTCTCCCTCTCTCTCTCCCTCTCCCTCTCTCGTGCAGTGAAATTCTTGGACTAGGCTTTGACGAAAACTTCATCCGAACGTGGGAGTACTACTTCCTATACTGTGCAGCTTGTTTCAAGACGCGGACAATTGAAGATTACCAGGTATGCACTTATTATCCTTATGTGTGTGTCTATATGCAATCTTATTCAGTATCAATTTATTGCTCCTTGTATTGATACCAAGGAAAAAAATAGCGCGCTATAGCAAAATAGCGCCAGCCTTAAAATACGTTATTAACGTGCTATATCGCGCTATTAGCGAGACATTGTACACTGATTATTTAGTGTCCATGATTGATACTGATTTTGTATTGCCTATAATTATGTACCGCATGCAGGTTGTATTTTCTCGTGTCGGAATCAATATGCTGACCCTGGAGTAGGCAATTGATGCATAATCCTCTTCGGCGAAGCTGCCAAGCTATGTGGCTTGTCCTCATATACAGATGCAGAATTAATCTATGTGTTTATGGCCCGACATGCACGTATGTATCTTAATAAGTTAGTTCTTCCAAGAACTATTCGCCCCAGGCAGACTCCTTGTGACCTATTAAGTGGGTTTTATCTATGTTGTTTTAGTGTTTTGATTTGTATGTTGTTATGCACTCTACCATCCAGTTTGCTAGTACTGCGTCATTGCCAAACTAAATGCATAATAATTTAGTAAAATTAAAACTTCATAATGTTTGACTATGTACTGAAATATATCAACATCTACAGCGTCAAATGGATATAATAAGAACCCACTACATTTTGCAGATGCTTCTACATTTTCTACATACTTGACGAAACATCACAAAGTTTGACTTTGACAAAACCTAATATGCACCCCATTCTGGCGAAAGCGAGTAATAAACTTGCATGATGCACGCAAATGGTCATGTATATGTTTTATTTATTGGCTCTAGAATCCTAAGGTGGGCGGGAGCTACATCGGTTTGGGGCTAGGTTCAGGTGGACGAACGAGAAAGTTGACCCAAGTCTATATATGTGCTAGATAACGTGTTCTTCTCGAGTGAGTCATAGATGAAGTTTTCCCTAAGGTCCCTGCGGGCTGTGGCCTATGGTGCTTCCGATCCTTGCCACATAGTCTTCAACTATGGGGAAGATTATCAGTCGAGGAATAGATCCTTACTTTTTCAATACAAAATATGGTTGAAACATCTAGGGTTCATAAAAAGGATGCCACCACGTCTCTGCACCTGATTCACTCGGACTAGTTTTGCACCTGACGTAAGTTTTAGGACGAGTCAACCCCAATTTACCATTTGTTGTTTGGCTTTGCGCTGTAGTGCAAGTATTTGTATCACCACTGCTATTACTTCTATTTTTATGAAGCAAATTCATATGGATTAGTATTTGGCAAGAATTTGATACTGTGAATGGTCCAGATCCGAGAGATATGGCAAGCAGGCACATGTGATTTGAGGCTTGGGCAAACCAAGAATGCATCTATATTATAGTATTAACAAGGCTGCAGGACGACCTGCTAGTCTTTGCCTACACATTTGAATCCCAAGAACTGCATTTAATGTACACTAACTTCAAGCTGCATGAGGTAGCTAACTACCAGCTGGCTGGCTCACTGCCCCGAGGTGGCGAGGTCGTCAAACGCAATTGCACCCTCGATCCAGGGATGCACATATTATGCTTGTGAGAGCTGAGAAATACCATGCACATCCAACAAATCCAACTTGTTTGCAGCCAAGCTAGACCACAAATCCCAGCGCCTACGGACATGCCAGGCGGTGCAAACAACGCCAACAACAAAATTTCTTTATCAGGGTTTCTTCCCAGGCGACTCTATTGTCTCTTTTACTTTGGAGGATCTCGTTTCTTGTGAGACCTATTCTATCGTTTTGTTGGCACAGCTACCCTTCGCCTATAAGCAGTAGCCAACAACGAAAGAGTTCACGATGATTTCAGCCAACTGTAATCATACTTTATTGTAGCAATCCAACAAAACAGCGTCTTGTCTTTACATGATGTGCCAACATGATGCCTCCAAGCACGTCCATTCATATTTCAGGGCACACGCTTCTGGTTAGCTCCTCTTTATCCTACCTCTCAACACGTATAAAAAGAGAGAGATAGAAGCCAAACACATTCTAACCTTTATCTCTCGCTTTCCTCTACTTCTCCTCTGTAAAATTCAGCTCAGATACCTAAACATCTTTATCCACGCCAATTTGATGGTGTTCATGGTATATGCATCATTGCTGCTTTAGTTGTGAGGTTTGATCGGTAGTCAATCTCTTGCATGGGGACACCCGACATGACCCCGGGCATGAAGCTACAACACCAACAAGCACCAACATCGCCCACCGCGTCGTTCTCGGAGTCGAACATCGTCACTTCTTCCACCGATCCGGATGCCATCGACGCCTTAGCTGGCTTACAAGCGCTGAGGTTCGAGGGGGACATCGATGGTGAGATCCAGTCACCTGATCTTGCCATGTGGGAGTCTCTCTTTGCAGACCAGTTTGGTGCCGAATCCGGTGCCGACTTCTTAATGTCTTCTCCTAGGCGGGACTTCAGCCCTCTCAGACAATTTGTGGTGTCCTCTCCCAAGAGAGATTACATGGTGTCCTCGCCAAAAAGAGACTACATGCTGTCTTCGCCAAAGAGAGACTACCTGATATCTTCACCCAAAAGAGACTACATGGTGTCCTCCCCTAAGAGAGAGATGGTCTCTTCCCCGAGGAGGACAACCTTCGCCAATCAGGGATACGTGCATGGGATGGAGGCAGGGAGCCCCCAAACGCAGTACAACAACCTTGGCAACAAGGGCAAGTCGTCGATGAGCCCACTCAACAAGGTGTACATCAGCAACATCAGCAAGCAGAGCAACGGCCCATCCTCCCTCTCCTGCTCCACGTCCTACGTTGTTCATGGCGAGAATCTCCCTCTGCCGTCCATGGACCCCTTTCATGATGAGTACCAGTTGCAAGAGAAGGCTGCCGGCGGCCAGAGCGCTACTGCTCCAACATCTTCGCAACTACCGACGCTCTCAGAGTGCCTGGCGATGCCGGAACCGGGATGTGGAGGCGGGGATGCGATGGCAGCAGCTGCCGTGATAGCGGGCGGTGCCGGAGGGATGCAGGTGGGGGGCGGCTCGCGTCAGCCTGATCACCTATACTACGCGAGTATGTTCGGAGCTGCAGAGGGCTTGTCAGTGCAGCACCAAATGGCAAAGCCAGACCAATGGTCAGACTCTTACTCCTTACACAGCATGATGGGGTCTGCGATCCAGTCAGAGGTTGAGCAGGTACGTAACACACCGTAAATCTATTGAATAAAGTACTATGCAGATGATCTATGTTTCGCACATAAACTTCAAATATTATTTTGGAGTGATGCATCTTTTATTTCTTACTTTAGAAGTCCATGAATTCATGACGTATAAGCTGCTACGATTGGCCAAATGGTCACAGTCCATGCATTCCGTACGAGCGTGGTATGTATACATAAGTAAATTAGCTCGCCCAATCGAGACTGCTGTTTTGGCGGAGGTGTTAACCCTACATGCCAAAACATGCCATGGTACGAACATTCTGATTGGAATTTTGCGTGCCTAGCGGGATAAGGATATTTATCGCCGGAGTGAAACCTTTTTGAAGATCCTAAAGATGTTTTACAGCCACAGTCTGCTGCAAGCCGGCGTATACATACCTGGCAAACTTCCTAGAACGCTCTAGGGGGCAACCGATGAACGTGGTATAGATATTTAGAGGGCAATAAATCCTAGCTAGTGCACCAGCATCCGGTCAGGCTTTGCTTAGTAGATTTCTATTAAAAAAAATATGCTAAGAAGCATTCTCGAATATTTCCGTTGCCGGTTCATGTAGATTACATGAAGCAACTTTATATTAATATGGATAACTAGCTAGTGAACGCTTTATAATAATCAAAATTCAAGGGCAAAACCATCTTTTGTTTTCAAGAAAATATATATAGTTGGCACCACATGTTGTTGCATGATACCCCACGTCCCCACGAGGAGAGGTCTGAACTCAAATCCATGTGGAATGTGTGCTTTCTATATAGAATGTTAAGTCTTAAAGTTTCTAATCTTGTGTCTAATTTTCTAACAAGTCTTAGATGAAAATGCAGCTTATACGATTTTCTTGTTGAGTTCTATATTTTTCAAAAAGGGGAGTATAACCACACCCTCCCATCGATTGATGCACACAACAAGTTCTCTTATGAAGTTCAACCGTTCAAGATGATTACAAATCAAGTATACCATAAGGTCAAACAAAAATAACCCAACTACACATCATGTTGTGTACTACACAATGTTCAAGATACCACTTATCGATTTTTGCTCGGTCCGGTTCAGATTGGAGATTAATCGCTTATCGTATGATTAATCAATTTTGTCAATCCCTATTTATCTGATAGATTTTTTCTAAATTCCTAGTTTCAACACAAAAAATTCTAAAATATGCTATGCAAAAATAACATTGGAGTATTGGACTGAACTGTTATCCTTATTCCTGACTTTGAATAAACAAAATGAAATTAAATCTAATGTATAGTTCTACAAAACTATTGGCCAGTATATTAGTTGTCGGACCAGTAAATCAAGCTGATTTACCCTAGAAGTGGCCATTCTTAAGGTCTTCATACTGAGATTTCATTGGAATACCGCCTCCGAACAAAGCCAATAGATGATAAATGGAAACATACGTTCTAAAACTTAGGGAAAACATAGTAGTAATATTTATTTGAAAGCATAAAAATAATTCAAAAGTTATAAATTGTAGACGTATTTTTTAGCTTAGAAGTTAAACTTATGAACATACACAAATCCATTTGAAAGTTTAAATAGTTTTGACACTATATACTAGTTTGATACTATTGCTTCCCGAGGGAAAATTAACATTACTGTACTCTACCAAACTTCTACCACCTTACCGATAATTCTACAGAAGTTCTGCCTTCATGGAACCGATACATCACGATTCACGTAGATGCCATATATATGAATGTTTTGAGCATGAGTGTCACCAAACCAACATCGATGTTTGCACTCTGCAATCAAACTTTTTCCAAGCAAATGTTGAGTAAATCTAAGTACGTACTCCCTTGCTAGCAGTACGTCCCCTCACAATCCAATTCCATGCAGGAACAGGATAGCGGTCTTCAGCTGGTGCACCTGCTACTGGCTTGCGCCGACTTCGTATCCAAGGGCGACCAGCCCTCCGCCCTCCGACACCTCCATCTTCTCCGCGGCATCGCCTCCCCACTCGGTGACTCCATGCAGCGCGTCGCCTCGTACTTCGCCGACGCTCTCGCAGCTCGCCTCTCCTTCTCCTCCTCCGCCACCACCATCTCCCCACGCGGGGCGGTACCCCCTACCCTTTCCCGCCATCTCCAGACACCTGAAGATCTACCAGATCCTCTACCAGGCATGCCCTTACATCAAGTTTGCCCACTTCACTGCTAACCAGGCCATTTTTGAGGCCTTCCACGGCGAGGATCGCGTCCACGTCGTCGACCTGACATCCTCCAGGCTACCAGTGGCCAGCATTCCTCCAAGCGCTCGCGGCGCGTCCAGTGGCCCACCCACGCTGAGGCTCACGGGTGTGGGCCACCCGGCCACAGCAGTGAGGGAGACCGGACGACACCTCACTTCCCTTGCCACGTCGTTGCGCGTGCCGTTCGAGTTCCACGCTGCCGTGGCGGATAAGCTGGAGCAGCTACGCCCGGCCGCCCTGCAGCGTCGCGTTGGTGAGGCGCTGGCCGTGAACGCCGTGAACCGGCTTCACCGCGTCCCCGCGGCGCACCTCGGCTCGCTGTTATCTATCATCCGTGACCAGGCGCCCAAAATCATGACGCTGGTCGAACAGAGGCTGGACACAACGGACCATACTTCTTGGGCAGGTACGCTCAAAATTAACTTCCTCTTTAATTTTCTTGAAATATATTTTTATATTAATTTGCTTGTTCTTGATCATTAACCATGTATAGAGCGTGAGAGTAAGAAACATGGACATGATTATAGTGCATAGACAAATGTTAAATTTAAAAGACATAGTTTTATTAGATAATTGATCCCTGATGTTCTGTAGGTTCTTGGAGGCGCTGCACTACTACTCAGCGATCTTCGACTCGCTTGACGCGACGTTCCCGATGGATTCAGCACCGCGTATGAAGGTAGAGCAGTGCCTGCTGGCGCCTGAGATCCACAACGTGGTGGCGTGCGAGGGTGCTGAGCGGGTTGCGCGACATGAGCGGCTGGACCGGTGGCGCCGCATCATGGAGGATCGTGGATTCGAGGCCGTGCCACTCAGCCCGGCCGCTGTCGGCCAGAGCCAGGTTCTCTTGGGACTCTACGGCGCCGGCGATGGATACCGGCTTAACGAGGACAAAGGGTGCCTCGTACTTGGATGGCAGGACCGCGCTATCATAGGGGCCTCGGCCTGGCGATGCTAAGTTGCTGACCAAACAATAACCAGCAAGCTAGAGAGAAGATGGCAGAGGTTCTATAAGGTGGGCGACCTTCTTATGTGTGTACATTAGGTTTATCTTTTGTTACTTGTATGCATGTGTGGTCAATTAATTAGTTGCGACATGGTTGACAAGCTGAGTTCCCGGTATTGAATTGACAAGTAATCCCAGTCTGGAATTACCTTGAGTTCTGGTTTACTCGAGTAAAACTTCATAAAGTTTGACTAAGCATACAGGAGAAAATATCATAATCTATAATACGGAATAGATAACATTAAAATCATCATAAAATTTATTTTGTATTATATACATTTTGTATTATAGATATTGATATTTTTCTCTATATGTTTGGTCACACATTAAAAGTCTAAACTTGACTAAGCTCAAAACGCAGGGTATTTCCAAACAGAGTGAGTAACATGTATCCTAAAGGAATGCGGATTTGTGTATTACTTTAATACATATAATAAACTATACGTGTATCTTGTAGGACTAGTATTGCTTATAACAAGTTGTAACATCGCGCGTTCCCCATGGGCCAACCCAGATGCTCTTTTTTCCTTTTTCGTTTTTTTTTTCATTTTTTCATGTCCTTCACCGCTATTGCTTATTTATTCTGCTTTCTGAGTAATACATGTCTTCTCTAATTCTTTTGTTTACTGTTTCATTTTTCTTTCTTTGTTTGAGTTTTTTCGAATACATAAATACACATTCCTTCTTGTTTGTGTGCTTTCTTTTACTTCTTATCTGTGTGTTTTTTGTTTGGTTTTTTTGGAATACATAAATACATACAAGAAAGTTGATCAGGCAGCTGAATTGAAGACACCTTAGTCTACAGTGCTAAACAAAAAAGGGTTTCACCTTCCTTCTGTTAGTTTAGCAAATAAAGTAGATTCATGAAGGACAAGGTTTGGTTCACCTAAGTTAGTAGACATGAGTCAAAATGTAACTTGGATCCAAATACGAAAAAGCTGGCCTAGTGAAAACCATCATGAACTCATTCTGCCGCTAGCAGTTGCAAATCGAGTTGTCCAACAACAATTGACAGATGAACTAATTTTCCTAGCATATTCTGAGCAACAATTAGCAGCAGTAGTTCCAGCTGACATAAATTCAAATGTCCAAACACTACTGACACAACAACAAGCCACTTGTGATGGTATCACATCGACACTTGGTCCTGCTAGTGACTCCACTAAACTTGGTATTAGTTCTAAGATTTATAGTTGCATGCTCTTTTATGGCTTTATATATATCAGCTAAGGCATGTGCCAATGCAAGTTTCTTAACACGTTTCATATGCATTTTGCGATGTGGCATGCTAGTTAATGAAGATAGAGAGTGTGGTTGTATCTTAGCTAACATACAACCTTTGCATGTGGCCATAGGCAAAAAATGTTTCTAACCCAATCATATGTATGGATGACTACTAAATCATTTATTTAGATACAACCCACAAGAGACAAAGCATTGTACTAATCGTATCTTAAATTTTTAATACTCCTATGATAACGTGCTAAGAAACGATGCATATATTGGCACAGGCCTAAAGCAATTTCTGTAGCAGGTTCTCAACATCAATTAGCACAAGCACTAGTCCCAGCCGACACAGCCAACTGGCCAAACGCTGCTGACAAAACATCTCACACACTTGTGATGGTCCAACATCATTCTCCTTTATTAATACCTTGATAGTTTGTGTACTCTAAACGCTTAATTGGTAGTTAAAGCACCATAAAAGGACAAGAAGGGCAACTAAAGGGGAAATGCTCGAACCTCATGTTGCCACAATGCAAACAAGACTTCCCATCGAAACTATAGAGGGTCTCAAAAGATCACTGAATGCACAAATATCTGCTTATATGCCATCGAAGATAGGTATTTTCGTCAGGACTATTATTCCTATCGTCCCGTCGTTGAAAACGTTGACACCCCTAATCATTATGACGTTTAGTTCAGAGGTTACTTATTGATCATGTTCCTCAAGGCTGTAATAAAAATACAAAGTTCTTTTGTCCCATGCCTTCTAGATTTTTGTTGACTATGTCCTAGGTAGCACACTAACGATTTCCATTGTTGTCAATAGAAAGAGCATGAGTTAAATATGGATGATGTATGGTCTGTTGTAACTGAAGACTCCGACAACAAAGGAAACTTTGATGCCAATGCGGGTAGGAGTTGTGGCCACTGACTGTCTAACAATTTGTGATCAAGAAGCCGACAACAGTGCAGCCGACAATAATGTGGTAATACATGTGGGTGACCTCGCCACGACCATATTTGCACAACTTCGCAGCCGAGGTTGCTGCCATGTCATTAAAAGTTCACCTTCAACTACCATTGTATTTCAATGCTTTGCAAGGTTAATATTTTAGATTATTTAATGTATATCTTTTAATTGCCCAAAGTTTTCACATTTTTAAGATCTAACTATCTATGAGTTGGATGACAAGTTCCAGAGGTAATGACTGATGTGAGGGCCCTAATCGCCAACGTCGCTATTAATTTTTTTTTAGATAAAGGGGTGCGGATCCCCGGCCTCTGCATCCAAGAGATGCACACAGCCATCCGCAATTATTGATCATTCAAGTGTACAAGTTCACAAATCATGGATCACTTAAGGTGGCTACAAAGTACTATGCATCTATTCTTCTAGAATGACGCCACCCAGCTTGGCTGAAAATAGCCCGCACAACCGTCAGCAAACGGGTACATCCGGCATCCATAAGTCTACGCTGGTCCGCAGGAAGCAGGAAAGACCATAAGTGAATCGAGGAGCACGCCTTGTGAATAACCTGTAAATAATGAGTTGAATTCTTGTTATTAAAAACAATGTCATTTCTACACTTCCAAATAGCTCACAATATGGCCGCAACACCAATCCGAATGCGCGCTTTTGTAACTTTGTCTATCCCATTCAACCAGCTACCAAACAAATTTGCAATACTTGTAGGTGGGTAGACATTAAAGGTAAAGTGAACTAAACGCCAAATGTCTCTAGCAAACGAACACTTAATGAAGAGGTGCTCAACGGTTTCATTTTCATCACAGAAAACACACTTCTTACAACCTACCCACCGTCTTTTCAGTAAATTGTCTTTTGTTAGGATTTCTTTTCTGTTAAGAAACCATAAGAAGATTCTAATTTTTAACGGAATCTTCAATTTCCATAGATATTTACGCAAATATCTAGTATGACCATTTAGCAGGTCCTCATAAAACGACCTCACCGTAAAAATGGCATTAGGCGTAAGCGTCCATTTAAATTTATCTTCCTCATCTGTGAGATTAACCCGCATTAATCTCTCAATAAGGTTAAACCAGCTCATTCTATTTTGTCCTACAAATACCCGTCGGAAAGGTAAATTAATAGGAATTTCCCCCATAACATCATGAACCGTACTATGTTTATTAGAGGCAATTGCATATAACGACGGGTATTCGTGTTGTAAAGAAGTATGACCTAACCATTTGTCCTCCCAAAACTGAATCTGCTCCCCATTACCAATCTCGAACCTTCCACGCTGAAAGAACTCATCCTTTACTTTCATAATTCCTTTCCAAAAAGGGGAGTCTAGAGGTTTAACTTGTACTTGGGATAACGTTTTATTCCCTAAGTACTTGTTAACAAGAATTTCTTTCCAAACCCCTTCTTCGTTCAACATTTTGTAGAGCCATTTACTAAGTAAGCATTTATTTTTAATATCTAGAACCGAAATGCCCAAACCTCCTTGCTGCTTCGGTCTACAGACCAAGTACCATTTTGTTAGCCTATACTTTCGCTTATGTTGATCACTTTGCCAAAAGAATCGAGAACGATAATAATCTAACCTTTTTCGAACCCCCTTAGGAATTTCAAAAAAGGACAGTAAGAATATTGGCAAACTTGTTAACACTGAGTTAATAAGCACAAGACGGTCACCGTATGACAACATCTTAGCCACCCAAGCTGCTAATTTCTTTTCAAAACGGTCCTCAACTATTTTCCACTCCTTGTTTAACAATTTTCTATAATGAATGGGTATGCCCAAATACCTAAACGGTAACGCACCGAGCTCACAGCCAAAAATACGCCTATATTCGTCCTGATCATCTTTAGCTTTCCCAAAGCAATACAACTCGCTTTTATGAAAGTTTATTTTCAAACCCGAAAGTTGCTCAAACAATGCCAAAATCAGTTTCATATTCACAGCCTTCGCAAGGTCGTGTTCCAAAAAAAGAATAGTATCATCCGCATATTGGAGGATTGAGATCCCTCCTTCAACCAAATGCGGCACTAAACCCCCCACTTGACCATCCTCCTTCGCACGAGAAATTAAAATGGCCAACATGTCAACAACTAAATTAAACAACAGTGGAGATAGCGGATCTCCTTGCCTTAGCCCCTTGAGTGTCTGGAAATAATGACCGATATCGTCATTAACGCGAATTCCTACACTCCCCCCTTGACGTCGCTATTAATTATGTCATGTATTTTTTTTTTTTAGAGAACAACATGTTGTGTCATGAAGACCATGACCTACCCCTCGTTGCGCATCTTATGGCCAGAGGTGTCCTCTTCCATTTACCATGAGATTCTAGCTTAATAGTCATTGTACCCTCGAGGCTCACTCCAACTCAAGGAATCCCAAAGGTCCAATGGGATCCGGACTCACCCACATCAGCCGACTCAAAATCTATCATGTACCCTCGAGGCGAACTCCATAGTTGGGGGCATGCTCGGGGGCGCAGACAAAGTCCGGACGCCCCATCCAGTTTCCTAGTTGAGAGGCAGACGGCCAGCCAGCGTAGATTAATGGCCGCCCCGTTGGTTGCCCAGGCAGTTTCCCACGCGCCGTCATGCAACTTTGCTCGCACACTAGCTCATCCGTCGTCACTGATGTCTTTACTAATGTCGGTGCCTCGCTCACCTCTCCTCGGCCATGGGCCGGGTCCCTGTCAAGCAAGATCAGCCGAGGCTCCGGCAGGCTTCAGGCTGGCCAGACGGCAGCAATGCCCTCTTCCTGTACAAGCCGCCTCGTGATGGTGAGCGTGGCAGCGAAACAAAGCAGAGCAGTAACATCGATGACCGGCACGCGTTCCAGCACTGATGCGTGCATGGCGGCGCGGTGGTCGCGCGACGCTGGCTGGTGGTGGTGCATCGCATCGTGAGAATAGAGGTCGGGCACTTGAAGCCGAGTAAGAGCACACACGCTGTATCGGTTCGGCAACACGTACCAATAGCAGCTCGCATCGGTACGAGCTAACACGTCGCATCTCCAGCCTTCTTGTGTCGCGCCACCTCTTGGGAGACCGTCTTGAGCGCCATGGCCATGCCCTCGTCGCATTCCTCGGGCACGACGTTGAACAGGACGCCCTTGACGCCATGTCTGAGCACTGAGATGGCCCTAATTAAGGTTCACGAGGCTCAGTTGCCGCGGCTCTGGCGGCGGTGGCGAGTGCCTCTGATGACACTGGGCATGGTAATGCACGCCGACGAGGATGACAAGGCCGAGATTGGAGGACGGGGCGCTCGTTGCGTCTGCCAGAGGGCGTTATGAGCTGTCCGATGAACCTGCATTAGCTGGCTTTGTATGCGAAGCTAGCTTTGCTCCAGAACCAAACTCACGTAGGAAGCTAGCTCCATGATTGATTCCTTTTTCTACTCCGTTTAGACGCCAGGCTTTTGGCGCTCCTCTCGGCGCTTGTCGTTGGCGGCGGCAGAATCCTGGCCGGCGAGGTTATAAGTGTCACGGACGCCAGAGGATATTTTTTGCGAAAAACAGCACCATGGTTACTTAATACATTGATTTCTCAATCACCTGACTTTCTCATTCATTCTGCATCTTAATTGTCACCAAGTCTCCTAACACAACTAACAAGCATTGGCACTTCACCAAGTCTACTAACACAACTAACTACTGCATGGCACGATGAAAGGTACTACGTGGGTCCATGATACATGAGTTGAAGCCGTAGGTAGTCTAGCAGTTGCAAAACAAAACACAAAGACGTCGTAGTTAGCATCCTCTATTATCTTGTACTTCGTGATTCGTTAATGAACTCACGAGAATGATTATATGCATTACGCGGTAACATAATTGAAATATACAGCTTTGTACCAAAAGTTATGATTAGAACACTTAAGAGATCCTTGAGCTGTCCAGTACATACTTCATATCGAGTAAATGGCACCAGGGGTCACACAACTCGACTGCTATGTGCACTTAAGTCACAGAACTGGAGAACATGATTTTTTCGTCACACAACTCGAATTTTGGTGCACTTAGGTCACGAACCCCACATGTCAGTCCGTTTTCCGTTCCAGGAGGTCACGCACGTGGCACGTGGTGCTGACGTGGACAAATAATCTTGCAAAAAAAAACCAGAATTTTAGAACAGACGGCAAGGAGGGGCGCTACGGCGGCGCCCGGCCAGAGCAGGGGCGCGGCGACGCTGCCCGGCCGGCGCTCGGGCGCGGCTCAGGCTCGAGCAAGGACGCGACGGCGAGCAGGGGCACTCGGGCGCGGCGGCGCCCGCCCGGAGCAGGTGCGAGGCGGCCGGAGCAGGGGCGCTCGGGCGCGGCCGCGCCCGGCCAGCGAAACCACAGGCGGCTTTGTTGATCAAGGATCGATCGATTCCGAACGAATTGATCGAATCCGTTTGATGCAACAGCTAGAGAACGCCAGGGCGAGCATTATGGTGGCGGCGCCGCTATTTTTGGGTCACCGGAGCTTGGCCGGCGACGGCGGTTCGCGACGCACGGCGGCGGCCGGAGTTGGGGAAGAAGGCGTCGATCCCGGCGTTCTACGGCATCCCGGATTGCGTAACTCGACGGGGACGCGTAACACGACGAGGCGGAGCTCGTGGCAGTCTCGGTTTATGCTGGGGCGGCCGGAGACGACAGCGCGGCGAAGGCCCGAGGCGGCCGGCGCTAGGATTTGTTCGGGAGAGGAACAGAGAGCGAGAAAGCGTGCGATTGACTGAGTGAGAGAGGATGGAAATGAGGGATGAACGCAGAGCGACGTGCAAGACTTCTCCACGCACAGCAAGCAGGGCACTCGCCGTGGCCCTCTATCCCGTACTCCACAAGCTGCGGCCGGCGGCGTTATCAGATTTTTTTTATTTTTTTAGATATTTTTGTTAGTTATTGGACTGATGTGTGGGCCAGCAGATTTCTTTTCTCAGATTTTTATGTGTTATTATTGGACTGACTGGTGGGTCCCCCTGTCAGAACTGTGTCAATATTTGTGATTGGACCCGAATTTGATTTTTTTTCGAAATGTCCGAAAATTCAGGGGGTTTTCTACAAAATTAACGTGTCCACGTCAGCATCACGTGCCACGCGGGTGACCTCCTGCAACGGAAAACGGTCTGACATGTGGGGTTCGTGACCTAAGTGCACCAAAATTCGAGTTGTGTGACGAAAAAATCCTGTTCTCCAGTTCTGTGACTTAAGTGCACATAGCAGTCGAGTTGTGTGACCCGTGGTGCCATTTACTCCTTCATATCTAACACAAGATAAAGTGGTTTTTCTTCTCTATTGTTCTTCAATAAGTATATGAAATTTATTCATTCAATTTTTGTAGCCAAATAAGTTATATAACCTTGATGATACCCCTTTGAGTATAGCCGTAAAGCCCATACCAACTGCATTATCAAAAAGAAAATGTGTGAAGCTACTCATTAAGGTTAGTTATCTTTCTTCATTAATTTTTCTTAGGTGTACTATGCATATCACTTTGATTTCTATTGTGTATTCATTTTCTTTAGATTATATCTCAAGCACTAACACAGTCAATCAATTTATAATTAATTTACACAGCCTGGTGCTGATGTGAATTTCATTGACTCATGTTAGTTAGATTATGTTGGCATCACAATGTGGCTTGGTTGACATAGTGACCTATTTAATATAGAAGCTAGTGCTAACCCGAATATTCCACATGGAGTGACTTTTATTCTGAATAGAATCACTCCATGTGGAACATTCAAAGTTAGCACCACCTTTTATTAAACAGTTCAACATGTTAGAGCCACATTATGTCAACAACATTAGGTAACTACCACGAGTCAATTAAATTCACATCAGCATCAGATTACGTAAACTAATTGTCAATGATTATCTGTGTTAGTGCTTGAGATGTCACCCAAACAAAACGAACACACAACGGAAATCAAATTGACATGCGGAATACACCTAAGATAATCAAATAAAAAAGGTTACTAAACTTAATTTGTAGGTTCACACATTTGCTTTTTAATGACGTAGTTTGTATGGGCTGTAGGGCCCTATCGAAAGGGGTATCGTCAAAGTTATACACCTTTTTGGGAATCAACTTCGTATACTTCACGAAAGAACAATGGAGAATTAAACCAGTTTATTTTGTGTTACATATAAAGTATGCAATGTCGATAGACGGGTTTAGGCTCTCTAAAGTGCTTTAATCATAATTTTAGTTAGAAGCATGGCATGTTCGTAAGTTTCAATTAAGGTGTAACTTTATGCACATAACATTCTTCCTAAGTTCATTAATTAATCACAGAGGAACAAAAATACCATATTGGTACATCATACAAAACTTACAAAGATATGGGGATTCAATTCCCAATAAAAAAAGGATATTTAGCGAAATGCTTATGCAAACTTAGGGATCTGCAATATTATGAAGGGGAAGCATTGAGATGCTTCATTGAAAGCTTGTGTCCAGTTGTCCATAAATCTATTAGTCTACATTGTTTTCTTCGATAGAATACTTGGACCAGCAAAAACCTAATTCAGAGTGGTATGTATATGACATTACAAAAAGACAGGTTTGACTAGCATGTTATAATCTTAAATATATCCTTTCTTTTTCTTCCTAGTGGCATTAATTTTACATATTTGTATTTAGATCATAGCAAGATGTTATTTGAATTATCTCATGATTCCATTCTCATATTCTCGAACGCATGATTCTGAATTCAGACGACGTGGTGTGAGATCCATGTTAACTTCAATTCCCTAGAGGCCACATTAGTTGAAGCAATATTCATTCAACTTCAGCTCTAGAGGGAGAAAAAGGACGTTTTAGATTATAAAATTCTAGTGTTGCCAATGGAAAAGCGCATTACACATTTTCATCTCAATAATTTTATATTGCATAGACACGGGATAATTAAGTTATGATCACACAACCTCACTGTAGAAATATAGCATCGTAGGTACAGGTACAACCATCTATCATGCTGTCATCTCTTGAGTAAATAAACAATTAATTTAGCTTACCTCCGAAATCAATGGGGCGTCCTTGGACACCTCCCTCACAATTCAGAGAAATAACTGGACCTGACGATGCAGTTTGCACACAGCTTGCAAAGCGAGATCTGGTACTAAGCGCCCTTCCAAATGCAGAAACTAAAGATCTTGACCATCATGCGATGGCAAGCAGGGATGCAAGGGCGCTCCGCCACAATCTGCATACCAGTAGCTGCAGAAGCTCCCATTGTGCTATATGTAGAAATACAGCAGCCGTGGAAGTACAACAAGAACAAGTGTGTGTCATGTATGAACCAATCAACAGGGCGGAACCTGGATCTGAGCATGAAACACGAAAGAATGCCATCTATATCAAACAAGAACAGTATACTAGTTTAACTGCAGATCTAAGCCTACTACGTACGCCCAACAAAAAGGTCAGTAGTAATCTAAGGAAAGTTGTAATTTACAGCTACTTTGATCCACGATGGATTTGTATAGCTTGAAATAGTAATGTATTTGTGGCGTCTTTCTCTTCATGGTCTATGAAAATTGTGGTCGGCACAAAATAATCATGTAATTAATTTGAAGCTGACACCAAGAAAATTAATACCTCTATTACCTTAGGGCTATATTTAGATGCGTGAGCCATGCAAAAACAGTCAGACCGGATCGAAGATGTTCTGCAATTGTGAAGCCGACTCTCCACAGACGAAGCCCTAGCGGCGGCGGCGGCGGCGGCGGCGGCCATCTATCCAAGATGGAGAGTCGAACGGCGGGCAAAACGATTCTGTGATGGATCGATGGCATCACGTCGTCAATTAATAGTACTGTCGTCAGTACCAGACCGGTCGTGGCCTGTGGGCTTGGGCTGTTCTGCGCATGGTAATTAGATGCATATGTGTTTACTAATGGCCCGCTAATTTTTTTTTTTTGAGAATTTTTCCATTCATATCACGCAACATTACAGAGTAGTTGGCCCTTACAAGCACACTGAAACGCAAACACAAAGGACCATGAACATCTAGAGTACCCTAAGAAAACCATAACACATGAAGATCTCCGGAGCCCTGTGTCATCATCCCTGAAACTTGAGAGAAGACCCCTGTAGCAGAAAGATCTGCAACCAGGCGCAAGTAGGTCATCATCTTCGACCACGGTACAATTGCCGCCACGCTGCTTCCTCCTGCAACAGCCGTCGCCATCTTTGGCTTTGAGTACCACGAAAAGTGTCCCTTCCGGAAGGAAGAGACCTCGAGCCAACCGACCGATCCAGCACCGCGGCCGGGCCATCCGCCCGGGCAAAGCAGGATCTCCCTCCAGCATCAGCGCAGAGGAAGGAGAAGAACAGCAGTAGCACATCATACCGACAAGGAGGAAGAAGAGTCTTCGTCTCCATGCATCCATCGCCCATCTGAGGACCCAACCGGCCAGTGCCGATGGACCTCCAGACACCATAGCCCGCGACCTCCACGAGATCCGGGGATCCCCAACCCCGCTGGCTCCTAGACAAAGGCCGGAGCCCCGCCTGACTGCGACCAGAGCCCGGGGAACCTTATTCCGACGCGACACCACCGCGGCAGCCTCGGCGGCGTCTCCCTCAACCCTAACCCTACCACACACCCGCCTAGCGCACGTACCCGTGGTTCCCCCTCCCTCCCGCCGCCGGAGTGGCCGACGGAGAGAGAGGGAACCGGCGGCGTCGCCGGCGGCGTGCAAGAGACCCTCCTCGGTCGCCCTCAAGATCGCCCGTGCGATCCTTTTTTCCGGGAGGAGCGAACCGTCCGCAATGGCCCGCTAATTAACCATGGAGGGATCCATCAATCGGTCCATGGACACGCAAATCTAATACTCTACTGATACCTGTATTAATTTATCAACTTGTACAATGGATATATTGAATGGATTTGCAACCTCTACTGATACCAATAAGTTATTGCTAGTCAACTGAATTATGCATAATCAAGTTACCGATTACACAAAACAATCTGTAGGATTTATATCAACAGATGCAATCGTCTAATCCCATAATGTTGCACATAATGCATATAGCTAGATTTGCATCCATGTAATTAACTGTTAGATGAAAAGCCAACATTTTCGCAAAAAAAACCAACATAACTTAAAAGGTGACCGTTGCTAAGCTAAGTGAGAACATACTCTCGAAACAATACAAATAGGTTAGCCGCACTACGATCGTTGCATTTTACGCAGTGCATATACCATGTAAAGCTTAATAAGATAGCTAACTAGGGACTACTACTATCTAGCAAAGGAAAGATTTTCATGGCTCGTAAGCGAGAAGGCAGATCGACCTCCAAGAGCACGGACCAGGAAGTTGAGTAATCTTGAATGCGCATCTCTTTCATCTCCATGTCAAGGATGATTAACAAAGTTTGAAGATCTCTCCGCACGGACCGGAAAGTTATATGCAGCAACACAATGTTGTTGACCTCACTAGAGCACTTCAAACCAATATTCACATGTTGAACTCGAGGGATGTCTGGATCAAGTGATCGAAGCTTCTCCTCGATATCAATCACCACCACCTCCGACGCCCAATCTCTGCCCGGTAGTTGATTCCACACTGATATCTTGAACCCGTCAACAATGAGCAGTCTCAGTAGCTTAAGCCCGTCATGTGAGTAGTATGACCCGAAGTGGTACTCTCCTTTGGATTCAGTTATATGACATGGGAGCTTTATCAATCCTTGCTCCCTTGTACATACATTGTAGGTAACTATCTTGGCACTGAAGAGTACCAGCCAGTGGATGACACCGCCTTGGAGGATGACGGTGTTGTTGCGTGTTGCATAACAGTGCTGCGAAAAGGAACCACTTCTGGTATTGCTCGGGACAGTACGTTTCCAGGTGCCACACGACCATGTGGTGGCCTGAACTTTATTGTTGCGTGTATTGTTGATGTCGTGTATGGTGACGGTGGCGTCATAATAAGGGACAAATAAAAGAAAGGAGCAGCCGATGCCATCCTCGGCGGTGAGCAAGAGAAACCTACTGAAGCATGCGGTATCTTCCAGGCTTATGCATGGCGGGTTAGAGAGCAAGGTACGGTGCCCGCTGATGGTGTCCAAAACGCATAGGTTGGGGAGATTTCTTTTGTACTGGCGGCGGCGGAGGAGGACGAGTCCGCCACGGGATGTCACCAGCTCCCCAATGATGTCAGTCATGTTGCTTGACAAGCAAGGAGACATATGGTCATTCAAGTAGGACGCAGCTGCGGGCGTGTCCGGGTGGAGCAAAGAGAGTGGTGACCGCATATGGGCCTGGTCACCATGGTTGTCGTTGAGACAGGCGAGGATGTAAGGGGATATGATTCCTCCTTGTTGGGTGACGCGGTGGATGAATGGTGGACTGAGGATGTCAAGGCGGAGGAGCTTGCAGGAGGCGGCGCAGCGGACGAGGGTACAGTATTCGGAGCGTGCGATGATTTCGAGTAGTAGATCTGTCGGGAGAGTCCACTCACTCGCCACCGGAGAAGTACTCGGCTTGTATGCTCTTTCCCGCGGTTGAAGATTCCTCGCCACCATCGTGTTTTGCATTTGTGTACGTAGGCTAATTGATCTTCAGAATCAAACGAATTCGGCTGTTCGCTGTTGTACTATATGGCGCAGCAAGGCGATTGGATTCTACTGGAAGCTGAATACGCCACCGGATCCCAACACGAGCAGGAGTCGGTTTTCTGCTGTCTACTCACCCAATTGTATTCTGATCCTCTTACGTACATGTACAGTACGTGTCCTTTCGGTATCCTATTTTATTTCTACTAATAGTTGTCGTGTTTGGATGCCTATCCACTTGGGTTCTTGAATCAGTAGCAGAGTTTCCTTCGAAATCAATCGTCTTGGCAGCGTCATCATTTATAACACTAGATCATGTAGGCATAAGCTTGTATTCGTTGAGAGAAGAATAAATAATGTAGCCGTATGGAGACTGTTTGTGATCTATGTTGTCAAGTTGCTGTAACGTGAAGAATCTGCAGACGTAAGAACCTGAAGAATGTGTAGTGAGTGAGCCTTGTGATTCCTATGGCATGTGTTTGCGCATCAGCCAGTTGTAGCAGCTGTTTGCGTTCTGGTCATGTTATGGATGTCGATATTTTCGTGAAGAGACGAGTTGACAAAACTGCCTAGATTTTCTGTGACGTAGCAAATGGTTTGACACTCGAATGTTCAAAGTTTTGTCAAACATTCAGGTATCCACATCTGAATGGCAGTGAAGCCGAGGAATAGCTGTGACCTGAAGATCAGTAGACGTAATGGGCATCAGCGGCAAAATGCTCATCTACGTAGTCCCCCCAAGAAAAAATAGCCATGAATTTGCCATCTGGTATGGTGTTCGTGGTTAAACAGGACCCGAGACAAAATGAATCTTATATATGACACTATTTTTACTTGCAAACAAAATGAATGAATTGCCCCTGGCGAATGCTACAGAACAAATCCCTTTGTGCTTACTGTTTTACTAGGCATTGTGAGAGGTGATATTCAGGAAACATTCCAGAACTAAACAACAGCAAATTTCCGTCCAACAAATAGGCATTAGGGCCAGAAACAAAAGCTACGGACACCACCGGTAGCAGCGAATGCCGGTGCGGCGAAGCGATTCGCGTATTCCTAATCTACCTTATGCATCTCATCTCATGTGCAACCAGAAGCTACTTACTACAGCTTCGCTCATCGCCTATCCCTAAATATCTATCCATCACCTAACTCCACAAACAGACATCCCTGCAGTTAATCTCACAGAGACAACATTCAGCTGCTCCCCTACATCCATCCATCCTCGCTACTCACTCAATCCCGGACCGAGTTAATGTCAATGTTGCACGACCGCGACTCCATCTGCTGCATCATGCCCGTCCACCCACCGCCCATCACCGGGTCATCCGGCGACGCCAGCTCCTGCTCCTCCTCCCCGTCGTGGGGCATCGCCGTCATCATCGGCGGCGGCGGCGGGGTACCCTCCTCGCCTTCCTCACCTCCCCCACCACCATTGGCCTCGCCCGCTTCCGCCTCGGCCTCTTGCTCGGCCTTGCCTTTCTTGCTCTTCTTCTTCGACCCCGCGTACATGAAGCTCCCCACAACCACCTGTTCGCACCAGCAAGGTACACAGATTGATCGTTTTAGATACAGGGCAATAACCAAATACTGCTGACAGACAACATAAGCCAGAAGTTACCCAAACTGGTGGTATGCTGATATTTCAGTCATATGTGAAATAAGACAACTGTGATCACCTGAACGGTCCCAGCTGCTGTAAGGACTCCACCAACACTCCCTCCAATGACCCTGTGATCGGCGCCACACAGCGCGATGCATAGCCCTCCATTTCTGGTGCGGGAAACACCATCGTCGATCACCAGATATGATCCAGATAAGCACAGGATCTCAAATCGGCCCTGAAAAGGTATAGTAGACACGTAAGAAATTATTATTACAGAGAACAAGTGCTTTCCATGACCAATGTTACAAGTGAAGCATTTTTTTAAACAATATTATGCATATCCACGAGTGATGGGTCTAAAAACATGCAAAACACGAACAGACAATTCCTCTATTAAGTTGCAAAAGAAATATCATAACTTCAATTGATAAGGACAGAAGCAGTCAAGTTCACTTCTAGTGAGAACAGAGAAGCAGGATAATACATCAAAGTTGTTTGTTCGTTCTTGTCAAAATTAATAAAATAAGAAATAATATTATAATCATAATATGCATATCCATGGGTGATGGGACTAAAAGCTGCAAACATGAACAAAAAACTCCTGTCCTAAGTTGCTAACAACATATAATGGCTTCATTTGATAAGAAAGGACTGAAGCAGTCAGGTTTACTTCTACAGAGACAGCAGAAGAAAAGCATAATGGATCATGCCAGTAACAAAGCATAATGGATCATGCCACATATGAGGATAATACGAGCACACACACACTCATGACCCCCATCCCAGCAGCTTTAAGGAGTTTATTTTCCACATGATGCAAATGAAAGGAAAAGTACACGAAATGACAAATAAATCCAAAGGCTGGTTATTTGATCTAGGATGTTGAATAGAGCTATTTTTCTCATGTAACTGAGCCCCCAGTATAAGATATAAGAAAACTCCTTTTTCCAATTTTATTAGCACAGGGTAATGCTAGGCTTGTAGGGAGAAGTCCGGATGAAAATGCAGTTACTTTTCTAGCCAGCTGGTTAGTTTCTACCATAACATATCACTGTACATATATAATATATGGTTAGATTATGAGCCTGATGGACTCTGGTGAAGCATACAAGTCCTAGTATTCATCCATCACGTTGTGGAACCAAATTTTCCCAAGGAACTGGTAAGTGTTGCAGGGTAACAGAACAAATAACTCGGAACATTTAGGGACAGTTCATGTTGCATTAGACAAGAAGAAGAGACTAGAAAGGAATAAAGATATCGGTCTCTCGACCACTGGTACTAGACACACCTCATATGTAACTACACTGCCGGAGCTTGCATCCTGATGAAGGGTTGCCGTGGAGACAGCCCCTGATGCTGACATGATGCAGACAGCCCTTGGGCCCTGTTGTGAGAAGGACATTATCCTGGCTGCAACATCCTGCGCAAGGAGAATAGGCAGTTAGGCATAGAATTCTTTTAGTCGATATTTTGCTGTGTGGTGTAGAAAGACAACTGTGGGTTCCACTCTATACCTTCGTGGACAATAATTACTCCCTCTGTCCATTTTAATTGACTTCCTATCCACCACATGTGGATGTATGTATACATGTAACATGTCTAGATACATCCACATTTGGTGGATAACAAGTCAATCATCCACATTTGGTGGATAACAAGTCAATTAAATTGGAACGGAGGGAGTATAAGGCAAAGGATAGTTCACACCTATTGATGGGAGAGCAAGAGAAGAAAATGTGTCTATGAACTGAGAACACATCAATAGTATTCTAAGTTCACTGAAGCAAGCCTGGAACATGTGGAACTAGATTCAAGGCTACATGATTACGAGGCCCTAAAAGGATCCAGTTTCTTTTCTTTTCTTTTTGCCACCCCGAGTTAGCACATACATACAGAAGAGAGTGCACTGAGTGCAAGCTGAGAAGTACAGGGCCCCTACAGGAGATTGGTAGCTGAATGTAGCATCCTCAGAGTGAGAGGAACAAGTAATCTAGTCTTGTGGAACAAATTGTGGCGGCGGCGTTACCTCTCCTGAGGGGATGATGATGACGTGGGGCGTGAACCCGGTGCCGACGGAGCCGAGGAAGGATTCCCCTGCAGAAGAACACAACCAAAACTGTCGGTCAATCTGAACTCCATACTGACAGTGCGTCCATCCGTTGTCGCAGAGGACGGAAGAGAAGAGCTGGGACGAGATTACCGAGGGAAGCGAGCTGCTGCATCTTGCCGGACCCGGGCGGCCGCCCCCGCCGCTTCTCGGGGCCGGGGGTGGACGGCACCACGACCAGGGCGGTGGAGGGCGATGGGGACGGGGAGAGCCCCGCCGCGTCGGGCTTGTACTTGCGGGGCCTCCCCCGTTTCTTCCTGGCCAGCTCGTCGCCGGGGGGCGGCTGCTGCTGGTCGGACGCGGGCGGGGATGCCTCGGCGTGGGGAACGTGGGGGTCGGGCCCCATCTGGAAGGCAAAGGTGCCGCCATGGCCGGCGGGGTCGAAATGGTGGCTCCGGTAGTCGTCAAGGGGAGAAGGGAAGGTGGAGGGCGGTTCTTGGGTGGTGGCGGCGGAGGAAGGGGAGCGGTGGTGGATGAAGTAGGGGGATGGGGAAGGGGAGCCCGAGGCCACCATGGAGTCCCTCGAATCCATTCATCCGACGGCGGCGAGGAGGAGGAAACCCTAGCACGGAGAGGAGGTCGCCGGAGGAGGGCGGCGCGGCATATGGTCCGGTCGCTCTTGACTCTGAAACGAAATGGGAACCAACCAACCAACCGACGCTCTCCTCCTCCTAAAACCCTAGAAAAAAACACACGTCCAACACCCAAAACACGTGTTACAAGATTTTATTTATTCTAGGGTTCCAGCACAAGTTTTTTTTTGTTTCTATACCTTTGAACACAAGTTTCTCATCAGACCTACTAAAACACCTCGCCACCGCCCACCTTGCCACCGCTCAGCACCACCTTGTTGGATGTACGCCCAAGAGGCAATAATATTAATCATTATTAACATCTGATTCATAATTATGATTCATACTTTTATGTTATAACTGTGGTGTCTACTGAATGTGAGATTCAGAAGAAAACCCACACGCATATGTAGAAACATCAACTAAACAAAGATATCCTAGTCTTGCCTCCTAGACAAACTTGTTGGTTGTTAGATGACTGGGTTTTCCTCGTAATGGACATATGTTATGTTAGCATCAATATGAGCATATTGTTGGTTGAAACTATATGGGTGGGTAGACCCATTTTTGATGATATACTATGAGATTCCCTTTCGACGTTATTTATCATTAGTAAAATATCACAGAAAGTTTACGTTCAGACCTCCCCACAACCCCACCAAAGCAAAACGAGCTCAAACCTTGTTGTTTTTGTCCTCTCATTCAATGGTGGAGCTAGAGCAGAGAGGGCCAGGGTGCCATGCTAGGGAAAGAAGGTGCCACCAAGGACAGAAAACTTAATTTCAGGGGTGCAAATGTGATGAAAATCTATAATTATAGAAAGAAAAAATCTTGGAGCTATCTTGTGTATATCCCAAACTCTACATGGATTTGTCACCCGTTTTATATACTATCCCGCTACCCATGGGTGAGAAAATAAAATCATGTGTGTAAACATGATGACGATGATTCTAGTGGATTTCAAGGTTTTGTAAGATGTGGGCGAATCCACATGATTCTTTCTAGCCATGGACATAATTTTAAACGAACATGAACCTGACATTAATCGTCGACTCAGATATAATGAAGAATTGATGGCAAAATTGGGCGCAAAAACTTTGGGCTTACAATCATAATCCATCTACACAAGTGCATGTTTTCCATGTGATGAAGTATGAGTAAGAACGAAGACACTCAATTTGTTTCTTGGAATCCGAGTTGTATGTACGTGTCTGTTTGGAGAGGTTGTGCACGCACACACTCTAGTTTATCTGTGTCACCTGCTGGCGAAAGGTAGGACGTTAATCCCAATATAACATAATGAAAGTAAATAAACAAAACACCAGTATGTAGGTGGTACGAAAACAAGTAGAAAGAGGATGTAAAGAATAATAATAGGTGAATTGTGTGCCATACTTCCACTAGAACCATCTCTCCAAATAAACATAACAATTTTGGGTAAACAAAATTACAGTTGGGCAACGATTAAATTGTACTTATATTTCACTTTTAACTGTATGATTATTCATGGTGAGAGAGCATTTTGCTTCCCGCAACCAGCAACAACATACATCTTCTTTCAATTTTTCAAGCTAAGCATATGGACCATTTATCCATACTGTGTTCAAACCAACTAAAAAACCTTTCAGAATTTAATCTCTGTCCAATCGACTCTACAATATTTTTCCCGGTCAATTCGAGGAATATATGTTTTAATCTCTTCTATCGGTTATTGTCCCATCCTTTGAGCAGACTTACTGTTTTTCCATGCGCACATAACACATGCAAAAAAAATCAGGAAATAGTTTTGTTGTGTGCTGAATTTCCCTAAACCCCAACAATGTATTCTGCCAAGAAAAATCCTGTTAATTCCCTCAGATGTTATAGTTATCGGTTACTCACAAAAACTGAACTGCTTTTCTGAATATAATAGAGCACTTACATAAAGAAAGCTTAACAATTCCTTGATAAAAAAAACTATACTCTCTTTTTTAAAGACAAGCGGACGTCCAGAAACATTCCACCAACAGCTAAAGTTTATCTCACTTCACACGATAACAGAAAGTGCACACAGGAAGTATCTGAAAGAGTCCTCTGTCAACGGTCATCTTTAGACAATAAACAAGGATTTTGCTTCTACAGGAAATCTAAGAGCAATTGTGCTGTCTACAGTTTTACTATACAATGGTCGTGTGTTGTCAACCGTCGACAGCAACGGTCCGTCGATCAGCGAGAAAAAATCAGTACAACACTAACACTAATACCCACTAAAAGAATAGAAGTTACAACCATTTCTGGCAAGCTACAACTGACAGCAAGTTCAAGACTGACGGCGCCATTTGACTCGGCATCAGCTTTTTTACATGAAAGAATCGAGAAAGGAAAAAATTACCCTGAAGAAGATTGCTAAAAACAGGGACGGAGTGTTGCGAGAACATCATAACAGTCCCGCAAAACTGCTGCGTCTCCTGGTTGTTCTATGCAGGACCCTTTTGCTCTCCCGCCACGTGCTATCTATCTCACTATCGTGGCGCAGAAGCTTCACTAGATCTACCCTGACCTGGGATTTCTCCCGGCTGCTACACTTGTTAGCCTCCACGATCTCTGACTCGTCGCAGGACGCCGGAGGAGTGTGAGGCCCAGCTGCCTCCGTGCTTGATCTGGGACGAGGTAAAAAGAAACGGAGTCATCGTACATGAAGAAAACACATCAACCGGTGACGAAATCTAGACCAAGCTGACAGCTCTAAGGGCATTCTGATTACGGATATGCATACCTATCTTCCTCGCCAGCCGGGTGTGGAAGCAATACAAACCCTTCACCGTTGCTAGGGCGGCAAGCGGGACAGTGGAACGTTTTCGGAGGGGGCCCGCACAGATTGATGCAGTCGAAATGATACCACTCGTCGCACTGGTCGCATGCGATCATGGCCCTGTTGTCATACGGCCTACGGCAAATGCAGTAGAGGATGCTCCGGTCTCCGAGTAGCTACAACAAAACTTGGTCGATGAGAAAAAGGAGCGAAGGACATCTCGATGGACAATGGGATCTTGACTGGCATACGTACCTTTAGTTCCTTCTCAACATGTACGGGCAGATTTTGCCCTTCGATGATGAGTCCGTACACGTGATCAAGCGGAAGCTCACCACAGTCCGATGCAACCTGCATCACAGCATAGTCTTAAAGGTTTGCACGGTTTCGTTTCCAACTTATATTAGAAAGCAAGTGGCGAAAGAAACATGTGTCTCACCTTTTCTGCTTTGGCCAGCCACTGCTGACTGGTTTCCTTTATTTTACATATCTCCAAGTTGAAGAAATCTTCACCAGATATCTCTAAATTCGAAGCCTAATAGCATCAGTGCATTGAACATCAAGCTTAGTAAGTTTATAATTAAATTGCCACTGATTTAGCAAGAGATTTACAGATTAAATCAATTATGCTACCTCTTTATCAAGGCGCATTACGTTTTGGATCGATGTCTTTTTTTCACGACACATGATTTTATGAATCCGTTTCTTCCACGAATATCTGCTCAACACCAACTCAATGTTGCAGTTGATTTGCTGATCATATAAGCCAGCAGCTGACGTTGCCTACACAAACAACCAAAAAAGGAAACAGCATTGGTACACTTGTCTATTTCTTCTAACACACCCTGCACTAAGAGTCCAGAGCGTCTAAAGTAAATCAACAGTTATTTAAAGGGACAAAACAACCAAGGATCACCTTTAGAGCAACTAGAAGAGGTTTGCACATCACACTAAGATCTTCTCCGCCGTAAGAATGTGCATCATGCAAAATTTGCATCAAATAGGACTTAAAGTCACAGCCCTTCTTGATAATCTCTTCCAACAAGTCCAACTCATCAATTCTATTAAAGGTCAGGCGAATCTCAGTAAGCCAAATGAGGAAGAACCTAGGTTTCAATGAATAATTATTTTTAAATTACCCTGTGTAGAAACCCTTTGCGGAACTGACAAGTTCAGTAAGTGCACTAAGAGCAGGACGGTCCTCTTTAAAAATCTGTAACATTTGCATCAGTATCAGCATATAACATCAATAATTGACTTAATCAAAATTATCAACCTGATAATTACCTTTTCTTTTACTCCTGTCTCTAATAGATCCCCGCTTTCTAAAGAGAAACAAAATGGACAAATATATTCACTTGTAGTTTGTTTAGAAACAAGTAGTGGTTCCACACAAGAGTTGTGGTACCTGCACAATAGATCGTTCAATCAACAGATGATGGAGAAAATGCACCCAAAAAAAGATTAATAATGTGACAGCCAATATCAAAAAGACATTGTTTGACTGAACTAGTTTGTTCCCTTCACTTAATACTCACAGAAGAGTGTTGTTACGTTGGATTCAGAATATCCCATCTAACGTACCCTAATGATTTATGTGCACATGAACAAATGAATATTCTAGAAGCATGCTAAGAAGTATAATATTATGGGTTGACACTTAAGGCAGACATGAAAAACCAATCCAAGCACCTGTAACTTACCAGTCTTGACATATTACACATCTAGAGGCTACAACATCACCCACATCACATGAACAGATGACGCAGAACTCTTTCTTCTTACAATTCTCAGCATATAACATAGAAGCATTGTCCAATGATCCACTGATCTGAAAACAGGAAGTGAAAAGGTCTAATCATTTTCCAGCAAAATAAAACAAAACAACCAACATGGGTCGTTCAAACAGAAACCAACCTTCGAAGCATGGAAAGCAGAGAACCATTATCATTGACATCCACAGAGAGAGTACATCGGCACCGACTGAACCACCCATCAATCTTTTCAATATCAAGAACAACCCTATCCATTTCACAACAATCAAATGCAACAGTCTGGCCACTGTCCTATGAAGGTTCAAGTATCATGGAAGTTAGCAGAACATATTCAACATGATAGAATATAATCACAATTCAACATTTCATGAACTTGTAAGGGAGATGGGGAAGCAAGACATTGTTAATATGATGACTTACTCTAAGCCTTAGTAGTCCAGCCCAAGATTGGTGATCAGGCATCATAAAGAAAGCATTGCATTGCTCTATCCATGACCTGTGAGGAATGACGATTTGTTTAATGATAAAATGATGGGCTTCAAATGAAACTTCATGGCTTATACTATTACTTGAGGCAGTAAAGGATCGGGACAACACAAAAGCAGTTTGCGGATAAGTGCGCACAAGACAGAAAAAGAAAGGAGATAGTCTAGTGCACTAGTATATTTGGTAGCAAGACCTGGTTATTCGTATCTATGCTCATGAACACCACTGAGATGTTTAGCATAACCATTCTGGATACATGTGACTTACTTATGTTTGTTTATACTATCTTCAAGCTTGGCAGTCATCATAGAATAAGGAACAGCAATTTCCTGCGACAACCAAAAACATAATGCAGTTGAAACCGAAGAACAGCTGAAGAGAGCATGGAAAACAAGAAAGGTATGTCAGTTTTGAAAACTTACCTGATGTTCGGCTAAAACATTTTCCAATTTAGATTTTACAGCTTTTCAGAACCAGGAAGCAAAACAAGTGTTTTCCTTAGCCAAGATAATCCGCTCACCAACAATGTAGCTACAGGGCAGTTTGACAATGAGGCAGGAAGGTGGACAGCTTCTTCAATTGCTCTATCAACATCCTGAAAGGTTCTATTTAAATGTTAACATGAGATAACCAACATTGTTTATGCTCTTACCAACAAAGTACTCATCAAAGATATGTACACGAATGTTGTGATAAGTGTTCATGCAAGGAATAGCAAGCCAGTTACCTTTCCAATTACGATAGGTCTACATCAAGGGTCAGCCTTGAGCAAATACATTTTTGACTTAGTAGGACAAAGATGGAGTATTTGTGGTGCGATTATAGTAGCGATAGATGCGAGGACGGAGAGGCTAGTCAAGGAGGGTAACTAGTGCCTAAGAGGGGTACCTTTCGATACTTGGGATCAAGGTTGCAAAGTAATGGTGACATTGATGAGGATGTTAGCCACAGGATCAAGGCAGGGTGGATGAAGTGTGTCAAGCATCCGCATCTGATATCCTATGCGACAAGAAGGTCCCACAAAAGTTAAAAGGTAAGTTTTATAGGACGGCAATCAGACCTGCCATGCTTTATGGAGCAGAATGCTGGCCCACTAAAAGACAACACATTCAACAAATGAGTGTCGGAGAGATGCGTATGCTTAGGTGGATATGTGGACACACAAGGAAGGACCGAATCAGGAATGAGGTGATACGGGAGAGGGTAGGAGTGGCGCCGATTGGAGAGAAGCTAGTCAACACATGCTAAGGTGGTTTGGACATGTCCAACGGAGGCCACCGGAAGCACCGGTTAATAGTGGGATTCTAAGGGGCATAGCTAATACAAAGAGAGGCAGAGGGCGACCAAAATTGACATGGAAGGAGGCGGTTAAAAGGGACTTGAAGGACTTGAATGTACATAGAGATTTGGCTTTTGATAGGGCTGCATGGAAATCAGCAATACATGTGCCCGAACCTTGATTTACTCTTTTGTCTTTTTTGTTTTTCTTTTACGTTTCACAAGTTTCTATGTTGGTTTCATATCTAACCTACCCCAACTTGGTTGGGACAAAAGACTTAGTTGTTGTTGTTGTATAGTGAAGAATAAGAAGTTTCACTCTACAGCTAAGTAATTAATTAACAGACATGCATATCAAAAGGACAACTGACTCACTACTGTGGTAATACTGTCAGTTGCGGATCAAGAATGCAGACCCCCTAACAAATCACACGTCCCTCACGATAAGTTGGATGTCACACACTACATATACGGGCTATGTCAAAGAAAACAATTTTAGACATGGTGGCCCTATATCTGCCCGGAGTACCGTATAAGGATGGACCAGTGGCCTTGACCTGACTTCTAAGAAATTCAAAATTAAGAAAAACAAAGCATATCCCACACACATGCACAGTTGTGTACTCTATTTGCTGCACAACCTTCCTTCACATACATGCTATCTCTCATACAACAGCACTGGAAAAGGAGGCAAGTATTTCAGAAGGAAAGGTGCACATGAGTCATGACATGGGAACAACATGTTACCTCTAACAAGGGAATCTGCAGCAGAAAGACAGTGCTCTCAATATCCATCCAAGTGTCAGCAAAGAATCTTTCAGTTCATTAAGAACCTTTAACTCGAAACCAAGAGATAATCCACTTTCTATTTCTGCACTGATTTTATTTTGCAGCTCCTCCAAATTTCTTTCAAGTGGGTCAACTGTAGAGCTGATCACATTCAAATGCAGTAGGGTTCTTAATTTGCTCATCAGACTTAGTGAATTCTGTTCCCACTCTTCAACATTACTGAGAACAGAATTAAGTGCTGAAGTATCAAGGATGACTTTCATACTTGCAGGCTGACAGATTAAATCCTGTGACATGATGAATCAAGGTTATCTAAAACTTAAATAAGTATGTCCGCTGAAAATGATTTGCCATGATAGCCATATTGAACAAACCTTTAAGTCATCGACTTCATGAAAAACTCCAAGCCCAAGTTTATCACATCTAGGTTTCAGATAGGCCTGACATTTGTCCATCCACAGCCTAGAAACAACAATCTCCGCTCTCATATCTTGTTCAGACGGAAGTATAGCTTGTATGTCCTCTGAGTACCTGAAATTGCAATATTCAGTACAAAAAAATAGTTTGTAGCATAAGAATATAACTCTCTATGACGAATTGTACCGCATATGGTCTTCAAACTCAGAGAGAGAAGCTGATTGCTCAAGCATATATTGGGATTTCTGTTCCCAAGCAGTGGCATTTTTAGCAGTTGAGACAGATCAACAAATGGCGGTTCCTCTTCAATAGTTAATCTGGCAGACTAGCTATAGTGAGGCAGAGCAAAATAACCATCCAATACAATATTTAGAGGCTGGTGAATCAACTGAACTTACATGGAAGCTTGTGTTAGAATTTCTTCAATACACTCCATGGACATTTGTGTTGCAAGAGCCTGTTACATACTTGGATGTTAAGTGATAAATACTTATATAAGCTTCGACACTAGATATAAAGGATGGATTATATAACACTTGTTACAACTCAGATAGTACAACAGATCAGAGCTGAATGAATATCTTTCTATGACAGGAAAGGTCACAAGAACAGATGCATGCCAAAGTTGAACGGACTGCTTACCAGCTGTTACAAACAATTGTCGTCAGACATTTAAAAATTTGGAGAATTAACAAGTTTCAAGTTTCAACTCAGGTAAAAAAATCTATGCTGGGTTTAATTTTTCATATTTGGCAATTAATAATAATCAATATCCATGTTTCAGTTGCTATATACAATTCTACTTCATGATCATCAGTAAGAACTACATAATCCAAATTCCCCAGAGTCAAATTTTGATTTAATAGTGCGATATGTAGGTGTCTGCCAAAATTCAACTAGGTAACCACTTCACATTATAAGAGTTCTAACTCTCAGAGTCTCAGTTATACGGTCTAGAAACATACCTCAGATGCTTGCCTCCTGCAAGAGGACCTCCTTAGTTCTTTCTCAAGAATTGGCAGTTCGTCAACTGAGCAGAACAATACCTCTTGTGAACATTGAGTATTCATAACAAAAGATCTTCGAAGATAACAAGCACAAAGAATATAAGTATTTTTAAAGCATACCTTTAACTCCCAGTAATTTTTCATCCTGCTGAAGGTATGTCAACTCCTTAACAATGTTTTCATAGTCGCTCCTTTCAAAAAGTTTACCGAGTACATCATTAACATGACTTGCCCAGGAGCAAGCACCTGAATAACGTTGCTTAAGAAGGTTCAGCTCTGGAATGTTGAACTTGGTACCATCCAATGCGAGGAAACTCTCCAGCTCCTGGAGCATTTACAACAAAACAATAACACATCTACATTCCTTCAAATGTGATATAATAATTGAGGAAAGGAATAGTGCTGCCGACCTTTAGGACAGGGGGGTCTTGGAGATATGATTGACACCGGATCCTCAATGATTCAGCTTCTTTCCACAGTTTCAAAACAAGGTCAATTTCAGGAACTAGAACTCGAAGTTGTGCCATCTATCAAGGTTTTAGACATTGTCAACTGCCCGCAGGTCCAGATAATGCAGAAACATATGAACGGCACAGTGAATCAGAACTAACTTCAAAGAGGAAGTTGACAGCCAAAACTTCTGAAAAAACACACCTCTAGTTTCAAAGTATTCAGGAGATCTATTTCAATGACGTCGAGTTTATTACGTTCAAGGATATCATGTACCTTCTTCAACCAAGACTACAGAAGAAGTGAAAGTGTGAAACGCAAACATTCAAGAAGTTATATATGATAAGAGTTTAGAATAGGACAGGAAAACACCACTAGCATATAAAAAACTCAAACAACTCATTACACTGAGTGCATACCTTTGCAAAAGAAATCTCACACGACAATTTTGATGTTTCTGTTAGCTCAACCGGAAATTCTGAAGCCCGAGAGTACAGCTTTTCCAAGTGGTCAACCTAAGAAAACATGGCAATCAGGAGACATTGTCGCCACAAATACGAAATAGTAGGTGCAAGAAATTAACTCTGCAATGTAAATATCTTTTGTTTCCCGCAAAAGGTATTTCCTGGTAGTAGTTATCTTTTAAAAGTATTATAAGTTTACTTATGAACAAAAAAGTATGATTACCGTTGAGCAGGATGATAACGCAATGTTTATTTCACTAATTATCATTTTCCCTTTATCCGCATAGGCCTGCAACAGGGGGAAATCTTAGCAATAGAGTAAATGTTAGGGTCTCACAATAAGAGCAACAACAGTGCCCGATTTACATACCTGCAGCTGTGTAAGATTAGATTCGCAGGATCCTTTACATCCTACATCGACTAATTCTTTGATTTCCACATACTTTACTTTCTCCGAAAACTTGTCTTTATCAAGCAAAAAATCATCGATTCTGGAAAGGCAACTTCTAGCACTCAGAATCCATTTCTTGGCCTCAGTTAATTTTAGTGACATGTTCCGGACCTAAGAAATTGATAGTACCACAGTAAATACAAGTCACTCGATTGCTCTACGCAAATCATAGCATGTTTGGTAGGGAAAAAACATACAGAATCCATGTCATGGTCACCCCACAGAAATTGTTCAGCGGCTTCTAAGGCAGTGGAATATGCAGTATCCAGGAACGGCATATGGAGAATACGATCAGATTCTGAAAGCCAATCCTCAGCAAGTTGTGCATATGATATATACCGATTTTTGACCTGGAGACAGTAGATAAGGACCCGTCAAAAGAAAGAAAGAAATAAGGGAAAGAAACAAACATAATCAAGGTGGTCTTCCATAGCACCAAACTATGGTACATAGTTCGGCATTACTTCTTAGTTCCTACAAACTATATCAGATATCATGAAATCATGAGAACACCATCATAAAAAAGCAAGCTAATCACACCATGTGTTCTCATCTTTAATGGGCAACTAAATGCATATATTTGGAACAGGCAACTCAAATGACAGAGGTGCATTGTAGTTCATATCAAACCTTTTTAGATGGCGCGGGAATGTCATTAAGCAAGGGGCTCTGCTTAACATTCTCCCCTGACAGAGCCTTGACCTCGCAAGCTAGATCACCCAATTCTGCAAGGGTGTGGCGGTAAAATAAGCGATGCTTCTCTGGACTGCATTCACAAAGGTGCTTCCAGTGCTGGGAAAGAAAGGAAATGTTCTTAAGAAACTTGGCTTAAATCTATATTGTGAAAGCACTATCAACGGTACTGCATAAGATGGGCATGCTTATCAAAGGTTTTCTTTTGCTTCATAAATGGAACAACTCGGAAAGACAACATGGAATTAAGAACTGACTAAAAACAATGACATAAGTAAGACAAACCTCAAGGCAAACATAAGAAGAAAGCCTACAGTTACAAGAAACCGCTGAAAGATAGAGGTACTGTCGGCATATGACGCACTTAGGATCCTGCATAGTGAATTTTGATAATTTGTTCAATATCATCGGAAAATATCATGACAGGGGATGAAGGTATATTAGTACAAGTACCTCTTCACTTCCGATATAGTTTGGGTTACTCCTTGCTGGCAACAGATTGGATTTGACAATCCCATTAATCCATAGCTCCTCTCGGCATTTTTTCTCCTTCACAAATAGCCTATCTATTTCACCCTTTAAGTAGGAAAGTGATTCACTGTTCACGCCATTCTACAAATAGAAGGATGAAGGAACGTAAACATTTGTCAGCACGGTGCACAGTTTATAGTTACTACAATACACCGTTATGTAGCAAAATACTGCAAGCCAATGCAAAATATTTTTTAGGAAAAACAGTAGAGGTTATAATATATTATTGTTAGGAAAGATGTGCGACAAGAGATCTAATGCAAAACGTGACCACTCAACGATGTAAAACATGCTGTAAAAATTCCACAATAAAGTAATACCAATCCATTCACTATAACATAAGGTTGAACGGTTCAGCATCGTGGTGCTAGGGACCAGAACCATAACCTCTAAGTTCTTCATTACTTAACAGGATAAATTGTAATAATAGTACATCAATGGTCCATTCCAAAGTGAAAGTTAAACAGATCACATGGTCACTTTTGATTATGCATTTGATAGTATGGATGATACAGTAAAAAGAACACAAAATCATGTATCTCACTTTGCTAAAGTGGCTCATCGTACCCTGTAGCAGTTTTAGCCACCTTGAAAGCGTTCCCAAAAGGTCACTTCTTCGGGTAAACACAAACAAGACAATAATATTGCATTTCAAACAAATGCATGTGAAATTGTTAATATTTGTCACTTACGACGGCTAAATGCTGAACTGTCTTCTGACAGCTAACTAGCTAAACAAAAGAATGATGACGAATTTCATTAATCGACCAGTATAACAGCAGATAAAAAAGGGAGGTTTGCCGACAAGTGACAAAGTAACAGCTGAGCTAGTACAACAATGGACCAGACGAAATACACAAGATAAGCCTGCAAATGACTAATTGGTATTTTCTAACCTTTGTGACCACATACAAAAGCTCTTCATGTGACAAAACAGGTGCCTTACGGTACGTACGATACAGTTCAGCTCCAATACCACCATGAGGTAGCCAATCAGCAGGAGCAAAATTAACAGCCTCGGCACAATTTAAACCTGTTGAATGATGTGTCTCAAAATTGCAATAACATCATAACTGAAAGAGAAGGGACTATGAAGTATGGCCTGTGTTACCTAAATTGAAACCACCATGGAATGACCTGGGAAAAGTAATCACGAAGTTGCCAGGTTCCTAGAGAAAGAGAGCAAAAAACAAGTTTTATACACTAGATGTACATTCCGGTTTATACTGTGAATTCAAATTACACAACTTAAGATAGAGAATAACCAAGCAAACGGCATAGCAGGAACATTCATATCACAGATATCATTGTCATAAAGAACATGAGAAACAATATTCAAATGTTTGCCTGTTTGCAAACAGAGTTTCTACTAACCTGCAACACACTATAAACCGGAACACCATTTGCTCGTAAAACTGACGGATTCAGCATTGTGACGAGGTGAAATAATAGGTCAGGTTGTGCATCAAATAGATCAGGTAAAGTATTACGCATAACCTGCACGAGTACAAAGTATCAAACAATCAAGTTAACACATAATAAGGCTAAACTGCTACCTAACCCCATATATTTACACGTAAAACTCAATCATCAAAGTTGCATCCCCTTCTGGAGCAAAAATGAAAACAATCGAGTAGATTCTGTGTTTCATCTTTCAACCATGAATACTAATATCAGTCTTCTGTTCTTTTTACAACTCTGTGAGCCACTTACGTAACAATTTAACAGGATTGTCGAACAGAATGAACAGTTAAAGAAGAGCATTGCTTAAACAGCAATTCTGGCTAAGGACCATTTTATTTCTTTCTTTAAACAATAAACAAAAAAGGGGTAACTATGTTTATGCCCTTTCGTTAATAACTCAACACATAAACATACATTATACATGACTATCATTGTTTGATGCTGATATGGAAGAGAAACAAACTACACAATCAAATGAAAATTAATGTTCTAAATAAGCATACAGTAATAACAAAGTATGTTAATAATCGCAATGTATTCCTACTACTGTAATCAATGTTTGCACAAGTCAAAATCACAGGTGTATGAAACTATTAATATCATACTCTTTTGTCTAAAAATATATAACATACCCGCTCAAAAGCATTTGCTTCTGCTCCAGGCACCCCATACCAACATTTCGGCTCGCCCCTGAAACACATGTCAGAAAACCATATTTTACTTCAAGATGAACAACGATAGGCCCAAAATTAACATTACAACGTATGCAGAACGTAACAAAGTTACTAGCTTCCCTCACATCATATTTTTAAATGAAATCTCAGGACACTAACTTGTAATTAAATTTAAAAAAAACTGGGATAGCAAAGATAACAAGATATGCAACATGCTATTCAGGCAGGATTTGCTTAGCAATGTAAGTAATTAATGCAGAACGTAACAGCTGTAGGCCCAAATTAACATTACAATGTATGCGTAACGTAACAAAATTACTCTCATCCATCACTTAAAATCTTAGGCCACTAACCAGTATTTAATAAATGAAAAAAAAAATGTGATACAAAGATATCCACCATGCTATTCAGGAAGGATTTGCTTACCAATGTAAATAATTAATCGAATAGAAACAATGGTCCTCGACATGCCAGCAGAAGGACGAAAACAACATCCCTATGTAGAGCCAAGGGACCATCACGCCAGCAATCTTATCCTGGACAGTCCGAAGAACCGAGCCCGGCAGGTTTGGAAAATTGTTCAGATTCCACGGGCTCGAGCAATACTTGAGCCACAGCTCGGGATCCACGGACGGCGGCACCGGATCACCAAGGCGAGGAAACCCACTCCCGTAAACCGAGGTGTCCATGTCGCTGCCATACATGACCTCGAGCTCCCCTGCCTTGCCCTCCACGATATCCCAGAACTGCTTCTCGACCTGCGCACGGCCCGGCCGCCTGTTCTTCCCGAACCACCTCCTTCGGACCTTCTCATCGAACCGCCGGAACACGTCAAGCAGGCAGGTCCTGCGCCGCTCGATGAACCCGAAGCAGTCGCCGTCGGAGTTCATGCACTCCGAGCAGTACCAGTTACCCGGAGGCACGCGCTCGAGCGGCGGTGACAGGCAGTAGAGATGCCACCCTTTGTCACAGCGGTCACAGAGGAGCATCGCCTCCCCGTGCTGCCCGCTATCACACTGCTCGCAGACCTGGTCGTCGTCCGCCTCCGCCGCGTCGACCTTCCTACGTTTCCGCTTCCGAGGCCCGGCAGACGCCGCATTCTCCCGGCATTGTTGCCGCGAGAAGCCGTTCCGGCGGCTTTTTTGCGAATGGGATTTCTCCTCCGCTTCCGGCTGCTAACACCGGAAGCGGAAACGTCCGTCTCACCTCCGGAGACGGTCTGGCTCGCTCCTTCGTCCAGCGAGCCGGAGACCGACGGCTGGTCGTCGAGCTCAATCTTCACACTGTCGGCCTGTGTCCCATCCTGTGACACCGGTCTGTTGGTGAACTTCTCGTAGTCGTAGAGGTGGTCGTGGTAGAGCTGCGCGAGGACGTGCTTGGCGCACTCGGGCACGTGACGGGGCGCCTTGTCGTCGGTCACGAGGCGGACGACGTCGTCCCAGCGCCGGCCCGCACAGGCTCCGTCGTAGCCGCCGAAGCGCTTGACGGCGTGGAAGAGGCGGCATAGGTCGAGCGGGTGGCCGTCGGAGAGCGCGGGCGGCTTCGGCAGGCCTTTCTTGCGGCCGCCGCGGGCTGCCTTGTTGAGGAATCGGGCGTAGTCGAGGAGGAATGTGTCGGGGTCGGCGGGGGCGGGGCGGGCGAGGAGGCGGTGGATGGGCTGGCGCTTGGTGGGGAACGGGAGGGCGGCGACGTCGAGGGCGTTGGGAGGGGACCAGGACGGCGGCGGCACGATGCGGCAGATGCCGTAGCGCTCGGCGAGCGGGCGGATGCTGGCGACGTAGGCGAGCGGGTCCGAGAACTCCTCCTCCGTCGGGCGGAACACCGGCGCCTCCGGGACGGGGGAGGAGGACTCGGGGCTGAGGAAGCCGGAGGGGGAGGCGGTGGTGGCCGGGAAAGGCCGGCCCTTTCCCATCGGCCGGCTAGCTAGGGTTCCGGCGAGGAATGTGGTGGGGAATTCTTCGTGACGGGATGGAATGTTTTTGTGTAACGGACCCTTCCGGAGTTGGTGTTTTGGGGAGAGGTCCCTAGGACTCAATCTTGTTTACATGGTACAATTCTTTTTTTAATTTTGAGATGCCCATATACCATTTTTCAGAAACTTTGGTCAACATAGACAACACAACTCTACAAGGGAGTTGACGGCTCTCACTTTCCCTTATCCCCTCTTTCTCCTTTTCGCCCGTTGAGAGTCACCTCCACCGCATCAGCTCCTCTCTGGCGGCTTCGTCTGCCGGAGATGTCGGGGCCTTAGGGAGGGGAGGCCGGCCCTCCTTTGTAAATAGTAGTTTGTTTAGGTTTAGGGTTAACCCGTCTTGTTCCTCCCAAGCGACTGGCGCTATGTAGTCTCCCATGTCTAGGTGTCTGGCTAGATCGCCATCGAGCGGTGTCTCCGGCCTGGAGATTTTTTGCTCGGGCCCGCTTCCATCATTGATGGTGCGGCGGGTACTGGCGCATTCTTGAATAAGCTCGAGGTTGGCTCTCTTACCTCGGATTTGGCAGCTCCTTCAAGCTACCATGGCGGCTGTTGCGGGGCGGCAGAACTGGCTGGTAGGAGTCGGGGAAGATCTGGTGAAGCTCTTCTGCGGAGTACATCCACTGAGGGCACGCTTGCCGAAGTGATTCATGGCCGAAGGAGGCCACTACACTTGGGCCGACGGCAGCCCAAGTGGCGTAGTCCCCGGTGTTGTCGACGGTGGTCGCGCTTCGAGGTCAACTCAGAACAGCGAAGCCGGCGAAGAAGAAGGACTTGATCGTGTTTTCAGTTTTATTCCTAGGGTCCTTCTTGTAAAAGTTGAGGGTTTGTTTACAATTATGTATCGTGTAAGGGCCTCTTTGTAATTTATCCTTCCGAGTAATGAAGCTTCCGGGGCCTTCAGCCTCTTCCCTGTTCAAAAATAACACAGACGTAACACAACTTTACAAGGTATTATCATTTTCTTTTAAAGGGTTTACTGCAAATATGAATAGTGTTAGGTATTTTTAAGGTTTTATTACTACACATACGGGAAAAATCGAAGGAACGCCCAACCCTAGCCACTGTTAAAGGTCTCATCCACTTTGTCGCCTCGGTCTCCCCCTACCTCGTCCGACTTGCGGTCTCACACGCCCACAAAGTGTCATGTGACAGTGTATGTGTCACTACATTTTTTGGCTCTTCTCGTATCTTAACAGTTGGTGCAGATTTCTTATGTGTTGTTTTGTGGCATGGTCCTACTTTTTCAATTCTCTGGACCAATGCTTCTTCATCATTTTTTATTAGAAGATACTCTGAGGGTTATAGCAGGAATTTTTTAAAGAACACTATCATATAAATGAAAAGGTACAAAACAATACATGAAACATGGAGTTGTCTATGGGAATACACAATATTTCATTAGTCAAATAATCAAGAGGCTAATTTTAGTTGACATAACATTGGAGTAGAGATTTCTTGCTCCCAAGCCCGAGTTCTCCATTTCTTAAAAGAAAATACAGAAACCATATTTTTAAGTTTCAAACAATATGAAAAAACACATGCATTTTATCAACGATGTGTCCCACAAACGTGCAATGATTCGAAATACTTTATATTCTAAGCTACACAAATTTGATAAATGTTTAGATCTAAATATACACACTTTCAAATCTCCAAAATATAGATATTTTTATTTTTGTGTAGCCTATAACATAAATGATTTCAAACTGAGATTTTTTAGGTTTGTGGGATACGTCATCGACAAGATGCATGATTTTTCTTCAGGATTTCTAAAACTTATAAGTATGATATTTGATTTTTTAGAGCAAAAATGACTTTACCATAAAGTTGTTACAGATTTGATAGCTAAAGAAATAATATGGATGGAAAATATAAATGGCGTGGATAACTTGCATGTCGAGATATACTATCATTAATAAATGTTAGTGAAGATGGCATGAAGAGATAGATTAAAATTAATTCTAGTTTGTAGGGTTTTATTTATAAGAAGTCTAGATATCTCCTCTCAAGCGGTGAGTGAATGTGATTATTGCGGTCTTTAAAGCCTGATATGTTGAGTTTTTTGGGAGGTGTCCTCTATAAGTGTTAGTTCAGTGCAATTTTCAATCTCTCGCATGCAGCGTACAATAAGAGGAAAAAATTCTATATGATTTGCAATGTATTTTTTTTAAATGGTCATGTTTTAGTCTCTGAACATCATGTGTGCAAGAAGTTATCACAATTATCATCTGGATTCCAAAAACCGGCTTCATTTTGGATGGTGACTCGGTTTTGGTGCACATCTATGATCAGTTTTCCCAATTATATCATCATTATTGTAAGATGTCAAAAATATAATTCATGGCGGAACCATTTTGGATGAGATATATTTCTTGTTTGTAAATGAAAAATAAACATAAAATCAAACTATTGTAAATCCAACATCGTATGAAGTAATTCATGTTTCATTTGGCACGTTGGCACTTTATGAAGATCAAACATTTATCCAAACTTTCCTTTTGTTCTTGGCAGAAACATAGAAGAAAACAAGTTGAAGCGCAACCACAATTAATAAACAAAAACAAATACTCCCTTCGATCCCAAAAAGGTGGTGTATGTATTGCTATTAGTTTGCACGTAATCCGCTCATTTTCTTCCGACACTTTTTTAGTGTATGGGAGGTAGTACCAAAGAAATGAGACGTTGATATAACGCAACTTGGATCAAAGGTAGCACCTCAATATTGATGGATCGACCATTACAAACACATAAGGCGAACATTAGAAATAAGCAGAGGTAAATAAATAAATAAATTTGCATACATATATAGAGTCCATCGATCGATCATACATGATACATAGGGTGCGGTTGAACCGGAAGTAGTAAAACGACTAGCTAGCCAACACAACACCGTTGTACTAGCATGCATGCATGCATGGCTATAGAATAATGCACCGATCATATATGTATTACATACGGTCGATGGACCGAATTCTTGCATGGTTGATCAGTAGAGGAAGTAGGCGGCGACGGCGGAGGCGAGGAGCGCGGCGGGGGCGGTTGCCGCCGTCGCACAGGTGTCGCTGGCACCGTGGGCCGCCGGCTCGGAGGCGACCACGGCGGTGGCCGACATGGCAGCGGCGACCAGGACAGCGACGGCCAGGGGCGAAGCCAGAATAAGTAGCCGCTGGTGTCAAAACAGCTCATAACACACTCTTGCAGCTATTTTCAATGGGGTCATTTTTTCTTATGCACTATAATTATAAAGGAATGTGTCTTAGGCGTCGGTGTCATTTGACACCGGCCATTACACACTAGCTCCGCCCCTGGCGACGGCGATCTTCTTCATCTCCATTGCGTTGCGTATTCGGCTGCTGGACGGAGTACAAATTTATTCGTTAGCCGCTGGGGCTTGACAACGACGATGATCTTATTTAGCTTGGGTGCGGATGTGTGTAGGGAGTTCTTTGATTTATAGAGGGTACGAGTGGTTAGGAGCGTGCGTTCCATAATTAGCAGGCTTGCTTAATTTAGGAGCTAGCTAATTAACGGCTGGCTATGTCATGTATGTAGCTCCGTACGTAACCTACGTTGATGTACTGATCTTGCTTGTATGCTGAGTTACATGTACTTGCGTTACACCATGGATGCATGCATCCCAGCCTCTCTCACATGTTACTGAAATTGGTTGCTACGCACAATACAAAATAAATTGTACTGTAGAATATTGCGCGACACTCATGCATTTTTTCAGTAAATGGAATATAATAATATCAAAACGATATCAATTATACACAGCCCTTTGCAACAATGTAATATCCAAACATTAAGAATGCACACAACAACAAAAAAGAACCGCCAAGATGATCGATGACACGAAGTGCACCTATCAACAATAGACTCACGGTCGACATGCACACTATTCGCACGTAGGTATCGCAACATAAACACGGTCGACATGCATAGGTATCGCAACATAAACAACATAAACGAATTAAATCATAAATCGCACGACTCTGCGACATCATCTACTCCCAATCCAGATCGATGCAGCTGTTTAGCATCAAGCTTGATCAGCCTTCGTTGGCGCGCTTGCCTCCATCCAACCTCCATCTTGTGTCCAGACAAGGCGTGCTTAATGCCAAGGGGCGAATAGCTCCTATGCGACGTCGTTTCGGGCAATTCTCCAGCATGAGACGACGTTGGCTGAAATAGCCCTGGTGCGATGTCTTTTAGCGTGGGAATAGCTCAGACAGGACTAACTGATAAAACGGTTGTCTGGCTCTTAACGGAGGCTGACATTAGGTTAGGACTTGGCTGGTTATGTGGTCCGACTGGTGGGATCCACTCAGTTGCCACGACACCACACGGACCAACCCCCTTCCCGCTCGATCCCCTTGCTCGACGGCGGCGCCCCCTTGTCCGGCGGCGGCAACGATTTCTTCTCGCCAGCTGTGGAGCGCCTTCTCGGCGGCGGCGCAGCTTTCTCTGGTGAGTAATTTCGCAGCCCTAGTCTCGTTCCCCTCAATTTTGGATGCGTCTGTGGCCTATATCTGTTTCCCCCCTGTTTCCCGGCCGATTTGAAATCAGAGAAGCGTGGAGAGGTGCGCGTGGATTGAATGAGATGGAGCCCGGAGAGAGTTCAAATCGGTAATGCGCACCCTCTTCTAGCTTATTTGAACTCGATTTGGTTTTCGTCCCCTGCACCCCTAGCTGACTGCCGCTTCCCGCCCGCCATTGACAGGGGAGATTCTGCACCTAGTTTCGAATTTACAGTTGAATTCTTTCCTTGTAAGGCCAAGCTAGGTGATGGTAGCGTTCGAAACATTGAGAGAGACACGAGGATTATTTGGGAGGTCAAATGTACAGATATTGATCCCCAAGAACTTGAGAGCATGGAGGAGAAGGCAGTGAAGAATTTGGTGGAGAGAATTGGGGAGAGCGTTATTTGGGGTCCAGAACAAGAGGTATCACTGCTACGGTATGATGATTGCATGAACGCTTATGTCCGAATTGAGGATGGAGAAGATATGGTTGATGAAATTGATCGACAAGAAGGTTGGACAAGGAAAAAAGCAACCTTTTGGGCAGAGCTCATTGATTTGAACCAAGATTCCAGGGTTGGTTATGTGCCATCAAAGATGGCTTCACAGATGGCAGATGCTGAGTGGGCTGCAGAGAAGCAGCTGTTGTTGCCAATGCTCCCTGAACTGACAGTGGTATGTGAGGACACGAGGGCTGCTGGAGATGCAGAACAGGGGGTACCCCAGAACAGGGATGCCATGATGCTAGGAAGGTTGTTGTTGATTGGAATGAAGTAGAATTAGCTGAACGCACAGATTTGGTCATTGAACCAATAGCTGACACTAAGATGGCCGAAATGTTTGGAATTCCAGTTGATGACAGAGATAAGGAGAAGGATGACTGTACTTTGCGTACTGATGGTAACACAAATTCAGGCAATGAAGAAGTGGATGGAGAGTTGATGTTAGATGCTGCAGATGATGTAGATGATGCACATGCTGATGAGCTGGTGCATGTGTATGACAGAGAGAACCCTGTCATTGCGGTGGGGAAGATGTGGCCAAACATGGAAGAGTTTAGGATGTGTTTCAAGACCTATGCAGTGAGACATGAGTTTGAGTCCAAGACTCTGTGGACTGATCGAAAGAAATTTTATGCTAGGTGCCAAGGTTTTGATGGAGGTGCCAAACCTTGCAAGTGGTACATATCTGCTAGACGACAACCTGATGGCCATACAATCAGGGTAAATCAAATTCCACATGAGCATACATGTATGAGCAGTTCACAGCAAGTTTCAAGGATGACATCACAGCTTTGGATTACACAAAAGATTACTCCTATTTTAGCCAAGACACCAAACACTACAGCAAAGAGACTTCAAGTTGACCTGGAAAAGATGTATCCCATTGTGCTGAAATATACAACAGTGTGGAAGGCAAAACAAAGGGCAATGAAAGAATTATATGGTGATTGGGCAAATACATTTAGGATGTTGTATAGTTTTAAAGCAGAGGTGGAGAAGAGGTCACCTGGCAGTGTGGTGGAGATAGATACTGAGGTAAAAGAGGATGGCAAGGTTTATTTCAGCAAAATTTATGTGTTTAAAGCCTTGCGTAGATGGATTTAAAGCAGGGTGTCGTCCATATTTGAGCATCGACTCATCTTTTTTGACTGGAAAATGGAATGGTCAGTTGGCAGCATGCAATGCTCTTGATGGACACAACTGGATGTTTCCTGTTGCCATTGGAATGTTTCAGTCAGAGACAGAGGCATCATGGACATGGTTCATGATGCAGTTGAAAAGAGCCCTAGGGTCAGTATCACCTTTGGCCATCCACACAGATGCATGTAAAGGGCTAGAAAATGCAGTGAAGTTTGCTTTCCCTCATGCTGAGCAGAGGGAGTGCTTTGGCCATATGTGGATGAATCTGATAAAAAAATTCAGAGGAGAAGAATTTGGGCGCATGTGGCCGGCAGCAAGAGCCTACACATCACAGACACATTCCTATCACCTTGGTAAGATAATGGCAGCATGTAGTGAGAATGATTTTGCTTCATGGTTGAACACCTATCATTCTCTGTTATGGTATAGGTCAGGTTTTAATACTGCAATCAAGTGCGATCATATCAACAACAACTTGGCAGAAAGTTTCAACAACAGGGTGAAGGAGTTGAAAGACTTGCCTGTGCATGACATGGTGGACCAAATCAGGATCATGATCATGCGCATGTGGGAATTGAGAAGAAAAATTGGATCGATTTTGGAAGGGGATAAGCTTCCGGCAGTGGTACAACAAGTGGTCAACAGGAGCAGAAAGCTTTCACATCTATCTGTTGAGAAATCTTCATTGTGGGGTGCTGAAGTTAGAGATACAAAGACTGGCAAGAGGCATGTTGTTGACACTGATTTGCATGAATGCACCTGCCTAGAGTGGCAACACACTGGGAAACCATGTGAGCATGCCATAATTTTTTTGGCATCTAAACCCAAGTTAAATATGCACCCATATTTGCATGATTATTACTCGGTACAAAGATTCAAGGCTGCATATGCAACTCCAATTCCAGCACTGACAGACCAATCGCAGTGGCCTGAGGTGGAATTTGAATTTTCTATGTGTCCACCCCTCACTAAAAGGAAGGCTGGGAGGCCCAAACAGAGCAGATTCAAAGCTTGGTTTGAGAAAGGTGGGAGTAGTAAGAAAAAGAAAAAAGATCAAGATGAAAAGCCAAAAAGGCCTAAAAAAGGTAACAAAAACAGATGCAAGTTGTGTGAGGAACTTGGGCATAGAGTTGGTTCCACACAATGCCGTTACACTCCGGAAAGGCCAAAGTATGTTAATTTTGTTGTTTGTGTGTTGTTTTTGATTTTGCTGCTTTTTTCAGTCTAACCAAGCGATATAATTTATTTTTCAGAAGGAAGCGTGCAGAAAAAGGCCCACCTCTTGTTGTTGAACAATGCTGGCCACAGAAAAAAGCAAGACTCAGTGGCAGTAGAAAGAAGAGAAGTTTCAGTTCACAAACTGAACCTGTTCTGGATGCACGGAGCAAACTGAACCTGTCCTGGACCTTGCTGTGCAACCTGAACCTGTCCTGGACCTGGCTGTGCAAGCTGAACCTGTCCTGGACCTGGCTGTGCAAGCTGAACCTGTCCTGGACCTTGCTGTGGTGCAAACTGAACCAGATGTTGCTGATGTTGTCCAAAATGAACCTCTTGGCCGTGCTGTGGGTAGGCCTAGTGGTTTTGGTAAGAAAAGAAAGAGTATCAACAAGTTGCTTGCTGTACAAGTTGAGAAGGAGAAGAAACCGAGTGGTGCCCGTGGTAAGAAGAGGCAAAATAAATAGAATGATGTTGTACTAAACTTGATTTGTTATACTAAACTTGATTTGTTGTATTTGTTGTAATAAACTTGATTTGTTGTATTTGTTGTAATAACTATGAATGGTGTTGTTGTAATAATTTGCCACTTGGTCATTTCAATTCAAATTTGAACCAAAATTCAAACTTTTATGCCACTTGTGTTATGCTAAGCTTGGATGTTGCAATGATTTCAAACTATTATGCACTTTGTTTGATCTAAATGGTCATCAATCCGAGGCCTTTTGCTAACTCCTGAAAAATGTGTTTCAAATGAGCCCCAAAGGTAGGGTAAACGGCCCCATTTCTAAGCAAGTTTTTTTTCCACCTTGTCTAAATGAGCCAAATAAATTTCCTAGACATCTATTCTACCTATAAAGTGTCATTCCGAAGTCTCACTATTTTATTGAATTAATCTTCATATTAATTATTTTCTTTTGCATAATAATGGTTTAATTGCAAATCATAAATAAATAAAGTTCAAAACATGAAAATGAAAAAATAAGCTCAGATCTATCTTAGTCACTCAAAAATGAAGCTTTGGTGGGGTTTTCACAATTTTCATTTTCAAAAACATTTTCAATCCACCTACTCTCTCCTTTGAAATCCATACTACTCTGTACAACATTTCACATTTGAGTGAAGGCATTTTCGTGCAAATGTATGTACACCATCTTTATATTTTTTTTCTCGTTACTATATGACATAAGAAGACTATGTGCGCAGGTTTCTTCATTTTTTGATTTTTTTTAATTAATTATGCTCATTTGAAAGTGTTCGAGGTCTCTCACTTGATTTTAGGATTTTTCGTGAAAATGCATATAAACCATATTTATATTTTTTTCTAGTTACTATACAACATTACAAAACCATGTGCGCAGGTTTCTTATTTTTTTGATTTTTTTTGAATTAGTTATGCTCAACCCTAGTTTGGTCAACCCTCACGAAACCCCGTTGACCGAGGCGAAACCCCGCATAACCCCGCTAACCCTAGCTCGTATTTTTGGCCGTTGGATAAGCCCTACGTTGGCCGTCCGATCAAGCAAACCCGCAGACTCCCGCGTTTTGGCCGTTGGCCGTTGGATCGACGCCTTCTAGAAGGAATCTAGCACGGACGGTTGCGATCGGCTGAGCCATGGCGATCCGCGAGACTCGCGTTCTGTACTCTGATTGGCTGGCCTGTTTTCTAATGTTTTCTTTTTTCCAACACGCACAGGGTTCGGGGGTGGGCAGTTGGGGAATGGATTTGAGTCACTGGCTCGTGGTTCCCACCGTGTGCGTTGTGCTACGCGCCCGTCTAGCCTCTCCGCCCGTGACCTAGTCAGCGATTCAGATTGCATGCATGTCTCCTTCCACGTCGCACCGCAGCAATTTCGGCCGCCGTTTCAGACGCACGCCTCGCTGCCACCGAGCCGTCGCACCGCAGCAATTAAACGCGTCAGACTTTGATTCAGACTCAAAAACCGAGCTCTTTTCAGACTTTGACCCGTCGCACCGCAGCAATTACACGGGAGAGTAATCGCACGCCGATACACATGCCAACCCTCTTCTCTCTATTTATACATCTCTCTTCCTCTCCCCTCTCCACACAAGCCACAGCCAGATCCATCTCCTCTCGTCTTCCTCTCCTCTCTCGAAGCACAAAGCCACAGAAGCCAGATGGAGTTCACCGGAGTCACGTACTGGCCGCGCGCACCTACCCGGAGGAACTCTACCCCCCCGGCGTGTTCGTGGAGAACAGACTCCGCGTGTGGGTGATCTCGAGGTGGAGGACCCCGTTTGAGCTCGCCCGCGAGTTCCTCGCCTCCGGCTATCGCCACCTCAACCGCCCAGCGGGCATGCGGCCCATGTTTAGCCTCGACGAAACCCGTGACAATCTCGGCAACGTCGTGATGCTCACGGCCACCTTCGCCAACCCTTTGGACGCCCGCTTCCTCCTCGGGACCGTCTGGTGGTGCGGCTGCGAGTTCATCGCATTCACCATCTACAACTTCTACACCAACTACGACGCGGCCTTCCCCACCCCCCGCCATGTGCACAGGCTCCCCTACAACATCAACGACGAGGAGTGAGCAAGAAGGGGCGCCCGAGCAAGAAGATGCTGCAGCCCCGTTTAAGTTTTATTTACTTCGTGTCATTTACTTTCCCTTGTCCTGTCGTGTCGTGTCTCCATCCAGTTTCTACTTATTAGTAATGAGTTGTAAGAGTGGGACACGGTGATTTGGCTAGCGGGTGCAGCTGCACCCGCTAGCCAGAATTTTTTTTTCCGAATGTCAAAAAATTCGAAAAAAAATATTTGCATGTAGTCCAACATATTTGCACTCAGCACAAAAATTGGCATGGTGAAATTTTTTTTTGCAACCTGTGCAAAAAAGACAAATTCGGACATACCGAAAAGTATATGTACGTGTCCGAAATTTGTCTTTTTTGTACAGGTTGCAAAAAAAGTTTTTTCACCATGCCAATTTTTGTGCTAACACATCACGCTGTAATTTGCATCCGGATTTTTTCGGAATTTTTTGACATTCTGAAAAAAAAAAGCATAGTGGGTGCATCTAGACCCATGCACCGTTATGAATATCCGCGTAAGAGTGTGTTTTCATTAGTTGTAAGGGTGCTACTATATGTAAGGGTGCTACTATATGTTTTTATGTATTGTTCGTGCTAATATATATATGTTTCGTTCAATTAATATTGTACTTTCTTTGCATTCTAAGACGTACATAATAAAGACAAAACATATTCTTTGCATTCGAAGAAGTACATAATAAGAACAACTAATAAAGACAAGTAATATTATTTGCATTCTAATAAGAACATTTTGCCGAAGCAACGTAATAAACGGGCCCATTTGTTTGTTTCTATGGGCTCCCCTACGCGGGTGGGCTGCTTTTCTATTTGAGCCTGATTACTTTCTCACGGCCCAACACTCTGTTTTTTTTCTCGAAACTAAACTTTGGTCTACACTCTGTTAACTGAGGGCACCCGCTAACTGAAAAACAAAAATTGCGTGAAGAACAGGCGAACTTTCCAAATTACTTCTTCGATTCAGTTACATGAACTTGGCATGGCGCACAGATCGCGTCCTCTGCCGTCACATACTGAGCTAACTGACCAACTAAACCCTCAAATAGCTAACGATGGATGAATAACAGGTAAAAGAAAAATGAGCAGCACATAGACAACTCCAAGAGCAATTGCACACAAATAGAAAATTGCAGCCATTTGATTGTCCTGCTTCTTCAGATCGACGAGTTTCTTTAGCTGTTTGCTCATTTTATTCAGCTCGGCCTTCACTTCCGCGAGATCTGCATTCTGCACCGTAGCAGATCCCAGATGCTCCACCGCCGACGGCAAATTGGGGGCCAGGGTTGTGCCCGCCTTTTCAATCCTCTTGATATACAGATCAAGCCACTCGAAATGATCGCATGGAAGCAGATCCTGAAAAATAGGATGCAGTTAACCCAGATCGGATGAAACCCAAAATCGAGGAAAATAAAACGAAATTGGGAAAATTGTGTGACGGGAAACCCAGATCTCACCTTCCCCGGCTCTGGTTTGCTCTCGCATTTGACATACTCGCGCCCGGCGTTGCCGTTCTTGTCGCTGGTGGTGACCCGCCGCTTCAGAGGCGCCGTCCGTGGGCACTCAGGGCAACTAAATAGCGGAACTGGACCGTAGCGCGGCCAGTTACGCTGGGAGGCGGAAGCAGAGCTCGAAGACATACCTCTACCGCCGGCGTTGATGCGCGCTGTCGCCGGAGAAGAAGGGGGACGAGAGGATGCGGGCAACGGTCGGAAAGCTCGCTCGCGGGGGATGGCTCTAGCACGGAGGCGAGATGGATCTGTTTTGTACCAGCTGATGACACGCCTCGCCACGGCCCAATACCAAGGTCCAAACGTCTCGCCACGGCCCAATACCACGGCCCAACGCCACGCCGACCGCCTCCCGTTCCCCTTCTTGCCCACCCAAAGGTGTCGCCTCCCGCTCCCACTTGCTCGCCGCCGGCGACCAATCCACCTCCAGCTGCAGATCCAGCACCGCGCCACAATGTTTAGGAGGGGGAGTTCAAACGCGGGCCAATCCGGTGGCGGTAACCGCTCCGACGAGGAGCGGAAGGAGCGAAAGAAGCGGCCGGCGCCGGAGCCGAAGCCGGAGCCTGAGACGGACGATTTGCCGGCGGAGGAGGACGACGATGAGTTCGTCCTTCCGGACGATTTGCCGCCTATTCCGCCGGGCGGGTGCCGCGTCACGCGCGGCGGCCGCACCGGCACTTGCAGCTTCCGCGTCCTCCAAGACGTCGTGTTGCCAGCATGGAAGAGGGTGGATGACGCCGACGCCGAGCTGGCCGCTGCGGAGGAGGCGTTCAAGGCCGGCGAGGAGGGCGCCGAGCAGCGCTTTCGTGTGGCGGTGGACGCGCGGGAGGTCGCCGTGGCTGTCCTCCGCATCGTAGAGCAGGAGGACCTCGGCGTCGATCCGTAGATTGACGACACCACCGCCGCCGCACCACCGCCGCCGCATTAGTTTTTATATTTTGTTATTATTAGAAGTACTATGTAAAATGGCCGTTTGTGGCCCACCCCCCTAAATATGAATGAAAATGGCCCATATATGGCATGTTAACATTTGCTGACATGGACAAAGAGGTGGGTCCCACGCTCGAAGGTGCTCATGTGGGTCCTTTGCTGATGTGGATAAGTGGGGGTCCCACCAGGCTCACATAATTCCAACCCCTAACCTGTCCCTTGCGGTTAAGCCCGACTGTCGCACGCGAGCTATTTCAGCAGCGAGGTGGTGTCGCATGCGAGCTATTTCAACCAACGTCGTCGCTGTGCATCGATTGGCATGAAAAAAACGTCGCATAGGAGCTATTCGCCCAATGCCAAGTGCAACCTCCATCAAACGTCCAGATCAAGGCATGCTTACAGCTTACCGGAGAACCGTCTTCATAAGATCGTAAGGGGAGTTAGATGAGGCGCCTGAGAGGGACGGGCAAGGAAAGCCGCGCCGCTGCCATCCGCCAGCTGACGGACGACATCCTCCAGTGGCGGTGAGGTGACAACTGACAAAAAGGTTAAGAGGAGGTCTTAGAGGCGGACCGAGTTATTAACTGTTTCCTTAATCGGAAAAAAAGATAGGGAAGAAGAATAGTGGACTTATCCCCGTCCCTCTCCCGTTTGGCCGGCTGAGTTTTTTTTTTGCGAGGATACAGGTGAAGATTACATCGAGTAGGCAGAAAAGATCAAACAAGAGATGGAGATTACACACAGATCTTCCTGCATCGACGTCGCCGGAGAAGAAACCGCATCGATGACGCGCCGCCGCCGCAACTTCCTTGACACCTTGGATCGGAAGGAGCCCCCAAGCGGACGGGAAGTCTTCGAAACTCGAACCCCGAGAGGCCTCCAGCTTGCTCCATCGGCGCCGCCGCTCGCGCCATCATCACCTGCATCGAAGGAGTCAACCAGATCCACCGCAAGCAGATCTGGAGGGGGGATCCCCGCACACGGCGACCCCAGAGGGCCATGAGCACGAGGGAGAGGACGTCGCTCCGCCTTGGAGCTCCGAGAAGCTCCACTGCCGGAGGGGACGAGCGCCATCCGCAAACGCAACACCGACGAGGTCTCCACCACCAAGACGCCGCCGGCTGGGTCCCTACTACTACCTACACTATGTACACACCGGGATCCGGCGATTCCCCGACCTCCCGCCGCCGGAGCGGCCGACGGAGGCGAGGAATCATGCGGATCCGCAGCGGCGAGGTGGGAGCAGCAAGGGGGCGCACAAATCGCCTTTCTCTTTGGCCGGCTGACTTACTATCAGCTTACCCAGGTTTCAAATTGGGCTCGTTGACATTACGCCACTTGAACGTAAATGGAAGTTTCATATGCCATCAAGTTGGAGAGTGAATAAGAAAAATGCATGATGCCAATACGTCGGCATTCAACCAAAAGGACTTAACTCGGGTGGACAGGCTAGCTGCATCAATGAAAGCTTTACCAATGAGACGAAGCTCACTTCACAATCTATTAAACATCGTGGCAGGAAATGGAGCGCAAGTTTCACCACACATACATAGGGCTACTTGACACTGCACCACCTGCACATAACTGAAACGTCACATGCCATCGCGGTTGAAATACAAATTAAGAAAATGCATTTTGCATGCAAACGACAGCAAGCTATACAGATATTCTTCCATGGAGTTTTGTACCAAGCCTCCGACGACGGGCCTCGCTCTGCTCGTCAGAAGTTAGCATTTATCTCCATATGAATTTGGATCAACACAAAACAACAACATCGTGATCAAGGTGATGCATGTATATTTAAGTTTTTGTCTTGGAACAAAGATGCATGGTGCGCAAGTCGTGAGTATATAGTGCTCGTTGACATTCCACCAATTAGCACAGGATTGAAGGTGCATACGCCAGGCGGTTTGAGTACCAGTTAAGAAAATGCACGATGCATGCATGCCTACATATGAAGTAACCTAGTTGCATCTATACAAATAACATAAATAAGCTGGCATCCCGAGGAAAACACACACAACGTACACACAAGAGACAAGGCACAACACAAATGGAGAAAGAGGAAGAGATCAGAGAAATAGATCAAAGAAAAAGAATGGCAGAACCCAGCGGCAGCGGCGGTGACGTGGAGGCTGCCGGCGGGCAGAATAACAAGCGCTCCATGGCCGTCACGCACAGCAAAGCGCAGTAGGTCTTGTCAGTGTCGGCAAACCTGGCGCAGCTGCTGCCGACGGGGTCGGTGATGGCAGGGCCGGGCCGACAAAATCCGGGGCCCTGTCCGGAAATTTAAAATGGGTCATATCACAATAGTAAAGCTGAGTTTACGTTTTGCAGCCTAATTACCACGGACACCACCGAGTCTAGGGCATGGCTAGTAAACCTGCCACTGGATAGGGTTTAGGTTATCTATACCATGGGAATTCATATTTGTCCATGCCCAAAAGTAGTGGATATTGGCCAATGGACACAAGTTACCCAATGGATAGAATGTACGGAGAGAAAGAAAAAGATTGTATACAGTATATACATGCGGATCAACTAGCTACTTGCAGCTAGCCTCCGGTCCTTTTTCTTTTGTATGCATGGCCGCGGGTGCAGTGCAGTACATCAGCATCGACCACTTTGCTAATTTCTTTCCGATCGGCCAGCAGATCGTCCAATGCTAGTAGGCATACACAAAAATTATGGGCCCCACAACTTTTTGGGGCCCTGGGCCTGGGTGATGGCGTACCAGACGCTGGCCCCGTCTTTTAGCAACCAGGGCAACTGCTACCCTTCAAACTTCTGGATCACAATGGGCCTCATCGTCGCTCTCCGCCTCGTGCGTCTTCTTCGCCTTCACCGACTCCGTCGTCTCCACAATGGAAAGGTCTACTACGGCCTAGCCATGCCCACGCGCCTCAACGTTTTCAACCTAAGCAAGAAGGAGGAAGAGCAGGAGTTTGCAGACATCCTGCCTGAGCTAAAGAAGCAGGACTTCGTGCACGCCTTCCTCACGGCGGTCGTTTTCCTCACCATGGTGTTCAGCGACGTCGGGCTCCAGAACTGCTTCTTCCCGCACGCCGGTGCCGACACCCAGCAGCTTCTCAAGAACCTGCCGCTCGGAATGGCCGTCTTCTCCAGCTTGGTATTCACCATCTTCCCCTCCAAGAGGAACTTCATCGGCTGCAGTGATCCCCTTGGTAATAGCGACACCATCGCCGCCTCCTCTGCTGATGACGGTCGATTAGTGCGATCGGCTACCATCCCTTCTTCAACACCGCATTCACATGTAGTTAATATGGAATAACACATGCAGTATGGTAGATGTTTATAATCTCATGATTGTACAGTCTCTCCAACTAGTATGGTTATTTTTCTGTTTTAATTTTCTCGACCGTCGTGTCATATATGCTTCATGTACTTTTTTTGGTATGTACACCATTAATTGAATGTTTTGTACACTTCAACCGTGCTTCACAAAATATCTTGCACGTTCAGATTGAATAGAACTCACTAGTTAATCTACACAAATTTAAACATCACATGAAAATATTACTCATAATTAATGGTAGGACTTACAACGAGTAGCCACGGTAATGATGTGGTCTCGCCACCACAACGCCATGTAAGAATAACCATCACAAACTGAAATATTATAATGTTCCCATTGATCGTCATGTCCCAACACATAGACATAGCACATAATTTGTCCTTTAACCCATACATTCATGTGACAATAAGGTAGTTAATTGGTCTCAATGTTCATTAGTCCGAGCTAGGCACATTCATTTACTATATTTTAATCAAGTGGTCGTGCCTAGTTGAGTCGACATGGGATGTTCTGCAGATTGACACACTCAAACTCCCATCAAACCGAGGTACCAGTTTGGCTATGCATTCAGCATAATTTGACTAAATTCATGAGTTCATTGTTACCTCGGCGCAACTCTTGTCGCCGAAGGTCTGGCACATCAAGCCCTTGTTTGACCATGTCACCTATATTATCCCATTATCACATCTCTCAAGTAGGTAGTATGTAGGAAGTCCTAGTGACCATAATGGACGTATCAGATAATTGGACATCGCTACCAACAATCAATCATGGATACTAACCTTTGGTAATTCCCGATTAGGGACCATCAGTCACATGCAAATTTTGACCATTAGTTTTGGTGACATTATGGGCTATTTGGTATTTCTATTATGAGTCGTTATGCAAAATACTATGGTTGTGGGGATGGTGACACTAACAAAAGTCCTCATACGTCAAAAACCGTAACAATACAACAATAGTCCATCTACTTGCTAATCTCATTTCACCTCAGTAACGGCCCTGATACTGACCATTTCAATTATGTGCATGCCCAGGGTCAACATGTGCCTCATAGCGGACGTTGTGATGGTCCTCCAAATGTGATGTGAGCCCCTTAAGTCCAGAGCCATGTTGGACCCGCTCATGAACATAAGTGCTTTATGAATGACGTTAAAGTCATGCTCAAGATATAAATTAGGGGCCTGCAAGTATTAAAATTGCACCCTTCTTCTAAATTTTGGTTGACGCAATTCAATATGGTGAGGACGGAGGATATACGGCACCTGATCTTGTGGTCAGGCAACACTCGAGGTTTACGGGCTCAATTATCTTGAAGTTGATATTATTCTTTACTTTATAATTAGTTGTAATTAACAACTGACTCTTTAAATCATTCATTTAACAAGCGTAACAGTCATTCAAAATAGAACTCTTGTTTATCTTCAAGTCGTAGAGGGTCATTTGAACTGATGCTCGTGGATGGTGAGATTCGAAAATTTCAAAACGCAAAAATATATGATATTGAGGTGGATGGATAGCTAATGCAACCACAAGCCCTCCCTCCAACTTCTGGTTCACCATGGGCCTCAACGTCGCCATGTCCTCCCGTGTCCTCTTCTCCTTTTTTTTCTTCTCCTTAACCGACTCCGTCGTCCACAATCACAAGGTCTACTACTGCATCGTCATGGCCAGGCGCATCAATGTCTTCAACACAGGACTACGTCGTGTATTTAATCTTTGCTGCCAACAGTTTGTAACTAGACTAACTGATGGAAACAATCTTAATTTTATCTATGATTACACACAGAAGATTACTCCATACATACTTATGGGGACAAACTTAGTCACATCAAGAAATCAGAGAGATGTGCAGGAAGTCAGAGAGAGGAGACGATTTTTCCAGGAATCGGGAAGAAGATAGACTGCAGAATGATGAGCATTTTGCCGCTGCATCTCTCTTCCATTTAGCCCCTCATCTTCCCTCCGTCTTGTTCACCTCCCTTCTGTGGTTGCTACACAATTGAAGCTTCATGTTCCAGGCCGAGATGGGCAACAGACCAGTGATACGTTGTGGATCAAATGACCTGTAACAAATGCTCATCTTGGCAAGGTACAAATACTCTGAATTTCAGCCTGTCACCTATATCTACAGATTCTTCAGGTTGCAGCCACTGAAAGATAGAAATGACAAATATGCCAAATCAAACTCCCAGTGGCCGCCACTTCCGATCAGAATATGGCCACCTTACCACACATCGGCTGCACCTTCCCGCAACTCGTTCAGCACAACAGTCAGGCCGGTGACCAACACGACGCCCCGCAGCTCCACTGCCATTAATTCCTGCCGGCAAGCGCCCCCAGAACCATTCCTCCGGCTCCCACTTCCATTCCTCTCTGTTCTCCTTTACAACCACTTGGCAAACTACAAAACTCTCAATTTTCTGGTGTAACCTCAGTTGCACTGTCACAGAAACTCTAGACTGTGAGTATATACTCTGCTCTTCTCTAGATAGAGACAACCAACACCTCATGATGGCATGTCCAGAACGAGGCACACTTCACGCTGTTAGCGAAGCTAGCATGCTCATTACAAATGATGCCCAAACACCTGTCATAAAAATACAAGACACTGCTCATTTTGTCTGCAGACTCTTCAGGTTGCAGCCACCGAAGAACATAGATCACAAACAGTCTCCATGCAGCTACATTATTCTTCTCTCAACCCATACAACCTTAGTGTCAATCGTATACAATAAACAACATTTGTCTTTGCCAAAGATATGACAACATAAATCTGGACAACTTTTATAGCAATGTTGTAAAAATGCCACAAAACATAAACTTTTCTAGCTGTGCACAAGTTGAAGCTGACGTGCACAAAAAAATAGTACTCTAAGTACTGAAGTTCTTGAAACAGAAAAAAGTTCTTGAAGATGTTCTCGAAACAAAACGAAAGTTACTGAAGATGTGCACGGATTGTTGATAGTTGCTAACGGGAGGGAATCAAAAGAAGCGGCAGAATAGTTTTTTTTTTGTAAATTTCTGACATCAACAGGACAACTGAAAACATGAAGAGGAAATACACCTCAAAGAGCAGCAACAAAAACCAAAACAACTCCTTAGAGGTAAAATTGTTCCAACTTACGACATCAAACTGTTACACACAACTCCAGACAAAAGAACAAGATGGTGCACAGTTTAATCCAGCCAACATTCCAACAGATGCTTTCAGCGCCACTAACTCAAAAGCCACGCTCTAGTCTCTCTGTCCATTTGGCGTATTGTCAAATGGAAACCCCTCATTGTTCCTCCCACTATGATCTTGCCATTTGCCTCTCTGGTAGTTCTCAGCCTGGTTCCTCGCTTCGCTGTTTCTTTTCTTTCCATATGCATTCCTTTGATCCTTGTACGTGCTGTTGGATGCTCCATGGTAGCTGTTCCAGTTATTCGCTGCACAATGGTTGTTGCTTGAGCTGACCCAACTGGGTTGCACCAGAGCATCACCCCAGCCAGAGCTGTTCCTCCCACTATGAACTTGCCATTTGCCTCTCTGGTAGTCCTCAGCCTGGTTCCTCGCTTCGTTGTTCCTTTTCTTGCCATATGCATTCCTTTGATCCTGGTATGTTCTGTTGGATGCTCCATGGTAGTTGTTCCAGTTATTGTCTGCACAATGGTTGTTGCTTGAGCTGCCCCAACCCCAACTGGGTTGCACCAGAGCATCACCCCAACCAGAGCTGTTTTTATTCCAATTATTCAAGGCCCCTCCCCAACCCTTGTTAGATCTTGAGTTGTCCTCTTCCCATTTGTTGACTTCAACCGGCTTTTCCAGATATACGTCCCAGTTTCCGGACTGGTTCTGAGACTTGATATTGGCAGCTACGGCGAGCACATTGTCCGGCTTGACCGGTAGTCGTACCTTATTTAGATCAGCTACCAAAACAGGGTCGACTTCGCAGAGGTGATCAACCTTCTCAATGTACAAATCAGGGTCAGGTAAAGATACATCAGATGGTTGGCCATGATAATTGCACCAGAATCTTGACTTTGCGTTCTGTAAATTCTCAAGGGCTGCTGAATCATCCCATTCCTCTATATTATTATAAACAGAAGAAAACTCCTTATTTTTGCAGAACGTTTGCCAGGAAAGGCCACTAACATAGCTGCAAAATTTTCTTTTCCACAGTGGGACTTGGCATTGATTAGTCTCGTGACCATACCCTGCATGTATTAAGACACAATCAGATTATTTCAAGGTACCAACAGAAATAAATAGGAAACCTATCGGTAATAATCGTCAAGGTACATTGCTTAATCCTCTGCTCTACAAATTTAGAGGCCGCGTGCTGATCTAGGATTTTAAATTTAAAGTATCCCGGGGCAGAAAATGAATTGACAGAAGTGCATTTCAAACAGACTAATTAGGTTATCCAAGTACTTGTGATTGCTATAAGAGTGAGAATATGAATGAGACAGTTAGACTAAAAGATCCATCTTTCAACTACTCAAAATAACTGTGGTAGTGTACCAGTTTTATAATATACAAAGTACAGGACAACAAAAGTGCGGTGAATCAAGTATTTTCCGAACCCTCTGATTAGGATAAGTGGAATTGTAGTCTGTACTTCAAATTTAGTATAGACAGGTCAAAAGGAACAGAACAGCGCAACCGAGTGATATATTATGGTGAGATCAAATGGCACCGCAAACAAGTAATGCATTCAATACGCAATAGAGTGGCACTTTTTCTTTCCAGATTCTACTCCCTCTGTTTATAAAAAGATGTCACAACTTTGTCTAAATTTGCATGTATCTAGACATACTTTAGTGTGTACATACATACACATTTAGACAAAGTTGAGACATCATTTTATGGACGGAGAGAGTTGTTGATTTATATTAATTTAACGCCACTGTTCTTCTAAGTCTGCATAGGCATTTATAGAACACTTTGGAGGTGTTATAACTTATCTATTTCAGAAAATTTGTACTAAGGTATGAACATTATATCTCGGTTCCTTCCCGCTGTATCCAACCCAGGCGATGGCTTGGGTTAAGGTTAGTTAGAACAACCGTAATTGCACGACCAAACTAAAGGTACCAAATTCTTCTTAGTCGATTATTTTCTTCTCGTGGATCAGGAGAAGGCAATAACGCCGAGAGAAAGATACAGATAGGGAGAACCGTACCAGGATACGGCGGCACTTGATCATAACGCCGAGGAGGGGAGGGTTGGAAGGGCCGTCGTGGTGGCGCTTCGTCTGCCATCGCCGGTTGCGACCACCCATGGCTGCCTATTCGGAATGGAAATCGTCGATCGTGCGTGACCTAGCTAGCTAGCTCCCAAGCGCCGCCTATTAAGATAACTAGTTGAATGCCCGTGCGTTGCTACGGCTTCTAAATTTTTCTTTTCTCTCACATGTAAAAAATATGCACGTGAAAATCCACGGTATGAGAAACAATCGCAGAAACATTATTATTCCACTTAGTTTAAATTACAATCCAATAAAAGGAATAATATGAGTATAAAACAATAGATAACTTTCTCCTACTAAAGCCATTGAATAATGCTAGCAGGATACTTGTGTGTTTCCACAGAGCGTCATGGCCAACTGAATGTTCATATTAATGATCTCCACAGGTTGATGATGGCAGTGACCTCATCTATCGTTTGATATGTGGATTACTCACTATATAGTTTTCACCACTATAGTTGGGATTTGTTGCAATTAGTCTCCTTTCGTGGCACTCCGCTGCAAACTCTTGAGCTGTTATGAAAACATATGTACATCAGTACATGTGCAGCAGTACATTGGTATGTGCTAACCTGATTCAGTAGAGTTAACTGAATTTGTCCATACTGCATCCAGCCAACCACACTCCTAAACAATTTGAGTTTGTGAGAAAAGATTCATGTTGTTCCTTCTTTTCTTGGCACAACCAAATGCTACTTTTGTGTCTCAAGATTATATCTGAGTGCCAATTTTACAAAGAAAAAAGTGTAACAGAGGCATGGATGGCTCAAAATTAAGATTAGAGGAAGAATATATATATATATACAGAACCATTTTCCTATATATATGTGTGTAGAGGTAGAGTATATCCCAACTTTTTCAGCCATCATTAAATGATTAAGTCTCTTCACAACTACCCTAACAATCCTAGGTTTTCGTCTGGGCACACATGGCGACTTAAGCTTACTGTGCTATTTCAATATCCAAGCAATGCTGCTTTTAATTGCCAGTTTATCAGGAAAGGTAAGAGCAAATCTAATATGTCCTCTTAGTTCCATGTCACTACAAGGATGGAGAACCCATGACAGACGCATGTACACTTTGCTAGACACCACTTTGAAGTATTCCTAATGAATATCCAAGAAGACGTAACTATGATACATATGATCACCGAAGGATCGAACACGTCCAGACAATTCTGAACTGATCCAACCAGCAAATAAAAAGCAACAACTGAGCTTTCCTATTTGTAAAATGGGAAAGAGGTTGCATAACAACTCTTGCCATAAATAGTTGAGGAGGTGAACTGTTGCACACCACATCAACAACTGGTCTAAACAGAAACTTTTGCAAACCTAAGCATCAAATGGTCTTCTAGCATATTTATGAAGCATCAACATAGTATCTCAGCTATCTCACGTACATCTGCACTATAGTACAACTAATCAAAACAAAGTCAGATAAATGATCAGCCGAGCAAGAAGTGAGCGGCCTTGTCTAGCAATAGATGTTAGTGAGGTGAATGACCTATCTAATGGGCAACTGCATAAACCAAAGCATCATACCTTTTCCCTACAGATCTGCATATAAACCTCAAAAGAAAAAGGGAAAGTGAACGTGCAAACCTGGTAAGTGGGCACAAAGTGATGTATAACCTAATCTGATTACGAGAAACATATCAGATGAAAGACCTGAAAATTGTATGATTTTTTGGAAGATACAAGAATATATATTTATCTTTTCGCTCAATCCTCTCCTCTCTCAAGCACCAGAAAGCAAGAACATATGCTTCTACGTGACTCTCCCAAACCAGCCAGCAAGCGCCTTTGATGAAACCCATAGCCATATGCATCTATGCGACTCCCCCAAGTCAGCCAGCAAGCGTCTTTGATGAAACCGACTGTCAATGCCTGTATCTGACTCCCCCACATCAGCCAGCAAGCGTCTTTGATAAAACATTTGTTGCTGTCGAGGAGATGACCGGAGGTGGGCGGCAAGCTGAAGGTTGAGGATGATTTAGGCATCAACATCGGCAGCGAGTAGGAGGGCGATTCAACCTGGAGGCACAATATAAGCATTACCAAAAAACTATTCTCCTGTAATAATAATGCAGACCAAATATTTAGGAATTTCAGTACATTGGATGCAGAGGTGGCAATCAAAATAAAGTAAATAAAATGCTGACTCCTCTAAAAGCACTTACTGAAACCAAACAGAGCATAATAACAGTGCGCAAACCTGTTCCTTTATACCATAGCCCAGCAGAGAGAGTGCGGAGAGTATTTCAACTCCAGTCTTCACCAAGGTTATCCTAATTACACCAATTCACCACACAAGACAACATGGAAGACCAAACAGATGTAAGATGAACATGGGACAATGAAGCACTACCACGTCAGGCTCCGTTGATCGCTGGTGGCGAGCCGAGGCGGCAGTCCTTTGTGCGTGTGTGGGGTATAGCCAATTAGCCATAGGTAAAGGCTCTGAACCATGAAACTGGTTCAGGTAGATGTTCAGGGTTCAGGAGGGAATTCGGAGGCTGATATCATTAGCGGGAGCTGAGGAAGGTGGACGAAATTTGTCCAGCTCGGTGTCCGTGGAGTCCATGGACTAATACCAATCGTATTCACACTTTTCTCAAGACACTGTCCTAGCTCCGCCTTCAAAAATTGAGATGTTGTGGTGCGAGGCGGTGGGGGGACGCGTGAGTGTGAGGCGGCAACCAGACGCGCATATCTCTCGGGATCAAAATAATTCAGCTCAAAATATTGCAGTGGATCAAGAACATCGCATCGGGATTGATTAAATCCTTCAAATTTTGAGGACTTCAACTCGTATTTGGGCATGTTTATACCTGAACCTTCATCCAGGAGAGCAGTCCTGATGTAGAATAAGGCAGTGACGACCACGACAATTATGACTGCCATGGATGATCTGAAGTTTCTGAAGCCGCCGCCCCCGCTCATCCTCAGGACGCGATGGACGAGTTGAATTTCCTTAGGTCGCTGCTCCCGTTCGTGCTCAGGTTGCCCGCACCATAGTAGCCTCCGACGCGCGGCGTTGCAAGGGACGGAGAGAAGGAAGGAGATGCAGCGATGGGGGTGATGCCCTTTCTCTAGCAGCGCGTTGCGCCGCCGCAGCACGGCAGCAAGAAGGGAAAGGGAGAGGGTTACGGGGGGAGGGGAGGCATCCTAGGCGTGGGCAGCATATGGGCCGTGCGAATTTGTTTTTCGGGCCCATGCGGGAGTGACGATCGAGCGAGCGGGGTAGACGGTCGATCGGCAGAAAATTCTGCCAGGTTACACCATCACCAACTCCCATTTAATAGTAAAGATACGATGATGAAGTGATCGCGCCTGTTGTTTATTTATTCAGCAAATAATAATCCAGATCGATTGTGTGGCATGGAAACGAATCAAAATCCTGTGACTGTTAGCTCTTTTGGGAAGTGCCAGCTGATTTTGTAAAATTCCGTGGATATCGTAGCCGTAAATCACTCAACCAATCAAACAATCGTCTGATCTCATTCCATTGTTTCCGTTCCGTCGTTTATATATCCTGCCCCTCTTTCTCTCCCTCCTCCTCCCGTTTCAAACACATCAATCCTTCTTCCAGACTTCATCCATGGCGATCTACCACCCACAGTATCCGAGCTTCACCAAGCATATGACGGCATCACACGTTCTTTGGGGCTTTTGGCTGGTAATCAAGTCTCTGTTTCCACTAGGTTTTCGACTACATGTTCAAGTATCAAATCAGTTCTCTTTGGCTTTTGTGTTTCTTATTTCGGTTCTTCTGCATTTGACGTCGAGTTCTCTTTGGCTTTTGTGTTTCTTCCCCCAGCCTATCCCCGGCGGCTTCTGCAGAACGCATCTTCCGAGTCATGATGCCTTAATGGCTTTAGAAGATGAGGATGGGAGGTGCGATTATGCAACATACTTAGGTGACAGGAACGGTCTGAGTGCTGGGTGGAGAAAATTTGTGATAGAACACGATCTTCAGGTCGGCGACACCGTGATCTTTAAGCTCGTCACACCGACAAGATTTAAGGTGAGCCCTTCTTGATATTTTTTTTAAATTCAAATGCACCACAGGAGCACTACCATGAATACATCAGTGATCTGATTAACATTGGGCTATTAATTGTTTCCAGGTGTACATAAACGCGGGAGAGGATGATGTGTAGGTGGAGGAGATGGCAAATGCACCATGGTGACAATATCACTATCAACGATTCGTGCACATCTTCAGCAACATTTTGTTTTATTTCGAGGACATCTTCAATAATTTTTTCTGTTTCATGAACATCTTCAGTGCCTAGAGTACTGTATTTGGTGCACATCAAGTTCAACTTGTGCACAACTATACAAAGTTAGTATTTCGTGGAATTTTCTACAACACTGCTATAAAAGTTGTCCAGATTTATGTTGTTATATCTTTGGCAAAGACAAGTGTTGTGCATTATATACGATTGACTCTAAGCCTGTACACGTTGAGACTTGAGAGAACACTATGTAGCTGCATGAAGACTGTTTGTGACTCCTGTTCTTCAGTTGCTGCAACCTGAAGATTCAGCAGACGCAATGAAGACTGTTTGTGACTGTGTTTGGGCATCAACTGTAATGAGAACGCAAGCTTTGCTAGCAGCGTTAAGCGTGTCTCATTCTTGAACATGTCATCAAGATGTGTTGCCTGTCGCTATTTATAGAAGAGCAGAGTAGAATGACAATCTAGAAATTCACTGACAGTGCAACCGGAGGTTATTCCGGAATCGACAGTGAATGGGAGTTTGAGTTGGCTTATAGTATATTTGATTTCTATCTTTCAGTCGCTGCAACCTGAAGAACGGTTCATTTGTAGCAGCTGTATGCGTTATGTATCCATATTTTAGAGAACAGAGTACATGGGTGACAGTCTCAAGCATGTGTACCTTGCTCCACCACGTATCACGTATCATCGAGCACAGATGTCATTTGAACACTCGTCTCATGAATGTCTAGCTTCAATTGTCTGCCAACCACATAAGGTGAGAGATTGCAGCGGCAAAATGCTCATATTTCTTCTATCATGCATGAACTCGTCTCCTCTCTCTAATTTCTGTCAGCCCATCAGTATGTATATTATATGTATGGGTTATACATTACGCAATCTTGTGTGCAACGGTTAGTCTATTTTCAAAGCGTTGCATAGTAGGCGAAGTGATAGACCTCATATGCATGCATGATGCCCTTTTATTTCTGAAACCAAAACAGAAACACTTGTTTATTCTTCCTTAGCTTTGTTCAATTTTGTTTTACAAGTGTGAACTGGCCTCTAGTACCGCAAGCTTTTTTGGCAGCAACTACAACTTTGGTCGTCGGTCTTGTAAGCAAACTTTAGACTACATGGCATGGCACCTCCGTCCTTTTTGCCACGTCATGGCTGACCAAGAAGGGTAAACCTTTGAGGGTAAAATAGTTTGATAACGTTACAAAATCTTGTAATTCCAGCTTTACTTTAAATAAGTACAAAACGAATATGAGTATCCAAACTAGCTATCCCTTGATGCGCTTAAGAAAGTCTCTTACACCAAGGATGTTCTTGTTAGGAAACTGACCCCACCAAAGGACATTTACTTGAATTTGTGTGATGGTTTGAATTCCATGACGGTCTCCCCCTAAATGTGTTTCACTATTTTATTTGTGTTTGAATGGAAGTGCACAAAATTGAAAAATGTGAAGAGCTTCCCCTATATGATGTATGATGGCATACGTGGGAGTGCACTGAGTAAGATAAACCCGAGTCATAAAAATGCACATGAATGTGATGCATTAAAGAACCAAACATGCATAAGATTAAAGTTCATAGCATGAAGGTATAAGAAACTTTAACGATGCCCACAAGAATCAAATTTAAGCGTGATATTTCTAACTTTAGTTTTCTCAAAACCATGAAGATTTTTAGAACATAATTCCCCTGTCTCGAGAGATAAAAAAAAGGAAAAATGATTGGCTCATGTTCTAGAGATGATGTGAGCATGTGCAGTGGAGTTGGATGCAGAGAACGATATTCCAAAATGAAGTTCATATAAGCTTGTTCCTCCAATGGAATGACTTTCCGCACTATAGTATTGATTGTCTTCTTCATCTCAACTTGAAATCTTGGAGTTGCAACATTATAATTGAAAAGCTTGTTGAGATATGAGCTGCTCAAACTAAGATATTGTGTGAGCATATCCGTCTTTTGAGCATTCTGCGCAATAGCTCTATCATGAATCTTTAGTATATATCTTTGATCTCCAGTTGGTTTTTATAAATATTTCTTAGAAGTGAGGTTCTAGGAACCAAGCGAGATGAGTCAAAATGTGCACAAAATTGGCTTGTTATTGGGGGTGCTCCTTTTGATGCTGCTTCTGATGTCGGATGTTGGTCTGATGAACCTAGTGAAATAGTAAGTTGACCAGTATGAGATGATTCCTTGTTCTTTGATTTAGATCATATACTATCTTCTTTCTCTTAAAAAGAAGTGACCTTTTTCAAGGAGATTCCAGTTTACTATTTTGGTGACTCGTGAATGCGTTGTTTGGATGAATCATCACACTATAATGATATGTAACGATATATTTGTCTAGCATTTCATTTCCAAGCTTTGTTCTACCTTCTTCTTAGTATATGGTCCAAAATCCGACAGTACATTTAGTGTACCTTGTTCTTCTGGTTGAGTTAGTGTCAGCATCTGATGAACGACCCCCCCTTCTTTAGTTATATCTAATGCAACTACTTGTTCATCATTTTGTGTCGTGTAAATTGCACATTTTTTTCGGTTGATGCATGGGTTCTCATATATACATTTTTGGATACTTCATCTTTTATTTCTTACCTTGTCAGTGAGGTAGCTTTGGTAGCCGATGAGACATCTGATTTCTTTTTGTTTGATTGACACTTAGTATTCTAAGCTTAAGAGACCCATTTTGCCTTTATTTTCATTGATGGTAGATCAAAACCTTGAGGAACATTTGAAGCTTCATTTTGTTGGGTTGTTATTGCTTTCAAAGTTGCCTCTGCAAACTCAGCTTTCTTAGTTGCTTCAAGTTCTGTAGCTTCCGCTTTCTCTTCTACACCCTTTACGACATTGTTTCTCCTCCATCTCTACCCTTTTCACCTCAGTGAATTCTCCGACTATTTGCTCGTTTTTTTTCTTCTTCTTCTTCTTCCCGAGCTTTCCTATTCGCTCCTTCCTTTTCAGCAGTAATTTGGTTTCTCAAGGATATCAACAATTACATCGAAGCTGGTTTTCCTTTTCAGACCTATCTTCATATCGTCACTCTCGTGTCTTCTTTTGTCCGCGCCTAAGCCGGTTATTTTTGAACAAAACGGGCAACATTGCCTCATTTTATTTAAAAAAGTAGAAGAGAATTGACCGGTTCATTTGCAGGGGAACCGGCCGAAAACCCGTACAATGCACCAATGTCGTCATGGAACACGACCACACTGGGCACACCACCACAGCCAACCCGGCTACCCACACGAAGCACAAACACACAAGGAGACCGTGTCGAGGTTGCCACGAAGTTTCATCGTCATCACTCCTCCGCGAGCCAGCGACTCCGACTTCACCAGCAGCTTCCCAAACGGAGCCTCACATAAGCATCGGAGCCCATGCCGGCCTATGCCAACAATTGGCCACACGCGCCAAGGACAGACAGCTCCGAATCTGACGACGAGCTTCACAAGGGAATTATGCTGAACCTGCGCCGATCGAGAACTCTGCGAAGCCACCGGTGGCCGGTCATCGTCGCCGCCTGGACACCCTCCACCGCAGCTCCGACTCCACAGCAACACAACGGAGCAGAAGGACCCATCGGACACGCCGAGAGACTCGACTACCAAAGTCCAGCCGCGACCCATCTTCCGCCCAAAGCATCCTCTTTGCCAAACTGCACACTTGGACCTTGCACAGCTATCCGACACCCAGCCACCTTCATCAACCCCTAGGCGACTCCGAGCCGATGCCCCCAAGAAGGAAAGAGACGCAAAAGCGCCTTCATCGCCCGATCCCAGATCCGAGGTTTCCCTCCGGAGTCAAGGCCGCAGGAGGAGGAGTGAGCACCACACATGACAATGCTTCCAAGGAAGTCCGCGACACCCACGAGCGTCACCACCGTCAGCTCTGGCAGGAACCGGAGCCAGAATTTCTTCCGGTGATACTCAACAAACACTCCACCATGAACCGGCCGCCCACAAACCACCACCGAACGCGCCGAAGCCGCCGGCCAACACACCCTGCCGGGATAGCCCTGCACCACCAGGCCGAAGACACCGGCGCAGCACTTCGCGCAGCACCTGCATCTCGCCACGCTGCCAGCCGGCCAACAGCACGTCACCACCACCTCTTCCCCCTCCGCTCTGCCAGCACCACCACGCCGCAGACCAGCGCCTGCAGAAGACCCGCAGGGCGCCGCCTGCTGCGAACCCACAGGCCGCCGCCGCGCCGAACTCACCGGCCCTGGAAGCCGACACAGGAACCAGGAGCGCCGCCGGAGGCCGCCTGCACCGCCCTCGCCACAGCCGTCTCCTCCTCAAGCCTCAGCGTGGCGCCGGCCGCCGGCTCGCCACCGGGCACCATCGCCGCACCACCGTGCCCCGGGGCCGCCGCACACCTCCTGCGCGAAGGTCGCCGACGCCGCCCACCGCCGACCCGGGGCCGCTGCCCCGGCGTCCATCCTCAGCCACCTGCTCTGCAGCCGCCACCTCCAACAGCGCCAGGCTGGTTTCCGGGGCCGCCGCCCCGACGTGCCCGCTCCAGAGCCACGCGAGGCCCTCCGCTCAGGGCCCGGCGCTGTGCCCGCACTCCCTTTGGGAGCCGAGCGCCGCCGCCACCGCGGCAGGGAAGGCGGCGACGGCGGTAGGGGTCCTGCGAAGGGGGCCGAGGTGTGGTGAGGGCTTTTTCCCCGGGCCGCCCCGAGGGACGACACGGGGGTCAGCGGGTGAGGGAGGGGCGGAAGGGGAGGAGGCGAGCGGCGGCGGGGACGGCCCTGGCGGCGGCGGCGCGGGGGCGGGGTCGGCGGGTGAGGGAGGGGGTGGAATGGGAGGAGGCGAGCGGCGGCGGGGATGGCCTTGGCGGCGGCGGCGCGGGGGCGGGGACAAAAGTATAGTTTTGCACCACGCGTAGAGCTGCCCATCCGGTTATGAAAATATGTCTACCATTGGTGTGCGAATCTTGAGCTTCAAGTAGACGTAGTAGCTGTAGGCTAGGCAATTCAAAAAATGGAACCCAACCGATTTGGTTTGGGAGGAACAGCAACTCCTCCGCTCCTTTATTCCTTCATTCCACCACAGCAGAGTCAAGCCAGCCACCATCCCCCATCCCCCAGCCCTAGGCGGTGCTCGCAGGCGGCATGGAGCCACCGGAGTTCGTGCTCCGCTCGGGCGTGCGCTCGGGGCTCAAGCGCGAGTTCGCCTTCGCCATCGCCTCCCAGGCCGCCCTGCTCGCCTCTTCACGGGGCCGCACCCGCTCCTCCTCCTCCTCCTCCTCCTTCTCCTCCACTCCCCTCCTCTCCCCCTCCACCTCTCCCAAGCCCAGCAGGCCATCCAAGCGCCCGCGCCCCCCGGATCCCGCCGCAACCCCGCCGGATCCGCCACGGGAGCCCTCCCCGCCGCCACCGGTGCTCGCGCTCCTCGCGACCCCTCCCGCCAACGCCGACCCTTCTCCTCCGCAGCTAAAGCAGGAGCACGCGGAGGAGGAGGAGTTCTTCATCCCGCCGGAGACGCCGCCCCGCCGGGTCACCCGCTCCATGCTCAAGCCCCCGCCCCCATCCCTCTCCACCACCCCCTCCACCAGGCCCAAGCCCAAGCCCGCGACAGACGACTCCCATCCCCAGCCCCGCCCCGGCGGAGCCGCCGAGGTAGGACCTACAACCACGCCACGCCGCTTCACCAGGTCCCTGCTGCTGGCCAAGGACAAGCCCCCCGCGGCAGGCGAGGACGAGTCGGGCACCACCACCGCCAGCAGCCCCTCTCCTTCCCCCAACCGCGCCGGCAAGAAGGAGGCGGAGCCCAGGTTCCAAGCCGTCCCCAAGAACCTCAAGGAGCTGCTCGCCACCGGCCTGCTCGACGGTCACCGTGTCAAGTACACCATGAAGGTGATATTTCAGCCTCCTCCTTGGATATTCAGACAGTATGTGCATTTCAGTAACAACGACACCACACCTGCTATGCTAATTGCTCTTCTTAATCCAACTAGTGTGTGTGTGTGTGTTTCCATTACTTCTTCAGCTATACTTGAGCTAGCAAATTTAATAATTCAAGATGTTTTGGGCGACTGACATGATTATTGATAATTCGCTCAAGTTCAGACAACATGTGCATTCTAGCAAGAATGAGATGAAGCTGCACATTCTACTGTCAGATCAGATTCTTTGTGCTTTGGGCATGGTTTCTGCATATTCATTCAAGCATTTCACTTGGTTTCTGTATCCATTCAACCATTTGAAAACCGCACATTCGTGTCACCTGGTATCGTTTCGCTCCTGCTGTAAATTCTGACATGGGATTTGCTTCTGCTCTTGTTTTGTTAGTATGCGTTTCCATCACTTGTCAAGAATTCAGTTAGCGAATTGAGATATCTGGGAAGACGTACTTCTTGTGGTTTTTTGCAACATATGCATCTTAGCAACAAGCAAATCAGACTGCACATTCGATCCTCGGTCTAATCACTCTGCTCACGTACTGGTTACTGTATTTATTCACCATTGTAAGCTTAGTCGTGAGATCTGAACTTGCAAGATATGTGAGTAGCACCTTTTCTTTTCTCTTATGGCATGCACCAAAAGATTCCATATCACCTGGTTTCGTTTCGCTCCTGCTGTAAATTTTGACCTAGGATTTGCTCCTGCTCTTGTTTCAGGGGGCAGTACTTCGGGGAGTCATCAAAGGCTCTGGCATATTGTGCTCCTGCGCTTCGTGTAAAGGCCGAAACGTAAGCTCCGTCCACTTTTTTTTTTGCAGTAACATTGATTCGCCATGCCCTATACAACAATTCCACCATGTGTTGCAGGTTGTTTCACCCTACTATTTCGAGGTGCATGCTGGGAGTTCGAAAAAGCGCCCATCCGATTATATTTTCCTCGAGAGCGGAAACAGTAATCTTCATGGCATAGTGAAGGCATGCGCAGGTGCTACCTTGGATACACTTGAAGCTGCAATACGGACTGCAATAGGCCCAACACCTCAGAAGAGGACATTCAGATGCAAATCCTGCAAAAGTTTGTTGTTTTTTCCTCTCATCCACACCAAGCTTTGCTTCGTTTCGTGCTATCGTTTTGATCATTGTTTAATCGCTTTCAGGTCCATTCAGAACTCGTCGCACTGGGAAATTTCCTTCGTTGTGTGATCCATGTGTCCAGTCTAAGCGAGCTCGGAACATTCAAAGGTAATGCTTTTATTATATATATGTATTTAGCCATGTGGTTATTGCAGTTTTTTGCTGCTACCCGGTTTTCTTCTTCTTACAGAGCATTGTTTCTACTGTTGGTATTTAAGGCCACGAAAAGTTGGAGGGCCTTCAACTTCAGCTGCTAGGATGCGTAAGGGTTTCTCCCCAGGAGCGAAGACTACCGCGAGCCCTGGAAAAATTACGAGAAAGTATATTGGGCTGATTTCATTAGAATTTAGCTTTATTTTCTACTGCAGGTTCATCACATTTTATTGCCGGATGTTCTTGCTGCAGGGACAATGGTTTGCATAAGTTGGTCTTCATGAGTGGTATTTTACCAGAGGGCGCCGATGTTGGTTATTATGTTGGGGGAAAGGTTTACTTCTTCTTGTCTGTTTTTATGCAACTTCTTGTTTCTGCCAGTACCAGTATTATTGTTATTAACACTTACTGAAAACTTTCTAGAGGTTGCTGGATGGCTACATAAAGGAACTTGGAATCTACTGTCATTGCTGCAATACAGTGGTAAATTTACCGTCTCTTCCAGTAGATACCGTCAGTCTGGACTCTTTGTTTTATGTTAGCCATAACACTGAGTTTGACCAGGAATTTTGTTCTACTGAATGGACAGGTTAGTCCTTCACAGTTTGAACGTCATGCTGGCCGAGCTGCTCGACGCAAACCGTGAGTTTGCATTCTTGTGATGTCTTCTACTGAGGGCTTGGGACGCTATTTCAGACTCTCATTTCTTTCGCTAACACTATGCAGTTACCACAACATATACATGTCCAATGGTGTTTCACTGCATGAACTGTCGGTTTCACTTTCGAAAGGTCGGAAAACTTCAGAGAGGCAGAGCGATGACTTATGCAGCATCTGTTCAGATGGCGGGGTGCTTCTCCTTTGTGACACCTGTCCAAGAGCTTTTCACAGAGGTAATATCATTACGCACCTATGCCTGGTTAGTAGGAGATGTTGCTCAGTTAGTGCACCTTCCATTTGTTTAGGGTATGAGACCATCCAGATATTTGTTTGATGGTGGAATGGCTGGCTTAACCATGTACTTACATGTAGAGATCTAGAGTGTTTGAAGGCCTGTAAATATGTTTTATACATCCCTTTTGGTGAACCCCTTTTCACTATGGTCCACTTTCTGGGTTCTCACTACTGCCGGTCTTTGATTGTCTTTTGCAGAATGTGTTGGCTTGTCTTCTGTACCAAGAGGAACTTGGTGTTGTCGATATTGTGAGTCTAGGAAACAGAGAGAAGGTTGTTTGGCGTATAACAACAATGCAATAGCTGCTGGGAGGATTGATGGAGTTGATTCCATGGAACAAATATTTACACGCTCGATACGTATCGCTACAACACCTCAGACTGCATTTGGTGGATGTGCATTGTGCAAGTAAGTGTCCATCACCATCGGCCTTGTATGGTCACTCACTGGCCTATACACCTCTCACCTACAACATATGTAGTGTCAATCTAGCATATAGAACTATCCTCCACAGATCGGAAATTAGTCAAACATTGACATCAAACACGTGTTATTGGAGTATTGACTGCTGGCTCTGTGGAGGCTTAATATGTTATTGTTTAATCTGCTTACTCCGTACTAATCCACCCACTGAACACTTTTGAGTTCATCGTAGCTTCACTAATTTCTCCTTTTTTAATGCTGACGACCTTAGTAACTATGTCTTAGTATTTATTCGTAGTTTATGGTGTTGAAGTTACTATCTCTTGTGCCTGCCAGTCTTGCCTTCAGTACTTTTTGACTTATATAAAAATCATATCAGTGCTATCTCCTATCAGAAAGAAAGTTGCAGATTGTTTTCATTCAAACCCAAGTGCCACTACATCTGATCTAGAATTTAGGACATTTTTTTTGTTATTTTTGCTATCTAATGCTCCAACAAGCCTCCTCTTTGTTTTGGCTTTTACAGGCTCCATGAATTTGGCAAAAGGAAATTTAGTGCCAGAACCGTGCTGCTCTGTGACCAAGTACGTTTATAAATCACATAGGCTGTAGTTTACCATTCAGCTGATATCGACACGCTTCCATGATTTGTCTGTATTGAGTTATGGCAATCTCATTTTGTGATAAATTGTTAATCGTGTTCTGCTGTTTGTTTAGTGTGGGAGGGAATATCACGTCGGGTGCCTGAAAGAACACAACATGGCTGATCTGAAGGTGATATTCTCATCTTAGCCTGAGATATCTGGAAAAATTTGTATCATGAGCAACGGACTATTATTAATGGTTGAATGCTGCAGGCATTGCCCGAGGGAGCATGGTACTGTTCCAGCGAGTGTGTGAAGATTTACGAGGCGCTGCAAGACCTCGTTAGCCGTGGAGCAGAACCTGTTCCGGCGGTGGACGTTGATCTTATAAAGAAGAAGCTTGAAGAGAAAGGTTTGAAGGAAGACGGCGACCTCGATGTGAGATGGAGAGTTTTGAGAGACAAGAGTTCAGAGGATAGCAAGTTGGTGCTCTCCAAGGCAGTTGCTATTTTCCATGTAAGTTCCCGTGGCTTCACTTTCCCTGTTAAGTAATTACCGGAACAGTCGTCTGATGGCCACCTCTTTGATTGTGTACGCCCGCTCAATGATTCATCCTAGTCTGGCACCTTTGTTTGCAGGAATCGTTTGATCCTATCATCCAAGCTACTACGGGGCGAGACCTTATTCCAGCCATGGTTTACGGGTACGATGGGTGAACATCTCATTTCACTTACATGCTCAAGCCAAGGCAAAGTCGTGTGTGTGTGTGGGGCATACGGCAACTAAAGCCACATGTTTCTGTTTATTTCCAGGAGGAGCGTAAGGGATCAAGATTACACGGGGATGTACTGTGCCGTGCTAACAGTCGGGTAAACATTTTTTCCTTCATCCGGATGAAGGAACCAGTGAGGACTAACTGGCTGCGTATGAACTCTTAACTAACTTGTGCTGTGTTGGTGTGCAGCAAGACGGTCGTCTCCGCGGGTCTTTTCCGCGTGATGGGCATCGAAGCCGCGGAGCTACCCTTGGTGGCGACGAGCAGGGACAACCAAGGCCTGGTAAGCCTACCTTTATTTACCAGATATCCGTTGTACTTAGCAATAAGAAGGAAACGAAAAAAATCCAGAGTTGTGGAGTGACTGAGTGAATGAGTAACTGTGCTGGCAGGGGTACTTCCAAGCGCTGTTTGGGTGCGTGGAGCGGCTTCTTGCGACGATGGGTGTGAGGCATTTCGTGCTGCCTGCAGCGGACGAGGCGGTGTCGATCTGGACGCAGCGGTTCGGGTTCGCCAAGATCACCCAGGACGAGGTGAGTGGTCGCTGTCAGCTTTGTTACTTATATGTATCGATTCATGAAGTCAATGAGAATTGACTAGTGATGTGTGAAAAAAAAACCCGGCGTGGTGTGGTGCAGCTGGTGGAGCGGCTCAAGGGCGGGCGCACGACGGTGTTCCACGGCACGTCCACCCTGCACAAGCCGGTCCCGGCGGCGGCGAAAGTAGGCGAGGAGGTGCCGCCGCTGGAATGAAGGAGGATGTGTGTTTTGGAGGATGGATGGATGGATGTGATGTAGAGAGGATAGTAGGCAGGTAGGCGTTTTGGTTTTTTGGTTGGGTTGTTTTGTTGGCGGTGGTAGTTGTTTTTAGTTGGATGGATTGGACGGAAGGAGGAGAGATTGAGGATGGGCAGAAGTTGAACATGAGTGCTGCTCGACTCGATCGTGTTAGAGTGTGTTGATGTAGCTAGGTAGTTGATGATGAGTTAACAACAGTAGGATCTGCTGCTGCTGCTGCTGCTGCTGCTGCTGCTGCTGCTGCTGTACTCGTGTAACAGAGACGAAGGCAATGCTGCTGCTGCTGCTGCGTCGTCTTTGTTATCTATCTGTCTGTCTATGTAGCGCCAGCTATTGTTCTTTCTGAATGGATGTACGTAACGGTGCTTGATTGCAGCACATCACAACTGTTGAGTGTTGACAGGTCTACGGTGCTCGCTGCAGCGATCTCTGTACTGTATCGCCCACGTGTCACGTCAGGCCGGGTGGGACCCACTGGAAGCAACTGCTGTGTTTTATTCAGGAGGAGGCCGAGAAGGCTGCGTTTTGTTTGCAAGGCATATACCCTCTTTTTGGCATTTACAAAATGGAGAATCATTAAAAAAAAGTTTGGCACTATTCTTAGTAGGCACATTTGTGCTAAAAATGGACCTGTTATGATGAAAACTATTTTATGGTGTGTACCGCTCAGAGTTTTTATTTTAAAACCAAAGAAAGAATTAATCTATCTATAGCTATGGACTGAGTGAAGGACTGCTTGGGTTGGCAGGAGGGCAGGCGCTGTTTGGGTCGACGCTGGGGGTTTGTGCTGCCGGCGGCCGAAGAGGCGGTGTCGATCTGGACGCAGCTAGCGTTTCGGGTTTGCCAAGATGCATGTATCACCCAGGACGATGGAGGTGGGTGATCATTGTCTTGGCACGTCCACCCTGCTAAAGCCCATTGGCAGCGGGGGAGGGAGGAGGCGATCGAGGATGATGTGCTTTTCTAGCTAGTGTAGGCGGGCGTTTTGGTTTAGGGTTTTTTGTTGGGGTGTTTTGGTGGTAGCTATACTTGTTAAGTGGAAGAGAAGGAGAGGTTCATGATGGGAAGCTAGCTAGGAGTGCTGCTCCACTTGACTCGATCCTCGTGTTGAGTTTAGGAACAACAACTAGGAGCTGCTGCTGCTGTACTCGTGTGACACAGAAACATGTGGCACAAGGCAAGGCTGCTGCTTCTTCGTCTTTGTTATTTGTTTCACGTTTGCTTCATTCTCGATGCAACCCTTTCTAAAAAATGGGCAAATGTAGCCGACAAATTCAAAACATCTTGCCACCGGCCCGTCATATATCCATCAAGTATCATCCACTTTCTGTGAAGCTCGCTTCATAAAAAAACTCATTATTGGCACTCGTAAAATGATTCTATTATCCAAAAAGCGTAGTACCTTCGCCTGCAGACAACCAAGGACATCGTTCTAGGAACCCACGTAGGGTGGTTCTCGGGAGCCCATGACTTCGACTCTGAGAAGTACTCTCCAGGCGAAGGCTTGACTGGTTCTACGATATTGCACCGTGGTTCATCTATGTCCCTTGGATTCGTATCGTCATCCGAGTAGGGACACACTCCTCCTCACTCAAAGGAATGGGATATCCAGAGGTGATGTCACAAGGGGAAATCTAGGGATGGACTGTCAGGCTCACTAACACACTGTCATCCCTGTCCCGCCAAAAGCTTGCATGCTACCAACCAAAAGCGCACGAATGGGGAGATGCAGCCACACATCTCACACCCACCTTTTCAGCTTTTGGGCGGTCTTCCCGCCAAGACCTAGGGATAAATTGCCTCTCGTGTGACCGCCTGTGGTGACCTGTTGTGCTATAAAGGGAGGGCCAAGACCACCGAGAGGGGGGGGGGGGGGGGAGGGGGGGGGCTCAGACTACTCACATCAAGGGCTAGGCTAGAGAGAGAGAATATGAAGGAAGAGAGGTGATCTTCCCTGGGAAGGATTTGCTCTTCCTTTTCTTCCTAGCACCCCTTTGCCTAATCTAAGGGGGTACCTCGTACTCTCGGTGTTCGTGATCCAAGACACGAATCAGGTGCGCTAGGTAGGGGCGATCGACTCCAATGCGTTTGCGTGATCTTTATGCTGGGCTCCTCTCCATCAAGCAGCGCATCGAAAGTCGTCGCAATGCCTAGATCAACTTCAATGGTCCATCGGAAAATTTCTCCAAGAAGCCCTACCACCTGAACGCCTCTCCCTCGCCATTTTTAAGCCGTTCTCCATCGTCAACAACAAGCACCCACCCCCGTCGACTGGCGCTGGCTCTAGCAACGCATGTAGTTGTCCTCTGAACTACCCCAACACTAGGACTCGGCATGTCTATAAACTATGAGGATAGGTTGGCCATGTCGCATCTCGGTGCTTCAAACACTTTCAGCGTGCGTTCTTCGGGGTCGGCAGTCATGGCCGATTCATGGAGAAATAACTTGCCATGGCTAATCATTCATAGTGACCAAGGCGGGTGGTGGCGGATGCCATGGCTATCTCGGTGTCTTCATCTCAATAATGTACTTCACATTCATGAAGCTACAAAAAATCTTCTAGCTGTTCGAAAGCTTTCTCGTGACAATACTAATTTTTATTTGAATTCCATCCTAACTTTTTTTTGACAAGGACGGGACACGAGGGAAACAATTCTTAGAGGTCGGTGTCGTGGTGGTCTCTACGTCAATGATGCTTCTTTCATGAAGCAAGCTTTCAATTGCACGCTCGTTTAGGTCATCCGACTTGTCCAGTAGTTAAGCATGTCCTCCATCGTAATGAACTTGCTTTATGAGTCCAATAAAATTAGAGCTAGTGTGTGATGCATCAACAAGGCAAGAGTACGTATTCTTGAAATGTCCTTTTGCGAAGATGGTTTGGCTCAATTTACCTCCACCAACCAAATCATTAACATGTTTGGGAATGTTGTTTTGAATTGAGAAAAAAAGATGAAGTCTAGAATAAAAGGAAAAGGAGATGAAAATAAGAAAGACATGCAACAAAAGAAAAGGGAATAGAAGAAAATACAATGAAAACAAGATAGAGAAGGCAATGAAAAGAAGAAAGCAAAAGGAAAGAAGAAATTGGAAAACACAGGGTTTGCTGAGTGTTTGATTCGGGTAACATTTTTTATGGATTTTGAAAAAAAAAATGCATAAATTTTTGTCGAGTGTTTCATAACTGACACTCGATTAACCATAGGATGATTTTTTTAAAAGGAAAATTTGCCAAGTAGCCCGTTAGGCGACACGTTCTAACGAATTGAACTACAAACGGCCGGGATTTCCTTTATCTTCCTTATGGTCTGAGCGTGCCGAGTGTACAACTTTTTCCTTGGATTTGTTGGTCTTTATTGAGTGATACTAGGCTAACAGCTCCTTAATTAAAAGATGGAGTCTGCGCGCGCGGTAAAGATGGAGATGGAGATGTTGTAATCATCAATCTTGAAAGAAAGAAACAAATACTAGTAATATTTAAGAAATTATTACGTACTATATTGTAGAGTCGTCTATTCTTAGTATCGTGGTGCATGTTATTTTTTGATTTTTAATTTTGTGGTGCATGTTATTTTGGAATAGGATGAACCCCTGGTTTGTGTGTGTCTCCGCCGCATCCTTCGCGCGCGCTTGGATATTGTCGTATTGGACATCCATCCGTCGCCAGCCATCCCGGACGATCGATCATAGCCATGGCCATGGCGTCGTCCTTGCTGCTGCTGGTGGTGGTTGTGGTGTGCGCCCTGGCCGGCGCCGGGTCGGCGGCGAGCCTCACCTCCGCCTTCAACGACCGCTTCAAGAAACTGACCCAGGTGTTCGAGCCGCGGGTGCGTGGGGACCTGGGCTTCTGCATCAACAAACCGTACGTCTTTCTGTCTGTATGTATGTCTGTGCATCCATCTTCTATGTCAAGACGATTCGATTGCTTATATTCCATGCAAATTTTTTTTGGGGTGGGGGAAAGGGGTGGCACTACACAGCAGGAAGAGTACACTCGGCCTTAATCGCATCAGCGATGTCGGCTGGTAATCACGAAGCCATTGTTCCGTCCTGCCCTGTACCTTACCCAGAGCAGCCAGGCCATGACTTGCAAAGTTCGCATCCCGGCTGATCTTTCGAATCTGAATCTTCCTTTCCCGAATTCTCTGACGGATGACAGTGACGTACATGGCATATCTCGACGAGTTCGGTGCAGGGTTCAGCATTTCGATTCGCAAAAAAATTTCGCCCCCTCAGAGATTCGGGAATTTCGAGAAAATAACGAAATTTCGAAGAAAGTTTTCAAAAATTTCGTCCAGATTCAAAGTCCAACGTCTAAAAATATTTAGCAAAAATTTATGTAGTTTTAAGGATTCAAGCACGCGACCCAACAGACCACAGTCTGCATCCAATACCAATTGACTGTAAAGAGCTTGATGTTGAAAGTATCATTTATTTGTACTAGAAGTGTTACGTATTGGATTTTTTTCAAATGTTATCGAAATATTCGAGCGATATAAAGTTTTCTCGCCCCACACAGAGATTCGTTAATTTCGCGAATTTCGGTCGAAATTTCGTCGAATTTTTTTTCACTGGTTCGTTGTCGCTTCTTCAATGAGCTTAATCGCGTCCGCACTGTCAGACTCCAGGACCAATCCTCTTGGCGTCCACAAGAGCGCTAGTGCCAGACCCTCCTCGATGGCTAACAGTTCAGCCTCAAGCGCATCCCCGCAGGTCGCTAGGCTTCTGCAGGCTGCAGCTATCACTGCACCATCATGATCTCGTAGAATCATTCCGGTACCAGCTCGTCCGTCAGTAGAGAAAGCACCATCGACGTTCAGCTTAGCCATCCCATTCTCAGGGGCTAGCCATTTCTGCTTAATTTTCTGACGTCCATCCTCCTGGTGCTTCTTCTTGCTCCACCCCTGTACCGTATCTACTACCTGCTTACCCTTTTCAACATCCACAGCCGGGTAGTGCTTGATCAGCATAAGTGACTCCAGGTAGCTCACAAGGAAACGTTTGGAACTCTCCACAGGGGTTGGTTTTTTATCATGTGTAATCTCATTGTGCACATGCCACACCTCCACAGCAGCATAAGGAGCGGAGCTCGTTGTGCATCCTCACATCTTGCTAACACATGCATAAACCAATCATTATTGTGCTCAAACAACAACACATCTGGAGGCAGATCCCACACAGCCCGCATTTTACCATAGCATTGAAGCTAGATTCGTCTTCAGTCCCACAGATCAGACACGTAGCAACAGTTTCCATCCCTCGCCTATGCATATTCAGTTGAGTAGCTAGAGCATTCCTGGCCAACTTCCAAGCAAAGATACGGACCTTCGGAGGAACCGGGCACTGCCAGATCAGCTTCTAGTCCGGGCTGTCCCCACGCGGCCTCGCACTTGTCGTGTGCCTCCCATCGCTACGCAAGTTCTCCTCAAAAGCGAGGTAATAAGCAGTACGGACTGTGAAGGTTCCCAACTTCTCAGGGTTCCAGGCTATAAAATCAGCTTCATTATGCCTTGATGCACGAATTTTCAGAATTGCCTCTGCATCAATGGGAAGGAACCAGCGATGCACAAGTGGTTCGTTCCAAGACCCATCAGGGTTCAGAAAGTCTGAGACCCACCGCAGTCTGCACCTTCCCTGTCTAGTGATCGACGTCAGATGGGCCTCCCGGGGTATCCACGGGTCTCTCCAAGCACGAATGTCAGAGCCATTACCAACTCTCCAAATAAATCCCTTCTTGACCAATTCAAGCCATACTCAATAGCCCTCCAAGTAGTGGAAGCGTTCCTGGCAAAAACAGTATCAGTGATGGGCCCATTAGGGAAGTACTTTGCTTTAAGGATCTGTGAACACAAAGTTTCTGGATGTTGGATGAGCCGCCATGCTTGGCGAGCAAGTAAGGCCTGATTAAACAGCCGCATATCTCTAAAACCCATTCCACCCTGAATCTTTGGTCTCAGCATACTATCCCAAGAAATCCAGTGTGTCTTCCTTTTTCCCTTCTCCGTGTTAGGAATATGCAACTTGTATTCCATGGGGGCCAAAGGCCACAATATATAGTACATGTACATGTGACAAATATGCAGGAAACCCCTCATACAACGGGGAAACTATACAGGTATACATGAACACATAATATAACTCTAACACCCCCCCTCAAACTCATGGTGGATCTACAACACTGAGTTTGGAGAGATAAAATCCATGATGCGCTCTAGTCTGGGCCTTCGTGAAGAAATCCGCCAACTGCAACTCGGAAGGCACATACTGAAGAGCAATAACCTGATCCTGCACACTAGCGCGTACAAAAGAAGCATCAACACCAATATGCTTGGTAAGCTCGTGCTTCACCGGATCACGCGCAATATTGATAGCACCTGTACTGTCTGACAAGAGGGTAGTAGGTGTTGTAACATGAACACCAAAATCCTCTAATAACCATCGTAACCAAGTCACCTCAGCCGTCAAAAGAGCCATAGCCCGCAACTCTTCCTCCGCACTCGAACGTGACACTGCAGTCTGTTTCTTCATCTTCCAGGCAATGAGAGAACCACCAAGAAAAACACAGTAAGCAGAAAGTGAACGGCGATCCGAAGGATCACTAGCCCACGTAGCATCCGAATAGGCCTGGAGCTGTAACGAGCTGGAACGGGGAAAGAAGAGACGGTGTGACATCGTGCCACGAAGATATCGTAGAACACGAAGAAGGTGACTATAGTGAACAGAAGTGGGAGCAGAAATAAACTGACTCAGAATATGGACAGGATAGGAGATATCCGGACGAGTGACTGCAAGATAGACAAGACTCCCAACAAGATGACGATAACGCGTGGGATCAGATAAGGGATCACCATCAGAAGCACGAAGGTGAACATTGAGCTCCATAGGAGTCTCAACAATACGCTCATCACTAAGAGCAGCACGAGCAAGAAGATCCTGGATATACTTTTCTTGAGAGATAAAGAAACCATCAGAGGTGGAAGAAACCTCAATCCCAAGAAAATAACGAAGAGGACCAAGATCCGACATAAGAAACTGCTCACTCAGACGTGCCTTGACAAAGGCAATATACTCTGGGTCGTCACCAGTGATGATCATGTCATCAACATACAGAAGAAGAAGAGTGCGACCACGAGGAGAGCAGTGAACAAACAGCGCAGGATCATGAGCACTGGAGAGAAACCAGCAGCTGTGACCACAGAAGCAAAGCGCTCAAACCATGCACGAGGGGCTTGCTTAAGGCCATAGAGAGAGCGACGAAGATGGCAGACCATGCCATCTGTAACAGAATACCCAGGTGGTGGTTGCATATAAACCTCCTCACGCAACTCACCATTAAGAAAGGCATTCTTAACATCAAGCTGAGACACGGACCAATGGCGAACAGATGCCACGGCAAGAAGAGTCCGAACAGTGGTCATGTGAGCCACAGGAGCAAAAGTCTCATCATAATCACGGCCATGCTCCTGCTGAAAACCACGAGCGACCAGACGAGCTTTGTAACGCTCAAGGGTCCCATCAGAGCGGGTCTTAACCTTATAGACCCACTTACAGGTGATAGGACGAACACGAGGAGGAAGAGGGACAATCTCCCACGTACCAGTGCGCTCAAGCGCAGCAATCTCCTCAGCCATGGCAAGCTGCCATTCAGGATGAACAACAGCCTCACGATACGTAGTCGGCTCTGGGACAGCCGACACACTGTAGGTAGCGGGATTATAGAAATCAGGTGAAGGACAAGGCCGAGTACGAAGAGAGTAAGTCGGCTGAGACGGTGCACCAGAAGTAGAGGGTGCATCAGATGACTCGGTCACAACACGTGGACGACGAGTATAATAGAAAGGAAAAGTAGGATGAGAAGGAGCAACAGGAGAAGGCGGAGGCGGGGAGGGTGAAGAAGACGGCGACGAAGGAGGAGAAGAAGGCGTCGACGAAGGAGGAGAAGAAGGCATCGGAGTAGACGGCACCGGATCAGGGGGAGGAGGAATATGAGGGACATCGGGAGGAGAATCAGGAAAAGTAAGAAAAGAGAGATCCTCCACAGTAGAGGTCGAGGAGGTCGAGCGTGGAAAGAAAGGACGAGACTCGTCAAACGTCACGTCCCGGGAAATACGCATCCGACGAGCCACGGGATCCCAACATCGATAGCCCTTATGCTCATCACTATATCCGAGAAAAACACACTCAACAGACTGAGCGGTTAGTTTGGTGCGTTCACGAGGAGCGAGGAGAACATAGCAAACACAACCAAACAGACGCAACATGGAATAGTCAGGAGAGCGATCACATAGTCGCTCGAGAGGAATACCACCCTGAAGGGCGGCAGAAGGCTGAATGTTAATGAGATAGACCGAGGTAGAGACAGCCTCAGCCCAGAAATGTGGCGGGAGAGAAGAAGCGATCATCATCGCACGAGCAGTCTCTAGAAGATGACGATGCTTACGCTCAGCAACGCCATTCTGAGCATGTGCACCGGGACAAGAGAACTGAGCGAGAGTGCCCTGCTCAGCAAGAACACCACGCAAATGCTTGGAGATATACTCACCAGCAGAATCAGCACGGAACACACGAATAGGTGTAGAGAACTGAGTGTGAACCATGGCAGCAAAACGCTTATAGATAGAGAGAACCTCACTACGAGAGGACATAAAGTAAATCCAAGTGTATCGTGAGTAATCATCTATAAGAATAATATAGTAGCGATGACCCCCTTTCGAAGCGAAGGGAGCCGGACCCCAAACATCTGAATGAACGAGATCAAAAGGACGCTCGGACACAGAGTCACTATGAGGATATGGTAGCTGAATCTGCTTACCAAGCCTACAACCCAGACAATCCAAAGAAGCGTTTCCGGAGACAGACCCCAGAACACCACGATGAACTAGAGACGAGAGACGAGAACCACATAAATGGCCAAGACGATGATGCCACTGCTGAAAAGAGCTGGTGGCTGCGGCAACCTGGGTCGAGAGACTGGCGGCGGTGGCAGCGGAAGGAAGACGAAGCCAGTCAAGCTCCCATAGACCATCATGGCGTCGGGGCCAGCACCAAGCAAAGCGCCCGTACAACGATCCTGAACAGAACAGGAATCAAAGTCTAGAGTGACCCTACAACGAGAATCGACAATCTGACTACCAGAGAAAAGCTGCATGGTGAGTCGAGGAATATGAGCGACAGAAGGAACATGAAACGCGGGACTGCTAAGAGTGCCTCGACTAGCAACGGGGATGGGAGTACCATCGGCAGTACGAACAGAGACAGGAGACTCGACAGGTCGAATAGAGCTCAAGGCGGAAGAATCGTAAGTCATATGAAAAGATGCTCCAGTATCAAGAATCCAAGGGGATGTACCTGAATGAGAAGAAGGTGGTCTCTCGGTGCCAGAAAAGTCAGTCGCAGAACCAGCAGAACCTGTCGGTGAAGAGTCCCAAGTAGCAAGCAGGCATCGGAGTTGCGCGATCTCACGCGCAGTGAAAGACGCCACTGAAGAGGTCGAGGTAGATGCGTCAGCCAAGGAGGACCAATCATCGGAATACGTGGTAGCCACATGGGGAGTCGAAGGAGAGCGGTCACAAGTGCGTGCACACGCCACGCGAGGAGTCGAAGAAAAGCAGCCAGAACCATGTGCAGAAGCCGCGAGAGTCGACGTAGAGCGGCGAGTCGACATAGATGGAGTCGACGTAGAGCGGCCACAACAGCGGGCAGAAGCCCCGATAGTCGGCGTAGAGCGGCGAGTCGACATAGACGAAGTCGACGTAGAGCGGCCATAACTGCGGGCAGAAGCCGCGAGAGTCGACGTAGAGCGGCGAGTCGACATAGATGGAGTCGACGTAGAATGGCCACAACAGCGGGCAGAAGCCCCGATAGTCGGCGTAGAGCGGCGAGTCGACATAGACGAAGTCGACGTAGAGCGGCCATAACTGCGGGCAGAAGCCGCGAGAGTCGACGTAGAGCGGCATGCAGACGTCATCGAGGGAGACGACGAAATAGGCGACAAGTACCGCGGAGGAGCACCAAGCAGAGACGGAAGCTCGGGACAGCCAATAGGATCAGCAGCAGACAGCGACATTTTTTACTTTTTTTTTGTCAACTGAGGAGAGAGAAAATAGATCTCATATCAAGACAGAGGCTCACGCACGCACGGAATGCAACAGCTGCCGATCAAGGCAGAAGCTCACGCAGCTCACGCATGCACGGGAAAGCAGCAGCTGCAGCGACAGCAGTTGAGATTGGATTGGCACGCACGCGACAGCCGCTCCAGCGACTCGCGTGGATGAAGTCAACGAAGACTGGAGGACCTGACGGCCGGCGGCCGGACTAGAGACGGCGGGAGCAGCCGGGGACGAGGCGGCCGGAGACGTCGCTGGAGCGGCCGGGGACGGGTTGGCCGTAGCGGGAGCGGCCGGAGACGAAGAGAAGGTCGGCCCAACCTGGGATGCGGGAGCGCGGGGCTAACGCCCGTGGACTGGTGGATCGGAGCTGGACGACGCGCTCAATCTGGAGTAGCAGCGGAAGGATGAAGAATCGATCGAGATTGGATAGGTAGCACGAGTTGCGCGTGCGGAAAAAAAAACAAACCCTAAACCTGGGCTCTGATACCATGTTAGGAATATGCAACTTGTATTCCATGGGGGCCAAAGGCCACAATATATAGTACATGTACAGGTGACAAATATGCAGGAAACCCCTCATACAACGGGGGAAACTATACAGGTATACATGGACACATAATATAACTCTAACACTCCGCACCCCACCAGAAATCTCGGATCAGTTTTGTTAGCTCTTCCAGCAAACCAAACGGGAGTTTAAAAATACCCATGACATACACTGGTATGGCCTGAGCAATAGCTTTAATCAACACTTCTTTTCCACCTTGTGACAGAAAGATTTCACCCCATTGGATTAATCTCTTCAGCAACTTCTCCTGTAAGCTCTTGAATTTGCCTTTATTCATGCGCCCCTCCGGCGTAGGCAGGCCCAAGTATTTCGGCTCAAAAGTTTCTTGGGTAACCTGCAATACACCTTTTACCTCCTCCCTTGTATCAATGCTGCACGAGTCACCAGAGAATGGAGCATTTGCTGGGGTTGATAAGCTGCCCTGTACTGCTGGCATAAATATCTAGAACGGTTTTAACCCTTGCAGCCTCCTCAGCATTTGCACGGAAGAACAATAAGCTATCATCTACAAAAAGCAGATGTGATACACCAGGGGCACGCCTACATACCCGTAGGGGCTGGATATGCTGGACCTGTACTTCTCTATGCAGCAGAGCGGATAAACCGTCGGCAACAAAAAGAAATAGAAAGGGGGACAGGGGATCACCTTGTCGAAGACCTCGAGAAGGGGAAAACGAATCCAGAAGGGTTCCATTGAATTTCACCGAATATCTCACAGCGGTGACGCATGACATTATCCAGTCCACCCATCTATGAGCAAAACCCAATCTTTGCATCGCATTCCTTAGAAAGTCCCAGTCCACCCTGTCATATGCTTTAGACAAGTCCAGCTTATAAGCACAAAAGTTCTTCTCCGGTTTAGTATTATGCTCAATGAAATGCAGACATTCAAAGGCCACTAGGGCATTATCAGTGATCAATCGTCCAGGCACAAAGGCACTTTGATTAATGGATATGATCTCCCCTAGGATCGGTCTCAGCCTATTTACCAGACATTTAGCAATAATCTTATACAAAACTGAGCATAAGCTAATAGGCCGAAAGTCCTTCACCTTTGGTATGAGCACAATTGCAGTATCATTTACATCATCAGGCATAGTACCAGTGAGGAAGAAAAGCTTGACCGCATTAATAACCTCATATTTGAGAGTCTCCCAATTTCTCTGATAAAATCTTGCAGGGAAGCCATCAATTCCAGGGGCTTTCAAAGGGCCAATCTGGAACAAAGCATCGCTAATCTCCTCATCTGTGAACTCCTTGCAAAAAATATCATTCATATCCCCAGTTACTCTTTCTTGAAAAAGGCTAACTAAATCACCGTAGTTGAGGTTGGGGTCTCGGGTAAACAGCTCCTTGAAGTAAGACGAAGCCATCCTCTCCATATCCGATGGTGCATCCTTCCACACATCATTCTCATCTTTCAACCTCTTTATCTTATTCTTGCGTGCACGTCAGACCGCCTTTTGGTGGAAGTACTTTGTATTGCGGTCTCCTTCTTTCAACCAATTGATCTGAGACATTTGCATCCACAACATCTCCTCACGGTACAGGAGCTCATTCATATGATCCGAAACCTTTCGAATTTTAGCACGGTCCGCATTGGCCCCCATTAGTTCCTCTAGTTGTTTCCTACACTTGTCCAGCTCATTAAGGAGGTTGCCAAATTTCTTTTTACTCGAATTCTGCAGAACTTTCATGACATCATCAAGGCCCTTCCTCACAGCACCAAGATCAGTTTTTTGTCCAGAATCCTGCCAAGCCGTGGCAATGAGCTCAGGCAGCTCTGTAGCTCTCTCCCACCAAACTTCATAGTGGCGCCTTGGTTTCCTGCTCGGGGTAGTAGTGTCCTGCACAAGGCGTACAAGCACAGGATAGTGGTCAGAGACAGGAGAAACTAAATGTTCAACTCGTGTATCTCCAAACAAATCCCTCCAGTCTGAGGTAGCCACTGCTCTATCAAGTCTCACACGGACGTTTGCCCTACCCTTTCGTTTGTTATCATAGGTGAAAGGCAGACCCAAAAACCCCAAATCAAAAAGATTGCAAACTGCTAGAGTTTCACGAAAAGCTGACATTTGACTTTCTGATCTAGGAGTGCAGGACAGATGTTCTTGCTGCCATAAGGCTTCGTTAAAGTCACCCATTAGCAACCAAGGTAAATCAGACTCAGCTTTAAGAGCTTTTAGAGTATCCTACATACTGTGCCGATTTTCTATACGAGGTTCACCATAAACACAAGTTAAACGCCATTGGGGTGCATTAGGGGACTCTCGAACATAAGCATCAATGTATCTTTCATTAACTGACTGAATCTCCACACACAAACTTTCATGCCAAAACAAAGCTAAACCACCACTAAGACCATCACTACTAAAACCAGCAAAACCTCTGAGACCTAAACGATGATGTAAACGACGGACTCTATCTTTATTTTGTCTTGTTTCACAAAGAAAAAGAAGACGAATACTAAAAGACTGGGAAACACTGGTGATCTCCTGGACTGTCGGGGCGTTTCCAGCTCCCCGACAGTTGAAAGATAAGCAATTCATTGCTGCTGACGGGGCGCCACACTCGGCCCCGTCAGCTTGCCGGTAGCCCCTGGACCGGTCGCTTCCATATCATCCCTCTGCCATCATCACATCCTCAGCTTGGCTTGTCCCCACCTTGGCTTGCATTCTTCCACGCTTGAAGTCTCTTCCTTTAGCATCCTTTTCATATGGCACCATGGCTAGAGACTGTCCAGGTTGGACACCAGGTGGTTGATCTTTTTCAGTGGCAGTACGCTTCCTTGGCGTCTGGTCAACCCCCACCACCGATTCATCTGAGCCACCAAACGAGACCGCCATAGTGCTCAGACCCTTAAGGGCAGAAATCATATCAGACGAACCTGGTGCACTAGCCATCTACTGTGTCGCTACTGGCTTTTGTCCACTCCTCCTGTTGACAGTCCTCTTCCCCTTCTTTTCTTTTGCTAATTTTTGTTTTCCCTGTTCAGCTTCAAAGCGTGCTGCCATCTGCTACACTTTGCTGCATTCAGGTGCTTGATTTGCCAAGTTTATCTGCATTACCCGCACCCTCTCAGATAAATCCTGCTCCACTTCCTCTAAACCTGGCTCTTCCTCCTCATCAAAGCCATCATGGGTGCCCACCTGTTCTGGTACATAGTTTTGTTGCGCATTCACCTCAGTTGTTCGCTGTACTGGCTGTTCACGAGAACGTAAGGACGTGCGCGAATCTGCACTTCCGAAGCTAGCAAAACTAAGCCCGCGCCGTACTGCTGGATGGCCAGCCGATGAGACAAATTTGGAACGGTGCTCAAACTTCTTGTAAGGAGAACATCGAAGCTTATGAACACCATATTCCAGCGATGGGATACCTCGCCTCCTCTTCTCACAAACATCTTTCTTATGCCCCATAAATCCACAATGCTCACAGTAATACGGCACCCTCTCGTACTTCAGCTTATAGATCTTGGTTGCTTCTGGTTTCCCTTTAACGCCAATGGCTAGTTGAGTCTGCAGCCTGCGATCATATGGGAGCTCCACTCGAACTCGCAAGAACTCATTCTTATCCACCTCATCATCAGGTACATCCACCTCTAGAGCATGGCCCAGCTGATTTCCCCATCTCAAACCAGTAGCCTCACTCTGTTTTCCCCAAGGAACATCGTAAATTCTTACCCAGACCGGCATAGCATCCAGTACTGTTTCGGACGGCCTCGCCTTGTTCTCAATTGCTTTCACAAGCAGGGCATTGATGACCCACAAGTATAGGTGATCGCAACAGTCTTCGAGGGAAGTAAAACCCAATTTATTGATTCGACACAAGGGGAGCCAAAAATACTTGGGAGCCTTAACAGCGGAGTTGTCAATTCAGCTGCACCTGTGAATAGTCTTGCTCGACACAGATTATCAGTAGCAACAGTTTTATAGAGTAGTAGCGATGAAATAATAGCAGCAGTGAAGTAATAACAGCAGTAGTGATTGCAGTAAATAGTAGGATTAAAACACTGTAGGCATAGGGATGGATGAACGGGCGCTGCATGGATAAGATAGCTCATATAATAATCAAGACATAGGCATTGCAGATAATAATGATAAAGCATCCAAGTACTAAGTAAACATAGGCATGTGTTCCGTATATAGTCGTACGTGCTCGCAGTGAGAAACTTGTACAACATCTTCTGTCCTACCAGCCGGTGGCAGCCGGGCCTCAAGGGAATCTACTGGTAATTAAGGTACTCCTTTTAATAAAGTACCGGAGCAAAGCATTAACACACCGTGAACACATGTGATCCTCACATCGCAGCCATTCCCCTCGGCTGTCCCAATTATTGTCACTTTGGACCTCGGGTTCCGGACAACAATATGTGTATACAACTTGCAGGTATGATCAATAAACAGTGCATATCATTATGAAACAATAACATGTTCAGATCTGAAATCATGGCACTCGGGCCCTAGTGACAAGCATTAAGCTCAACAAGTTGCAAAACATCAATAAGTACTAACAACGAATACTAGGCACCATGCCCTAATGATCTTATAACTTATTACATGAACAATCTCATCCAATCCCTACCATCCCCCTCAGCCTACAGCAGGGAATTGCTACACATGGATGGGGGAAACATGGATGGTCGATGGAGAAGCGTCGGTGATGATGATGGCGATGATCTCCTCCAATTCCCCGTCCCGGCGGAGTGCCAGAACGGAGTTTCTGGTCCCCGAAATAGGTTTCGCGATGGCGGCTACGGTGATGTTTCTGGATGAAGTGGACGACCCCCTCGCGTTTTAGGTCAGAGAGGGTTAAGTAGTCGAAAGGGGGCTCGGGGAGGTGTCCGAGTCGCCCTCCTCAGTGGCCGGCGCGGTGGGCCCCTTGGCCGCGCCGCCCTGTGGTTTGGGCCACTCGTGGCCCATCTCTGACTCCCCTTCTGGCTCCGTGAGTCTTCTGGTAAAATAGGAGGTTTGCGATCTTTTCTGGTGTTTTTCCCGAAAGTTGACTTTCTGCACAAAAACAAGACACCAGGGCAATTCTGCTAAAAACAGCGTTAGTCCGCATTAGTTGTATTCAAAACACACAAGTTAGAGGTAAAACAATAGCAAAAGTGTTCGGGAAAGTAGATACGTTTTGGACGTATCAACTCCCCCAAGCTTAGCTTATTGCTTGTCCTCAAGCAATTCAGTTAACAACTGAGTGCGATAAAAGACTTTCACGAACACATTTGCTTCATATGATGCATATATTCTCACTATATGAACAAATGCTTAGGCAATTCAAGATGAGGCAAATGCAAATAATGTCACTCAATAGGCATGTAAACTATGAAAAGATACCAACATACTAATAGCGACAAACATGAAACATATTAATTCACAAGATTGTAATGCTCATAATAGGATATGATAAGATGGTATCTCGCTTGCCCGTTTTTGTACAGCAAAACATAAATGCCCAGGCACCTCTGAAGTTCATGGGAAGACTAGAATCAAAGATATCAAAGATAAAAGCATCAAAGTTATATCACAGTTAACCACATTCTGGGACAAGCACATTACACTAAGAATGACAACTATGCTCTCGAGAAAGTGCTCAAAGAAAGGATGGTGACTCAACATGAAAGTAAAAGATTGGCCCTTCGCAGAGGGAAGCAGGGATTATCATGTGCTAGAGATTTTTATTTTTAAAACAGAAGCAAAATTGTTTTGGGAAGTGTTTGTTGTTGTCAACGAATGGTAGTGGGTACTCTAACCCCCTTGTCAACCAGACTTTCAAGAGCGGCTCCCATGAAGGATGTTATTTCTACCAGCAAGGTAGATCATCCCTCTTCTCTTTTGTTTACACATGTATTTTAGTTTCATTATGGGTGACACTCCCCCCAACCTTTGCTTGCACAAGCCATGGCTAACCGAATCCTCGGGTGCCTTCCAACATTCACATACCATGGAGGAGTGTCTATTTGCAAATTAAGTTGCTTACTGATAAATCAGGGCAAAACATGTGAAGAGAATTATTGATGAAAGTTATAATTAATTGGGACTGGGCACCCCGTTGCCAGCTCTTTTTGCAAAATTATTGGATAAGCGGATGTATATGCCACTAGTCCATTGGTGAAAGTCTGAATGACAAGATTGGAAGATAAAACACCACATACTTCCTCATGAGCTATAAAACATTGACACAAATTGAGAAGTACTTTGAAGGTTTTAAAGGTAGCACATGAAAATTTACTTGAATGGTTCGAAATGCCATGCATAGGTATTTATGGTGGACACTTTGGAATAACTTGGTTTTCATGGTTTTGGAAGCACGAGCAGCATTCCCGCTCAGTACAAGTGAAGGCTAGCAATAGACTGGGAAGCGACAATCAAGAGAGCAATAACCGTCATAATCATGCTTGCGACAAAATGAAATTAATTGAGGCATAAAAGTGATACAAGAATTCTGAGTCAAAATAAATCATCAAGGCTTAATTGACTTTTGTTTTTCAGTCATATGCATGCATGAGCATGTGCCAAGTCAATTCGAATGAATTATTCAGAGGAGGATACCATAATGTCATACCCTCTATGAATAGAACAATGCAAGCAAACATCAACATAACATGCTACCACTATTAATAAATTGGGACCGATCATGAGAGAACAAGAACTACTAAGCATCCACTAAATGACATATACCTCACATGAACCAACTAAGCATGCTCACATAGATGAGTATATGTACAAAAATGAAAACAAATAGAGTTCATACCAGCCTCTCACCCCAACTCGAGTTGTTGTAGATCATCCTTATTGCTTTTTCACTTGTGTTGCTTCGAATGATAAGAATGAAAACCAAACTCCATCGGAGTCACGGATGGCTGTCCAACTCTGAAAACACTATACAAAACCAAAAAGAAACAACAAATATTTTTGGGTTTTCGAGTTTTTGAAACAAGAGCAAAAAGAAACAAACAATAAAGCAAAATATTTTTAGATTTTTGAATAACAAACCGAATTTTAAAACTAAGCAAACTAATACTGAAACTTAAAGAAACAAATGAAGAGAAACAACAGAAATATTTTTGGTCTTTTTGTGTTTTGGAATGCAGCAATAAAAGTAAACAATTAAAAAGAAAGAAAGAAAACTGCAACATGGATATACAAAGTATCGACAAGATATGATATGTAAATGAGTGAGATGTCGATATACCTCCCCCCAAGCTTAGGCTTTTGGCCTAAGTGGAGATCAACCCCATGGTGCCCAGGAAGTGGCGCCTCCATAGTACGACGAGGAAGGGTCCTCGTCCTGGTAAGAGCTGGATGACGCTCCAAGGTAAGTGACGGTGTAGCCATCATCAGGTGCTTCTCCCTCCTCCTGGTGCTGCTGGTGAAAGCCTCGCACTCTAAGCTGCTCCTCCAACGCCTCCTTGGAGTACGACCACGGTCTCCTGTGTATAGGGAACAGATCGGCCTGGGGCAAAGGCACTTCATATTCATCCCCGTTAGTAAATAAAACTTTGTAAACAATGTTTCCTAAATGAGAATTAGGTGTGACAAACTGATGGCCTTTCATAGCAGAAATATCAAGTCTGAAAGGGGTTAGCTTCTCATCATTAGGACTAACGGAAAGACCTAGATATGCGATAACTCGTGAAGCAACAATTCCTCCATAAATAGGCCCACTAGCAGCCAAACGGCGAGCAATAAGGGCACCAAGGTTGTAAGCAGTGTTACCATTAAGTGCAGCAGCAAGAAAAGCAAGATGATAATTAGAAATGTTACTGGTGTTTTCCCTACCAAGAATGCTAGTAGCAAGATAATAAACGAAATATCTAATGGCGGGGAATTGGATGTTCCTTATCTTGCCGCGCTGAGCGGTGCGGTCATCGTCGTTGGTCACTCCTCGGTAAAGTTCCACAAAGTCTTTGGTGTTCCCTGCAATCCTCTTTACTGTACCTAAAGGAGCAATATCTATGGCAGCACAAAAGTCTCCCAAGTCCATTGTAACAGGCTGTCATAAATCTTAAATTGGACAGTAGGCGCATAAGATGAATTCACAAATTTAAAACTCTCAACAAAAGTTTTGGTGAGCCAATAATGTTGGTCGCCCTCATCCTGCATATAAGTGGTTAGGCCAATTCTCTGGATAAGGAACATGAAGTCATCAAGCAACCCTGCATTACGCAAAAACTCCATGCATGGAAAGGATGAAGCATTTGGGATTTGGTCATCCCCTCCATCTCCAATGTTCGGTTAGGAACGCCTAACTCAGTAGATGCCCTCAAAGGCCTTCTTGCTCTCTGAGAATCCCTTTCAAACACCTCCCCAAAGGTGTGGTTATGCATTTTCCTTTTCTGAGAGCAATTGCCCCAAATCTCAACAGCTGAGATGGGCTGAACAAAGAGATCAAAATCGCGAGGAAGAACAGCAAAAACTCGAGTGTGAGAGAGAAAAACGAGCTGAGTGATGCAAGAGGAAGAAGTGGTAGGTGGGGGAACTGCTGGAGGGCCAAGGGTGCCCCACCTCAGTGGCTGGCGCGGCCAAGGAGGCAGCCGCGCCACCATGTGGTTTGACCCCATGGTGGGTCCCCTTGGTCAGCACCAGGCACTCCCACGATGCTCTTTGAAAAATAGGACCAATGGTATAATTTTTACAGAGTTTTGAAAACTTTCAATTTACACAAATCTGGATATTTAAATTAATAAAACTTGGGCAGAAAAAATTATTTTTAAAATTCAAAACAACTAAACTTTTGCAACCTAATTATCACTACAGGAGGTAAAACAAAGTTGAAGAAAGAAATGTGTTTAGCTCTTTCATGTATGCAAATACATTTGATAACAAGGTTGATCAAGTCTTGGCACCAAATAAATTTACATGACACAAATGATTTAAACATCATGAAACACTCATGTTACCTTGTATTGTATTGATATGGATCCAATCATAATCTTTTGATATCCTTCTTGATGATCATATATAGGGCAATCAATACTTCCCACTTTGATAGTTTTAAAATTGGAGATGGTATTGACTCCATAAATCTTGTCAACTTTCTTGGGGAAATAAACAGTATGTTCTTTATCATTAACATTGAAAGTTACTTTTCCTTTATTACAGTCAATAACAGCACCTGCAGTATTTAGAAAAGGTCTTCCAAGAATAATAGACATATTATCATCTTCAGGCATTTCAAGAACAACAAAATCAGTCAAAATTAAACAATTGTTAGCCACTTGAACAGGGACATCCTCACAAATGCCAACAGGAACAGCAGTAGATTTATCAGCCATTTGCAAAGATATATCAGTAGGTATCAATTTATCAAGATAGAGTCTCTTATAGAGAGAAAAAGGCATAACACTAACTCCTGCTCCCAAATCACATAAAGCAGTTCTAACATAATTATTCTTGATGGAGCAAGGGATGGTTGGTATACCTGGATCTCCAAGCTTCTTAGGAACCTTGCCATTGAAAGAATAATTAGCAAGCATAGTAGAAATTTCCTCACTAGGAATTTTCCTCTTGTTAGAAACAATATCTTTCATATACTTTGAGTAAGGAGGCAATTTAATAGCATCAGTCAAAGGAATTTGCAAGAACAAGGGTTTCATCCATTCACAAAATTTATTATAATGTTCCTCTTCCTTTGATTTTAGTTTCTTAGTTGGAAAAGGCATTTGCTTTTGAACCCAAGGTTCCCTTTCATTACCATGTTTCTTAGCAATGAAGTCTTCCTTAGTGTACTTTGTGTTTTTAGTATGCTTTTCAGGTTCCTTTTCATTAACTTCTTTATCAAGAGCATCATTTTTATCCTTATCACTATCAAGTTCATTACCACTTTCAGTTTCAGCATCAGAGATAGATATACTATTAGGATCATTAACAGTTTCAGGGATTCTACAACATTTTTATGTTTCTTCTTCTTCTTTTTCTTAGAAGGGGAACTGGATTTTCAGCTAGTTGAGAATTTTGTTCAATTCTTTTAGGATGTCCCTCAGGATATAAAGATCCTGAGTATGAGCTCCACTTCTAGTGCTAACATAGACAGGTTTTAATTTTTCCTTAGAAGCATTGGCTAACATGTCTTGTTGCACTTTAGTGAGTTGATCAATTTGAGTTTGAACCATATGGAAATGTTTAATAAGCATCTTAACATCATTGGAGGTTCTCTCCACAATATCATGCAACTTACTAATAGCTTGAGAGTTTTCATGCAAATGATCTCTTTTTTTTTTGAAATTATGCAAATGATTCTCTACTCTCATATTAAAATTATCTTGCTTAATAACATAATTATCAAATTCATCTAAGCATTGATCAGGTGGTTTAGAGTAGGGAATATCTCCTTCATCGAACCTGTGGAGAGAGTGAACCTCAATTATGGATGGATGAGGAATTGGCTTACACAAATCTTCAATAGGTGGGAGGTTCTTCACATCTTCAGATTTAATACCCTTCTCAATGAGAGTCTTCTTGGCCTCCCTCATTGTTTCATCATTCAATTCAATCATACCTCCCCTCTTCTTTGATATTGGTGTCGGTGTAGGTGTGGGGGTCGGCGCAGGTAGAGTCCAATCATCATAATTCTGGCTGATTTTAGCCAATAATTCTTTAGCTTCTTCAGGGGTTCTTTTCCTGAAAACACAACTAGCACAACTATCCAGATATGCTCTAGATTCAATAGTTAGTCCACTGTAAAATATATCAAGTAGATCATGCTTTTCCAAATCATGTCCAGGCCGAGCTCTGATAAGAGAGCAAAACCTTGTCCATGCCTCTGAAGTTTCTCTTCATCTTCCTGGTCAAAGTTATAAATTCTCTGCAAAGCATCATGTTGAGCACTAGCAGGGAAATATTTCTGAAAGAAAACATTAAGCAAACCAGTAGGACTAGTAATAGAACCAGGAGGCAAGTTGTTATACCAAGCTTTAGCATCATCTTTTAATGAGAAAGGAAAAATGTTAGCAACAAAATAGCTACGCTTCTTAATATCATCAGAAAATAAGCCACTCAAAGTAGAGAGCTCATTCATGTGCTCTACAACACTTTCACTCTTAGTGCCACAAAAAGGAGTTTTCTCAACAATAGATATATGAGATAAATCAAGAGAAAAATCATAATCCTTATCTTTAATGTTTATATGAGAAGTGGCAAACTTAGGATCAGGTGACAACTTGTATTTAACAGCATGTTGTGCAAGAAAATTTCTAATATTACTTGCACCAGTAGTAGCATTACATTTATCAATAAAATCATCATCAAGTTCCACATAAGTTTCATCAGGATCATCATCACAAGTATAATCCCTTAACTCAGGTGAATAAACAGGAGTAGTAGGACTTCCATTAGGTGTTCTAGTATTTTCAAGTTGTTTAGACCTAGCAATAGCAGCATCTAAAAGTGGACCTAATGAAATACTCTCATCAATCACAGTAGAAGCATCATCAATATTATCAGAGGCAATTTCAGATTCAGCAGTAGCACCAACACGTGAAGATTGTGGTGGTATAACAAGTTGACTCAATACAGATGGTGAGTCAAGAGCAGCAGAGGTACTAAGTGTCGTACATTTTCTTGTAGTGGATGGCAATACACGGACCCTCTCATCACGAGCTTTACCCATGATGAATAAATTTCAGCGAGCAATATAGATCACAAGTGAACTCACAAATAAAGCTATGCTCCCCGGCAACGGCGCCAGAAAATAGTCTTGATGACCCACAAGTATAGGGGATCGCAACAGTCTTCGAGGGAAGTAAAACCCAATTTATTGATTCGACACAAGGGGAGCCAAAGAATACTTGGGAGCCTTAACAGCGGAGTTGTCAATTCAGCTGCACCTGTGAATAGTCTTGCTCGACACAGATTATCAGTAGCAACAGTTTTATAGCAGTAGTAGCGATGAAATAATAGCAGCAGTGAAGTAATAACAGCTGTAGTGATTGCAGTAAACAGTAGGATTAAAACACTGTAGGCATAGGGATGGATGAACGGGCACTGCATGGATAAGATAGCTCATATAATAATCAAGACATAGGCATTGCAGATAATAATGATAAAGCATCCAAGTACTAAGTAACATAGGCATGTGTTCCGTATATAGTCGTACGTGCTCGCAGTGAGAAACTTGTACAACATCTTCTGTCCTACCAGCCGGTGGCAGCCGGGCCTCAAGGGAATCTACTGGTAATTAAGGTACTCCTTTTAATAAAGTACCGGAGCAAAGCATTAACACGCCGTGAACACATGTGATCCTCACATCGCAACCATTCCCCTCGGCTGTCCCAATTTGTCACTTTGGGACCTCGGGTTCCGGAAACAATATGTGTATACAACTTGCAGGTATGATCAATAAACAGTGCATCATTATGAAACAATAATATGTTCAGATCTGAAATCATGGCACTCGGGCCCTAGTGACAAGCATTAAGCTCAACAAGTTGCAACAACATCAATAAATACTAACAACGGATACTAGGCACCATGCCCTAATGATCTTATAACTTATTACATGAACAATCTCATCCAATCCCTACCATCCCCCTCAGCCTATAGCAGGGAATTACTCACACATGGATGGGGGAAACATGGATGGTCGATGGAGAAGCGTCGGTGATGATGATGGCGATGATCTCCTCCAATTCCCCGTCCCGGCGGAGTGCCAGAACGGTGTTTCTGGTCCCTGAAATAGGTTTCGCGATGGCGGCGGCGTACGGTGATGTTTCTGGATGAAGTGGACGACCCCCTCGCGTTTTAGGTCAGAGAGGGTTAAGTAGTCGAAAGGGGGACTCAGGGAGGTGTCCGAGTCGCCCTCCTCAGTGGCCGGCATGGTGGGCCCCTTGGCCGCGCCGCCCTGTGGTTTGGGCCACTCGTGGCCCATCTCTGACTCCCCTTCTGGCTCTGTGAGTCTTCTGGTAAAATAGGAGGTTTGCGATCTTTTCTGGTGTTTTTCCCGAAAGTTGACTTTCTGCACAAAAACAAGACACCAGGCAATTCTGCTGAAAACAGCGTTAGTCCGCATTAGTTGTATTCAAAACACACAAGTTAGAGGTAAAACAATAGCAAAAGTGTTCTGGAAAGTAGATACGTTTTGGACGTATCAGGCATTCTGATTGAATATCCAAGGTCCTCCACGCCTGGCAAAATCAAAATCTCCTTGCGAGAACAAGGTGATCATGTAATTGTTCTTTTGCAGCTCCTTATACTTCAGTCCAGTCTGGAGACGCCAAACACTATCAAAGTACTCAAACATAGATGAAGCACTCGGCATGTTCTGGGCATAGTACCTTGCCAGCAGTTGCCAAGTAGTTTGCGGTTGCATCTGCTCCTCTCCATCTTCCTCATCTTCTTCTTCCTCTAAATATGCATCATCTTCCATGTCCACCTCGCCACCAAGCTTCCTGCCAGGTCCCTCACGGAGCCCATCTTCCTCCTCCAGATCATGATCATCATCCCAATTACCATCATCGTCTTCCTAGGTCTCCTCAATGACCACTGTATCCCGGCGGCGCAGCGGCACCATCGCACCAACACCGGGTAGCTTCGGGCGGGTAGGAACCTCAACGGAACCCCCTTGATCGCCCCCACCACCCAATGTCGGAGACAACAGCACCTCTGAACCTTGCACAGATATCAGAGGGGAAGAGGTCTCTTCAACCTGCGCACATAGGTCACGGTATGGGATTCCTCTGGAGCCGGCTTCTTGCCCGCAGATCGCTTGCCGCCAGCCTCAGGTTTCGTCGTCGACATCGCCTCTCTCGCTAATTGCTTCCCTGGATCGAAGGTTGAGATCGACAAGGTGCTCGTGCAGGACTTGTTATCTTGGAATCGCCTCCCCCCAGCTTTAAGGTGGCGGCCGCCGACCTTTCAGATGCGTACCCGATGCGAACTCCAAATCCAGTTTCCTTCCGCAGATGACTCGTATACAACGATGACTCCAGATTCGTCTCCAGGATGGACTCCGTTCGACGATCCACAGGACTCCTGTCTCGATCAGGCGGTGGCGGCGGCGGCGGCGCAGGGTCGCCCATAGTCGCCAGAGCCTGACCTAGAGACAGAGTTGACTTTTTTTTTATAAAGAGGCAATCCTTAGATGATCTATTCCATGCAAAATTAATGCAATGGAAATCATCTACTATATGCAATTAATTAATTATTTAATGCAGGGACAATGAGTGGAACACCACCTTCAACTTCTCCTCCGATCCCACCTTCGTCATGGACTGCCTCAAGCAAGGGGACCTGCTGCTGCGGCTGTGCACCGCCGCGGAGCTCAAGTTCTACTTCGAGAGCCTCACCAGTGGCAAGAAGAACTACGTGAGGCCCAACAAGAACTGCAACCTCACCGCCTGGGTCGACGGCTGCGAGCCTGGCTGGGGCTGCGCCGCCGACGGGCCGGACCTCAACTTCAACGACGAGGTCAACTTCCCGGCCAGGACCACCGGCTGCCGAGGGTGCTGTCCGGGCTTCTTCTGCCCGCACGGCCTCACCTGTATGATACCCTGCCCACTCGGAGCATACTGCCCGCAGTCCACACTAAACAAGACCACCGGAGTCTGTGATCCGTAAGCAGCATCCAACTTTCTTTCTTTCTTTCCTTCTTTCAGACTCACTTTTTACTTTTTTTTTGCTTTTTACATGCATGCATGTACCTGCCTGCAGATACAACTATCAGCCGCCTCCTGGGAAGCCGAATCATACCTGCGGTGGCGCCGATAGATGGTCAGATGTCATGAGTACCGACGACGTATTCTGCCCAGCCGGGTACTACTGTCCAAGCACTATAACCAAGCTCGAGTGCCGTAGTGGGTAATTCTATTTATCTATCTATCTATCTATCTATCTATCTATCTATCCATGCATCTATCTATTTATCATTTTTATCTTGTTCAATATCGATCCTTATATGGAATGTAAAAAATATATTTGCAGGTACTATTGTAGGAAAGGATCAACCTCCCAAACCAGTAAGTTGTCTCAGTTCTCTCGGTTAGTTAGTTCTCCTTGCTTTCTGAGCCTACTCACTTTTTACTGCATGCAGAATGCTTATCAAAGGGCAGCTGTAAACCAAAGTCTGCAACCCAGGACATTACAATATTCGGTGCAATGCTAGGGGTAACATACATACATACATATATACGTAGTACGTAGAGCGTTGCCATGTCTTGATGGCTGATGTGACATACATAATGTAGGGTGCCCTGAGTTTATTGTTGTTGATCTTTTACAACTTCTCTGATCAACTCCTCACCAACCGAGAGAAAAGGCAAGCCAAGTCTAGGGAGGCTGCGGTACGACACGCGCGAGAGACCGTGCAGGCTCGTGAGAGGTGGAAGTCGGCTAAAGATGTCGCCAAAAAGCACGCTGGCAGCCTCCAAAACTCTCTCTCCCGCACATTCTCACGCAACAAGACCCTCACGACATCCAAAGACCCTGCAGCAGATCATCCATCAAGAGCAGCAGAAAAAAGCCAAGTGGAAGCAGCTGCAGCTGCAGGAGAAAAAAAGAAGACCAAAGGGAAGCACGCGCACACTCAGAGCCAGATCTTCAAGTACGCATACGGGGAAATCGAAAAGGAGAAGGCACTGGAGCTGGAACTGGAACAACATCAGCAGCAGCAAAGTAGTAGTAGTACTAGTACTAATAACCTTACCTTTTCGGGAGTGATATCCATGGCGACCGACCAAGATATAAGGACAAGACCTAGGATTGAAATTGCTTTCAATGACCTCACCCTAACCTTGAAGGGGAGTAAGAAGAAGCTCTTAAGGTCGGTAACCGGGAAGCTTATGCCCGGCCGGGTAGCTGCCGTGATGGGCCCCTCGGGTGCCGGGAAGACCACATTCTTGAGTGCTATCGCGGGCAAGGCAACCGGGTGCGCGACGACCGGGATGATACTCATAAACGACAAGGTAGAACCGATCCGCGCATACAAGAAAATCATCGGCTTTGTCCCGCAAGATGACATTGTCCATGGGAACTTGACGGTTCAAGAGAACCTCTGGTTTAACGCAAGGTGCAGGCTCTCCGCTAACATGTCACAGGCCGAAAAAGTTCTTGTTGTGGAAAGAGTTATCGAGGCCTTGGGATTACAGGCGGTCCGCGATTCCTTGGTTGGAACCGTCGAGCAGCGTGGCATCTCTGGCGGTCAGCGTAAGCGAGTGAATGTTGGGCTAGAGATGGTTATGGAACCCTCTGTGCTGATTTTAGATGAGCCAACGTCCGGTTTGGACAGCGCCTCGTCCCTGCTTCTGCTTCGCGCTCTACGCCGGGAAGCTCTCGAAGGTGTCAACATCTCTATGGTGGTTCACCAACCCAGGTACGCACATACTTTTACATGCATGCATGCATGATGCAGCATAAGTACGTGACTACTCATAAGCGCTATATATAAACATTGTACGATGGATGCAGCTACACATTGTACAACATGTTTGATGATTTGATACTTCTCGCGAAAGGAGGTATGACTGTCTACCACGGGCCCGTCAAGGAAGTGGAGGAGTACTTTCAAGGTCTGGGGATTGTCGTCCCGGATCGCGTGAACCCGCCCGACTACTACATAGACATTTTGGAGGGAATCGTGAAGCCAAACGGAAATGCAGCAGCAACAATGGCGGTGAATGTCAAGGATCTCCCTCTGCGATGGATGCTACGCAACGGCTACGAGGTTCCACGGGATATGCTGCAGAGTGCTTCGGACTCTGGATCATCGTTTAGGGAAGGAGCTGGGGCTCACGCTCCCGAAGCTGTTAACTCCAGGCAATCCATTGTGGTTGAATTGTGGGGGAATCTGAGGGACATACTAGGGCGGAAAAAGGATGAGTATGATTACAATAAATCTTCTGAAGATTTATCTAACCGGAAAACTCCGGGCATCCTTAGGCAGTACAAGTACTACGTGGGAAGGTACGTACTTGTTAATTAAACTAATTAATTCACTTAAGATATACTACCAGCGTACCCTGCCTAAAAGAGGTAAAATTTGGATTATTATGCATCCATGCATGCATGATTTCTCTTACGTTAGATGTGGCAAGCAGAGGCTTCGTGAAGCTAGAATTCAAGGTGTCGACTTTCTGATTCTGGGCCTTGCTGGCATCTGTCTGGGGACACTAGCTAAAGTGAGCGACGAGACCTTTGGAGCACTTGGCTACACTTACACCGTCATCGCTGTCTGTGAGTCAATTTGTCTTCTTTTTCCCCTACCTTTATGGTCCCCTGAAACTTAACCCTTAGAACTCAAAACGCATACCTAGAGCTCATCTATTTCTGAATTTGACAATGAAAAAGTTTTGGCCCACTACAGCTCTCCTGTGCATGATCGGAGCCCTTCGGTCATTCTCCCTGGAGAAGATACACTACTGGAGGGAGAGAGCGTCTGGCATGAGCTCACTGGCATACTTCATGTCGAAAGACACGATCGATCACTTCAACACGATCATGAAGCCGATCGTCTACCTCTCCATGTTCTACTTCTTCAACAACCCGAGATCCTCCATCTGGGAAAACTACATTGTTCTTGTCGCGGTGGTCTACTGCGTGACGGGGATCGGATACACTTTCGCCATCTTCTTCCAGCCCGGTTCAGCGCAGCTGGTATTTATGGATTTCCACATGCATTATAACTACTCCACTAGTTTTAACAGGTTTACTAGTTATGCAAGGTGGAGAAAATGTATAAAGGCATGTTACTTTTTGATGATGCAGTGGTCAGCGCTGCTTCCGGTTGTCCTAACTCTGGTTTCAACCGAGCAGAAGGGCACCGTGTTTGCTAAATTATGCTACACAAAGTGGGCTCTGGAAGCATTCGTGATTGCAAACGTCGAGAGGTAACATACCATATTCGTTCGTTCATGTCCCTCTTTTTATGGCTGTTTATCGCCACTTGGTCGATGCATGGCAGTCAAAAAATGTATTATACTCCCTCCGTTCGGAAAATGATGTCACAAAAATGGTCTATCTATAGTTCATTTTTGTGACATCCTTTTCCGAACGGAGTGAGTATATGTAATGAACGTTATATATGGGTTAAAATGACCTGCAATGCAGGTATTCTGGCGTTTGGATGATCACGCGTTGTGGCTCGCTGGTGAAAACTGGGTACGACATTGACAACAAGATCCTGTGTATAGTCGTCCTCGCAGTGAACGGGATAGTGTTCCGATGTATAGCCTTCTTCTGCATGGTTATCTTTCAGAAGCATTGATCGATGATCCTTCATCCATTCATCATCATTTGTATCCCATGTATGTGTATGTAATTGGCTGACTGATTGTGTAGAAGATTACAAAAGGCTAATGTACAATTAGATCCTCACCCGTGTACTTTTGTAACAGGTAGTTTTAAAAAGTTGGGTTAAGAATAAATGTTTTCAGTCATCAACTAGATGAACGCATATTCTAACTAAATATATACTCCCTCCGTCCCAAAATAAGTGTTTTAAGTTTGCCCAAAAGTGAATGTATCTGGACATGTTTTATGTATATATACATCCACTTTTTGACAAACTTGAGACACTTATTTTTGGACGGAGGAGTATGTGCTTTTTAAGGAGAAAACTAAGCGCGACAATTTTACGGGTTGTTCGGGTAGATAATGTCACCAAACTAGACACGGTGATTAACTCTGCCACAGTTCTCCTCTCCATTTGACCACATTTGTTTTTTGAGAAATCATATTCTCCTACTGTTAGTAACGACGAGGGGGTAAGCCCGGTTCACCCGGTTCACCTGGTTGAGGTAGCGGTGGTTGTACAATCTCACCACCTGGATTCAAGTCCCTGTAAAACATGGATCGTACAACAAGATTGTCGTGGGGTCACTCTTCGACTACCCCACGGTGGGGATACCTGGTCACGCCAAGCCTATCAGCCTTATGACGAAGGCCCAAGGAAGGCCCAAGAAGGACGACGTGCGGCCCGAAATAGTCGACGTTAGGTCATGTGACTCCAGCCATGCTTGTAAGCGCCATCGGCACCGTTCACCTGAGACCTAGCCTACCATATAAAGGCTAGGAGGGACCTTCGTCTAGGGTACGCCGATCTACATGTAGGTATGTGCCTCACCTTCGATACCATGCACTACTTCGTAGACAGCTGTGGAGTACTCAGATCCACGGCGATCGCACCGCCCGCGGTGGTGTCACCCGCATCTGCCGCGGCTGCCCCAACCACGCCCCCACCCGCTGCGAAGATCGCATCTGCTGCAACTGCGACGACAGCATCTTCGACTGCAGTAAGGATCGCGCCCACCACGACCACGCCACCCGCGTCTCCAGCTATCAAGGAGATCGCATCGGCTACGACTACATCGACCACTTCGACGACCACCGCGCAGATCGAGTCTACTTCGACTACCTCGATCGCGTCGCTGGCAAGGCCAAGGTATGCATCTACTTCGACTACGTCGACCACACCTTCGCGCGCAACGAAGGTCGCGCCGTTCTCATCCACGCCACTCGCGTCTCCATCGACTTACAAGATCGTCAACAAGCCAATCACGCCCACGTCGACGACAGCGACATCACTCCTCACGTCCGCGGCGAAGATCGCGAAACTCCAGGGAAGGAGCCTCGGCGGCGACTGTGGTGTCCACCACGTCGCACCCATTTTCAGCTCCGAGCACGGCTCGGACGAAGGAAGCAGCAGTGGCAGCACCCGTCCCACTGCCCAGATCTACCCCGCGCAAGTCTTCATGATCGGCCAGAGGCCGCAGGGCAACGACGACGAACCCGCATACCCACTGGAGGTGGTCATGCCGGACCAGGTGACGCGACTCACCATCACCCGCGACATGGCAATCAAAGCCCTGAAGCACGTCGAGGACGGCACGTACCCCCCACCGGATGCACCCCGGGAGGACCTTATGGCGGTCCAGTACCTGCTACGGAAGGAAGGCGAACGACTCCGCGCAGAGAAGGCCGAGCTCCTCCGACGCAAGGAGGAGGCTGACGCGTCGAGCGCCAGGAGGGCCGCTTACTCGTTCACTGCCTCAACAGAGGTCTCACAAGGAGCAAGGCGCCACAGAGCCCGCGTGCCCCTGATGACGGAGGCCGACCGCGCTAGAGTCACCCGCAACCTCGAGTCATCATACATAGAAGACGCAGACGGGATACCCGTCCCCAAGACACCCGGAGCCGCACTCATGGCAGTCGAAACATACCTGCGGCTGACACAGCCGCCTGAGGGCGACTCGCGCGCTCTCCTCCACAAGCAGCAGATCATGTCTATCAAGGCACTCGAAGACGCACTGATAAACAAGGCGCCGACAGAAAAAGCGCGAGAAGATCGAGATCGCCGCGACCACGAGCCCGCAGCACTCGCAGCCCCGGCGGCAAGACAACTGCGACAACCGCAGCCAGGTGAAGACCTCCGCAACGTCATCACACAAAGGACGGTAGACCGCAGCCGCACCCAGCGGCCGGTCAGCACGTCCAACTTCGACTACGACCGCAACGACGGCGACTACGAGCCGTGCGGCGCCGCATGCTTCAGCTTCAACATACGCGACACAAGAATGCCCAAGGGCTTCAAGCTCACGGCAGAAGCAGTCAAGTACGACGGGAAGCAGGACCCGAGACTCTGGCTAGAAGACTACCTCATAGCCTGCAGCTGCCAGGGCGGTACTTCGACTACGGCCATGCAGTACATCCAGCTGATGCTCACGGGCTCTGCACGCGGGTGGCTCAACACTCAACCCAAGAACGCCTTCAGGACGTGGGACGAGTTCGCGGAGGCCTTCGTTAAATCCTTCCTGGGGACGTACTCGAGACCGACGTTCGTCGAGCTACAAGCATGCAAGCAAGGACGAGACGAGCCGCTCCGGTCATACATCCAGCGTTGGACCTTGCTCCGCAACACCATGGAGACCGCCTCGGAGGACCGAGTGATGGATGCCTTCATGCACGGCGTCTCCCGCCGCGACCTCCGCGAGGAGTTTGGTAGGCTCCGGCCGAAAAACATGATCGAGGTCATGAAGATAGCAAACCAGTGGGCAGACGGAGAGGACTCGGTCCGCAATAGTTCACACTACTCCCCGAAGGACGAAGCCGGACCAAGCAACTGGCGAGAAGGACGCCACAAGAAGAAGCCGCGTTACAACGGCAACGACTCAATCGAGCTAGTAGCGGCGGGATTCCAAACCCCCCGTGAGGATGAAGCGCGCGACAGCAGTCGCCAATACAGCCATGCACAGTACAGTCGAAGCGGCGGTGACCAGAGTCGCCAATACAGCCAGGGGCAGTACAACCGAAGCGGCGGCAGCAGCTACCGCAGCGACGGAGGCCATAAACGCGAGTGGCAGAAACGCACACTAAGCCCAGCGGAAGAGCTGGAACAACCCTGCAGGCACCACATGTTCAGGAACCCGGAAACGGGCAAGTGGGGATCCAACCACCTGTTGAAGGACTGTCGAAAGGCACGCAAAATATACGAAGCCATGCAGAAGATAGTCACCCAGCACCCGCAGCGCAGCCAGCCGCGCAGCTGGCCATCCAGGCAGCACCCGCACCCGCAGTCGCTAATCCAGCACAGGCGGCGGGAGCCTTTCTGCAGCAGCAGCACAGCCGCAGCAAGATGCCCCACCGGTGATCCAGGACGCATATCCAGCGGCACGCGGACAACTCAACATGATACAGAAGGGGCGCCCCTCAAACAGGACCCAGAAGATCATCACTCGCCAAGTTTTCCAGGCCATCACCTGTCCACCTGCAGTACCCGACTACCTGAGAGGGTCAGAGACACCAATCACTTTCTCCAGAGCAGATCACCCGCCTGCAGTACCACGACCCGGGCACGCCGCTCTGGTAGTCGAAGCTCTGATCGGAGATTACACCCTGAAAAAGGTGTTCATGGACGGAGGCAGCGGCATTAACATCATCTTTGCCGACACCCTCAGAAGGATAAACAGGCCAACGACGGACTTGGCGGCATCAGAGACCACCTTCCATGGCATAGTACCAGGGCAAGCAGTCACGCCCATGGGAACGATCACACTCGACGTCATCTTCGGCACACCCGAAAACTTCAAGAGGGAGTCGATCGACTTCGAGGTAGTCGACTGGAAGTCGCAGTACCACGCGATACTCGGGCGCCCAACCTTTGCCAGATTCATGGCGGTACCTCACTACGCCTACCTCATGCTCAAGATGCCTGGGCCCAAGGGCGTCATCACGGTGCACGGCGACTTCGACCGCTCCAACAGCTGCGACCGCGAGTTCAGCAAGATCTCCGAGTTCTTCGGAATGGAAGAGCACTTCGAGGCGATGGCAGTCGACAACGACAAAACCATCTTCCCGCCACGCAAGAAGCAAGCCAAGGACGCTGCCTTCAACACGACTGACGACACGACAACTCATCAGGTCCACCCGACGGACGCAAACAAGACAGTCAAAGTGTCGTCGAGCTGCCTATCGCATAGGAAAGCGCGCTCGTCGAGTTTCTACGTGAGAACTGGGAGATCTTCGCCTGGCAACCTTCTGACATGCCAGGCATACCCAGGAACCTCGCCGAGCACTCTTTACGCGTCCACAAGGACGCCAAACCCGTCAAGCAGACCATGCGACGCTTCTCAGGACCCAAACGAGACGAAATAAGCAAGGAGATCGATCGACTGCTCCACGCTAAATTCATCCGAGAGATCAAGGACTCGGACTGGGTAGCGAACCCAGTCCTGGTGGAGAAGAAGAAGACGAAGAAACTCCGCATGTGCGTCGACTTCACCGCCCTCAACAAATGCTGCCCCAAGGACCATTTCCCGCTCCCGCGGATAGATCAGATCATCGACTCGACTGCAGGCTGCGCACGCCTATCCTTCCTGGACGCCTACTCAGGGTACCAGCAGATCAGGATGAACGTCGACGATGAAGAGAAGACTGCATTCATCACACCCCACGGCGTCTTCTGCTACCAGACGATGCCCTTCGGGTTGAAGAACGCTGGAGCCACGTACCAGCGCACAATGCAAGCCTGCCTAAAGGGGCTAATCGGAGAGATCGTCCAAGTCTACGTCGACGACATAGTCGTCACCACTCGAACGGAGGACACTCTCATCGCCGACCTCCGCAAGGTCTTCGCCGCCCTCAACGAGTATCAGATCAAGCTGAACCCGGACAAGTGTGTCTTCGGCGTGCCAGCCGGAGAACTGCTCGGGTACCTCGTCTCTGCAAGAGGAATCGAAGCCAACCCTGAGAAGGTGCAAAACATACTCGCAATGCCAGCACCGACCAAGCTTCATGAGGTGCAACGCCTAGCCGGCCGAGTCGCAGCTCTCAGCCGGTTCATAAGTAAGTTGGGAGAAAAGGCCCTGCCTTTCTACCAACTGATGAAAAAGACAGACAAGTTCGAGTGGACAGAAGAAGCGCAAGTCGCGTTCGACCAACTCAAGAAAACACTCACGACTTCCCCAGTACTGGTGGCGCCACTGGAGAACGAGCCGCTATACCTCTACGTGTCAGCCACAAACAGGGTGGTCAGCACGGTACTCGTAGTCGAACGAGAAGAAGAAGGACACAGTTACCCTGTTCAGCGACCCGTCTACTACCTCAGTGAGGTGCTCACCTTGTCCAAGCAGCGGTACCCGCACTACCAGAAGCTAGCATACGGAGTCTTCATGACATCAAGGAAGGTCGTCCACTACTTCTCCGAGCACTCCATCACGGTAGTAAGCTCCTCCGGGCTCTCCGACATCCTCACCAACCAAGCCGCGACAGGACGAGTCGCCAAGTGGGTTGTTGAGCTAGGGCCCTGGGGGCTGAAGTACGCGCACCCGAAGTCAATCAAGGCCCAGGTGCTTCCAGAGTTCACCACCGAGTGGATAGAGCCCAGCTACCAGACGTACCCGACCTGTCCAACGCATGGACAATGTACTTCGACGGCTCCAAGAAGTTCAGATCAGCAGGGGCGGGAGTCGTCCTCATCTCACCTAAAGGCGACAAGCTGAGGTACGTGCTGCAGATGAACTTCCCAACGCCCTCCAACAACGAGGCAGAGTACGAGGCCCTGATCCACGGCATGCGGATGGCCAAGAACTGCGGCGCCACTCACCTCATGATCTACGGAGACTCCTACCTCGTCGTGCAACAAACCATGAAGCAATGTGACGCCATCGCCGACAACATGATCGCCTACAGGGACCTGTACAACCAGCTGGAAGGTACCTTCGACGGCTGCGAGCTGCGGCACGTCGGCCGCGAGAGCAACGAGGAAGCCGACACCCTCGCCAACCTGGGCTCAAACAAAGCGCCGGTGCCACCCGGAGTCTTCCTCGAGTGCATCACGCAACGCTCCGTCAAGCTCCGGCCCGCGCCAGGATCCTCTACATCGACAACGAGCACCACCGACCCGCCCAGCACGGAAAGGAGCCTATGGAGGTAATGCTGATCGAGCCCACATGGACGAGCCCATACCTGGCTTACATACTGCAGCAGAGGGTGCCAACAAACCCAGTCGAAGCCAAGCGCGTCATCCGCCGCTCCAAGGGCTTCACCGTCATCAAAGGGGAGCTCTACAAGCGAAGCATCTCAGGAGTCCTCCAAAGGTGCATCGACCCAGTCGACGGTCAAGCCATCTTACTCGAGATCCACGCTGGCATCTGCGGGCACCACGCCAGCAGTCGAGCCTTAGTGGCCAAAGCTTTACGAGCCGGGTTCTACTGGCCCACCGCAATGCAAGACGCAGAAGAACTCGTGAGGAAATGTCTCGGCTGCCAGGAGTTCGCCAACAAGCCGCACGCACCAGCATCAGCACTAAAGACCATCCACTCGCCTGGCCCTTCGCTCAATGGGGGCTCGACATGGTGGGTCCACTCAAGAAGTCCTCGCCGGGAGGACACACGCATCTCTTGGTGGCAGTCGACAAGTTCACGAAGTGGATCGAAGCCGTGCCTATCACAAGTTCGACTGCCTCCTCGGCAGTTAACTTCATCAGGTCGATCATCTTCAGGTTTGGAGTGCCACACAGCATCATCACCGACAACGGCACGAACTTCACAGCCGAAGAGTTCAAGGACTTCTGCTCCGAGCAAGGCATCAAGCTCAACTACGCATCTGTCTCGCACCCGCAGTCCAACGGACAGGTCGAAAAGGCCAATGGCTTAGTCTGCAAGGGCATCAAGAAGCGCCTGCGAGTACCATTGAGGCGCGCTGCAGGCGCCTGGGTCGAAGAGCTGCCATCTGTGCTGTGGAGTCCGCACTACGCCAAACAGATCCACTCAGTACACGCCATTCTTCATGGTCTACGGCGCAGAAGCAATCATGCCGTGCGACATCAAGTTCGACGCGCCCCGAGTGGTGGCCTATGACGAGTCCGACGCAGAAGAAGCACTCGAGGACGACATGGATACCCTCGACGAAGCACGCGACATCGCCCTTACCCGCACAGCCGTGTATCAGCAAGACTTACGCAACTACCACGGGCGGCGACTGCGGCCCAGAGCGTTCGTCCCTGGCGACCTTGTCCTCCGCCTCAAACAGAAGAAGGTGCACAAACTCGCCTCCCCGTGGGAGGGTCCATACATCGTGACAGAGGCAATCGGCGGCGGAGCTTACCGCCTGAAGGACTCGAAGACGGGGACAGTCTGCAACAACCCGTGGAACGTTGCGCAACTGCGCCGCTTCTATGCCTAATCGACTCCCCCTTGTAACAAAGTGTACTATGTCAAGAAGCGGCAGGTTCCAGACGCACTCTTTCCCTTACCAGGGTACCTGAGGGGACTGGAAGGGTTTTAATGAGGCGGCCTGCTCGCAAAAATCAATGAAGTGATTTGTGGAACAAGCTCTCCCCTTTACTTTTTTAGTCAAAAAGCAACATAAACCTAGGCCGTCACCCGACGCACTCGGGGGCTGCGCCATACAGGTTCAAGTCGAAATCCTAGGCCGTCACCCGAAGCACTCGGGGGCTGCGCCGCACAGGTCTAAGTCAAACCTAGGCCGCACCCGACGCACTCGGGGGCTGCGCCATACAGGTCAAGTCGAAATCCTAGGCCGTCACCCGAAGCACTCGGGGGCTGCGCCGCACAGGTCTAAGTCAAACCTAGGCCGCACCCGACGCACTCGGGGGCTGCGCCATACAGGTCAAGTCGAAATCCTAGGCCGTCACCCGAAGCACTCGGGGGCTGCGCCGCACAGGTCTAAGTCAAACCTAGGCCGCACCCGACGCACTCGGGGGCTGCGCCATACAGGTCAAGTCGAAATCCTAGGCCGCACCCGAAGCACTCGGGGGCTGCGCCGCACAGGTCTAAGTCAAACCTAGGCCGCACCCGACGCACTCGGGGGCTGCGCCATACAGGTCCAACTCGAAAATCCTTGGCCGCCACCCGAAGCACTCGGGGGCTGCGCCGCACAGGTCTAAGTCAAACCTAGGCCGCACCCGACGCACTCGGGGGCTGCGCCATACAGGTCCAACTCGAAAACCTAGGTCGCCACCCGACGCACTCGGGGGCTGCGCCATACAGGTCTAACTCGCAAAATCCTAGGCCGTACCCGATGCACTCGGGGGCTGCGCCGCACAGGTCTGACTCGACGCCTCGGCCGCACTCGAAGCACTCGGGGGCTGCGCCGCACAGGTCCAAGTCAAAATCCTAGGCCGCACCCGACGCACTCGGGGGCTGCGCCGCACAGGTCTGACTCGACACGCCTCGGCCGCACCGAAGCACCGGGGGCTGCGCCGCACAGGTCCAAGTCAAAATCCTAGGCCGCACCCGACGCACTCGGGGGCTGCGCCGCACAGGTCTGACTCGACACACCTCGGCCGCACTCGAAGCACTCGGGGGCTGCGCCGCACATGTCTAATTCAAAATCCTAGGCCGCACTCGATCCGCTCGGGGGCTGCGCCATACAGGTTTACAGAAGTCTACAAGATACAATTTACTCACTCGGGGGCTACCCCCACCTCGGCATACATACACTCATATTTCCACTTGGAAAAATTTCTTTTACAAGCTAACGCTATACAACAGCAATCTACTACTCTTATTCTACAGGCTCGCCCTTTGGCGCATCGAGTGGCCCTACAAGGTGCTCACTAAAGCTCTGGACCTGCTGAACCATCTGACGCGCAGCCGCAAGAGTATCGGCGTAGTCACCCTCTAGGCAAGCCGTCAAGCACCTTGTACAGGGAAGATTAGGCCGGTGCATTCGAACGTACGCCAGCGCCACGTTGCCCCGGCAACAAGTTGAGTGTGCACAACTTCCTTCAACGCACTGCCTTCACGGAACCTCTCCAGCAGCGCAGCCAGTCCATTAGGCTGCTCGTTGTGCGGAAAGTACACCCTGTTGATCTGCCAGAGGGTTTTTCTACAACCTTCCAAGAGCACAGCAGCCCGCCAGGTGCGATCCAACATTCGAGCCAGTACGCTGCCTCTGGATTTATTTGACCAAAAATGACGCGCTTCGGGTGAGTCACCGGCGGCTTCTTTCTCCACCCGCTCGTCTACTCGACTTTGCTCGGCCTTCCAGTCAGAATTCACATCTGCATCAAGACCCAAAGCTAAGAACAGTAAAAGGATAAAGAAGTCGAAGCACAGTGCTAGAAAACCAACCTTGCAGCTGCCGACTGATCAAGTCTATCTCGCCTAGCAGAAACTCCTCTCGCTGGGAGAACGGCGCAACGGGCCGCGACCTCAAGCGCTCCAACTCCAACTCCGCGCTCTTCAACTTCGACTCGAGCTCAACAACTTGTTCCTCATGAAGGTGATCACTCGTTGATCATTCACGCTTCGCGCAGGAGCTGGAGGAGCTCGACGACGAGTGGGCGCAGCCGAAGAGGTGTCCTCCTCGTCGCCCGCACCAGTCGTTCCAGCGACCCCAGGAGCTTCGCCCATCTCAGACTGCCAAGTTCGACAGCGTCAAGCAAGGAAAAGAACACATTCATTCAAGATATGAAAGAAGACTCGAAGGCACAAATTCACATTTCAACACCAGCATGTTCGCGGCCAGAAGACCCGCAAACTATATAGTTCATTACAGACCAAGAACCAAAAGCAGAAAATCCTAAAAGAACGGAGTCTACATCACAGACTCCGACTGGGAACGGCTCTTCCTAGCAGCCAACTCTGCAGCCTTGGCAATCCTCTTCTCGAAGGTGGCGACCAACTTGCAGCCAGCTGACTCGCCTGTGCCTTCACACCGCTAAGGGACGCGGTCCTGCCATCAGGCTTCCGAGGGAAGTCGCTGACAACCTTCTCAAAATCACCTACGACTTGGTGACCAAGAAGTAGCTGGAAAGTGAGCTCGGAGCCGCGTACCGTCTGCGCACGCGTGTAGTCCGCCAAGGTGGTCGCATTGCCTTCGAACGGAGCCGCAAGCGCGTCAACAGCAACTGGCGGTGGCTTGCTGGGGAAGATGCTCTGGTGCACAGTCGCCAAGGCGCCTGTCGACTTCTGCAGCGCCGCCGAAGCATACGCGCAGACGCGGTCCATGAAGCCAACAGCCTTCGCCAAGTCGACATTCTCGCTGGAGGACCCTTCTGGAGGAGCACCCCCGCAAGTCTCTGATCAACAGAAATCCACGCCCATAAGACATCCGAAGTCGACATAAGACAAAGTAGGCACTGAGCTGAAATACTTACTTCCAACAACATCTGCGAGTGCGAGCAAGCGGTCGACCTGGGTCTTCTCCAGATCATCCCGAGCTTGCTCACGCTCTTGGGCTTCACCCAGCAACTTCTCCAGCTCCGCGACCCGCTTCTTCATGCTCTCCTTTTCGCCTGCGGATCAACGGAGCAAAGTTAGCAATAAAGGCAGTCGAAGCACCCCTCGAACACAAGGGTTCACACTCACTATTCGCTTGCTCCAGAGCAGTGCGGAGCTGATCCCTCTCCTGCTCCATGCGAACGAAGGCTGCGGCTCCCTCCATCTGCTGGCGATAAAATGGCTGCAGGAAACACAAGACATCAATCTGCGCCCGACTATTCTAGTCACGCACATCTTCGGGGGCTACTCCCATCGGGAGCGCTGTTCGCGCACCCGATACAGATTTTGCAGAACGAGTCGAAGGACACTTACATGCTCAAGCAGCCCAGCGTCAACCGGAGTCGCATCAGCAGCTTTCTCTGGCACGGAGGAGGTCGAAGCCTTCAAGGCCAAAGCGTCACCCGCCAGAGCCTCTTCTCCGGTCGTCTTCGCAGTCTGCTCGATCATGGGAGCAGAAGTGTGCTCCATCTCACGAGGGGAAGAAGCAACAGCGCCAGTACGGTCGCTGTGACAAGATAACAATTCAAGGACCGCAAGTGCAAAAACACACTCGACAAAAACGAGGCAATGGTTACGCGACTAACCTGGCGACATCTACATCATCTTCACTTCCCAGGGATACGGAGGCCATCCTCGCAAACTCAGTCGGCGGTGCAGAGCCGAGGGGAGGCACGACCAAAGGCTCAGCCAGGTCACTCGTGTGCCTAGCGCCCGAAGACGACTCGCTAGTCTCTTCCTCGTTCACACCCGCCTCCTTCACGGGCGACGAAGCAGAACCAGAGTCGCCACTCTTTCGCCTCTGCCGCTTGCGCAGCGGCTCCTCATCTTCATCATCCTCCTCCAACTCTTCACTCGGAGAGGTGGCGGAGGGAACTTCATCGTCATCAACCTCGTCCTCAGGGAACTCTGCCTCTTCGTGAGGTCCATTCTCCATCAACGGAGGAAGACTGACATAGCTCGAACGACCCTGTCAGCAAATGAAGCATTCGAGTCAGGCAAAAAGATTCGACAGAAGATACAAGACAAACAAAGCAAACGAAGCTCACCTCAGGCACAGGATTATTAGGCCCATACGGCTCGACTGGGCACTTGACATTGCACGGGTCAGCGGCTCGGAGACTAGTGATGCTCCTCACCTTCGACTCGACTGCGTCATCATCGAGCTCATCGCCAACATCCTCACGCGCCCACATTGGGTGGACGCGAGTGCGGAGCGGCTGCACCCGAAGCCTGAAGAAGGTGGCGATGAGGTGAATTCCACCTGTCTCGCGCCCGAGACTTTTCAGAAGGCCACGAAGAAGCGTCAGCAAGGGCTGAGTCGCCTCCCTGTCCTCCTTCGACAGCGGGTGCGCCCACGCGTTCGTCTTCCGCAACTCGCGATCAGCCGCGAAGTCGGGAAGCCCTTCTTGGTCGCACCTGATGTAGAACCACTTCTTCCGCCAGCCCTGGACGGAGTCGGACTTCTTCATCTGAAAGTAGGAGGTGTCGCCACGCACCTGGATGCCGAAGCCGCCGACTGGATACACCTGCTTGCTCTTCCCCACGTTCCTCCTCACGAGGAATAGCGACTTCCACAGCAGCCAGTTGGGTGCGATTCCCAGGAAGCACTCGCAGAGCACGAAATAGCTCGCGATGCTCAAGACGCTATTGGGAGTCAGATCGTGGATCTGAATCCCATAAGCGTACAAGAGACCACGGACGAAATCGTGGAGGGGGAACCCGAAACCCCGCGGAAGGAAATCCACGAAGCAAACGCGTTCCCCCTCGCGAGGAGCGGGGAATACCTCTTTCCCGGGAGCGCGCACCGTCGCCTGATCTGCCGGCGGCAGCAGCCCCTGCGCGCGGAGGGCCTCGAGGTCGGCCTTCTTCACCGACGATTTGACCCAGTCGCCGTCGGGCTTCTTCATCACGCTCGCCTCGGCGGCGGCGACGGCGCCAGCAACAGACTTCCCCCTCTTCATCGCGGCCTTGCTCATGGAGGGCGGAGGAAAGAAACTGGCAGAAAGCGCAACAATGGCGGAGAGAGAGCAGCGGAGACGAGGGCAGAATGGGGATGGAATGAACTGTTCGCCGCCGCGGTGAAAAGTATATACCGCGTGGCCAGTTAATCCAGGCCGTCCTCAGCGAAACCGCACTTCACAACATCATCTGGCCGTCCACGTGTCGCGCGGAGATAGCAACCGTCGCCGGCCACGCCGCCCACTACGCACGGGAATCAAGGCGCCATCATCACACCGCGAAATTTTCGCGCCCAACGGTCAGTACAAAGCGGCAACCGCTGTCTCCAGTCAATACTGACAGTGGGACCGCACTGTCACGTCCCATCGGGCACAGAGTGCGCCAAAAACGTCAGCGCTGACGTCAACCGCGAAGGCGTAGGAAGTAAGCCAACGGGCTGATTGAGAACTCGAACAGTTCATTCGAGTGCAAGAAGATTCAGTAAGCTCCAAGAGCTGAACCAACTTGTGCAGTAAGCCAAACCGGCCGAATACACAGTAAGTCACGCAAAGCCAGTCGCGACTCCAACAGGTCGAGTCCCTTCTTTACTCCCATCGGGAGCGGGCTTTTCGACTGAAGAAAAATTGAGTTTAACCTCAATTGCAAGCAATTCAGCTTAATCTCGGGGGCTACTCCCATCGGGAGCGCTGTTCGCGCTCCCGAGTGACTCAGAACATTAGCAGTCGAAAAATCACCGACTAAGGCTGTACGCACAGTATTTTACCCAGCAGTCGACGGTTCGACTAAGGAATCCTCCATAAGCCCTGAACGGCCGGAGTCGATTAACTTTACTTGTTCCTTTCAGGAACCCGATGGCGTGCCCAGGAGGAAGGAGTCCTTTACCCGACTCTACGATTCGACTAAGCACTCGGGGCTCCTGTCGTGGGGTCACTCTTCGACTACCCCACGGTGGGGATACCTGGGTCACGCCAAGCCTATCAGCCTTATGACGAAGGCCCAAGGAAGGCCCAAGAAGGACGACGTGCGGCCCGAGATAGTCGACGTTAGGTCATGTGACTCCAGCCATGCTTGTAAGCGCCATCGGCACCGTTCACCTGAGACCTAGCCTACCATATAAAGGCTAGGAGGGTCCTTCGTCTAGGGTACGCTCATAGCCGCCGCCACAAACCCTAGCGAGATTGCCATCTCGCCATTGTAGCCACAACTCGCCATTCAATACCAGACAAGCAGGAAGTAGGGTGTTATCCTCCGGGAGCCTGAACCTGGGTAAACGCCTTGCTTGTCAGCCGTCGTGATCACCAGCGCTCATCTCTCTCCCCTTCAATCAACCCGGGGTGTACAACCCAGGGATTTGCCGAGTCCATGCCTCGTCAAAGATGTTGGCAAATAATAGCAAGAAACGACAAGCCTAAGAAGAAGAAGAAGAAGAAGAAGAAGAAGAAGAAGAAGAAGTAGAAGAAGCATCCGATTCCTTGCTCCAACCACCCGAAGAGAAGAGAAGAAGGGATGCAGGGAACGAGATAAAGCGTGGTCCTTGTGCTCAGGTTGTTAGGGAGGATAAGATTTTGCTTGAGATGCATGTGGTGGACAAATTAAGAAGGGGGCCTGGTATCGAAGAATAAGGTGAAGGAGAAGGGCGCACGCCAATCCATCTTACGAAACGATAAAGGTGTGCTTCTATAGGCCCTCCATCCTCACAATCACATAAACGTACCAGCCGAACAAGGGTAGGGCCAGGGCAGCCCGCCGAAACCCAGGTCCAACGACCCGAAACTCAGATCCAAATAGCCATCTGATCTACGACGACATCATCCCGCGCCTCCTCCCCTTCCGTTTGCTCCTCCGCGATTGCGGCCACGTTCCCGGAGAAGAGCACCTCCTACCTGGCCGGCCGGCGATCCCGCCCCACCTTCTCCCCCAGCGTCGCCAGGCTACCGCGCCGCCCCCGCCGGTAACCCTCACATCCTCCCTCCCTGCTTCCCCGTGAGTCTGCCCCACGACCCGAGCCCTGCTCGCCGACGGGAGTTTTCCCTGCGCCGCCCGAGCCAAAGTTTCCCTGCTCGCCGACGGGAGTTTCCCTGCGCCGCCCGAGCCAAAGTTTCCCTGCTCGTCGACGGGAGTTTTCCCTACGCCGCCCAAGCCAAGTTTCCCTTCTCACGAAGTGAGGTTCCCAGCGCCTCCCCTGACGTCCCATGCCGTGCGCCCTCCTGGCGGTGCCCCTGCCCTCCCTGTCTTGCTCTCGGCCGGCAGCGCCGTTCCCGCTCCTTGCCTCAAGTTTAGCTTCATCGACGGCATCGCCCCGCGGCGTGCCCCCGCCTTGACGCCTCTCCATCTTCCACGATACCGGCGGAGCGCAGCCACCACTGCGACGCGAGTTCGTTCGATCTGGACATGGAGGCTGTTGAGGGGACGAAGCAGCTCAGATGGCATGTCAGCGGTTGGAGCCAGTCGTTCGTGCTCACACAATCCCCGACCGTCCTACTGCTGCCCCTTATTTCGTGTTCTGCATCGTGCAATATGAGAGTTGTGTCCATCAGCGTGATCTCCAATCTCAACCATGGTCTCTTGTACAGGAGGTCAAAAATTGAAACCCATAGCTGACGACCAATCTGATATCAATGCTCTACTCAGTACTCACCGATTGATATGGCTGCTGATTGAAGGTGAGCACGTTCTGTTTATTCCTATATGAATGCTACCTGTTCGACACTATGACTGTGAGTCTGTTTAATTTTTTCTGTTGTCTTTGCACAAGAATGCTTATTCCAGTTGACTACCCTGGCTCCTCGCCTCTGCCTAGCTCTGCCTCCTCTAAATTTTCCATTTGATGTATTTTCAGTCAGGTCCATGCCTCCCATCTCTCGCTCAATCCTCATCAAACCTGCCTGTTTCTCTCTACCTCAGGAACCACGGTAGCACTCCCCAAATTACATCCAAAGTGCATGATTAGGTGATCCCTTTCTTAATTTCTGTGAATATTATTAAATTATCCATCTTGCTCAATTTTTTGATCGTGAGCTGCTATTTACCCCTAGCTCTAGCAACCAGCGATGGCGCCTCTCGTTTTCTGTTCTGTTCCAGTATGTGGACAAATAAAATCTGTTTTTTTGTTGTTGCTAACAGGCACATGTGTTCTGTGCTGCTAGCTGGTTCAGTTGATCTCCCTCCCCTGGGTTTCAAGCATCGTTTTTTAAACCAAAGCTCAACTTTATATTTCAAAAACAAATGCTTATATGGATTGAACTAACTGAATTGCTGGCCTCTGCTTTTTTCCATAAATGAAGCTGATGCAGATGTCATACAGGAAAAGGAAATCAAATGGAAAGAAAAGAGTCAGTGGATTTCTTCCAGGCGGCGCCCGTCCCATGTAGTTTTCTGGTCCGTCGCAGTTCCAGGCTCTACTGTGGTGTTTACAATCTAGAGAATAGATGAATCTTGCTTATTTACAATCTAGAGAATGTTTCAGTGTACTGTCTCTGGCTTACAAAACATTTGTGCCCCTGGTGGTGTTTGTTTTTTTGTCTAAGATGAAATGTCGTGTGCTTCTTGCAAATAATTTGTGTTTTTGGCTTTGAGACTGAATTCATGTGCAACAAGCAAAAATCTGGAGCATCAAGAGGGTTCGTCAGTTTTCTGTGATTTCTGTTATCTAATCTACTGATCTTTCTCTCTTGTATATTTAACCCATTTCCCTTGTCCGAGTGTCTACGGCGAGCTGTGATTGGGCTTTTTGCCGTTGTGTTCGGCGGATGTGCTGGGCGCCAATGTCGGTGGCATCGCAGTGTGTGGCCATGGCGTCATTGTGGCTGTTGGGCATCAATGGGGGTGTTTTAACGGCGTAAGGATGTCGTGTCGTGGCGTGTATGCTTCCGCTTGTGGCTGTTGGGACAATTTACCGGCACGACCATTCGCTAAACACGGCTGCTTTCTCATAATCATTATATACATCTATTACCTTTAGGCATGTGGACTCACATAAAAACACTCCCATCACATCAGCTTGATCTCCCTTAGCACCCTTGGGACATGTGGAAGCACACGTCTATCCCTACACCCTTTGGGACATATGGATCCACATGTAATACTTTTATCTCACCAGCTAGATCTAGCCTTACCACCTTCAGACATGTCTTCAGACATGTGTGGATCCACATGTACCACCTTTGGGACATGTGGACCCACATGCAAGAATCCTATCTGTCCCGCTAGGTCTACCCTTACCACCTTCGAGAATGTGTGGACCCACATGAAACTCTCCTTGCGAGATATATAGCTGTGCCCCCTACAACCTCTGGTATATATCGTCCCGCCGCAACACACCTAGCCATTTAGGTATACATCTATCACCTTTTGGACATATGGACCCACATGAAAACACTCCTATCACGACATCTTCGTCTACGCTTAGCACCCTTGGGATATGTGGACCCACACACGTCTACCCCTACCACTTTTGGGACTTGTGGACCCACACACGTCTACCCCTACCACCTGTGGGACATGTGGACCCACATGCAACACTCCTATTTGGCCTGCTAGGTCCAACCTTACCACCTTCGAGACATATGTGGACCCACATGTAACTCTTCTTACGAGATAGGTCTGCTCCTACAACCTTTAGAATATATGACGTCCAACGCAATACTTCTAGCCATCTAGGTATACATCTATACCATCTTTGGGACATGTAGACCCACACACATCTACCGCTACCACCTTTGGAACATGTGGACCCATATACAACACTCCTATCTGGCCTGCTAGGTCTAACCTTACCACCTTCGGGACATGTGTGGACCCACATGCAACTCTCCTTGCGAGATAGGTCTGCCCCTACAACTTTTGGGACATATGTCGTTCCACCGCAACACTTCTAGCCATCTAGGTATATTTTTATCACCTTTTGGGCATGTGGACCCACATGAAAACACTCCTATCACGTCAGCTTGGTCTACCCGTAGCACTGTTGAGACATGTGGACCCACATGCAACACTCCTATCTGCCCCCGTTAGTTCTACTCTTATCACTTTCAAGACATGTGGATCCACATGCAACACTCCTATCTGTCCTGCTAGGTCTACTCTTACCACCTTCGGGACATATGTGGACCCACATGCAACTCTCCTTGCGAGATAGGTCTGCCCTACAACCTTTCGGATATATGTCGTCCCACCGCAACACTCCTAACTATCTAGGAATATATTTATCACCTTTGGGACACTCCTATAACGCAAGCTTGGTCTACCCTTAGCACCCTTTGGACTTGTGAACCCACATGCAACACTCCTATCTGACCCGCTAGGTCTTTCCTTACCACATTCGAGACATGTGTGCATTCAAATGCAACTCTCCTTACGAGATATATAGATCTGCCGCTACAACCTTTAGGAAACACAACATTTTTAGCCATCTAGGTATACATGTATTACCTTTTGGGCATGTGACCCACATGAAAACACTCCTATCACGCCAGTTTGGTCAGCACTTAACACCTTTGGGACATGTGGACCCACACAGGTCAACCCCTCCACCATTTGGGACATGTGGACCCACATGCAACACTCCAATCTGGCCCGCTAGTAGGTCTACTCTTACCACTTTCGAGACATGTGTGGACCCACATAAAACTCTCCTTGCGAGATATATGTCTGCCTCTACAACCTTTGGGATATATGTAGTCCCGCTTCAATAATCCTAGCCATTTAGGTACACATCTATCACCTTTTGGGCATGTGGACCCACATAAAAACACTTTTACCACCTTCACGACATGTGTGGACCCACATGTAACTCTCCTTGCGAGATCGGTCTGCCCATATAACCTTTGGGATATATGTCGTCCCACCAGAACACTCCTAGTCATCTAGGTATACACCTATCACCTTTTGGACACGTGGACCCACATGAAAACACTCATATCACGCCCGTTTCGTCTACGCTTAGCACCCTTGGGACGTGTGGACCACACACGTCTACCCCTACCATCTTTGGGATATGTGGACCCACATGCAACACTCCTATATGGCCCGTTAGGTCTATCCTTACCACCTTCGGTACATGTATGGACCCACATGCAACTCTCCTTGCGAGATAGGTCTGCCCCTACAACCTTTAGGATATATGTCGTCCCACCGCAACACTCCTAGCCATCTAGGTATACATCTATCACCTTTTGGGCATGTGGATCCATATGAAAACACTACTATCGTGCCAACTTGGTCTACCGTTAATACCCTTGGGACTTGTGGACCCACACAGTCTGTTCCTACCACCTTTGGGACATGTGGACCCACATGCAACACTCCTATCTGGCCTGCTAGGTCTACCCATACCACCTTTAGGATATGTGTGGACCCACATGCAACTCTCCTTTCGAGATAGGTCTGCCCCTAAATATATGTCGTCCCACCACAATACTCCTAGTCATCTAGGTATATCTATCTCCTTTTGAGCATGTGGACCCACATGAAAACACTCCTATCACGCCCGCTTGGTCTACCCTTAGCACTCTTTGGACATGTGGACCCACACATGTCTACCCCTACCATCTTTGGAACATGTGGGCCCGCATGAAACACTGCTATCTAGACCACTAGGTCGACCTTTACCACTTTCGGGACATGTCTGGACACACATGCAACTCTCCTTCTGAAATAGGTCAGCCCCTACAACTTTTGGGATATATGTCGTCCCACCGTAACACTCCTAGTCATTTATGTATACATCTATCACGTTTTGGGCATGTGGACCCACATGAAAACTCTCCTATCACGCCAGTTTGGTCTACTTTTAGCACCATTGGGACATGTGGACCCACACACGTATACCACTACCACCTTTGGGACAGATGGATCCACATGAAAACACTCCTATCACGCCCGCTTCGTCTACGCTTAGCACCCTTGGGACGTGTGGACCCACACACGTCTACCCCTACCATCTTCTGTACATGTGGACCCACATGCAACACTCCTATATGGCCCGCTAGGTCTATCCTTACCACCTTCGAAACATGTGTGGACCCACATGCAACACTCATATCTATCCAGCTAGGTCTAACATTTCCTTCTTCGGGACATATGTCGATCCACATGCAACTCTCCTTATGACATATATAAGTCTGACCCTACAACCTTTGGGATATATATATCTCCCACCACAACACTCCTGGACATCTAGGTATACATCTATCACCTTTTGGGCATGTAGACCCACATAAAAACACTCCTATCACGCAAGCTTGGTCTACCCTTAACACCCTTAGGACATGTGGACCCACACATGTCTACCCCTACAACCTTTGGGACACGTGGACCCACATACAACACTCCTATCTATCCCGGTAGGTCTACTTTTACCACCTTCATGACATGTGTGGACCCACATGCAACTCTCCTTGCGAGATAGATCTGTCCCTACAAATTTTAGGATATATGTCGTCTCACCACAACACTTCTAGCCATTTAGGTATATATCTATCACCTTTTGGGCATGTCAACCCACATGAAAACAGTCCTATCACACCAGCTTGATCTACCGTTAGCACCCTTGGGACATGTGGACCCACATACGACTACACCTACCAACTTTGGGACATGTGGACCCACATGCAACACTCCTATCTAGCCCGTTAGGTCTACCCTTGTCACCTTCAGGACATGTGTGGACTCTCCTTACGAGATAGGTCTGCACCCCTACAACCTTTGGGTTATATGTCGTCCCACCACAACACTTCTATCCATCTAGGTATAAGTCTATCACCTTTTGAGCATGTGGACCCACATGAAAACACTCCTATCACGCTCGTTTGGTCTATCCTTAGCACCCTTTAGACTTATGGACCCTCATGCAACTCTCCTTGCGAGATAGGTCTGCCCCTACAACCTTTAAGATGTATGTCGTCCCACCGCAACACTCCTATCCATTTAGGTATACATCTATCACCTTTTGGGCATGTGGATCCATATGAAAACACTACTATCACGCCAACTTGGTCTACCGTTAATACCCTTGGGACTTGTGGACCCACACACGTCTGTCCCTACCACCTTTGGGACATGTGGACCCACATGCAACACTCCTATCTGGCCTGCTATGTCTACCCTTACCACCTTTAGGACTTGTGTGAACCCACATGCAAATCTCCTTTCGAGATAGGTCTGCCCCTAAATATATGTCGTCCTATACCACAACACTCCTAGTCATCTAGGTATATATCTATCTCCTTTTGAGCATGTGGACCCACATGAAAACACTCCTATCACGCCCGCTTGGTCTACCCTTAGCACTCTTTGGACATGTGGACCCACGCACGTCTACCCCTACCATCTTTGGAACATGTGGACCCACATGAAACACTCCTATCTAGCCCACTAGGTCTACCTTTACCACCTTCGGGGCATGGATGGACACACATGCAACTCTCCTCCGAAATAGGTCAGCCCCTACAACTTTTGGGATATATGTCGTCCTACCGTAACACTCCTAGTCATTTAGTCATACATCTATCACCTTTTGGGCATGTGGACCCACATGAAAACTCTCCTATCACGCCAGTTTGGTCTACTTTTAGCACCATTGGGACATATGGACCCACACACGTATACCGCTACCACCTTTGGGACAGATAGACCCACATGAAAATACTTCTATCACGCCCGCTTTGTCTACGCTTAGCACCCTTGGGACGTGTGGACCCACACACGTCTACCCCTACCATCTTTAGTACATGTGGAACCACATGCAACACTCCTATCTGGCCCGTTAGTTCTACCCTTACCACCTTCGGGATATACGTGGACCCACGAGCAACTCTCCTTGCAAGATTGGTCTGAGTCTACAACTTTTGAGATATATGTCGTCCCAACTCCTAGTTGAATGCACGTGCGTTGCTACAGTCAGTACGAGTTGTGTGGTCAAATGACCACACAATTTTTTCGTAAATTCTTTGTATAGAAACATAAATCATGAAGAAAAATTATAAAATTAGTAAAACGACATATATTTGACATCAGAGTATTAAAATGACATCACAGATTTCAAATTCTGGCACCTCCACTGACCACGGTCACTCAATTCTTTTCCGTCGTGGCATGGAGGATATACAAACTAAGACACATCCAACAAAGCAAATGTCGGGTTACTCAAACTACTCGCACGGGGGCATGGTCTTCATCTTCTTCATCTCTGCAATCTGAAAGTTGTTGTTTGTTCTAACTGAAGTAACTATAAGAAAAATGTATACTTTCGATTTCACGAATTTCTATTTTATCATTACTTTCTTGATTCTTTTTTGTGATTTTGGTACACCAAATAATTGAAACTTTGATATATGCTTGTCATTGATAGTTTCTCAACAAAAAAAGCTGATAACTCAGCCATAAATTCTTTCTGACGGCCAAGCTCCACTACAGTCTGAAGGGCAACTTCCTGCTGCTGATAACAAGCACCATATCTACTCTGGGACTGCCTTAGGATCACACATGCAAAGAAAGCCTCAATTTGAAGCTTGAGTTCCAGGTCTAAATGGTAGAAGAGGGTAAAAACAATGCTTCATACCGTTGAGAAAATCAAGGGGCTAATTGACAGGCCGACCTGCATTAGATTGCGGAACAGTTCGTCTTGTACCAAAGCTAGTAGTTTTGGGTGTCCGTGTACGAATGAAGATGATAGCTCAATAGCAGAATTGATCAACCCGAGAGCAAAGAGTGGCATATCCTCATCAAAGTCAACTGGATTCACCCTTGGGTCCACCTCATTTTCTTCTGCTATGTTCAAAAAGAGCACAAAAACTGCAATATTTCTACCATGCAAGGAATCCCAAACCGGTCCATCATAGCCCTGTCTTGCAAAACACCAGATCTACCTTCCACTTCATCCATGATACTACTCAAGCACACATAATCACTCCCATTCCCCATCTGGCTAGCACTCCAACCTTGTTTCTTGCTGCCAGAAATCTGCATAGCAAAATAGCAAATGATGCGTGTGTTATTTCCAATACACATCAATATCAGTAACACTGAAATCGGTATTATAGTTCACAGGAATGGAAAACTGAAGTCAAGTGCTCATATTCAGATTGTTAGTACAATAGAATCCAGAAGTACAAGACTAATTTCAAGTACACATTCATTCTTTTGATAGGACTGTACATCCATTATTTACACTATCCTATATATATGAGAATTGCAGTTCAATTACAATGGTAACTTATTTCTCACAATGGTAAGTGTAAGAGAAAAATCACACTTGCTGGTATGCAACCGCGGCGGCATCAATGTCGGGCAGGCGCCGAAGACGCAGCGGACAACCTTATGCATAGTCTGCCTGGAGACGTGCTGCATCAGCTCTCCCCTAGTGGCAGCCTGCCGCACGACGCGGAAGCAGGCGCCGACGATGTCGCAGACGTGGCGGTCGGAGAGCGCCGGCGCAGCGCGCGCGCGCACGCAGGCCAGCAGCACCCTTGCCAGGACGGCCTCCTCCGAGGCCAGGTCGGTGGCCTTGAAGCGGCACCCCGTGACGGCCTCCGCGACGACGGCCATGGCCTCGGCAGCGCCGGGCTCGTCGGGGCCGATGAGGTCGAGAGAGAGCATCTTGTGCAGGGACGAGAGTGCGGCGGCGGTGGCGTGCGTGCCGGCCTTGTCGGAGCGGATGAGGTCAAGGAAGCGGCGCTGGCCCCACGTGGCGGCGTCGCGGCGTCACAGCGTCACGGCGGAGGGATTTGAGCCCCGCGGCGAGGGGGTGGTCGTCGTCTCCGGGGTAGCGAACGTTGCGGCGCATGATGGCGAGCACCGCGACGACCTCCGACGACAGCACGCACGCCATGGCCACGCATGGCCTGCTCGGGGACGGCGGTGCGTCCATGATCTCCTCAGCTTTATCACCGTGATTTCCGTTGATTAGTCCCACACCTCCGTCCAGATATTTACTGGTGTGGCGCGTAGCGTATACGGGCCCTTGGTGGGTTTGAACCGGGTTTTAGAGAACCCAGACGAGGGATACCGGTACAGTAAAGAAGTAATCTCAGCCGTCCTCGTGTTTTCTCTCATGATAACCTTTCGGTCTTGGAGGCCTATGGAAGCACTAGCCAACGATAAATTAACTGAGTCGTACTAATTATTGTAGCCGTGGTCACCAAAGCAAAATCCGTCTTGCTGTTCCCGAATCCGGTGATCTCACCTAGGCCGGGTTTAGGTGGATTATTTCATACCTAATACGTGTCTCATTTTTCTTTCCAAAATGGAATTTGAAACCCCAACCTCTACGAAAAGATGCATACAACCTTTATTATTATTATTATTATTAAAGTCAGCAACAGTCATACAAAGAAATATATTGATCAACCGGAGGCCACCTTCCTGGTGACAATTGTCTCTACAGCTACAAGCTTCATGACGTGGGTGGACCTGTTCGGAGCCATGCGCCCTGACCGTACACACCTACGCACGCCATATAAATCCGGTGGCCTCTCCACGTCGCCCACGGTGAGCAATGAGCACAAACCAGTTCAACAGACCCTCCGCACACACCACGTGAGAAGCTGCCGCTGCCGTCGCCATCTTCTACCAACACATCTTCAGGAGGGATCAACGCAAGACCACCGTCCTACGCGCGTCCATCATCACGCGTCCATCGCCGAGACCCAGCTGCATCACGCCGCCGACACCCACTGTCGTCGATGCGGTGCATGAAACGCCGCTCCACATTCTAGTCCCTCCAACCGGCACATCCTTCAAAACAATGTCCTTAGGAGGGAGAGCAACACCAATAGCGCCACCATCGCCCAATCCGGGAGACCTCGATCTAGGGTTTCCCTCGGACCATCCTGAGAGAGGAGACAAGAGCTACAACAACGAGCTCCATGAGCGCTCCCAACTGCGCCGTCGTCCGACAATAGGCCATTCGAATGAATAATCTGGGCGGGAACCTGGACCCACTGCCTCCGCCCACCATGATTGTCATAGTATCGATACCGTGGATGCCCTCAGGGAGGTCACACGCCGAAGGTAGATCATGGGGGTAAGACATGAAGTCATCGAGGTCGAGATTAGGCCATGGCCAAGGACGTTTGGCGGCCGGCGGAGAGGTTGGTGGATCTTGTGCTGCGGTTGCGCCGCCATCATGCAGGAGGTGATTGGGCTAGTGGGTGTGCAGGTCAGCGGCGCTGCGGGTCTCACCCGCCTTGGTCCGGCTGCGTGGGGTACGAAGTCTCGATTGCTCCGGGTGATAGCCAGACGATGATACGCCTGTGGACGTCGTCCTCCCTCTTGAGGGGTAGTCGTGGAGCTCCTCGTCTCTCCTGAGCCACGGATCTCCTCTTGGTGAAGACCTAGGACCTATTGTGGAGGGCTGAATGACGGGGTCGATCTGTGTTGCCTCCCCTCCTGAGGGCGTCGTCTTGAAGATGGAGTTTCCTGCGTGCGTTCCCGTGGGCTGGACTCTCACGACATCGTGGTTGGCAGCAGCCAATTGTTGATGTTGAGGTTCCGTGTGGCAACAGACTTGGCAATGACGATGATGGTGAGCAATGGTTTGGTCGCGGTAAGATCATGTTACACTAGTACAGAACGACACATCGGAAACGGGCCAAAAACCCCTTCGGCAACGGAGAAAGGGTCCGTGTCCATGACACGGTCACTGATGTGAAGGCCTTCATCGGTAACGGAGGCAAAAAACCGTCACCGATGAGGCATAAGTTGGCTACGGTTGCAGACCATCTCCGTTTCCGATGTATCGGTGCATCAGTAACGGAGATTCTATTTTACTCGTTTGCATTGAGGTTCTTTCAGAAGCCTACAGGAGCAATTCGGTTGCCAAATTACATTCAAAATCTCACAGCAGAAGCACAAAGTTGCTACCAAATCCATTCATAACGTATATAAGAATTGTCATCATTACATAGCATCAAAAGATGAGTTACACATGCCTCGCTAATCCTATCATTCTCATGTCTCCCTAAACTTAACTTTTATAACACTCCACTCTTCTCCAGCTCCACCTTCTTCCTCAGTTCCGAAGCGCCGAAAACGGAATACGACCTAGCAAAAGACTCGAGTAGCGGTTTCATGCTTCTCCAAATCACATCTGCAGCCAAATTGCTACACACATACACAAAATAGATGGAGAAACTAAAGACAAGAAACCACACCGAGCTCGCAAGACTCCTTAGCAAATTAATCTTGCCAAATTCTTTGTAGCGAGGCTTGCTCCATCTTGGACGGTATCGCCGAAATATAATAACGTCACCGCTGTGACATTTCGGCCACACTGTCCAAGACACTCTTAATTAAAAAAGTGTTTTGAACAGTGCAGCGAAACGTCACAACAGCGACGGTTCACGGATATGATCCCACTTTGTATTTAGCTCTTTTAAAGCTTGTTTGGATCTGCATGGCGCTTCTGCATATAAAATACATGGATGTCTCGTTAGAAAAGAGCCAAATATGATGCTACATGACATAAATACAATTTAATATGAAAACAGTTTACACCTTAAGCGCCTATATCCGTGTGCTTGCTGTCCGATCGAAACGATTTAGAGGCAGAACTTGAAGGTGATGTTACCTTCAATTGCCTCACCATTTTTATGCATTATCGCCGAAATATACTATTACTTCATACACTAGCTACACAAAACCATAACGAGGATTAGCACATTGACAAAAGGGTTGAAATTAATCTATTAGACTTCAAATACTAAAAACAAACAGAACACAATACTAGACTTCAAATACTAGACAAGTTGAAGGTAATGTATTCATCATCGGCAGTACTAAAAACAAACACAACACAATACTAGACTTCAAATACTAGACAAGTTTTATATGCTACTTTAAAAAAATGTAAGATCTAGTGTTGAGGGGTGTATTCATCATCGGCAGTACTACAATACTAGACAGAACACAATACTATAATACTAGACAGTACTACAATACTAGATCGGTAGATGCTACTTTAAATAAAATGTAAGATCTAGTGTCGAGGGGTGTATTCATCATCGGCACTAGACAGAACATAATACTAGACTTCAAATACTAGACAAGTTTTCTGTGATACTTTAAACAAAATGTAAGATCTAGTCGGCTACATACCCAGGGAAGATGCACGGCAATAGACCAGTAGATCCACGTCGGCGACATACTCGGGGAAGATGCGCGGCGGCTCGCCGATGAGCCGCTGGGGGGGATGCGCGGTGGCTCACGACGCGCCGCTGGGGGGGATGCGCGGCGGCTCACGACGTGCCGCTGGGGGAAGATGCGCCGACGCGCCGCTGGGGGAAGATGCACGGCGGCGATGCCGGCCGGACGCGCCGCTCAGATCTGCGAGATAAGGGTTAGGTCTGGAGCCGCCGCCACACTATGACTGTGGAGTGAGAGTGAGAGCGAGAGCGAGAGCGTTAGAGTTGCCGCAGTGGCACATTTATAGCATATAATAACATCGCAAACGGAGGCGATAAACAACCGTTTCCTCTAATTTCTTCACTGACACACTGGGCCTACTTACAAAGGATCGATAGAGTAATTGAACTAACTATCTACTCTACTTGTTCTGCTTACGCCCTGCCTCCGCGCCATTGTCATCCGCGGCGCTACGTCGCTTCTTGCCGGTTGCCTTTTCCTCAGGCGCCTCCTCCTCCGGCGCCTCCTCCGACGCCTCCTCGTCGTCGTCGGCGTCGTATTCTTCCTGGCTAGAATAATACGGCTCCGGCGGGTCCTCCGGCTCCTCTTCCTCCGGCGACTCGTCCTCTTCGGAGTCGTCTTCTCCTTCGCGTGAAGACGGCGGGTCCGAGTCATCGGAGTCATCTTCTACAGAGCGTGAAGATGGCGGGTCCGAGTCGTCGGGGTCCGAGTCCGGCGGCCCGTCTTGATCCCACCATGGAACTTCACCGCGGTCTTCCACGCTCGCGTCGTCGCTCGGGACTTCCTCGTTCTGCCACCAGGGTTCCGCCATGGCGGTTGTGCTAGTGTGGTAGATAATGTGGGAGAGAACGAAGGGGAGAATGCGGGACCTGCTTGGCTTCACGCGGTTCTAGTCACATTTTATTAGCGTCGATCAGGCGGTTCCAATCCCTCGTGAATTAAGCCGCATTGAACAGACGCGCTTCCAGATTGCAACTGCAATTTCCCAAGCACATCGCAAACGGATATACATAAAGAACCGTAGATATAGAGATACATATTGGAAACGGAGACAAATTTATGACCGTTGCCAATACTTTTGGCAACGGAGATATAAAATTCTCTGTAACCAATGTTGACGGACCAGCCTCTGCCAGGCCTCGTCCGCAACGCTAAAATCGCGATTCTCTGTAGCCTAACACCTGCCGTTTCCATAGAGGGGTATCCGATGTGTCGTTCTGTACTAGTGTTAGTGATTTTGGCGTGTCCGAGTGTCTTCGTGCTGATCTCTCCAGGCTATGAAGTCGAAGCCGATATGTTTCTCAAGCCTCTACATTTGAGCGGTGTACGATGACCGGCAGGGGCGGCCCGGTGGTGAAGATCTTATTCGGCGCAGGGCTTGTGCATCTCCTCTTCGGAGCTCTTCAGCAGAATCGGAGCTATCTGCATCTACACTAAGAGAGTCATCATTTTGGCATAATCTAGCGTGGGCTTCTCGACGCAACTTAGGCGACGGTCTCCTTGGCGGTGTTCTTGTGATGTCGGAGTCGTTGCAAGGCGTGCAACTTGATGACGGCGGCACGGGGGAAACCTCGACAACTGCTCTATCTTCGGTGGTGTGTTTGCATCCTGTGTGTGTAGCTAGGGTGACCGTGTGTGCCCTGACGACGGTCGTGTTCCATGACAGTCGTCTGAGGTGTTGTTTCTGTTTTACGCCGTTTTCCCGCTAACTGGCCAATTTCCACTTCTTATTAATTAATGAAAACGACAATTCTTTTGGCTCGGTTTAAAAAAGAAAAGAAAGATTAATTAGCCTCCACATCTACCTAGCTAGCTAAGGCGGCCGCCGGGTACGTAGGAGGAATCAAAATCAAGCTAGCCGGCCCAATTAATTAGGGATGTAAATGGTATGGATAATTTCCGCTCCATATCCGCACCCGCATCCGTTTTTTAGGATACGGTATGTAGTTTTAGAAATTCGCCGGATATGGATGCGGATGTGGATATTGTTCAAGCGGATATCCGACGAATATAGTAGCGGATATGGTATTAATAATATCCGACGGATATGGATTATCCGACATTTTTTGTGGATTATCTGACACCCACTAATAGGATAATCCGATAAAATTAGCCACACGCCAAATGACCACACAATCTAGTTAGTCCATTGGTAATGATATTGGCGGTATTGCATATTTACACTTTTATTCTTGCTTATTTTTAATGTATTTGATTGCCTTTGAATCATCGTGATATTGTGCCATCACACAAGCTGATGTATTGGAAGAACAAGCGTGCAACTTTGTATACATTCAAATGTTACATGTTTTCTGTCTGTTATTTGAATAAAAGAAACAAATTTCTGTTATTATTTGTGTATTAATATGATTATCCGCTACCGATCCGAATCCGTTCCGAATCCGCTCCGTATCCGACATCCGATATATCCGCATTCGAATCCGCATCCGACAATTATCCGCTCTGATCTGAATCCGATAAAAAAATATGGTAAAGATATGAAAATAGCAATATCTGATCCGATCCGATCAGTTTACGTCCCTACAATTAATACTGGAATTATGTCAAGTAGTGGTGGTGGTTGCTGAGTGGTACTCCTCCGCATCCTATTTAAGCAGCAGCAAGCAGCTGCGGTTTGCATCCATCGTACCGTTCACTACTCTACATCTCGATCGATCGACGATCCTACTGCAACATGACCACCAAGGCCTCCATCTCCATGGGGATACTCCTGCTGCTGCTCATCATTAGCTCTGCGGCGGCGACGGTGGCGGATCCTGAAGCTTCGGGTGAATCCCACGCCTACCACGTCGTCATTTAAGGCCCTCTCTCACCTATTCTTTCAAAAAAGAATCGAATTTGTTTTATATTCTTTGTAGATAAATATGAAGAGGAAACCCTTTGGCCGCATCATCGCCATTGTCAGCGCGTTGTCAAACTGGAAAAATTGGAAAGCTATCTAAAAAGCGGTGACGAATGTTTTGACCGTTCGAAAGTCATGCTTGTAGGGCTATTTTGACGGTCTATCTAATCCTGGTGTGCCTCTTCAGAATGTACAATACAGCCTCTCTTTGCAAAATGCTTGGGCTGTCAGGTCGCTTTGCTTGGGCCACAGCTGCACGTGATGGGCTGGTATTTGATCGATTCTTGATCAAACGTGGATGTGAGGATACATGCTCACATCATCGATTCTGCTTACCTATCTGGAGTTTTTAAGCTAATTACTGATCTATACTATTATTAAAAGAGCAAACATGTTGCGGATACATTAAATTTGAGTCGTTCAATATCAGATCAACGAATCAGATTGTTCCAACAATGTTGAGCACCTCAACATACCTTTTCAGTTTTGTATAATTACAAGAATTGCCACCGTCGAAAAAACTTTTCCCGAAGGCTGCCATGGTCCTTCCCTCACAAGCGGGACTGCCGCCCTAGCCCGCCTCCATCTACACTCCGCCTCCAGCGCGGCGCCGCCCGGCCCGCCTCCATCTCCTCCGCCTCCAGCGCGGCGCCGACAGGTCAACGCGTCGCCCTCAACCTCCAACTCTAGCGCCGCCTCCTGATTACCGTCGCCGATTGGATCCGCCGCGTCCGCAAATCCACGCACGCCGGCGGCCGGAGCTCCGCGCGCCTCCTGCTTTTCGTCGTTGGTCGGAGCCGTATACGTGTACGGTCGTCCCCTGGCCTAGGCGCTCGCAAGGAGCCTTGATCAGGCAGGCGCTCGGGTGCATGCGTACGGGGCCGAAGCTCCGCGCGCCTCCTGCTTTTCGTTGCTGGCCGGAGCCGTATACGTGTACGGTCATCCCCTGGCCTAGGCGCTCGCAAGGAACCTTGATCAGGCTGGCGCTCGGGTGCATGCGTACGGGGAATGCTCAGGTAATGCTTCTTCCCATCGCCACTCCTGCCCGTGAGACGCGAGCCATCTCCTCCGCCCTGCCGCTCCATTGGGGAGGCTCCGCTGGGTATGTCGTCGCCGATCAGGTGCTCGACCAAATACCAGAGGTCATGCATATTTCTCATTCATTTGTTGGCGGCAGAGGTGAATCACCAAGTCCTGCCGGTGAGATCCCTGTTGTTATACACATCAATCAATTACATCTCAGGTTCCAATCAAAAAATGGACAAAGCGGCGCACTCGGCGGCAGGGCAAGCAGTGCAAGGATCCATGTCGACTGGTGAGTACTCGAGTGCCAAAGCCGTTCAATGATTTTCTTCAAGTCTAATTTATCTATTGGAAAGGGATCCATATTGTCCATCCATTCTGTTTGCTTTCCTTTTAAGTGTTGTGAAGGGGATCGAGCTGACTTTTTATTATCTTTGCCTTCAGTAAGGAACTGCAATTGATCTTGTGCATTCAGGAAGGTACCAGAATAGTCATGTTACTTCAGTATTCAGAAGAAAAAAAATGGCGATCAGGTTTAATTGACGGGGATTGGGCGGCAGTGACACTAATGGCTCCTCCAGATTGCCATCTCACCTCAAATCACTGAGATTCTTTCTGAATTCTCTCAGCTGCAGCTGTTGCTACTGCAGACTTTTTACTTTTCTATTTGAATTTTTAAGATATCTAATTGACTAATTCAGGATTGTTACTTCAAGTCTTTTCTTAAAACCATGAAGTCATTTAGGGTCATCTAGGAGAGGTACATTTTCTTTGCTTTCAGATGTTGCTCAAAGCCATTGGCCACTACTGGCAAGCGGCTTCCTTGCTCCAGTGACTTTAGGATTGTCTCTGAAGTAGAACATTGTTTAATTTCTGCATATGTTTGGAAATGCTAACTATTATTCCTACTGCTGCATGCATTCATTTTCTTTCTTGCTGAAAGAGGAGGTTGACACAAAGATGCATGCATCTTGGAGTCAACCGAACAACATTTTACGCGTACTTAGAAGTATAGACAAGATCACTTACAAATGTCCCATTTTTTTAAAATGGAAATCGTCAACCAATAATTGCACTGCAACTATTGGACTACACTTAGGAGATAGAGGAAACTGCGGAGCTAAAGTTGCTACATCATATTATCACTCAGCGCTAACGATTTTTCACTCGGCTGACATATGTAAGGAGGCTGGTTTTACACCTTCTACTTGTCCACGATTTATTTCTTTGGTTCAAACATACCAAAGAACAATCTACACCTTCTACTTGTCATGTCCACGATTTATTTCTTTGGTTCAAACATACCAAACAACAACGTGGGCACGATCTTGGTGATTATGTCGAGTAACTGTATCTACATGTATAAATAGTATTTTTGATTGTTTGTCCTTTTTCACAATTAAGATTGCCAAATACTTGTTCTTTTTTAGTTTATATATTTCTGCTTTGCTTGGTTTTCTTGATCTAAAATGGTCTATTGTCAACTGGATATAGCTTGATAGAGTATTTGACCAACATTTAGGCTTCTGCAGACTGGCCTTCGGTGAGGGCACGCAGTTTCATCGCCCAGTCGTTTGCATGCCTCTCTTTACATAGTATCATTGGTATGCTATACTCCTATTATTTATCATTGCATAACATTAGTTAGGGAATTTCTTATTGCTAGGGTACTATCAAACATGGAAAGGTATGTGGCATAACTTGCCAAAAAAAATATGGAGGACAACCGTCTAGCAAGAATGCAAAGGCACACATGTCCAAGAACAATTCAAAGGCGGAGAAGGCTCACTTGCTAACCACTTCCACCATGTAATGCAACTGAAGTGGTAACTAAATGTAGTCACGAGTGTAATGGTTTCTGTGTGTATGTATTTGATGCGCAGTCTTGTGTTAGCTAGCTAGATAAGCCAGAATCAAATTGTTGGAGACAACTGTAACACATATTTGTATTATTGCACTTGCATGTACATAAGATTAGAAAATTGTAATTTTTTAATAATCACATGTGCGCATGTTGGAAAGGCAGAACCGCAAGACAGCAGTTGATGCCAATGAAAGAGAAATGTTAATTGAAGGATGCAAATGTCACCATTGCTTTACATACCTAAATTAGTTTAGAAATTTCTTCCTAATTTACACGTGCGTTGCACGTGCAAGACTACTAGTCTAGGTAAAGTAGCCAAAAATTCGGCATGGCTTCACCTAATTTTCGGACATCCATATCACACAGCAAACATAATAATGATGAACAATAAAAGGACACGTCCGACATTTTCAATACACAATCAGCCACGATCCAGCGACAAGAAACTCCACGACACAACCCAGCAACAAGAAAACTTGATGCTCTTCACGGAAACTTCCACAATCAATCCACGGTAATAAAAATCCTTCCGAATCTCAAACCTCAGGCTGCTGCTCATGCATTGCAACAATATCATCACAGATGCTAGAAAGAACACTTCTGCACAGAGATAGCTCGAACAAATAATGGCATCTCTCTGTCACCCAGGTCTTCGGATGCATCAGGGGCAGCTACACTGCCCATCATGTAGTCCTCCTCGGACGCTAGTGTGCATGTTTGCAACTGCACATAAACAAAATGACAGCAAGAGATTAAAAAAGACTAGCCACACATATAGAAACTAGCATTAACGGAAAACATGTCACGAGAATTGCAAAACAGCTATATGAACATCGCTTGACGGTGTCACAGATCCTAAAAGGTTTTCCAGTACAAGAAAAACACCACAAGTTCCTTCAAAGCATTCCAGTACCAGCACCACAAGGCCACATTCAACTACACAATCAACTAGCAGGCTCCCTAAACCAGCAAGTACAAACAGATATGAGTTCCACAAATTCCAGCTCGTGCAAGTTGACACATCCAACTGAAGAATATATCAAGGAGTGTGGAGGACTTACATTTTTTTTTCGAAACAAGGGGCAAAAGATTTGCCCCATTTTCTTTATTAAGAGAGAGTTAGGGCATAAAGTTCAAACAACATCAATAACATATTACAAAATGGATTACTCTCCCGGCATTTATTCTCAAAGGCGTTTTGCCCCCGCAATGACCCACAACTTCGCCTCACTCTTGATCTTGTAGAGGATGCCAAGACACGATGTGTATTTGTTTCGGAACACCCGGGCATTCCGCTTGTTCCAAATTTCCCAAGAGATGAGGAGGACAAGGGATGTCATTGCCTTGCGATTGACCATACCGACACCGGACATGTGACGCCACCAATCCTTGAGGGAGAGATCCGGCCAAAGTGAGAGATCAAGGTGTTGCAACCCGAGCCAATCCTTCAAGAGGCTCCAAATCCGAGTAGTGAACCGACAATGAACTAGGAGGTGGGAGACCGATTCGGGCACCCTTTTACAAAGCGGGCAAAGACCACAATTTGGACGTCCCCGACGCGCCAACCGATCCGCCGTCCAAAGGCGGTTTTGGAGAGCAAGCCAAGCGAAGAATTTTGTTTTGGGCGGCGCCCAAGCTTTCCAAATCAAGGTGTTCATATCGAAGGAGTGAGCCCCATAGAATTGTGCCTTGTCGGCCGTCTTTGCCGAATATACACCATTTGCGGAGAGCTTCCACAAAATGGTGTCCTCCAAGGTTTCCTCAAGGGTCACGTTTTGAAGCTTGACCCACAGATCAACGTATTGGCGTGCATGGTGGATGGTGAATTCTTGGGTCATGGCGATTTTCCCAATCCAAGCATCATTGAGGAGGGCTTGAGAAATAGACCATTTCTTGTTGGAGGAGATACCGAAGATGAGAGGAGCAATGTTTCTAGGTTTTTCCCCCTCAAGCCAATGGAGGCATAGAAAAGATCGATATCCTCTTTGGTGCATGGGTTAGTTGAGCCAGCCCAAATCATGTTGGGATCTCTCCAATGGAGCCAAGGTCATCTCAAACACAAGGCCCTTACGAACTTGTCGGTGTGAAGAATCCCTAGCCCGCCAAGAGATGTAGGGCGGCAAACAGTCTCCCAATTTACTTTACATTGGCCTCCCGAAACCTTGTCGGTTCCCGTCCAAAGGAAAGCGCGATCAATCTTTTTTAGAGAGGTAATGAGACCTGGAGGGACAATGAGGGGCGTCAAATAGTAAATGGCTTGCGAAGTGAGGACCGATTTAACAAGAGTTCCTCTCCCGGCAATGTTCATGAAGCGCACATGCCAAGCGGGGATCTTGCCCACACACTTGTCTTCAAGAGGTTGGAAATCAAATTTTCGAAGACGCCAAACCGAGAGAGGGAGGCCAAGGTATCTCAAGGGGAAGGTGGCCCTCACCACCGGGAGACCATCAAGGATGGCATCAAGGTCAACTTGCCCGCAACGGATAGGCACAACGGAGCTTTTTTGGAAGTTTGTGCGAAGGCCCGTCACAATACCGAAGTCACTAAGAATTTCCGCAAGATTTTGGATGTCCTCTTTGATTGGAGCCACGAAAATGGCCGCATATTCCGCATAAAGGGAGGTCCTCAAGATGGTTCCCCTCTAATCTTGTGGAGAAGTCCAAGCCGAGTTGCCACTTCAAGGATTTGTTGTAGAGGATCGATCGCAATAACGAATAGGAGTGGCGAGAGGGGGTCCCCTTGGCGAAGGCCACGACCATGCCGGATGGGGAGGCCGGCGATACCATTGAGGAGAATGCGCGAGGACGAGGTGGAGAACAAAGAGGTGATCCAATTTCGAAATTTGCTTGGGAAGCCCCTCCGTTGGAGGAGGTCAAGGATGTAATCCCACCGGATGGAGTCGAAAGCCTTTCGTATGTCCAACTTGAAGAGGAGAGACGGTGTCTTGCTCTTGTGGAGCCTTCGGGCTAGATTCTGACATAGAGGAAGTTATCGTGTATGCTCCGTTTTTTAATGAAAGCACTTTGCGCGTGAGAGACGAGGTCGTTCATGTGCGGTCCGAGGCGGAGCGCAAGCATCTTGGCGATGGCATGGATGAGGCTAATAGGCCTATAGTCGGAAATCTCTTCCGCCCCATCTTTTTTGGGCAAGAGGACAACATTTGCGGAGTTGAGCCAATGTAGGTTGTTGGTATGGAGGTTGTCAAAATTTTGAATGACCCTCATAACATCAACCCGAACAATGTCCCAACATCGCTTGAAGAAAGCACCAGTGAAGCCATCCGGGCCGGGGGCTTTGTCACTTGGCATTTGATTGATCGCATTCTTGACTTCCTCTTCGGAGAAGGGTGCGGCCAAGGCATCAAGGTCCGGATTTTCAAAGTTTAACTCCTCCCACTTAAAGTCAATAGATCTTGGTTCCCCTTTGCCAATGGTCGCGGTAAAGTGGTCATGGATGATGCCCTCTTTGTGCTCATGTTCTGTCACCCATCCATTGTTGCGCTTGAGACGGTAAATGTGGTTTTTCCGTCGACGCCAATTAACTTCGCAGTGGAAATTTTTTTGTTGGCATCGCCTTCTTTTAGGTTCGCAATCCTTGAGCATTGCTTCTTTCTCGCTCTCTCAAGGATGGCCAAACTAAGAACTTTCCGCTTAAGCCTAGCATGAAGCTCGCGTTCTTCAATAGAGAGGGTTCTTGTCTCTTGTGCAATATCAAATTGTAGAATGACAAGTAGAGCCGCATGGAGAAGGACCTTAGGCTTGGAGAAGAGACGACGACTCCATTTCACAAGGCATGCACCAAGCCTCTTTAGCTTATGGAACAAAACGTGGTAGGGCTCCGTGTGAGTAATAGGCTTGTCCCAAGAGCTTTTCACTATCTCATCGAACCCCGTCAACTTCAGCCAAAAAATTTCGAAACGGAAGGTTCATGGTTTATAGGGCCCGGAGTCATCGGCGAGAAGCAAGGGGAAATGATCCAACAATGAAGAGGATAGAGCATGAAGCACATGAGTACCAACCGTAGGTCTCATTCCGTATTGCAAAAAATGGCATCAAGCTTGCAAAGAGTAGGATCTTGTCTCCCATTGCTCCAAGTGAAGCGTCTATTTTGGAGGTGCACCTCACTAAGCTCACAAATACTAAGAGCGTTGCGAAAACGGGCGATGCGGCCTCGGTTGACATTTCTTTTGTTCTTATCTCTCGCACGGTAGATTGGGTTGAAGTCACCAAGAACAAGCCAACGGGATCCTTGGCGGCTTTTGGGCGATTAGCTCGGCAAAGAAATCATCTTTGCGGTTAGAGGCCGTCGTGAAGTAGACGGTGGTGATGCGAAAGTCACAATCTCCGTTGATGACATGGACGATAGCCGAGAGGCAAAACTCGGTAGCAACAATATTGGAGATTTGGACCGATGAATCATCCCACAACAGTAAGATGCCTCCTCTAGTGCCAATTGCCGGCATCTCAGCAAAACCTCTCAAATGGTTGCCTCCAATAAAGAAAGCATCAGAAGCATTGCAATTTGGTTTCTTGTAGGCAAACCACCTGACAGGAGGAAGAGCTAAGAGTCTCGTTTACAGCTGCCTTACGATCATCATCGTTCAAACTAACATTCCAGGAGAGCAAATTAATAAGGAACTCTAACATTAGGAAACTTTTTAAAAGAGCAACAACAGAGTAGAGCTAGATCATGCATCTGCATCGGCAGCGGCCACGGCATCAGCATCCAGACCCTGGGTACCCCCATGCCCAATGAGCGCTTCCACAGCGACGTCTTCCGGCGAGTCGAGCTTGAACAGGGCCCGGAGAGCAGCGATAACCTCCGGCTAGACCTGATCCTTAAATAGGGCAGCAAACTAGGCAAGGGCAGCGCTGGTCACGACCTGGCCGTTGAGGATGATGCCCAGGCCCCGACACACCGCCGCCTCTGCCTCCTTGGCCACCGGAGCAGCCTTGCATCTGGCACGGACGCGGTCACTTGTACGACGTAGCGAGAAGCCGCACTTGCGGGAGCGAGTGCGGGTACGGGTGATCGACATGCCCGCAAGTGTCTTCCTCCTGTTTGTCGGACGCAACAGCGGGGATGACGTTGGCGGCGACAGAATCGGCTCCGGAGCGGGCGCGAACATGGGCTGGTGGCGGCGCACGAGAGGCGGGGTGACCTGCACGGGAGAACAGCTGAAACCAGGAGGGTGAGAGACCGAGTGCTCTGACAGAGCCGACTAGAGGCTGCCAGCGGACCAGAAGTGCAGCGCAGCCCTTGCCGATGAGCTTGGGCCGAGGATGGAGGTCGAATACGACTTCTGGGAGCGCGATGGGGTAGGGAGCAGCGATGTCGGAGTAGTGGGCAACGTGAGCGAGTCCCGGGAGAAGCGGCGAGCCGAGCGAGGCGAGGAGTGCCGCGTCACGCGACGCCCGTGGGCGCCAGCCTCGCCGTCATCAGAGCTGCTCCAAGAGTCGGCAAACCGGAACTCATCACCGGGGCTGTCTTGCGCCTCCAGCAAAGCAACATCAGTGGCATGGAGGGGAGGCTGAGCGTGGGGTTGCACCTCAGGCTGAGCCATGGACAGGTCCTAGAGCTCGAGCGGCCCGACATCGCTTGGGGCCTCAGGCAGAGCAGCATCCACACCCCAATGGCGATGCCCTTCATCGCGGCGGCCGTCGTAGCGGCCGTTGCCCTGGTGAGCTGTCGAGCCTTCCCTTGCAGCATCGCGAGAAGCGCGCGAGCGGCTGCGACCAAGCAGCCTATCCCGCATCCTTGGGCGGTTGTCTCCACGGCCACGCCGATCGTCGTCATCATCATGACGGCCGCAGCGCGCAGGTTCGGCCGTCACCTCCCTGCTGCCGGGTGGACGCCGCTCACTGTCGATCACCCCAAGGGCTCAATCAAACTCTTCAGTGCGGCGTGGCTTCACGGGAACACCGGGGATCATCTCCACACCATTGAAGTCTTCGTACATGACAAGGTGCACAATCACCCGCGATCGAGGGCACGGCGGCCGATGGAAGGGGCAGAAGGCAGAGCACGGGCCGATAGCTTGAGGTGTTTCACCTTGGGGATGTGGTCGGGGTTGTCAGTCCAAGCCCAGACGACGAGCGTGGCCGCGTCCTCCTTCAGCACCGAGCGCGCGACGATGTAGTCGATGTCGCACTCGTCGCCAACCGCGCGCGATGTAGCCGGTGTGGTGCTTTAGTGTTTTTTCAGCCCATGCCACCAGCGAGACCAGCCAGTACCGCATCATCGCCATCGCGGCAAAGAACACCATGTGCTCCAGCTGCCATTCCGCTATTCACAAGGACAAGAGGAAATGTTTCAGCACGAAGCAACGACATATGATGTGCAGCAAAAGCAAAACACAGAGAGGGAAGGATGGATCGAACAGGTTCAGTTCTGAATTCTGTACCTCCTTTGTTGCTCCCGACAGCCTTGGCGCAGGAAGACGAGAATCCGCTGCCGTGAGTATGAGTTGTGTGCGATGTAAAATGAAGTCATTGACCTGCAAAACACACACAGGCAGCTGAACTTCAGGTTTGAGAGTTTTCTGAAGCAAATTTGATCAAAATAAAAGAAATATTTGAAAAGACCGAGATATACATCGGACAAGAAAAAACAAGTCTCGCATAACATTGTTCTTTTCTGAAGCAAATTTTCATGGCATGGTAAAACTCAATTCAATATAGACAAAAAAGAAACAAGAAAGCTTCAGTATATGACTCCCATTGGCCTCAAGTTGTGTAATCACAGCAGACAACTTATTAGTTATACACTAGATGGTGAACACCACAAAAGGGCACCAACAAAAGCTAACAGGAGTTTTCTTGCAGGTTAGTTTTGACCAGCATAGTGAGGTCCCTGAACAACACAAGTAGAATTCCTAGATGGGCATCCAATTAGCAAGTGGAGGTGTCACAAAGCGGAGGAATTGAGAAGATACCTTGAGCAGGAGCCCCTCATTGGTGTCGTGGTGCCAGGGCAATTGTCATTGGTGGCCTCGTCTACCACGAGGAGGTTGTCCTAGACTTGTTCGTACATCCGTCTTCCATGTTCGACTTGGTGCACCTGAACACCAGGTTTGTGAAGCTACTTTACGAGAGCCCCTTGCCGAGGTCCACGGTCCCTCCGTTACGTTTTCTCCGGAGGAGAGAAGGGGGGCCGAGCTTTATAGAGAACGGGCCTGCACATGCAGTCATTGCAGCAACAGATGGAGCACGGCCTTGATATCTTCCTCCTTATCTGCATGGCAGGAGCAGGAGCATGAGGACAAGTTATGCAGGTAAGCACAGGTAGACACATCCAACTGAAGAAGAATAGATCGAGGAGTGGAGGACCTACATTAGCTGTTGCCCGTAGAAGCCGGTGTGGTGTTTAGGTGTTTCAGCCCAAATGGGAATCTTCTTCAGCATGCACCGAGCAGCAGGAGCTGCTACCAGTGACAGGCACAGCCATACCGCATCAGCACCATCGCGGCTAAGAACAACACCATGTGCTCCATCTGCCTTTGCCATTCACAAGGACAAGCGGAAATGTTTTAGGACGAAGCAACTCCATCTGATTTGCAGAAAAGCATAAGAGTAAGGGATTGATCGATAAGGCACAGTTCTAAATCCTTACCTAGTTCCTTGTCGCTCCCCGCGGCCTTGGCACGGGATGGCGATAACCTGCTGCCTTGAGTACAGGTTTGTGTGCGATGTGAATCAAATTTTAGACCTGCAAAACACACACAGGCAGCCAAGGTTCAGGTTTGAGAGTTTTCTGAAGCAAATTCGAAAACTATGACTACCAATTGTTTGTCAAAATAAATGGAACAGAAGAATATGAGACCAGACTGGGATATCGAAGCAAATTTCCATGTCATAGTAAAACTCAAGATAGACTATTAGGAAAATAGGGTAAGCTTTTTTTTTTTGCGGGTAGGCTTCTCTTTTTAACTCCCATTACCCTCAAATTATGCAATCAAACCAGTCCACTTACATAACTACACACTAGATGAAGAGAAAATATCCCACCAAGAAAGGATAATGAACTCCAGTTATCCAAAGTCAGTGAGCCACGATTTAAACATTAATACACTAAATAAGCTGGCATGATTACAAACATGTGTTGTAGCCATGTACTAGTATTATAACTGCAGTGAGCTACATTCAACTACACCGCCAACTAGCACTCTGATGTATGTAATCAACTTTTCCCAAAAACACGGTAGAGCGATAATAGTCACTACCCATTTGAGACATTTACAGAATAATAAAGCAGAGCAACATACCAAATCAGGATTGGCAATTCAGTGTACAGTGGCTTAAATTACGAGCTAAATCATGTCCATAATAAAACCAAATCAGCCATAAAAGGGAAAGTATTAAGATAACTATACCAGATTCAGTTATAGCTACAAAGAAGGCGCCTAACAGCAAGCACATCCTGTTAATAGTACTGCACCATTATGGTCGGTAACAAGGATTTATTATATACCACAATGCAGACGTCAACCAACATATATATGTAGAAGCACATCAGGATGGAGGACATCAGACAGCACATACATCCAAGTAGTCACAACTACCATAACCAAGTTTGGATGAACAAGTTCACTATTCCACAACACAAAGACAAGAGCATGAATTTGACAAAAAAGGAAAGTACCAGATAAGAGAATATTTATTACCAGCAGCAAAATCAAAACCTCACCAGCAGGACATAGCAATACCAAAGAAGCAATTAGAGCACTAAGACCAGGATTTTCCAGCTACCAATAAAATCGAACCCCTTCTAATCCTAAATATCACATAGAATGAACCAAAGCAGTGCTTGTCTGTGTTATAGCCAAGGCCTAGAAATTATAGCATCACTACAAATTATCATATCATCGGCTGGCCGGGCACAGAATAACCAAGGCTGGATGGCCATGGTATCAGCTCACCTAAACAACCGAGACGAAAAAGAAGCCACCCAAGCCACGGTTGCGGCATTGTGAAACCGCTGGCATCGCACGAGTGGCAAGTAGTCGAGACTAAAAGGACCTTCGCAGGCTCCCTGTAAACCAGCATATACAAACAGATATGAGTTTCAGAAATTCCAGTTCAAGCAAGTTATTCAGGCAAGCAGTCATAAACATCCAACTGAAGAAGAACAGATCAAGGAACAGAGGACTTACATTAGCTGTAGTTCGTTGAAGCCGGTGTGGTGCTTGAGTGTTTTCGGCCAAGATGGACTCAGCATGACCAAGCAGCAGAGGCTGCCACCAGCGCACCGGCATAGCAAGACCAGACAAAACCGCATCAATGCCATCGTGGCGAAGAAGAATACCATGTGCCCCATCTGAATTCGTCATTCACAAGTAGGAGAAAATATGTTAGCATGAAGCAACTCCATCTGTTGTGCAGAAAAAGAGAGGAAGGGATGGATCGATGAGGCTCAGTTCTGAATTCTATACCTCCTTCCTTCTCGCTCCCGACGGCCTTGGCACGAGACGACGAGAATCTGCCGCCGTGAGTAGTAGCTGTGTGCTATGTGAATGAAATCATTGGCCTGCAAACCACACAGAAGCAGCTGAGGTTCAGGTTTGAGGGTTTTATGAAGCAAATTCTATCCCTACAACTAGCACTTGTATGTCCAAATAAATGGATCAATTGAACACTGAATATTTCTGGACTGAGATATAGATTTGGACAAGAAAAACACAGTGTCGCATAGGATAGTTCGTTTCTAAAGCAAAATTCCATGGCAGAGTAAAATTCAGTTCAATATAGACTAGAAAGGAACAAGAAAGATTCGGTTTTTAGCTCCCATTGACCTCACGTTATGTAATCACGCCAGTCAACTAACTAGTTGTAGACTAGATGGTGAACACAAAATAAGATAACAAGCTCCATTTAGTTAGTTATCCAAAGTCAGTGAGCACACTTTGGCAAAACATATATATAGATGGTTTGGTTTTTCTTGCAGGTTAGTCTTGACCAACAGGGTCACGTCCCTGGACCACACGAGAGATGGGCTTTTTCTTGCAGGTTGTCCCTGATGGTGGAAATGGAACAGCTTTACATCACACCAACAATCTGAATACATAGCCATGGAGAGAGCTAACTCTTATCTCACGCCTCCCAAAAAAAATGCACCAAGAAAAGCTAGCAGGAGTTTCTCTTTTACTTGCAGGTTAGTGTCTTTGACCAGCAGCGTTAAGCAAGTCCCTGAAGCACACAGAGAAGAATTGCTAGATGGGTGTCCATGCAATTAGATGGGGAATTACCTTGAGCAGGAGCCGTGGTGTGGCGGTTGTCTCCTTGTGGTCTGGAGGACAGCCGTGCTTGTTCGACTTGCAGCTCCCTCTCTAGTTTTGGCCGGACGACGAAACAATGGGGAAGCCGAGCTTGATGAGGTTCCCTCCACAAAGAGGCGCATTTTGCTTGTCAACGCAGCAACGAATGGGAGTGGGCTAAGCATTGTTGTTGTTGGCGTGGCGAGCAGAGTAGCATACCTTACCTTCCCGGTGTCCTTGGTCTTTCACCGGCAGGTTGCCGAGCAGAGTGGCCGGCGGCAGGTCGTCCCTCTCTTTGTGCGGCGGAGGGGGAAGATGAAATCGGCGGGTGAGGTGGGCGTGGAGGGAGGTGGTTCCTGGCGGCGGAGGGAGGAGAGGGATATCTGATGGGGGAGAAGAGAAGGGAGAGGCGGCGGCGCTGGCAGAGTACCATACTTTGCCGGCTCTGTGCCCGGCGGCCAAAGAAGAGGATAAGGGGGAGAGAAGAGGGCCGGGGCGGGGGAAGATGAAATCGAGGTGAGGTCGGTGTGGAGGGGCTGCAGATCTGACGGGGGAGAAGAAAAGGAGCGGCGGCGGCGGCGTTCCGGTGTGCGGTGAGAGTGGGTGGCCGGTGGCGGCGCGGAGGATGCGGGATGGAAAGAGGTGACTGGTGAGAGAGAAAGAGGACCCAGGCGCCGCTTGCGCTAGGTTTCCCCAAAACTTGGCTAATTTTTTTTAATAATACATTTTTTTAATCAAATTCGAAAAATATTACGCAAAACCACGATATTTCAAAAATAATACGGCCTCGGCCACGGCTAAGCCGATTAGGGCCTGTCGGCCTGGGCTGGGCCGATAAGCCTGTCGGTCGACGCCTGTGCCTGTCAGAGAACCCTATCGGCCAGGGCTAAGCCGACTGGACCCTCTCGGCCTTGGCTAAGCCGAAAAGGCCTTGTCGGCCTTGGCCCAGCCGACCAGGCCCAGTCGGCTGTTGCTGGGCCGACTGCTGCATGACTCCGTATTTCTCTGCATTTTTCGCGCCAACCCTTCCCGGCGACACCCGTTCCCGCCTTATTTTTCCCGCCTTCTTCTCTCCCTCCCGTTTCTCCCGCCAAATTTATTCCCGCCTGTTTCTCCCGCCAAATTCGTTCCCGCTAATTTTTTTTAACTAATACATTTTTTCATTCATTAAACAAACATTGCAACTTACACATAGAACAAGAAAAGTGGGAGTAGCGACAACACAACATAAATTGAAAAAGAAAAGTCATCTACCATCGACGCAGCCTCCCGCATCACTCTTGCGTTCCGATGACGCAACACCCTTATCCTTCGACGACGCAGCACTCTTCCCCTTCGACGATGCTTCAGCCTTGCGTTTCGACGACGCTGCACCCTTGCCCTTCGACGCCGCCGCCGCTGCTGCAGCTCTCTTGCTCGCTTAAGTGGGCATGAAGATATCATCTTCGTCCTCACTCTCCTCGACCCATAAAATCGGTTTACTAAGAGCATCCAACATATATGCTTCAGTGGGATATGTTAGCTTCTTCTTCTGCCACCTGCATGCAGCCTCACGAGTTCTTTTTCTATTTCCTTGTAATTCCTCCATGGCCACCCATGTCTTGCTAGCTTCGCTGATAGCTCACGGAGATGAGGTGGATGACTAACAATATTCTCGAATGGGATCTCCTTATTGTCTATCTTGAACTCGGCCGTTAACCTCAAAAGGAGTGCCGACATTCCTGCCGGGAAACTACCATCTGAAGAAATCTTGACATGTTCGAGTGAGTGGACTACAATGCTTACCAACCTTAGTGCGCAGTGGTTTTTATAGGCCGTGATGAGAAGATTTGGCGGGAGATAGGCCAGCGCGGGAAAAAAGGACGGGAGGAAAAGGGCGGGAACAAAATGGCGGGAAAAAGGGGCGGGAAAAAGGGCGCGAAAGGTAAAAGCCCAGCCCACTTCAACCTGCATGTTCAGAAAACAAACATAAATTAAACACGGACAAGTACATTAAACATGAAGCGGACAAGTAAATTAATACAGATAATATATGACACGGACAAGTACATTAAACATGAAGCGGACAAGTAAATTAATACAGATAATATATGACACGGACAAGTACATTAAAGACGTACCTCTCCTGCCAAGCAGGGTGTATCATCCAATTTTCCCTCGGTCCGCGAGTCACTAGAGGCTCGAGGCTATGATCCTGTAATATCTTGGCGCGATGGTTATGATCCACATCCGGACTGATCAAGTATACTTGTTCCATTTCTGCAATACAAATTATGAACTTAGCGCAGAAAAAAGTCTAAATTTAAAACATTGATGCAGACTAATTACAAAGCAAAGTCTAAATTTAAAACATAGTTGCAGACTAATTACAGATAAAACCAAAGTATAAATTTAAAACATTGATCTAGACTAATTACAGATAAAACCAAAGTACAAATTAAAAACATTGATCCAGACTAATTACAGATAAAACATAGTCCAAATTTTGTTCATTTATCCACACTTATTACAGATAAAACATAGTCCAAATTTAAAACATTGATCCACACTTATTACAGACAAAAACATAGTCCAAATTTAAAACACTGATCCACACTTAATACAGATAAAAGCATATTCTAAATTTAAAACATATCCTAGTTTCTTCCTCTTCCTCTTGGTCCTCGGCTGCCTCGCCCACGTGGAGCAGCTGCTCTAGATGCTGGAGCAGCATCCGTAAGTGGGAATTTTGTACAAGCAGTGCCCCTGTGACCAAAATCACTGCACATAAAACATTGTATTGTCGGGCCTCCGGCTTCAGATTCATCCATACCATTTCGAATACGCTTGCACGGTCGTCTACCTCTACCAGGACGCAGTAGCCTTGGGTCGGGGATGTACTGCCTTTCAGTAGGGTCAACCGTGTTAAAATTACCCACAGCTCGAAATCCCACCATTTCACCAGTCCAGGTATTAAGAACATACTCGTTCAAAAAATATAGTGAAACAAACGAGATGGCTGACAGCCCGAGTTGCCCACAAGCAGCCAATACATGGGACCAGGGCAGATAAAGCAATTTTGGTTTATTGCATGTGCACTCACATGTTGGTCGGGCTTCATTTCCAATTCTCATCATGCGTTCTGAGCTGATTTCCGCAACCAAACTCGTCATAAGGTAAGCGTACCTCGAACCTCCTTTCTTGATTTCCTATGGCCTGCATAGTGTGATTCCGAGCTTTTGCCATCTTCCTATCCATGTACTCCATAATCTTCTCACAGTAAGGTGTGTTCGGGTTGTTTACGATATGCAAGTGAGCTTTCTGGCGTCTTTCTCTGAAATACTTGACTGTGCCTCAAAAATACCCTCCACAATGGCTGTAAGTGGCAAGACCCTATTTCCTCTCAGAACAAAGTTGTAAGTTTCAGCCAGGTTGGTAGTCATAACACCGTACCTGGCTCCATAAGTGTCGTGTAGCAAAGACCACCTCTCAAGAGGCTCGTGCTCTATCCACTGCTGAAAGTTTTTAATCAACCTCCCAGTCTTTCTCCTAACACCAGGCGGATCAAATCCTGGCAAGTCACAAAGCCCAACAGGTACATCCTCAGCGGGTGGAGGTCCGGTTGCTAGCTGTTGCGCCACAAGTTGCACATGTGCTGTGATGACCCACAAGTATAGGGGATCGCAACAGTCTTCGAGGGAAGTAAAACCCAAATTTATTGATTCGACACAAGTGGAGCCAAAGAATATTTATAAGCCTTGACAGATGATTTGTCAGTTCAGCTGCACCTGGAAGTAGACTTGCTCAACACAGTTTATCAGTAGCAACAGTTTTATGACAGTAGCAGTAGTGAAATAACAGCAGCAGTAAAATAAAGACAGCAGTAATAATTGCAGTAGACAGCAAGATTAAAATACTGTAGGCATAGGGATGGATGAACGGGCGCTGCATGGATGAGATAATTCATGAAATAGTCATACATAGGGCAATTGCAGATATATAATAATAAGGTATCCAAGTAATAATCAATCATAAGCATGTGTTCCGTATTTAGTCGTACGTGCTCGCAATGAGAAACTTGCACAACATCTTTTGTCCTACCAGCCCGTTTGCAGCGGGGCCTCAAGGGAAACTACTGGTAATTAAGGTGCTCCTTTTAATAAAGCACCGGAGCAAAGCATTAACACTCCGTGAACATATGTGATCCTCACGTCGCAACCATCCCCTCCGGTTATCCCAATTTCTGTCACTTTGGGGCCTCGGGTTCCGGACAGTGACGTGTGTATACAACTTATAGATATGATCCAAAACAATAATTATTCTCATAATTCAATAACATGTTCAGATCTGAGATCATGGCACTCAGGCCCTAAGTGACAAGCATTAAGCATAATAAGTTGCAACAATGACATAAAGTACTACCGATGGATAATAGGCACTGATACGTCTCCAACGTATCCATAATTTCTGATGTTCCATGCTTATATTATATCAATTGCTACATGTTTTATATACACTTCATATCACTTTTATGCATTTTCTGGGACTAACCTATTAACAAGATGCCGAAGTGCCAGTTCCTGTTTTCTGCTGTTTTTTGTTTCAGAAAGTTACTTCTGCGAATATTCTCGGAATTGCACGAAACAAAAGGCCACGTCCCTATTTTTCCAGCACCGTCACGGAGTCCGAAGGAGAGACGAAGGAGGGCGCCGAGGTGGCCAAACCACACCTCGGCACGGTGGGCCCCCTTGCCGCGCCACCAGATGGTGTGGGCCCCTCGAGCCTCCACGATGTTGCCCCTTCGCCTTTTGCAGCCCTACACGTAGTACTCTTGTGTTATCAAGAAGGAGAATAATCCTGAGTAGTATTTACTTGTGTTCAGTTGTGCTAATCTAGTTGAATATGTAGATGTTACTCTTTATCTATTATGCACTCTATATGTTACTTTAATATGAACTCCGGTACTCTCCACGGTGTAAAGGTGACAGTGTGTGCACCGTGTGTGATTCCTTTATGACGTTGTGGAGCTTGTTTACTCCGGCTTGAGGTGTGCTTTTGTAGCCCTACACAATGAATGGTGTTTGTTATCCAACAAGAGAGTGTTTAAGAGTAGCTTTTATTTATTCAGTTATGAGATCATTGTTGAGAGTGTCCACTAGTGAAAGTATGATCCCTAGGCCTTGTTTCTAAGCATTGAAACACCGTTTACAACAAGTTCTGCTACATGTTTGCTTGCTGCCATCTTTATTTCAGATTGCAGTTACTACTTATAATCATCCCTATCACTTGTATTTCACTATCTCTTCGCCGAACTAGTGCACCTATACATCTGACAAGTGTATTGGGTGTGTTGGGGACACAAGAGACTATTTGTATCTTAATTGCAGGGTTGCTTGAGAGGGATATCTTTGACCTCTACCTCCCTGAGTTCGATAAACCTTGGGTGATTCACTTAAGGGAAACTTGCTGCTGTTCTACAAACCTCTGCTCTTGGAGGCCCAACACTGTCTACAAGAATAGAAGCACACGTAGACACCAAGCTATTTTCTGGCGCCATTGCCGGGGAGGTAAGTGTTGGAAGGTATCTCCTTTAGATTCTGCAATTATTTCTTTTTGTTTCTTGTTTTTATTTTCACTAGTTAGGCTTAATGGAAAACAACAAAAAAATTAGAGATCTTTATGAAATTTATATTGCATTAGGAAATGATACTTTTGAAGAGAAAATTAAAAAACCTATGGAAAATTATTTGCATGATGGTAGCAATGTTATTACTATAAATGCTTTGAACACCATTATTGCTAATGCTATGCAAAGCTCTAAGCTTGGGGAAGCTGGTTTTGATGAATATGATATTTTTAGTCCCCCAAGTTTTGAGGAGAAAATTTTCTTTGCTGATACTTTGCCTCCAATTTATGATGATTATAATGATAGTGGTATTTTGGTGCCACCTACTATGGAGGATAAAGTTTATTATGATTATACTATGCCTGCAATTTATGATGATTACAATGATGAATGTGATACTTTTACTCCCACTATTACTAATGAAACTGATTATGCTTGTGTGGAGAGTAATGATACTTATATGCATGTGGATCATGATAAGAATGCTTTATGTGATAGCTATATTGTTGAGTTTATTCATGATGCCACTGAAAATTATTATGAGAGAGGAAAATATGGTTGTAGAAATTTTCATGTTACTAAAACACCTCTCTTTATGATGAAGGTTTTGAGCTTTCTCTTGATTTACTTTTATTTGCTGGGTACTTTAAGACCTACTGGTCCTTATGAGAGAGGGAGACACAGTTTCATATATGACAATAATATCAAGTCTCCTCTCTTTTTGTTGAAATTTTTGAAGTTGTACTTGTTTTGCCTTCCTATGCTAGTCACTTTATGCTTTATTGATTTGTTTTCTTACAAGACTCCTATGCATAGAAAGAGTGTTAGATTTAAACATTTTATATATGCTTCTTGATGCTCTCTTTTATGTTTCAACTCTCATCTTTATGTGGGCATCATAAAATCACTATGCCTAGCTAAAAGGTTTTAAAGAAAAGCGCTTATGGGAGACAACCCATCGTTTTTATTTGCTGTTATTTTTATTTTCTTTGAGTCAAGGAGTTTAGTTATTTCTGTAGCAACTCATTTGTATCTTTATTTTATCGCAATGTTGTGCCAAGTAAAGTCTATATTGAAAGTTGATGCAAGATTTGGATTTCTGCGCAGTGACAGATTTTTAACTGTCACGGATTTGAGCTTATCTCCCTGTAGAAAATTCAAAAAATTCTGAGAAAAATCACGCATATTCCTGCGATATGTACGCAACTTTCATTATTTTAGGCCAGATCCATCTGAGCAACTTAAGTGCCTAGAAAAAATTTGTCATTCCAGACTGTTCTGTTTTTGACAGATTCTGCCTTTTGTTTTGCATTCGCTCTTTTACTGTGTTTGTGTGGATTTCTTTGCTCCACAAAGCATTGGTGGCTGTAGCTAATGTCCAGAAGCTTTGGGATTGATTGTATCATTACAGAATATGAGAATTTTTGATTATGCACTAACCCTCTAATGAGAACTGTCTTGAGTTTGGTGTGAAGGAAGTTTTCAAGGATCAAGCGAGAAGGGTGATATTATGTGATCAAGAAGAGTGAAAAGCCTAAGCTTGGGGATGCCCCCGTGGTTCATCCCCAGCCATATTCAAGAAGACTCAAGCGTCTAAGCTTGGGATGCCCAAGGCATCCCTTCTTCATTAACAACTTATCAGGTCATCTCTAGTGAAACTATATTTTAATTCTTTCACATCTTATGCGCTTTACTTGGAGCGTCTGTGTGTTTTTATTTTTGTTTTTGTTTGAATAAATCGGATCCTAGCAATCCTTGTGTGGGAGAGAGACACGCTCCGCTTTTTCATGTGAATACTCATGTTCTTCACTTATATTTGTTGAGTATTCTTAACTAGCTACTGCAGTGCTTTTAGCTCCTGTTTTTCATGCATCTCTTCGAGCTGTTAGCACTTGTTTATAAATACTCTCTTGCTGCATTATATTATCATTTGGAGAGTTTATGTTTAATTAAATTTATTGGAGTTTGTTTGGAAGAAAGAAAATGCTACATGCAGTAGTTGGTATTGGAAAAGACATATGCATTCTTGTAGATCATTGTCTTGTTTCGATTTGATGCTTTGCAATTGTTTTGAGCTCCAAAGTAGATCATGTTTAAGCTCTTGCATCATGTAGTTAAAGCCTAGTAGTGGAGAATACCGTAGAGTTTGTTGAGACTTGGGATGCATATTTGTTCTCTCTAAGGTCTAGATATTTTCTGGTAAAATGTTTGAGCAACAAGGAAGACAGTGTAGAGTCTTATAATACTTGCAATATGTTTTTATGTGATTCTTGCTGTACTGGTTTATACTCGTGTTTGCTTCAAACAACCTTGCTAGCCTAAACTCTGTACTTAGAGGGAATGCTTCTCGTGCATCCAAAACTTGAACCAAAACCCATGCCATTTGTGTCCACCATACCTACCTACTATGTGGTATTTCCTGTCATTCCAAGTAAATATTTCATGTGCTACCTTTAAACTATTCAAAAATTTATTACTCCTTATTTGTGTCAATGTTTTATAGCTCATGAGTAAGTATGTGGTGTTTTATCTTTCAATCTTGTCATTTACTTCTGACAGACTTTCAACGAATGGACTAGTGGCATGTACATCCGCTTATCCAATAATTTGCAAAAAGAGCTGGCAACGGGGTGCCCAGCCCCAATTAATTACAACTTTCATTAATAATTCTCTTCACATGTTTTGCCCTGATTTATCAGTAAGCAACTTAATTTTGCAATAGACACTCCTCCATGGTATGTGAATGTTGGAAGGCACCCAAGGATTCGGTTAGCCATGGCTTGTGTAAGCAAAAGGTTGGGAGGAGTGTTATCTATAAAGAAACTAAAATACATGTGTAAACAAAAGAGAAGAGGGATGATCTACCTTACTGGTAGAGATAACGTCCTTCATGGGAGCCTGTGGGGACCCCGGACTAGCTGTCCGAAATACCCGATTATGCTTAGCACAACGATCCCGTGATCAGTCTGTCGTTGCACATAATCCGAATTGGATACCAAAGTTTACATCCATTACAGTACCGAATAAAAGTCTTACATAAATGGTCATTTAGACCAAGTTCTTACATAGGTGCCTTCATGGGCCAAACCAAATATATATATCAGCGGAAGCTACGGCGCAATCGACATCATATTCTAACGACGACGACCCGACAGGCAGCTGACTTGTGGAGATCCTTAGTTGGCGTAGAAGTCGCCATATTCCTGCTCGGCGTAGTGCTCCTCCTTGTAGTCCTCGTAGTCTGGCTAGGACAATAGCCAGGGACGAAACCAATATGAGTACATTTGAATGCACTCGCAAACTACCCCAACATGAGTATGCACTCTTATTTGTTTTAAAACAGCTCTATATCTTTATTGAAAAAGGTAAGAAGAGTTTTATAACCATCTTTGAAAGAAGTCACCATTCCATTTTGTTTCTCAAAAACTCCTCCTTTTTCCTGACCATGGCTCACCATAGTCCATTTATTCCACAACTTCTACCACTTCATTTGGTATAGATGTGTAACAACACCACCATTTCAATTTCTTTTTGACTTAAAAGTTTTCAAAACTTGCACATGGTCGAAGTAGGGTCTCCCAGCTGTCCATATCCGAGGACTCGGCTATTCGAATAGTTTTAACCCTCTGCAGAGGTAGCACGCTTTTATCCCACATCCATCCGGTAGCTCATCGTGTCCGCCACGTCTCGCCATACAGGTGTATGCGAAGTAAGCCGCCGACCATAGCCTGTCCCTTGCTCATGCTAGTATAGGATCCTACCGCTACGAAGTTATCATCTTTTCCATCGACACCCAGTCCAGATTCCCCGTCGGGAAACCTAAGTGTGAGGACTCGTAGTTCTGCCCGGCGAGCGAACCCTTCAATCCCCCATCCTCAGATGCCAGGACCCAGGGCAGGGGGTAGGTCGCCATGACCATCCCCTCATGGAACGAGGTCATCCTCGTTGTTGAGGAGTCCCATACTAATATGAGCAAATTATATGACTACGCCTGTTTCCCATATGTGGTGGAGGTGGTCGCACAGGGTATTGGATGGTTGACGTAAGTACAAGGACACACTATGCATTTTTCATAAACATCACCACCTTTCCACTTTTCCAACACCACACCGACATCTCGGCATTCCATAAATTCACAAAACATTTCAAAGGAGTTTTGAATAAACAACATTGTTTTCCCATCCTAAAGTTTTACATAAACTACTACATAGGGTGGCAAAATAATATCCATATACTTTTGAAATGAGTTTTATAAATCTTGCTTTGAGAGTAAAACATGTTATGAAAGTAGATGCATATGTTGGTAGTGCAAGCTCAGGGAATAGCTTGCCTTGCTTGGCAAAGTGATCTTGCTCTTGTTCTTCAACTTCAGCAAACTCTCCTTCCTCGATATATCCGACAACGTTCTCGTCTAATTAATAAACAAACAATGCAACCAATCACTAAGCTATACAAGCAATCATCTCAACACAACAATCATAAACATCACAATTAGCTACTGCACACACAAACCACACAATTTGGTTTTCAAATAAATTGAATTAAACATTATTTAATTAAGTCCAAATTATGGCAGAAACTAGTTATTCATGTTTAATTCCACAACTTGAGTTCTGTTGGTCACAAAAATACAAACTAAAATTCTATGGAAAGCCACTGATGTGTAGAGTACAACCCAATTTGAATTGGATCATTTGGAGTTACCAAACTCCCTACACATTGGATTGAATCCAGTAGCTTAATATTCAAGTTTTAGCTACCATTTAAATTCTGTTGTTCCAAAAATTAAACCCTTTTAGGGGTAACTAAACATGGCTATATGTGAGCTAACAAAATTGGTCCTAACTCATTTGGATCAACCAATAAACATATTTGTCTGTTTTAGTCCAGAAGGGTTTATCTTAAAGTCAACAATTAATATTGCTTAATTAATTCTACCAAAATTAGGGGAGCTAACACAAGGCAGTACTAAGCTAGCAAAATTGGTTTGGAATTATTTGGACTAGCAGAGTATCAGAAACAAACAAGTTTAGATTTTAAACCTTCTGTGGCATTTTCAATAACACTTTTTAATTATTTAATTAAATGACATGAGACCAATTGTGTTGGTTAAATAATTTCATAAGCTTTCCAGAACATTTGAGTTTGATTTATTTGGATTCCTAAATCTCGAGATATTGAATTTCAAAGTTGATGCCAGTACTGTTTTTCCAGAGAAAAAGAAATAGAAATTCCCTCTCTTCTGGATAATGTTGAGATTTCTGACTAGTGGGGCCTACTGGTCAGTGACTCAGCGTGGACGTGGATTTGATTAAAATACTGACGGGTGGGGTCAGGCCGTCAGTGGCTCAACTACAGCGAAGCGTTACGCGGCCGTTGGATCTGGATCCAACGGTCCAAGATCAAAGGCAACGGCGGCGACCAAAAACTGGCGGCGCCGCCGCGCCGGCGGCACGGTGATGATCGGAGACTCACCTAGAGGGCTCGGAAGATCGCGGAGACGACGCAGATCGACGGCGGAGGCTCGGGGAAGGCGATGGTGCGAGCTGTGCTTGCTGGGGAAGGCTGGTTCGTCGGCGGTGAGGTCGCGCACTTCGTCGGCGTCGGGCAGCAACTTCGGCGGAGCGTCGGGGTCGCGTCCGTGCACTAAAAAGAGGGAAAAGGCTCTCTGGTGAGTGCGGTGTCCACAAGGAAGAGCGTAGAGGGGTCAGAGGGAAGAATGGGGAGGTGTGGCGAGGCGGTGGTGCTCGACCTCAACGGCGGCGTCGGGCACGGCCGTGCACTGCCCTCTGGCGGTGCACAGAGCAAATTGGAGCGAGGGAAAGCTTGGGAGGGAGGTGTGGTGTTCCAGTGAGGTCTTAGGGTGCTTTTATAGGCTCGGGGCGGTCCACGATGGTCGGGGTCTACGGCGGCGGCCATGGCGCGTCCACGGCGACCGATTCCTCGATTACGTGGCGAGGGTGCAGGGGCTCGTGGCGGCTTGGTGCTTAACGGGGTCCGGCAAGGTTCTAGAAGCGTCTAGAGGAGCTGGGCGTGTCGAGGCGCAGAGACGGGGGCCAATTTGCTCGGCGCCGTCCAAGTCCTCCACGGCGGCCGTCGGGGAACCGCGGCGTAACTGCGATGGGAGAGGTGCCCGTTTTTCTTCCCTGCGGTGCAGAGAGGTGCAGAGGCTCGGGGGCGAGGGAGAGCGCGGCCAGGGGGGTCCTGGCGGCGAAGAAAACGGCGACGACGGTGAAGGCGACACGGCGATGGTCATCGGGGCTGAGGTCGATGACCATTTTGCAGAAAACCCCTTCCTCCCTCTTTTCTTTTATTTTTCAGTTTTATTTCAATATCCAGAAGCTTTTCCTGGATTTATTTGAGGTACTTAAGTATTTTAGAAAATTCTGCCAATATTTGTGGGGCCTCCCCATAACATGTAGAAGCTCCACAAAAATTGGCATTGCCAAATAAAATGTTTGGCAACATTTTCTTTCATAGTACTTGTTTAAGGTAATTTGATTTATTTCTATTTCTTTTTATTTTAGAATTTCAAAACTAGTTCAAAAAAATAATATTTGAGAGGGGAAAGTGGTAGGAACAAAATGGGGAGTGTTTACATTACAACTCCACTGACTTTGGTTTGAAATTAATTGAGTTTGTCACTTGAAGATTTTTATGTGACAACTTGTCACTTTTATTTTTCTTGCTTTGATTTTATATTTTGTTTTCTTTCTTCTTACTAGTGTTCACTAGTGCAAACACCCATACAAACAGCAAGAACAACAACACAAGTAAGAAGAAGCAATTAACAGACAATAAACAACAAAAGTTTTTGTTGGTTCCCATTTTTGGAATAAAATTCTGGATAATAATTTTGGGATGTTACAGAGCCGCTCTTTGAAAGTCTGGTTGACAAGGGGGTTAGAGTGCCCACTGCCATTCGTTGACAACAACAAACACCTCTCAAATACTTATTTTATGCTCTCTATATGGTTTCAAAACCTAAAAAGCTCTAGCACATGATTTAATCCCTGCTTCCCTCTGCGAAGGGCCTATCTTTTACTTTATGTTGAGTCAGTTTACCTACTCCTTTCTATCTTAGAAGCAAACACTTGTGTCAACTTTCTGTGCATTGATTCTTACATGTTTACTTATTGCACTTGTTATATTGCTTTATGTTGACAACTATCCATGAGATATACATGTTACAAGTTGAAAGCAAATACTGAAACTTAATCATCCTTTGTGTTGCTTCAATGCCTTTTACTTTGAATCTATTGCTTTATGAGTTACCTCTTATGCAAAACTTTTTGATGCTTGTCTTGAAAGTACTATTCATGAAAAGTTTTTGCTTATACGATTCATTGTTTACACTTTATCTATCTGTTAGCAAAATATAGACCATTGCTTTGAGTCACTTCATTCATGACATGAGCTTTGCAACATATTGATCAAGATTGTGTGAAAGCATGTCTCCTCAGAAATTATTTGTTGTTATCGTTTTACCTACTCGAGGACGAGTAGAACTAAGCTTGGGGATGCTTGATACGTCTCCAACGTATCCATAATTTCTGATGTTCCATGCTTATATTATACCAATTGCTACATGTTTTATATACACTTCATATCACTTTTATGCATTTTCTGGGACTAACCTATTAACAAGATGCCGAAGTGCCAGTTCCCTGTTTTCTGCTGTTTTTGGTTTCTGAAAGTTACTTCTGCGAATATTCTCGGAATTGCATGAAACAAAAGGCCACGTCCCTATTTTTCCAGCACCGTCATAGAGTCCGAAGGAGAGACGAAGGAGGGCGCCGAGGTGGCCAAACCACACCTCGGCGCGGTGGGCCCCCTTGCCGCGCCACCAGGTGGTGTGGGCCCCTCGAGCCTCCACCGACGTTGCCCCTTCGCCTATATATTGGCTCAGACGCGAAAACCCTAGAATACCAAGCCATATTTCTAGAAGAGTTCCGCAGCGCCGCCGCCATCGACGACAAGTTTCGGGGGACAGAAGTCTCTATTCCGGCACACTGCCGGGACGGGGAATTGCCCCCGGAGTCATCTCCATCGACACCACCGCCATCTTCATCGCTGCTGCTGACTCCCATGATGAGGAGGGAGTAGTTCTCCCCAGAGGCTGAGGGCTCTACCGGTAGCTATGTGGTTCATCTCTCTCTCACATGGTGTGATCTTTATGTGATCGTGTGTATTGCTAGTATCGCTGAATACATTAATAATGTTTATGCTACTCAAGTGATTTTGTCTAGTTTCTCGAGTCGTTGTGACAACATGGTATCAAGGTGACAGTGTGGGTACTTGTGTGACTCTATGAATAATTTAGACATTTATCATGGCTTGTTCTTGGGAACTGTGGTGTTTGTTTACTCAGACTTTGAGGAGTGCTTTTGCAGCCCTACACGTAGTACTCTTGTGTTATCAAGAAGGAGAATAATCCCGAGTAGTATTTACTTGTGTTCAGTTGTGCTAATATAGTTGAATATGTAGATGTTACTCTTTATCTATTATGCACTCTATAGGTTACTTTAATATGAATTCCGGTACTCTCCACGGTGTAAAGGTGACAGTGTGTGCATCGTGTGTGATTCCTTTATGACGTTGTGGAGCTTGTTTACTCTGGCTTGAGGTGTGCTTTTGTAGCTCTACACAATGAATGTGTTTGTTATCCAACAAGAGAGTGTTTAAGAGTAGCTTTTATTTATTCAGTTATGAGATCATTGTTGAGAGTGTCCACTAGTGAAAGTATGATCCCTAGGCCTTGTTTCTAAGCATTGAAACACCGTTTACAACAAGTTCTGCTACATGTTTGCTTGCTGCCATCTTTATTTCAGATTGCAGTTACTACTTATAATCATCCCTATCACTTGTATTTCACTATCTCTTCGCCGAACTAGTGCACCTATACATCTGACAAGTGTATTGGGTGTGTTGGGGACACAAGAGACTGTTTGTATCTTAATTGCAGGGTTGCTTGAGAGGGATATCTTTGACCTCTACCTCCCTGAGTTCGATAAACGTTGGGTGATTCACTTAAGGGAAACTTGCTGCTGTTCTACAAACCTCTGCTCTTGGAGGCCCAACATTGTCTACAAGAATAGAAGCACACGTAGACACCATGCACCAAGCCCTAACAAATCTCACAACTATTACATGAATGATCTCATCCAATCCCTACCATCCCCTCAGCCTACAGCGGGGGAATTACTCACACATGGATGGGGGAGTCATGGATGATCGATGGAGAGGTGGCGGTGATGATGATGGCGATGATCTCCTCCAATTCCCCGTCCCGGCAAGGTGCCAGAACGGAGTTTCTGATCCCCGAATAGGGTTTTCGATGGCGGCGGAGCTCTGGAAGGTTTCTGGAAAAAGCGTCGATTCCCCCGAAGTTTTTAGGTCAGAGGCTTTAAGTAGTCCAAGGGGAGCGCTGGGGGCCACACAGGGGGCCACACCACCCCTGGGCGCGGCAAGGGCCCACCCGCACCCTGGGTGCGTGTGGTGCCCCTGTGCACCCTCCTCGCTTCATCTTCTGGCTCCGTGGGTCTTCTGGAATTTTTCTGGAATTTTCCTAAAACTTTGACTTTCTGCACAAAAACGAGACACCAAGGCAATTCTGCTGAAAACAGCGTTAGTCCGTGTTAGTTGCATTCAAATCACACAAATTAGAGGAAGAACAATAGCAAAAGTGTTCGGAAAAGTAGATACGTTTTGGACGTATCAACTCCCCCCAAGCTTAGCTTATTGCTTGTCCTCAAGCAATTCAGTTAACAACTGAGTGCGATAAAATAAACTTTTACGAACACATTTGCTTCATATGATGTATACATGCCTACTATATGATCAATTACTTAGACAATTCATAATAGGAACCATGCAAATAATGACACCTAGTAGTTATGCAAATCATGAAAAGATACCAAAGTACTAAGAATGAATAACATAGCATATATCTATCCACAAGAATTGCAATGTTCGTAAAAAGATATGACAAAGTGGTATCTCGCTTGCCTTTGTTTGAAGGGCAAAACATAAATGCCAAGGCACCTCTGAAGTTCAAGTGAAGACTAGATATAAAAATATCAAAGATAAGAGTATCATAGTTATACCTCAATTAATCGTATCCTGCGACAAGCACATTACACTAAGAACGACAGTTATGCTCTCGAAGAGGTGCTCAAAGAAAGGATGGTGACTCAACATAAAAATAAAAGATTGGCCCTTCGCAGAGGAAGCAGGGATTAACACGTGCTAGAGCTTTTTATTTTAAAAACAGAGGTAAAAATGTTTTGAGAGGTGTTTGTTAATTGTCAACGAATGGTAGCGGGTGAGAACAGTATTCTACCTGTCAAACGGACTTTTAAGAGCGGCTCCCATGAAGGACGTTATTTCTACCAGCAAGGCAGATCATCCCTCTTTCTCTTTGGTTTACACACATTCAGGTATTTCACTGTTTGTCATTGCTTACTGATGAATCAGGGCAAAAGTGTGAAGAGAATTAATTGGTTAAAGTTGTAATTAATTGGGACTGGGCACCCCGTTGCCAGCTCTTTTTGCAAGTTATTGGATAAGCGGATGTATATGCCACTAGTCCAGGTGTAAAAGTCCATTTGACAAATAGAATAAAGAATAACCACACTAATTCCTCATGAGCTAGTAAACATTGACACAAAAAGGGAAATATTTTGAAAGTTTTAAAGGTAGCACATGCAAATTTACTTGGAATGGCTTGAAAAACCATGCATAGGAGTTTTTGGTGGACTCTTTGGGATAACTTGGTTTAAAGGATTTGGATGCACGAGCAGCATTCCCGCTCAGTACAAGTGAAGGCTAGCAATAGACTGGGAAGCGACAACCACGAGAGCGATAACGGTCATAATCATGCTTGCGACAAAATAAAATTAACGGAGGCATAAAAATGATACTAAAACTCTGAGGCAAAATAGATCATCAAGGCTTAATTGACTTTATTTTTCAGTCATAACATGTGTGAGCATGTGCCAAGTCGAATCAAGTGAATTATTCAGAGGAGGATACCAGCCTGCCATACCGTTTTACGAATAGAACAATGCATGTAAATATCTATATGACATGTTATTCGCTATTAGCAATTTGGTACTGGTCATAAGAAGACATGAACTACTAAGTAATCATTAAATAACATAACCACTACCATGATAGCTAAGCATGTTCACATGAGTAGGCATATTTACAAAAATGAAAAACAAATAGAGTTCATACCAGCCTTTTACCACATCCGAATTGTCGTAAGTCGTCATTATTGCTTTTCACTTGTGTGGCTTGAATGATGTGAAATGATAACCAAGTCCAAGTGGAACCACGGAAATTTTTCGAACTCCTGAAACAACTATACAAAACGGCAGAAGAACAACAAATATTTTTGGGTTTTCGAATTAAAGCAAGCATAGAAAGAAACAAGCAAACAAAGCAAAATCTTTTTGGATTTTTGAATAACAAACCGAAACGAAAAATAAAGTAAACTAGCACTACAAATTCAAAAGCAAGAGAAATAAAGGAAATATTTTTGGTCTTTTGGTGTTTTGCGAAAATGAAATGGATACAAGAAACAAAAGAAAAGAAACAAACTAAAACATGGATATACAAAGTACCGACATGATATGAATATGATAAAATGAGTGAACTTGTCGGCATACCTCCCCCAAGCTTAGGCTTTTGGCCTAAGTGGGAGACTAATCATCCACATGGCCCAGAACTCCATCCAGGTGGATCATACCTAGCGTGATCATAATCAGGATCCTGGTATGAGGAGCTCGTCGTGTCAAAGGGCTGAATGAAGTCCTCCTCAGGACCTCCTCCCTCACTATCCGCATGAAGGCCATGCTCCTCCATATATGCATCCAGGTCTCCCTCCGAGAATGACCATCCTTGCCTGACATCAAGGTTAAACAAAAGAGGCGCAGGCAAACAGACTATGCGTTCATAGGTTTTAGTTCTCCACCTGGTCTTCTTAACAAAAACTAATTCATAAGATAGATTATCAATGGTGGACCAGCGGGAAATAAATTGGTGGCTAATCATAGAGTTAAGATCAAGTCTTTCAATGGGAGCTGAATATCAAAGTGATGTGGTCCTAAACCATGCATGGCTAATAATCGAGAAGCAATGAGACCTCCACAAACCCCTCCTTTTTCACGGTTAGTGGAGAGACGAAATGCAATCATAGCTCCCAAGTTATAAGTTCTATCACGTTTTAAGGCAGCAGAAAGAAATGCCAAGTCATAAACAGATAATTTACTTGCATTCTTCCTAGCTAAAACACATTTGCCAAGGTAGTGGGCAAAATATCGAATAGATGGGAGTTGGATGTTTCGAATTTTACCATCCTCGGTTGTAAAATCTTTCCCTTGGCAAATCTCTGAGTAAAGGTCTTGCAAATGCTTTGGTTGACCTCGAATCCTCCCATGAGATCCCCAGTGTGGTACCTTAATAGCTGCACAAAAATCATGAAGAGACAAATCTACAGCTTTATTGTAGATATTATAATGAACCATGGGAGTAGGCAAATTCCAACTAAATCTAAAACTTTGAACCACTGACATAGTCAGCTTTACATATTGATGTGGTTCATCTGCAACAAAGTATTCCAACCCTGCATTAGAGATTAGAGTGTTGAAATCTTGCAAGATTCCTGCAGCATTCATAAACTCATGGCATGGATAAATAGAGGGAAACACAGAGTCTTCACGGTTGACTCCCATGACCTCTGATACTTCCAATTCTTCATAGTTAAGTTGGTTTCCATCCATCTTCCTTTTCTGAAATTTTTAAACAAACCTCATAAAAAATAATTTTGGAGTGGTTAAATCAAAGGAAACACTAGGGAGACTTACTAGGGGACTAAACATGCATCAAAACTAGTTAATCTAAACAAGAACAAGCATGCAAGCTCTAATAACATGTCACCTACAGTACCAAAATGCTAAAGATATAAGCAACTAAACAAAATTCTATTTGGATAATCGGAGGAGTCACATACCGGAGAGCAATTGATCCAAATTTCAGCAGCAAAGATGGGCTGAGCAAGTAGATCGAAAAATTTCGAGCAAGAGCAGCAAGAACACGAGTTTGAGCAATGGTGGTGTGTATGGTCGGGAGAGAGAAAGGAGTGGGAGAGAGATGAGTGAGAGGAGGGCCAGGTGGACCCCACACCAGGGCAGGGCGCGGCCTGCCCTCCACCGCGCCGTGGGGGCGTGTGGTGGCCTGGTGGGTCCCCCTGGTCATCCTCTGGTACTCCCACGTTCCTCTTTAAAAACTAGGACTTACAGAATATTTTTCATAATTTTTTGAAAACTTTTATTTCTGACATTTTCTGGGTACTTTAAACAATGAAAACTAGACAAAATGAATTTACGTAAAGACCAAGCATTACTTAACTTTGCAAATTACAGTAGCAAAACAGTAGGTAAAACAAAAGTGAGAAAGAAAAATATGTTGTTTAGCAATTTTATGCATGTAAAACATATTTGTTAACAAGGTTGATCAAGTCTTGCCACCAAATACATTTTATATGACATAAAAGAATTAAACCACATTGAACAATCATGTTACCTTAAATGGTATAGCTATAGATCCAATCATAATATATCGAAGTTCTTCATGAGATTCATATATAGGGCAATCAATACTTCCCACTTTGATACTTTTAATATTGGTAATTGTATTAACTCCAAATATTTTGTCCAGCTTCTTGGGAAAATAAACAGTATGCTCTTTGTCATTAACATGGAAAGTCACTTTCCCTTTGTTGCAATCAATAACAGCCCCTGCAGTATTAAGAAAAGGTCTCCAAGAATAATAGACATATTATCATCTTCAGGCATTTCAAGCACAACAAAATCAGTTAATATCAAGCAATTATTAGTTACTTGAACAGGAACATCTTCACATATACCAACAGGAACAGCAGTAGATTTATCAGCCATTTGCAAAGATATATCAGTTGGTATCAATTTTTCCAAGTAAAGTCTCTTGTAAAGAGAAAAAGGCATAACACTCACCCCTGCACCTAAATCACATAAGGCAGTTCTAACATAGTTATTTTTGATTGAGCAAGGAATAGTTGGTATACCTGGATCTCCAAGCTTCTTTGGAACCTTACCATTGAAAGAATAATTAGCAAGCATGGTAGAAATCTCTTCATTAGGAATCTTTCTCTTGTTAGAGACAATATCTTTCATATACTTTGAATAGGGAGGTAACTTAATAGCATCAGTCAAAGGAATTTGCAAAAACAAAGGTTTCATCCATTCACAAAATTTGTTATAATGTTCTTCTTCCTTAGATTTAAGTTTCTTAGTAGGAAAAGGCATTTGTTTTTGCACCCAAGGTTCTCTTTCATTACCATGTTTCTTAGCAAGAAAATCTTCTTTAGTGTACTTTTTGTTTTTAGAATGCTTTTCAGGTTCCTCTTCACTTTCCTCTTTATCAGAAGCATCATTCTTATCTTTATCATTAGCATGTTCATTACCACTCTCAGTTTCAGCATCAGAGATAGATATACTATTTGGATTATTAACATGCTCATTGTCTTTAATAGGTTCAGGAGATTCCTCAACATGTTTATGTTTCTTCTTCTTCTTTTTCTTAGAAGGGGTAGTAGTTTCATTAACTAGTTGAGAATCTTGCTCAATTCTTTTAGGATGTCCCTCAGGATATAAAGGATCCTGAGTGGAAGCACCACCTCTAGTTGCTATACCAAAAGCATGTTTATCATTTTCTCTAGAAGCATTACCTAACAAATCTTTTTGCACTTTAGTCAATTGCTCAATTTGAGTTTGAACCATATGAAAATGTTTAATGAGTATTTTAACATCATTAGAAGTTCTTTCCAAAACATCATGCAAATGATTAATGACATGAGAATTCTTTATGAAGCTATTTTCTATTCTCCAATTGAAATTGTTTTGCTTAACAATGAAATTATCAAACTCATCTAAGCATTGATCAGGAGGTTTAGAATAAGGGATATCTCTATCATCAAAGCGTTGGAGAGAGTGTACCTCAACTGTAGATGAGTGAGGAATTGGCTTACACAATTCTTCTATAGGTGGAAGATTTTTCACATCCTCAGATTTAATACCTTTCTCCTTAAGAGATTTCTTGGCTTCTCTCATTTCTTCATCATTCAATTCAATCACTCCTCTTTTCCTCGGCGTAGGTACCGGAGTTGGTTCAGGCAGGGTCCAATCATCATGATTTTGGCTTATCTTAGCCAATAATTCCTCGGCTTCATCTGGAGTTCTTTTCCTGAAAACACAACCAGCACAACTATCCAGGTATGTCCTAGATTCAACAGTTAGTCCATTATAAAATATATCAAGAAGTTCATTTTTAGCTATTTGATGTCCAGGCCGAGCTCTAAGTAAAGAACAAAACCTTGCCCAAGATTCAGGCATTTTCTCTCCCTCATTTTGCTTAAAGTTAAAGATTTTCTGTAAAGCAACATGTTGAGCACTAGCAGGAAAATATTTCTGAAAGAAAGCATTGACTAAACCCATCGGGCTCTCAATAGATCCAGGAGATAAATCATTAAACCAAGTTTAGCTTCATCTTTCAATGAGAAAGGGAAAATTTTAGTAACAAAGTAACTGCGTTTCTTAATATCATCAGAAAACAAACTACTCAGAGTAGAGAGAGTGTTCATATGTTCTACAACACTTTCATTTTCAGTTCCTCGAAAAGGTTCTTTCTCAGCAATAGTTATAAAAGACAAGTCCACAGAGAAATCATAATCTTTATCTTTTATATTTATGGGAGATGTAGCAAATTTAGCATCAGGAGAAAGTTTATAGTTGACAGCACGTCTTTGAAGAAGATTTTTAATAGCATTAACATCTTTAGAGGTATCACAATTCATGCATTCATCAATAAAGTCATCATCAAGTTCAACATAAGTTTCCTCAAGATCATCACTAGTAGTTTCTCTTGTTTCAGGTGAATAAGCAGGTGTAACAGGAGTTTCATTAGGTGTTTCAGTATTTTCAAGTTGTTTAGATTTAGCAATTGTAGCATCTAGAAAAGGACCTAGTGAACCTCTTTCATCAAGCACAGTAGAAGCATCATCAAATTCATCAGAAACATTCTCAGATTCAGCAGAAGTAGCAGCACGTGAAGCATGTGCATGTGGTGGTGTGACAAGTTGACTTATAACAGACGGTGAATCAAGAGCAGCAGAAGTGTTCAGAGTTGTACCTCTCCTTGTAGTGGATGGCAATATACGAACCTTATCATCACGAGGTTTACCCATGATGAATGAATTGCAGCGAGCAGTATGACTCCCTGGTGAGCTTATAAATAGAGCTATGCTCCCCGGCAACGGCGCCAGAAAATAGTCTTGATGACCCACAAGTATAGGGGATCGCAACAGTCTTCGAGGGAAGTAAAACCCAAATTTATTGATTCGACACAAGGGGAGCCAAAGAATATTTATAAGCCTTGACAGATGATTTGTCAGTTCAGCTGCACCTGGAAGTAGACTTGCTCGACACAGTTTATCAGTAGCAACAGTTTTATGACAGTAGCAGTAGTGAAATAATAGCAGCAGTAAAATAAAGACAGCAGTAATAATTGCAGTAGACAGCAGGATTAAAATACTGTAGGCATAGGGATGGATGAACGGGCGCTGCATGGATGAGATAATTCATGAAATAGTCATACATAGGGCAATTGCAGATAAATAATAATAAGGTATCCAAGTAATAATCAATCATAAGCATGTGTTCCGTATTTAGTCGTACGTGCTCGCAATGAGAAACTTGCACAACATCTTTTGTCCTACCAGCCCGTTTGCAGCGGGGCCTCAAGGGAAACTACTGGTAATTAAGGTGCTCCTTTTAATAAAGCACCGGAGCAAAGCATTAACACTCCGTGAACACATGTGATCCTCACGTCGCAACCATCCCCTCCGGTTATCCCAATTTCTGTCACTTTGGGGCCTCGGGTTCCGGACAGTGACGTGTGTATACAACTTATAGATATGATCCAAAACAATAATTATTCTCATGATTCAATAACATGTTCAGATCTGAGATCATGGCACTCGGGCCCTAAGTGACAAGCATTAAGCATAATAAGTTGCAACAATGACATAAAGTACTACCGATGGATACTAGGCACCAAGCCCTAACAAATCTCACAACTATTACATGAATGATCTCATCCAATCCCTACCATCCCCTCAGCCTACAGCGGGGGAATTACTCACACATGGATGGGGGAGTCATGGATGGTCGATGGAGAGGTGGCGGTGATGATGATGGCGATGATCTCCTCCAATTCCCCGTCCCGGCAAGGTGCCAGAACGGAGTTTCTGATCCCCGAATAGGGTTTTCGATGGCGGCGGAGCTCTGGAAGGTTTCTGAAAAAAGCGTCGATTCCCCCGAAGTTTTTAGGTCAGAGGCTTTAAGTAGTCCGAAGGGGAGCGCTGGGGGCCACACAGGGGGGCCACACCACCCCTGGGCGCGGCAAGGGCCCACCCGCGCCCTGGGTGCGTGTGGTGCCCCTGTGCACCCTCCTCGCTTCGTCTTCTGGCTCCGTGGGTCTTCTGGAAAAATAGAATTTCTGGAATTTTTCTGGAATTTTCCTAAAACTTTGACTTTCTGCACAAAAACGAGACACCAAGGCAATTCTGCTGAAAACAGCGTTAGTCCGTGTTAGTTGCATTCAAATCACAAATTAGAGGAAGAACAATAGCAAAAGTGTTCGGAAAAGTAGATACGTTTTGGACGTATCATGCTGCTACTGCAACATTTCGTGCAGCTCTCCTCTGCCTAACATGCCGGTTAGTAAAACTCATCAAGCTTACCACGTATGAAAGTGTATTTCCAGAATTGGTTCTGCTTGCATAGTTTTTTGAATAGTTTTCATATTAAATAATAACACGCATAAATTTCAGTTTCCAACTGGGGAAAAAGCTACAGGAAATTATTTCTGCATTTCTTAAGCCTTTGACAAACCGAACAATCAGGAGATTGAATAATCTATACAAAGTTTACATTTTGTTACCGCAAAAACATGCATATCCTTTGTTTGAGAAACCATCTTGAGCAGAGGTTCACACGGTGTTAAGCCCAAACCCTACAAAACAGCATATAAACTATGCACCAAAAATGAACTCCTCACGAAAATGGGCATGCACCACCAGTCCACCACTCGTCTTCAATTCTTTTTTTCACCACTAATTAATTGACTATTGATAGAAACATGCATCGTCTTTAAAATTCCATGGTAAAGGCCATATATTGGGCGTCGGAGAAGCAGCAACACATATTCGCTTCACATTCGCCAAACTACTCACAAGCAACAACAATGGCAGAGAGCAAGATTGTAATGTTTTTCCTCATCACCTTCGCGGTGGTTGGCGCATTAGTGCCGGTGACGAGCGCGGACGCTTGCACCGGCGAGTGCTACAAACAATGCGAGAACGGAAAGAAGGATGACGTCCCGTCCTGCACCAACACATGCGACGGCATGTGCCGCCTCAAAACTGCCACAAGAGCATGTGCCGCCGCGACACCCGCCGTGAAGGCCGCTATGGTAGAGGTCTTCGAAAAGGAGGCTGCGGCCGCTGGCTCCACTGCCGCCGCGTCCGTTCCTGGGTTCGCCACCCTCAACGCTGGCTGCCTCCGCGAGTGCAACAACAACCTCTGCTACCAAGGTAAGAAGGACTGTGGCACGAGGTGCGGCAACATCGGCCACATCGAGGCGGAGGGCCTCGCCTCCGCCGCCGCCACATACGCTAAGTCCTCGGTCGCTGAGAAAGCGACCATCATCCAAGCCATCGACAAACACACTCACGGGCCCGATGACAAAGTGGAGGCATTCGCTGCCACCTGTATCCAGGAATGTGGCAAGTACTGCCAGAAGGACCCTACATGTGCTGCCATCTGCGACAATGGTTGTCACGCTAGAGCGGTGAGCATCGCCTTCTCCTTGGCCACGCCTGAAGACAAGGAGGCTATCAAGGACATACGAACTGCCAAAGGAAACCCGGCTAGGACTGCGTGATCGATCCAGATGTCCATCATTTTTTTAAGTATATAAGTCATATGGACATTACTAAGTAATCATGCATGTACGAAGTGTACTAGTTGCAAGTTGCACATCTATGCAACTATTGAATAACTCGCGGTGAATTGTCCTACCTGTCTTGTCTGACTGGAGATTAGGCTAATACAAGACAACTTAATTGAAATGGTGAAAATGCTATGTTTCGAAGCTGTTGACTGTTGTATGGTTAGGACTTAGGAATTACAATCTCGACAAATTTGTCCTGAATGGTAGAGGTGGTAATTAAGGGATATCGCGAAGAAAGAGCATGGCGGGTGCATGTAATCTAGCAAAAGCAAACTAAGATGAAACATTACACTGCATTAACTATTCGCACATTTCTCCTATGGATTTTGTACACAAAATATGCGTGCATCGATGAGTAGGTTCCATTTTCGTACTCGGTTTTAAGTTTCTTCGACTATAACTTGTCAATTTTGAATTGATGTTTGTAATTTTTGACATTCACACAAATTTCGTGTTGTAATTTTTATATTTCGGTGGTCATATACGTGTAGAATTGTATCAAGCCATGTTAGACTACGGCTAGTGTAGGTGAGTCTTCTTCAACCTCCGTCGCGGCAGATCGCCTCCTGAATTTTGTCGTCGTAGCAGCAGTATTTTTAACCTCTCTGTTGTCTCTGCTCAGCCGCTCCGGGCTGTGAACTCCGCCATCGCCGCAGCGATTATTAGAATGTACGTACATTTTAACTTTCACCGCAACCTCGCCGCCACACCGCCATTGTGCCACCGTCAACTTCGTTGGTCCCGGCATAGCTTCTACCGCGACCTCTGCCGCCATACCGCCGCCGTGCAATGCCATTGTCCTGCTCGCCGCTCTTCATTAGGGCCGTCTCCAGAAATTTGGGGCCCTGTATGGAATTTAAAATGAGCCTTCAATTCTTTACAAATATATAATCAACATAACTAAAGCATCAAGATATAAATGCATAAACAAAATAAATTATCCACAAAAGATCCGACCGCCAGGAAGCTGAGGCGGAGGAGGGGCTCGGGGAGGCGCTGCACATCGCGGCCGTCGCCGCCGCCTAGCAGGCCGTCCAAGCTGAGCTTGTGGATGGAGAATCCATGCTTCCAGTCCTCAAGCGCCAAGTACAGATGACCCCGTGGCTACAGTAGCTGGTTGGAACCACAGCCGTCGCAGAAGTCGGGCCGGTTCAACGACGACCGCGGCCATGCTCCGGCTGCCGTCGCCGTGCGCTGGGTACCGGTTAAAGCACTCGTCGTTCGACGAGTTGTATGCTCGTGACGATGATGTCGGGGGTTACCCCGGGTAGGGTAAAGATGAGGTGAAGACATGTAAGGTTAAGGCAGTAAGCTGTCCGAGGTAACGATTGAGCAAGGACGCAGGAGGCGTCATCCGACGTAAGGTGTACGTCCGAGGTATATTCTCCGAGGTATATCCTCCGGTATCAACCTCGGGGCAGTCAGCTAGCTACCACAGGAATAAGGTATTCTCTACCGAGGTATAGGATCAGGAGTGTTATCCGAGGTTGGCAGCAAGGATCGAGGCATGTCAGAGAGGTCACGGGCGCCGCAGAGCTCGTAGCCCGAGGCTTCAGAGGACGGCGAGGTCCGTCCACGGGTTTCCCGGAAGCTCGGGGGCCTAGGAGCTGACTGGCTATTTCGGGAAAGGTCTACAGGCTAGACCTCGGCAGGCTACTGAAGTATGACCGGAAGAGGAAAGCTAGGCCTGCTGGCCTGACAGTCCGGCCGTTGAGCTGGCAGGAGGCAGAGGCTTGTCTTCTACCTTTTGGCCATGCCATTGTCAGTTGTAGGCAGGGGTAAAAATGTACTTCGGCCTGTGTATATATGCGGCATCTCTACCTCCAGGGAGGAACGGCAAAAACCCTAGCTCATTTCCCCCTTCATAGTTTCATCTTCTATCTGAGCTCTCACTTTGGTAGCATCATACAGCTCGAGGAGCACCTTGTACCTGAGAACACACTGATATATTGAGAGAGGAAAGGCAGGAGTAGGGGTTTTACTTCCTCACGAAGGCCCCGAACCTGGGTACATCGTGGTGTCTTTTGTGTTCTTGGCTTTCTTGGTTTCTTGTTCATGTTCTTGTGGTTTCTTGCATGTTCTTGCTTGTGCACGTCTTGAGTGCATAAACCCTCCCCGGATTCCCCCAACGACCATTCGGCCCCAACTAAGCCATACCCATGGCATCTGCCGTGATCCCACCACGACAGTTGGCGCCCACCGTGGGGCAGATTGAGGCGTTGGGTGGAGTTTCCATCCGGACGGGCTCCTCTGAGTGTGTTCTTTCTGGCCTTGTTACCAAGATCGGCGAGTTCGCCTTTGTGAGCGACAATGCGGGGTGCTTCGCCGGCAAGCCTTTCCCCACCGATGGCTTCCTCATGATGCTCGGCAGCTTCCCCACATACGTTGCTGTCGAGGTGGTTCGCGAGTACCCGGAGCAGGTGCTCGTGGACGACGAAACTCCTCTCCTGGCGGCTTTGGGCCGGCGTGTCACTCGCCCTCCGAGGTGTGTGGAGGTGATGTGGCTGGTACCAGCCTGCAGCTAGCAAGGCAGATGCTGGCAAGGTCGCGCTAGCCGAGGTGGAGGCGACGCCAACCGCGCTGCCTGAGAAATCAGGTCGGCGGCGAAGTTTCCGTACGAGAAACCTAGTCAGAATGAGCAGTTGGGCATGCCAAGGGAAGAAGTTCCCTTAGAAGCTATCGTTGATAGGTTAGCTCGGCCACTCGCAGTAGAGGCAAGTGTGGAGCATACGGTGGCCGGGTTAGAGGCAGAGCGCCAGGGTGCTGAGAGAAGCTCGGTTGCTGGCCGAGGCTAAGCAGCAGTTCGATATGGAGCAGAAGGAGTACAATGCTGCACATGGTATAGAGGATGGTTTTACTCCGGTTGTGCGGCGTAAGAAAGCTGCTCTGCTCAACCGAGGCAAGGACCTCTATGGGAGATGGCTAGGGCTGCAGTCTCGGGCTCGAGTAAGGCAACAAGTAGCAGGTCGGCTACTGGTAGGCCGGTGTATAGTTCACCAGCTAAGAACCTTAGAGCAGCCGAAGCAGTAAGGGCCGGGCTATCGGAGTTGACCGGAGATGCATGGCGTGAGCAGCAGAAGCGGCTCAATGAGTTAGTGCATGTGGCCAGCAAGCAAAATGAAGCCCTCCGCAAGGCCGGGCTTGGCGGTTCGCAGGCGGTCCATTCGATTAGGCCAGTTAGCCAGGTCCAAGGGGCAAGCCTCGTCTCCACACGTCGGAGGAGCCGATCGTGCCCGGAGTGTCACTTCAGGTCGGAACAAGGAGATGCAGCTGCAAGTGTACGATCCGGTGTTAGCTGGGAAGCAAAAGGTCGGCAACGCTAGCCGAGCCAATGGAGACCCCGGCCCAGGTGATGCAAGCCGAGCTAAGGCCGTTCAGCTCAGGGAAATCAGAACGGTGGGCAAGCAGCGTCGGCTGGCCGAGGTAAACCACCTCAGCCCCCGAGGCATCAGCAGCAACCCCGGCCGCAGGAGCAGTATCAGCAAGAGCCGGAGTATGTTCCGCAGCCGAAGAACGTCGGTCGAGGTGGCGACCGATATGATGATGGAAATTCAGCCATGGAGCGGGCTGGATTCTATAGAGTGGATGGTGCATTGGGAGAGCGTATCGGAGCTCGGACGTTGCCTACAGGTGATGCGCGCTACAAGCTAGATCGGATTTACATGTCCGAGAAGTTGGAGGAGGAAGGCCCTCCTGGTCCGGCGTGTTTTGGACCTCGGATCATGAAGGAACCACCTCCACCAGTGTCTCAGTTTCAGTTGGGTCGGAGTACCAGGCCGTACAATGGGAGCACCAAGCCGCAAGATTGGCTAGCTGATTATGTTTCAGCAGTATACATTGCGGGGGGCAATCGCCGATGGGCGGTCCGGTATCTCCCGCACATGTTGGAAGGTCCTGCTCGGATCTGGCTGAACAATCTGCCGGAGAATAGCATCGATTGCTGGCTGGATTTAGAGGAGGCATTCAATAGCAACTTCGCCAGCACTTACAGGAGGCCAAACCGACCTCAGCTTTTGCAGGCGTGCAAGCAGGAGGACAATGAGACTGACCGAGAATTCTTGACTCGGTGGAGCAATGTTCGGAACTCCTGTGAGGGAGTTATCGAAGCACAGGCTATAGCGTGGTTTGCTGATGGATGTCGGTATGGTAGCATGTTGTGGCAGAGGCTCCAGAGAGATATGCCAAAGACTCTGGCCGAGACGATTCGGATAGCTGATTCCTATGCCCTTGGCGATCCGATGCAGCCTCTGCTGGATGGGAATGCCCGGAACAGGAGGAATCCGATGAACAACCGCAACAACGGACCGAGGTTTGATAACCGTCAAGAGTTCGGGCAGAAGAGGAGAGAACCAGATTTCCAAGTCAATGCTGTAAACCCAAGTCAGTCCGGACCTGGAGGCGCCCAGAAACCGAAGACTGAGGGTCAGGCGTGGACTCCGAACCAGAACCAGAATCAGGGAGGTGGTGCGAAGCAGTGGCAGGAGGCCGGACCACCTGTGACTTACGAGTCATTGGTGAATGGACCATGTATCTATCATGGCAGGAATGGCAGAACACCCAACCATACCACTCTGCAGTGTAGTTTTCATCACCGAACCGCTGCAGAAGGGGCGAAAGCTGGGGCAAACCGGAGTGGGCCACCGAACCAATGGCGTAGACCTCAATATCCGAACGCAGCAGCAGCATAAGCCGACCATAGCGGCGCAGAATCAGAGCTTAACCGGAGCAAATTCAACCCCGGTGCATGCGGCCCAAAACCAGAAGACGGTGCAGGCGAAACCGGTGAATGCAGTGAGTGCCCAGGGCAACAACAACAACGGTGGTGCCGGCCAAAGCCAAACGTGGTCCTTTGAGAATCAGAGGTATGAGAACCCCGGTAATGATTATAGGGAAGTACATCAGAGCTACGTGGTGTTTGTGACTGAGTCAACTGATAAGAAGAGTATGCTGAGGCGTGCCAAGGAGGTGAATGCAGTAACTCCGGCGGTGGTGAAATACATGAACTGGTCCGAGCAAGAGATCACTTGGAGCAGGCAAGATACACCTCGGATCATGCCGAGCCCTGGAAACTATGCACTGGTGGTGGATCCGACGTTTTGTGGGCCGACCAACAATGTGAGATTCACCCGAGTCTTGGTGGACAATGGGAGTGCCATAAATATCATGTACCGAGACACAATGGTCAAGCTGGGATACTCACCGAACCAGTTGCAGCCTAGCAGCTGTACATTTCACGGTATTGTGCCCGGGGTCTCTTGTGCACCTATGGGAAAGATTTGGGTCGACGTGGGTTTTGGTACCCGAGATAACAGCCGAGTTGAAAGTCTTGAGTTCGAGGTTGTGGACTTGCAGAGCCCTTACCATGCCTTGCTGGGAAGGCCAGCCTTGGCCAAGTTCATGATCTCCACTCATGTGGCTTACCTAAAGATGAAAATGCCGGGGCCCAAGGGAATAATAACCATTTCTGGTGACTACAAGAAGGCTATGCAATGTGCCTCGGCGGGATCTAGTTTAGCCGAGTCCTTGGTGATCGCGGCGGAGAAGAAGCAACTTCAGAAGGTGGTGGCAATGGCGCAGTCTACTCAGCTCGGCATGTCCGGACTAATTACTCCGGACATGAGCGCTTCATTCGAGGTGCCCAAGGAGACCAAGAAAATCCCGCTGGACTCGGAGAACCCGGAGCGTTTCGCCATCATTGGTACTGGCATGGACGAGAAATAGGAAAGCGCGCTCTGTCACTTCCTCCGTGAGAATCGGGACATTTTTGCATGGTCGGCTAAAGACCTGCCAGGTGTTCCGAGGGAGTTGGCAGAGCACTCTTTGTTTGTTCGGCCAGAGGTGAAACCAGTGCGTCAACCGACGCGGCGGCTCTCAGATGACCGAAGAAAGGTGGTACTCGAAGAACTGGCGAAGTTACTGGCTGCAGGCTTCATCATGGAAGTGCTGCATCCGGACTGGATATCTAATCCAGTCCTCGTGGAGAAAAAGAAGGACGAACCGGCGGTAGTCAAGGTGTGGCGCATGTGCATTGACTTCACCAACCTGAACAAGGCGTGCCCGAAGGATCCCTTTCCTTTACCTCGGATTGATCAAGTGATCGATTCTACGGCTGGATGTGAGCTGTTGTCTTTTATTGATGCATATTCTGGTTTTCACCAGATCCCACTGAACACTGATGATCAAATAAAGACTGCCTTTATTACCCCGTACGGGGCGTATTGCTATCGTGTCATGTGTTTCGGTTTGAGAAATGCCGGGGCAACTTATCAAAGGTGTATGCAGAAGTGCTTACATTCTCAAATGGGCAAGAATGTGCAAGTGTATGTCGATGACATTGTTATCAAAACTAAAAAGAAGCATACTCTCATCGAAGACCTCGAAGAGACATTTGCAAATTTAAGAAAGTATCGGTTGAAACTTAACCCGGACAAGTGCACCTTTGGTGTCCCGGCTGGAAAATTGCTCGGTTTCCTCGTATCGAGCCGAGGTATAGAAGTTAACCCGGCTAAGATCCGAGCTATCGAAAGAATGAAGTTGCCGAACTGTTTAAAAGATGTGCAGAAGTTCACGGGATGCCTTGCATCTTTAAGTCGGTTTGTAAGTCGGCTAGGAGAAAAAGCCTTACCATTGTATCAACTTATGAAGAAAAGTACCAGTTTCACTTGGACCCCGCAGGCGGACGCGGCGTTCAATGAGCTGAAGAAGATGTTGTCCACTGCTCCGGTGTTGGCATCCCCTTTGCAGAATGAACCGATGTTGATATACATTGCGGCTACAAACCGGGTCGTAAGTGTTGCAGTGGTGGTGGAGCGAGACGAAGGAGGCAAATCGGTGCAGAGACCAATCTACTACCTGAGCGAGGTGATATCCACGTCGAAGCAAAACTACCCCCACTACCAGAAGATGACGTACGGAGTATACCTGGCGGTTAAGAAACTGAAGCATTACTTCCAAGAGCATCCCATGACGGTGGTATGTGATGCTCCAATCTCGGAGATCATCGGATGCAAGGACGCAACTGGGCGAGTTGCCAAATGGGCGATCGAGGTATCTCCATACACTCCGCATTATGAAAGGCGAGATGCAATCAAGTCGCAGGCGCTGCCGGACTTTTTATGCGATTGGGCCGAGATGCAATATGAGCCGCCCTTGCCGGACTATAATTATTGGAAGATGCACTTTGATGGGTCCAAGACCAAGGTCGGATTAGGTGCCGGCATAGTCCTAACCTCGCCGAAGCAAGACCAGTTGAAGTATGTGCTGCAAATCCATTTCTCGGCGTCGAACAACGTGGCGGAGTATGAGGCCCTGATCCATGGGCTCAAGGTGGCAAAGGAGATAGGTGTCCGGCGTATAGAATGCTTCGGCGATTCAGCTTTGGTGGTGCATCAATCCACCGGCACTTGGGATGCATTGGATGCGAACATGGAGTTGTATCGGTTTCATGTGCAAAAGGTGTCTGGGTTCTTCGAAGGATGTGAGTACAAGCACATACCTCGGGGGAGAATGAAGCCGCCGACGTATTGTCCAAGCTCGGTTCATCCAAAGAACCGGTGCCACCGGGGATAGCGCTGAACCATTTGAGAACTCCTTCAATCAAGCCCTCCTGACTCCGAGTCAATTTTCTTACCGCCAAGTTCGGAGTCTGAGCCTATTCCTATGGAGGTAGACGTCGGATGCGTTTGGCCGGACTCGGGGACTGCTTCGCAGTATCCGAGGACTGATGGAGCTTTTCCTATGGAGTAGATGATGGGAACTTCGGTCTGACCCGGGGACTTCGCACCAACACTCGGGGACTGGCCGAGCAATGGTGGAGGAAATCATGAAGGAGATCATGGCGACCGAACCAATGGAGATAGATGAGAGGCTTTTTCCTCTGCATCCAGTGCCGGAATGGGCGGAGCAGATCATGAACTTCATAGCCGATGGAAGTTTGCCAAGTGATACAACCGAGGCAAGGAGAATCCAGAGGAGAGCTAAGGGATACACCATCATCAACAAGGAGCTATACAAGAGAAGTGTGACCGAGGTGTTGCAGAGGTGTGTCGAACCAGCTGAAGGCAAGGAGATGCTTTTAGAAATCCACCAAGGAGAATGTGGACATCATTGCAGCACAAGAGCTCTGGTGGCCAAGGTGTTGGGGGTTCTATTGGCCCACCGCCAATGCCGATGCAGAAGATATAGTTCGGAAATGTGAAGGGTGCCAAAGGTTCGCCAAGCAGCAGCACATGCCAGCTTCGGCGCTCAAGACCATTCCTATCACGTGGCCCTTTGCAGTTTGGTGTCTGGACATGGTGGGAGAATTCAAGCCAGCCCGAGGCAATATGACTCACATACTGGTGATGGTGGACAAATTCACTAAGTGGATCGAGGTGAAGCCAATCCGAAAAGTGGATGGTCATACGGCAGTGACCTTTTTGAAGGAAATAATCCTGAGATATGGATATCCTCATAGTATCATTACAGACAACGGCACGAACTTTGCTGTCGGAGAGTTTGCTCGGTTCTGCATGAGTAAGGGAATTCGACTTGATGTAGCCTCGGTGGCTCACCCACAGGCTAATGGGCAAGTAGAAAGGTCAAATGCATTGGTATTGGCCGGAATCAAAGCTCGGCTAGTAGAACCACTGTTGAAAACACCGGGGTGTTGGATCGATGAGATACCAGCAGTTCTGTGGGGTCTAAGGACCACACCGAACAGATCAACTGGCTATACGCCATTTTTCATGGTCTATGGGGCCGAGGCAATGCTGCCAACCGACATTGAATATGATGCGCCCAGAGTGGCAATGTACACAGAAGCCGAGGCTAAAGAAGCTCGGGAAGATGCTGTAGATCTGCTCGAGGAAGCAAGAGAATTGGCCTTATCTCGGTCAGCAATATATCAGCAGGGTCTCCGACGCTATCAAAGCCGGCATGTAAAACCCCGAAAGTTTAATGAAGGAGACCTAGTGCTGAGGCTTGTTCAGCGCAGCAAAGGTCGGCACAAGTTGTCACCTCCATGGGAGGGACCATACATTGTGAGCCGAGCTTGCACAATGATTCGTACTATCTTATAGATGCACAGGAGCCAAGGGGAGATGGGCTGGATAGACCCGATGGAGCTTCAGCGTCCATGGAATGTAGCTCTACTCCGACCCTTCTACTGTTGAAGGAAGTAATGTATGTACCTCGGCTGATCTTTAATAAAAACTTCGGCACCTCGAGAGTGAGCTCGGGGACTGCCTCGCTCTTATGATTGCATGTTTCTTTTTGTTTGTACTCTTTCTTCGTTCGTATGCCGACTATTTTGAACCTCGTCTCAAACTTCAAGTACTGTATGCTATGTAACTAATCTTGTGACTCGACTGACGAACGCCAGCATGGCAGTCAAGAGCAAAGACGAAAGAACATGGGAAACATGAAAATGAACTCGGGGACTCGGTCCAAAAAGACAGTTCGGCATATGTCGTTTACTAACCCCTGTTTTTACTTCTTTTTTATGTCGGATGACTTTGAAACATACCTCGGAATTTACCAAGTACTGTATGCTATGAACAACAATCTTGTGACTCGACTGTCGAACGCCAGAATGGCAGACAAGAGCAAAGAATGCCAAATATAGTAAACACGAAAGTAAACTCGAGCAATCATTCAAAAGGATTCGACATAAAGCTTAGAAAAGCATGGTTCGAATAAGCATGATAGTAATAGAGGTAGCAAAGGAACTACTTAAGTTTGATTACATCTGCGTCCCGGCATACCGGGGATTTAATGAAGTTTTTGGCCATAATAGTTCAGGATCAGGAATTACGTCGGCAGCAGCCGATGCAGCAGGATTTCGTCGGAGCCGAGGTAGCCTGGGAAGTGCTGGCAACGTCGGCAGTAACCTCGGCATCAGGTTGGGAGAGCCTCGGTTTTCTCGCATGGGTTTCATTCACCTTCTCGCCTTCTTCTTCTTCTCTGGCGTAATCCTCGGCGTCGGAGTAGGTGTCTCCTTCGCTCAAGTTCTTGTGTTGGCATATCCAGCGAAGAAGGCAGCCATCTTTTCGCGGCGCTTGATGAGAATTGGGTCCGAGGACCAGGGCGAGCCTCGGCGAAGAGTGTCCATCTTTTCGAGGTCGATCTTCTCGCACCAAGTCATGATGAATTTGAGAGCGGCATCAGCTCCAGCGCGAGCTGAAGATGAACGCCACTCTCGGAGTCTTTGTTCGGCTTCACGAAGCTTGGCGGCGAGCTCGGGCGTAGATTTGGGAGCGTCGGCAAGAGGCCATAAGGCTCGAAAGCAGACAGACCTGCGTCGAAGTTCTGACCCAATGGTTTCAAGGGATGGATCCGAGACTTGATGGCCACGATATGGTCCTCAACGGTCCAATCGGGGTTCTGTTCGTTCCGCCTCTCCCTGTGCCGACCAGTGATGCTGCGGGCCGCAACTTGGGTGTAGGTAAAATGCTCTATAGTAGGGTAGCCTGTTATCAGTGTGAGAAATGGTTCGGCAGAGAACCAATGTGTGGAGGACAAAGAAAAGCTAAGGGAGGCAAGAAACTTACCGTCCATCTCGCGGTTGATAGTTTGCAGCGTCGGAGAAACTGGTTGACCTGCGCCTGCAGAGCTTCCAAACCTCTGTGGCCGAGTTGGCGCGGACCTCGGCTACTTGGAGAGCTTCTTGGTGGTCCTTGGCAGAATCCTCCCGAAGTTTCTTCTCTGCCTCGACGGCCTTATCCTTCTCATCCTTCATATCTCCGTTTCTGATTTCCGGAGCCCATCAATGCGCTTGAGCTCCCTTACCAGACGAGCTACTTCGGCTTTCTCTTGTTGTAGCTTCTCTTCCAAAGAGTTCTTTTCTGCAAGGACGGC